>OX419184.1:12745156-13995156 GCA_948465475.1 Thalpophila matura | reverse complement strand
AGTGTTTTAGTTTCATGTGACGAATAATAGTGTTAGATTGAGGGTGTGTGGTATTTTTTGGGTTCCGTACCAAAATTTAAAAAAAAGTAAAAAAGGAACCCTTATGGTGCGACTTCGTCTGTCTGTCTGTCTGTCACACCTGCTTATTTCAGCAACTACTAATGCTATCAACTTGAAATTTGGAACAGTTATAAAAAATGCTTGTTCAACTTTATTGCAAATGAAAAAAGTCCAAAAATATTTTTATTTTCATTGCAAAATGGGCCGGAGTGGGCGTCCAAAATTTTAAAGTGGGGTTACTAGGTCAAATGACATATCATATGAAAGGGCTTGATCTGCACATTTCAAAATATATTTTTATTTTATTTTATGTGTCACAGTTTTCGACATATGATGAAAAATGTCCAAAAAAATACCATTTCCCCCCCTTATCTCCGAAGTTCGCGGGGCGAAAAATCTAAAATAATTAGATTGGATAGGAATTGACCCAAATATGGCACCAAAAATAAAACGATGTTCCTAACTAGTGCAGTTTTTTCAATATCATCAAAATTCCTTTACAAAAAAACTTAGTTATGCGGTCCGGTTTGTTTCACTTTATACGTTCAGAACTTACACGGAACCCTCGGTGCGCGAGTACGACTCGCACTTGGCCGGTTTTTTTTAAAAGGTGAGAGATCTCTATATTTACAGAGGAGCGCGCACATTGCTTTAAAAGTGGTGACAGAGGTTCCCGTACTAATTTGCTATGATAACATATCTCCTTGTTTTTCTAGTAGGCCGGACAGATGATCAAGCTTGCCGTCTGAATTGCATGAAACTTAATCCAGTTTGTACGAGTAGTTTGTCTATTTGTTCCCCGTCATGCAAATCAGCTTCTACACATCAAAACTTAATTATGCCTTCCAGTCTTATGCGAATCGGATGACAAACTAAATTATTATACCTACCATTGAAATCGGAGAATATAGGAAAATTAGCCATTATAGCAGATTAAATTTGTACCTACTCAAAAAAATCTAAGATACATATATGTATAACTAGGATAACAGAGAGAAATAAGTAAATACGGGATATGTACCGACTTCATAATATCCTAATTGCTCTTTCCTCAAGTTACTAAGCAACATTAAGTTTCCCGAGACTGAGACGTATCTCAGAGAACACTTTACGTGGTAAGTTTTGTTTGCTGTCCATACAAAATTAAATATAAGTACTCATTACCTACGAAAATGGCAATAAATACTTACGAAGGTATTCTTTTATTATAAAGTTCATATTATAAGCAATGAGTTTGTATACTTATAGGTAAATTACTTAAGGTAGATAAAAACAAATATTACATTTTTCAAATGAATTATCACTGATTATACTCGTAAACATCGAGAAAATTTTCTGAGGATTGATCAAAAATAGTGATTTATTTTTATACAGGTAGGTACTTTATTGTGTACGAAATATTGCAGTATGAGAGAAGATTGTTATATAAAAACAAAGGTACTATGAACGACCTTATCGCTATCTGCCAATTTTTACAGTTTTTATTTTGTATGGAGATGCATCAAAACGCTGCCTCCTTAATTGTACTAAGCAATTTATGCTCTTGGAACAAACAAGGTAAATTGCCTACTTTTGGGGCACTAATTGTTAATAACAACGCTTCATTACATCGTCGTGTCTCTAAAGGATTCTAAATAATTCCAACGTTTCTTGTTACAGACTACATCAGCTCATCCCGCATTCAATACGGTCCAACCAATCTAATTAGGTAAGTACTTTTCACCTAATTAATGATCTTATTACGTGTTCCTAATTTATCGTTTCATTTTACGCAACTAAATAGACATTTTTTTGTATTTTACGTTCAAGTATCTACAGCATGTAACAAATACCGCTCCGTCGCTAAATATCATATTCTCAAAAGAGCACATTCGTAATACATCACATTCGCAAAACACGATATTCGCAAAACATCATATTCTCATAACATCATAATCTTATAAGACCACATGCGCAAAATACAACATACTCTAAACATCATCGCACCCCCCACCGAATAATATGGTAATGTGCTATTGCGGTAGTTTATGTTTTATTGCATATTCGGTGTCTAGAGCATTCATTACACCTTGTGAATTTTTTTTGTAATGTTTCTATGGATATTGATAAAAGTACAATAATTTCAATGGCCCCGTAATGAACATAACAATATTATTCTCTTAAAATCTAAACACACTTTTTACACGAATAGTACCTTAACAAGTAAATACAGATTATGCAATCGTTAAGTTTTTCGGTAAGTGACGATTACCATTTTATTCGCGTAAGAAATACATTTAGTGTTTCATGTAAAGTTTAAAACAATTATATTCATGTGTTATTTTTATTTACACGATTTGGTAATGTTTTTTAACAATACATGAGAGATATTATGCAAAATCGTAATGTTGTTCGCTGTTTATTAAGCTTGCATTTGACCGCCATTTCGCCTGACGTGAAGCGATGATGCGGTCTACGATGGAGCACGCTTGCCCAGAAGAAACCGATTCACTCTCGTCTTGAAGAAACCCAGATTGTTATTATCGGGAACATCCACTCCGATAGTGAATTCCATTGTTTTGCGGTTTTCACAATGAAAGTGGAATCAAAGCGCTTCGTATGGGTTTTTGGTATATCAACCATGAACCGATGGCGGTTTTCGTGCTTCTGGCTGTCCGATAGAAAAAAGGGTAGGCGGGACATGAAGAACCGTCGCAGCTTCGAGAGGAATCCTAGCTTTTTAGCTGCCACTTGAGCTTTGGACTCAATATTAGAGCCAAAGTTAAGGGGAGACGTCAGAGTAACGACCAAAAGCTCAAGATGGTCAGTTATCGGTATGGAGTATTGACACATTTAAAAATATAGGAGCCAGCTGGAATGGGCTCTTTTTGGCAGAGAACAGACACGCCTGGGTCTTAGTTGCATTGAACTTGACCAGATTGGCATCGCTGCAATCGGAGACTGCCATAAGGGACAAATTCAAGCGCTCGACCATGGCCTCTCTCAGAGCCTGGATTTGTAGTTCAGTAGTCCGTTCATTGGCTATGTATCTCTCTACAACAGTGTTGTCATCTGCATACCCAAAGATTCCGGGCTGAAGCAGATCGTTGATATGCAGCAGGAAGAGCGTCGCAGAGAGCACTGACCCCTGAGGGACACTCATTAATTGCTTTTCGATCGGACGAGCAGCCATCAATGACTCGAATCGAACGAACCCTCAGAAAGTCTGATATCCACGCAACGAAACAGGTAGGCAAGTCATATGAGGAAAGCTTACGAATAAGGCCGTCGTGCCAAACCCTGTCGAAAGTCTTCAAGATGTCCAGGGAAACGGTTAGCGCGTCCTCATGTTTCATAAGTGAGTAGCGTAGGCTAGGTCCCCAGTAGACCGGTTTCGGCGAAATACGGATTGCCGATAACTGAGGAGATCATTAGCTTCAAGGTACGTCAAGAGCCTGTTATTGAAGAGACGCTGCATACTCTTGTAAAGTATGGACGTAACCAAATTGGCAGGGTCGGCACGACTAGGTCGGACTAGGACTACCTCTTTCGTTTCTCTCTTGAAATCTTTTTTGGGCACGGGTTGCACGTTGGAAAGATTCCACGTTTTCGGCACTTGTCCAGTATTTAAAATTCATGTCCTCAGAACTATGGCTGGAATACCATCTGGGCCACTGGCCTTGTTCACGTCAAGATTGCAGTGTTTTGCAAATCTCCATTTGGCAAATGCGAATTTCCGACATAAATGTCGTGCTGCCAGGTAGAGTTGGAGGTATAGCGTTGCCAGCATTTAGACGTGATGACTCCGCAAACAGATTCGCTTCAACTGATTTGACCAAAACGCTTTACTACCCGCAGGGTACGAAGTCAATTTGTTCCCTATTCGACTAATGTGATCAAAGCGAGCTCCTTTTTGCAGGACTTGGCAGCCTTGTTAAACGACTTCTTCCTCTGACTTATGTTCTTCACTTTTCGGTGTCGAGCATCAACCCAGGCCAGGTATGCCTCACTGTTTACTGGCTTTAGCGAGACCACATTGAGGCCCAAACCACAGGCGAGTTTTGCCGGAGAGCGGTACTTCGGAATAAGGAATGTAGTATTCCACATGGCCCGATGCATCACATCCGTCACAGCATCCGCGCAAGTCGAAGGATCATCAAACGAAAAACACATCAACTGCCAAGGATAAAATGCAAAGAAAGACCGCATCTCATCCCTATCTGCTGACCTGTATCGCCACACTCGGTGAGTTCCTCTTGGGTAGAGATCGGGCGGGGAGTAAACAGATACAGATTTCACCAGACAGTGATAGGAGTTACCTAAAGGTGACGAAACCGATACTGAGTAGCGGTAAATTGTTAAAAGAAGATTTATTAAGTCTATGCAGAACAGAAGCCTTACCTCAGCATTGTCATACTTTTTATCGTTTCCTACAGACCAGTGAAATTATGACAGAACAATCTTCAGACTGAATCGGACTGTAATGATGATTGACATTATTGATTTTTACTATCATTTAGATACCAACGACCCAATGGACCAACAGGACTTCCATCTGATTATTATTTGTGATAAAAAACATAATGTTGTACCTGATTAATATAATAAAAGCTATGCATCGTTTTATTTGAAAACCTTTAACAAATCACTATTATTTATATAAATTATACAGTACCTATAAAATCAATTTATTCTAAATTTGTTACTTTTTGCCAAATCAATTAATATTTACTAAATTATTTAATGAAATAACGTATTTGCAACATTATATTACTGTTCATTATTGACACCATACATCGACGAATATTATTGTAATGTAATAATACTGTATTCACTATAGCTGAGATTTCACCCGAATAATGTCGTAATGTAATAATACTGTATACACTATCGCTGAGATTTCACCCGAATAATGTCGTAATATCGTATTACCGTAAACTTTTTTGACACTACATTTTGACGAATAATACTGTAATGCATTAATACTGCCTACGATATCGTTGGGTTTACACGCGAATAATATCGGAATGATTCGTTGCATACTATACTTTTGACCAGCAATTTCAGTAATGTTATTTTCGTCAATAACTTTATTTAGGAAACTATTACAAAAAAATCATAAAAGGAAATAGACAGTAAAAAAATATGCTTTGTTTTGACATATAAATCACTATCTTACGATGCACCCGTGCTGAGATATAAGCAAAAAACAGTTTTTTATTTTTCCTGTAAAATTTAGAATTATCGATTACCATATTATTCGGTGGGGGGTGCGAATATTTTCAAAAAAACCGGCCAAGTGCGAGTCGTACTCGCGCACCGAGGGTTCCGTATCATATTTGGACGTATAAAGTGAAAAAATCCGGACCGCATAACTAAGTTTGTTTGTGAAGGAATTTTGATGATTTTGAAAAAACTGTACTAGTTAGGAACATCGTTTTATTTTTGGTGCCATATTGGGATCAATTCCTATCAACCCTAATTATTTCAGATTTTTCGCCCCGCAAACTTCGGAGATAAGGGGGGGGGAATGGTATTTTTTTGGACATTTTTCATCATATGTCGAAAACTGTGAGACATAAAATAAAATGAAAATATATTTTGAAATGTGCAGATCAAGCCCTTTCATATGATATGTCACTTGACCTGGTAACCCCACTTTAAAATTTTGGACCCCCACTCCGGCCCCTTTTGCAATGAAAATAAAAATATTTTTTGACTTTTTTCATTTGCAATAAAGTTGAACAAGCATTCTTTATAACTGTTCCAAATTTCAAGTCGATAGCATAAGTAGTTGCTGAAATAAGCAGGTGTGACAGACAGACAGACAGACAGACAGACGAAGTCGCACCATAAGGGTTCCTTTTTTACCATTTTGGTACGGAACCCTAAAAAGGTAAAAAAGTACATTGGGCTCCAAAAAATAATGCCGACGTCGGCGTTGTGCACTATGCAAATGGTAAAACCTAAGGGTAAAATCTACATACGAAACTTCTTAGACTTGCTCAAAAATTGCTTATTTAGACAGCCGTCAACAGAGGTCTGGTGTGCTTATTTTACAACTATTAATGCAAAAATAAAAACATAGAGACACAGTATATATTCTTCTTATTCAGTTAATGAAATATCTTTTATATTGGTCCAATATTGGAGGAGGAAACAGTAGAGAGCCAAACCTCGAATTATGACTATTTGTTTAGGCTTTTCAGTTGGATCTGAAGTTGTCCTTATCGCACGAAGGCGAGGGCCGGGATGTGCAGAGCGACAGCAATAGTTTCTTCAAATACCTAATTTTCAAAAGTCTTTCTTTTTGGGATCGAACAAGAGTTATTGTTACATGCTGTATATTTGTAAATCTGTATGTATTTGCACAATTATTGAGGAACTCCAAATCAATAAATCCATTAATCATCCCCAAATCGTAAAATACAAACCATTTGATTTACAACTTCTGTAGAGCACAGGAAATGAAAATACAAAAGCTTACGACATTAAAATGACAACTCAATTAAAATTTAATTAATTGCTCTATTCTGATAGGTAACATTTAACTGATTAAGCCCGTCACAGACGTAGCTATAATATATATTAATATGAATCATAGCAAGGCATATTACGATATATTTTCTATATAAATTTTCGAGTGACCACACACGCAGCTATATATTTCTATGACGTCACCAATACATTATAATGATATATTAACATATATTATAGCTACGTTTGTGACGGGCTTTATAATTATACTAACCGCGACAGTAATTTTTACAATCGATCGTTCAGTCTGATATAAATTAGTTTCTAATTCGTATTGGCTGTCAAAGTCATAGGTGTGTCGATCACGCTTGGCAATTGTTTATACAGGGTGTCGCTGGAAGTAGTTATGTATCAAATCGAATAGGGACGTGGGGGAGGTGATATCCAAACTATTTAACTTTTTTTTGGTTTTTACTTGGACAAGTTTTTCTAATACGTGATCAACTTCCGCTGATCAAATTGAGTAACATTTTTTTCAGACCGAAGCCTTTACAGTAGGAACTTAAATGTTTTTCTTATTGAACACAAGTTTTCTAGCTGCGTAAAAGTATTAGGTACTACAAGAAAGGCCCACTATTCTGCAACGTCCTAAAAAAATAAATTGATTGCCCTGATAGTTTTGTTCTTTGAGCACTATGCGAAGTGATTGAAAAAACAAAAATTAGTCATAACTTTTGAACCGTAAAAAATTGCACCGACATTCTCAGGATTAAAAAGTTTGGAAATGACCTTGTCTCTACTCGATTTGATCTTTACTTCCAAGGACACCCCGTATATGGTGTCTGACAGCGGGCGAGCTGGTGGCTTAAGCCGTCTGCGGCAACAACGCGGGAGTTTCGTATGACAATGTGATAAGCCCGGTAGACGCGACAACATTATTGTACGGGAGGGGATTAAAGCTAGGTGGGTGTTTTAGTGTTTACAATATATTTATGAGTCATTCGAAATAGATATCATTTTACAAAGTGAAGAAGCTTTACGAGCAAAATGGGTGTTTGATATTCTGTACACACCTTAGGATCCTTACATTATAAATAAAAATCACATGTATGTAAGCGCATCACTTGAGAACGTCTCGACCAATTTAGCTGACTTTTTTGTATTCGTAATTCGACATTCGACTCGATTCGACAAGGTTTGTAAAAAAAAATTGGATAAGTTGCCCGGAAAATTGGAAAACACGGGAAGAACTATGAAAGTGCTTTTCAATTGGAATTTTCCGTGCGAAGCCGGGGCGGGTAAAGCTAGTTTATAATAAAATACATTACTTGTTAAACTATTGAGGAAACGATAAGACTTCAACAACACAAAAGCCAATCTAGCGTCCACATAAATAATATTAGAGCAGCCGCGGCTATCTCTAAACAGATTTCCTTCCAATGCAATCGTTTATTATTCAACTACCCACCGTCGGTAAGTAAATAACAGCTGCATTGAGAGTAAGACCGGCGGGCCATTACAATATTTAACCCTACGGACGATCCGACCTGAAGTCTGACAGAAATCTGAACGCCCGGTATCCAGTAGACACATTTCAGTACGGTTGACAAGATATCAATTATTTGGGAGTAGATGCAAGGCAGCCGGCCGTGGCACGATCGTATCGCATAGCGGGAAGTCAACTCGCTTTGATTTTGTAAGATATAAATGCAAGATACATAGATAATAAAGCTACTGATTCGTGTAAAATACAAAGGTTTGTACGGTTATGGGTGTAACACAATCATGATTAAGTTTTATAAATGTATAATGTCTTTTTGCGAATTTCAAACATGTTAAACGTGTTTAAAATTTGCACAATGAGACACTTCAACTTTGACTCTAAGATGGACAATGCACTCGCGATACCTCTAGTATTGTAGATTAAATTTGATTTTACAAACATTACAATTCCGCATTAACATTATATATTACTACAGTACTCAGGACCTGACTACAAAGCCCTTATTTCATTAGACTCGGAGAGAACAATTACCAAATACACCAGAAGTTATTAATTCCTCTAATTACCCCAGTTTTACAGTGGGGGAGTGGGACGTGAATATTACGGAGTGTGTAATTCCAGCTCAATTAGTGTGGAGTTAGGTCCTAATAAATTAGTGTTTATGTGAGTGCTGCGTCGTTTGTTTCCCTGATTTTAAGGAAGATGAGGTGTTCCGTAGGTTACTTTTTATACGAAGTAAATTAAAAAAACTAAAACCCAACTACGGAAAAAAACCAACTGAAAAGCATAAAATAAGAAAATATTCAACACATCGGTACAGTGGTGTCCAGGTTATAGCCGTGGTCGCATGCCGCTATGACCTGTGATGGCTGCTTAATGACGGCATGCGACTACGGCTATAACGGACACCACTGTACCGGTGTGTTGAATATTTTCTTATTTTATGCTTTTCAGTTGGTTTTTTTCCGTAGTTGGGTTTTAGTTTTTTTAACTCTTGTTTTATTTGACACTTTTTTGGTGGCTTGGGTCAATCACTGCATTTACTTTAAGACTGTAAGTGTCGCAGTCTTAATTAACGACATGGCGCTAGTTAGTAGCAAGAAAGTCACAGATCTTAAACTTTTAAATTTCCAGTGTTTGTTATATTGGATTTCTTGTAACACCGTATACCTCACGATACTCTTTGGATCAAGACGAATCCAAGGACACCCCATTTGTTAAAATCGGGTAAACTTAATTTTTTTGTCCTCTTTTTCACTTTTTGTCGGCCATCTTGATTATTTTTTTTCAAAAACATAGTCTATGACACTCTTAATGTAAATACGAATCAACCGATACCTCATTTGTCAAAATCTGACGAGTAGTTTTTGAGCTACGATCGAACATCCATACATAGACACATACATACATACATACATAGGCTGTTAAACTCATTACCCTTCCTTTTTCGTAGTTGGGTAAAAATCGGCCTATTGTACCTAGGTATTAATTTTTTTTGATGATTAAGGTAGAAATTATTTTAGATGAAGACATTTTAATTCAGCTATACCGAATACAGCTATACAGCTATCGAATCTGCTGTGTTTTATAAAATCCTTTTCCTAGCAGAATTAGATTATGTACCTACCAATCTAATTTCTCATTTAACTGACTTCAAAAAAATGAGGAGGTTACGCATTCGGCAGATTTTTTATTAAACAGTCTTTTTTGAGTTAGAAACTCTAATCATCATCACCGAATATTTTTTTAAAAGTAAGTTTAAAAAAAATCCTTATTAATAATGATTACCTAGTTGATTAATCTTTCAGAATTAGCCTTTGTTATTTGGAGCAGCACCGAACCTGTCCACGTTAAGCACATAACGACAACACGATAGGTACTTAAGCGTGCCGCCAGTGCACATAAAGAACAAGTACAAAGTTAGCTACGGTCAAACTTACGCAAGGATGCACGGTGTGACACTAAAATCCACTTTACCTCGTGTAAGTTTACCGCTAAAACAGCTTAACCGCCCACCGAGCAAGCATTTATTATTTTAGCTTAATATTACCGCAAATGGAGTTAAGTTTTGATGGATATCTTTGTGATCGAATCGTGCCTTTTAGATGGATGGTGGCGTTTGATCTAGTTTAGTATTTTATTGCTCACTGGCCGTTTCCAATAACCGATCTATCGGCTCTTTAGTTTTTTACCCTACTAGAATAGATTTTTTATATGAGGCACTTCTATAGAGCGTATGTCAATAATCAAGAGATCCGTGGGTCGATCATGAGTTTTTTTGACGTATAGTTTCGTTAATGTAAGCATAATTTTATCTATAATACAGTCAGACAACAGTCCTAGAACATTTTGATAAAATTTTATACAATTTGCACACTTTAAAAAATACAGAGAAATTAATTAAGTACTTAATTTATATAAATATTGTGTAGCAAACGTATATTTTCAATTCAAAATATGCTTACATTAACGATACTATACGTCAAAACAACTCATGATCGACCCACAGCTATTGGGAACGGCCACAGGTTAGCTGTGACTTCGTTCGAACTTTATAAATATTTATATTCATATCTGCTGAACCCTGCAAGATATCGAAATGGAATACACACGAAAATTTAAGTTAAAATTCCTGTTTTAATACCTAATTTTTTTATTGAAATATATTGGGCCGTTTTGGAGCCTATTAGAGACAAATTTTCAAACATACATACGGACATAAATTCTAAAAACGGTAATTTACTATTAGACATCGTATAAATAGGTATCAGTTTTCACTTCAATTTTATTTATTGGAAAGTAGATTTCACTTGTGTGTAGTATTTCACTTCTGTGTAGTATTTTTCTCCTTTATTGCAATGGATTCGTAACTAGGGTTACGGTTACTAAACGCGCTAAATAACAATACACCGAAAAAATATAACAATTGAATAATTTACTTCTACAAAAATGGAAACCGAGATTCGCGGTAGCGGGTCAGGTAAAAAAAAAATATTATGTGGCTGACAGCTGACACGCGTTTTTATACCAAACTAAATAACCACAATATCTGCTTCTTTAACAATTATATCCAAAAAAATCACAATAGATTTTTACTTTACGTAAAGTGTATGTAGCTTAAATAAAATCATTATAAACCACACAGACTACGAGATTTTTATACAGAATTCATTACTCTGTAAAACACCCCATACGTTTTCACTTTTACAGACTTATTAATTTTTCATTAATGCAAACGAAAACCGGTTGAGCATCTGACTTTTAAAGTAGAAAATGTTTAAAGAATCATTAATCAAAAAAGCTTTTTCGACTAACATTGTGGATCGAAAATTTTAACTCAATTCCGCACTACAAATAAACCGCACGAGGGTAATTGGCGTAAAAATAACGATGTAATTGAAATTTACACGTTGTTGAAAGTAATAAAGGTTCGGTAGGTATAGTATATTTTAAATACTTGTGATATGATAATGGGTACATGATTCTGTTCTTTATACACAATGTTAGTATCAGCTAATTATGTTTCCAGCTACATATCAGTAACCAATAAAAGTAAAATTAATTTTATAATTTTGTTACTATTTTATTGTACCGGATTCCCTTTACCCTTTCGCCACCACTGATCTTTAAGTGTCTATCAAGAGTTCTTGCGATTTGTGAAGTCAAAAGTGTAAACTTTTAAAACGTAACAGCTTATAATAGAGTCACGGACAACAACAATTTACTTTTGCTAATTTAAATGTTACTTTAAAAGGATTAAATAAAATAAAAAATATCTTTGAGGTACGTCTTATACCTTCGTAAAATACTCGTAATGCGGTTTAGTCTCTAACAACCAGCTTGCCCGGTCTCTTTTGTGCCCGGAACAAAAAGTCGTAGAATCCTTGTTTGCATTTTAACCCCATTACACCTATCAAAGTGACTTTTCTATAAATTGTACCTAGAAACACCTAGAAATAAAAATTGTGTAAGTACACAAGATAAACAAAATCCAGCTATACGAGTATGTAGGTATGCCTAATACTCGTATCTAAATAAAATATTATACCTACCCTCCACACACAGACGTCCCACAAAGACGAATCTAATGACACGAAATTCTTCAAGCCGTTTAAGTTACAGAGCGTGCCAAAGAAATAGACATACAAACATCGAAAAACATTTCACTCCTTCTGCGACAGTCAGTTAAAACTAGAGCTTAAACTTTAAGATTTATGTAGTAAAGAAGATATTAAAGCACCTAAATCACTTTCCCCTTTACTTTAGTGCCTACTCGATAAAGATGATTAACCCTCGAAAATAACGAGCCAACCATCTTTGTTGTAACGGACAATGTTTCTCAAGTTGCTGTAAAATTACTTTTGTTATACTTTAAAAGTGAAATTGTTTAAAATTGCTGCTTTATCTCGAATTAATCAATCGGAAAGAAAATAATAGAAGTAACGAGTAAACTTTCTCGATCTCGGTCGATGGTTTTTGGGAGAAGTAGAACTGCCTACAGCCATTGATATATGTATTTATTTTTTTATTGAACAAGGATCAAGCAAGATCCATCTAGTAGTTTTTGCGTGAGAGAAAACAAACATCCATACATCCTCACAAATTTTCGCGTTTATAATATTAGCAGGATAGGAAATAGGATATATCTCTATAAAAATATATTTTCAATACTACCACATCACTACTTGTCAAAGTAAGGTAACATTCCTTTTACCAATAAAGGTGAAATTATGCTTTAAAAATGAAAGCACTATGCTTGAGAGGCAATTTATAAAGAATAACCTATATAAAACTGTTACGCGAGATATTGAATAGTAAAACTTCCCGAGAGCGTTCATATAAATGAGAATATTAGTAGAAATATTTTATGTGGCCATTGTTGGCGGGAACTTAAGCAAGATTTCCCTCGACACCACGATTTATAATCAGCACCATGTTTCATTAATCTCCAGTGCTTTTTCGATAATGCACACGAGTTTGTAAAATGATATGGGAAAGTTAGAAAAATGACTCACAGTATCGGGAAAACTTGTCATTTTTACCTATAAAGGTGCATCCTGCATCCACACCGCAGTTAACTTTTGTGGAGCAACTCCGTGCAACACGGTAATATTAGGTAACTATAATGTAACTTCTGTGGCTACTTGTGACTATTTGTTGAATGTTACCTACTCATCGCATCCATACCGCCAATAACATAAATTAACAAAATATAACAAAGAGTCACATCACATTCTCTACCAATGTTATTAATTTGTTACCACAAGTAGACTGTTTTCAAAAGTTAAGCAACGTTACTTAACATAATTACTAACATAGCAACATATACCTACTAACAATAAATAACTTTTTGTTATCGAATGTTCCTTAGTAACACTTGGAAACGTTGTTCAAAAAAAAACTACAGTGCTAACATTTTAAATATTTTTCAATGTGTTATTTAGTCCGTGATGGAAACGAACTTCTACTTAAAATAACAAAAGCGTAGTGAGCTAAAATATTTTGCGATGTTGGTATTCAAAAAGTTTGGTGAAGTCCGTGCGTCGGGGTGTGACATTTCATTCTCTCATAAAGAATGTCCATTTTGACGCCTGCAAAGTTAATAATAACTGAATACGCTTTGAATAAAATAAAGCCATTTTTTGTTTTGTCTTTATACAATTTAAATGTCCCAAATATCACTATCACTACATAGTATAAAACAAAGTCGCTTCCTGTTTGTCTGTCCCTATGTATGCTTAGATCTTTAAAACTACACAACGGATTTTGATGCGGATTTTTTTATAGATAGAGTGATTCAAGAGGAAGGTTTGTAGTATCCGTGCGAAGCTCTGGGCGGGTTGCTAGTAGATAATAATAGCTAATAGCTAAAATAGAGTAACATTGAAAATTATGTGCGTCAGGCTGGACCGTCAAACGGCTAGTGTGCCATATTAATGAAAATAAAATAATTTGTTTTGTTAACCTATATAATTGAAATGATTAAGACAATTCTAAATAATATAATTATAGGGCTGAAACAAATCCTGTAGTAACATACTTAGCGGTCTATGGAAACAGTGCTCCAGCAGTTAGTAAAATATTTATGAGCGGTCCCTTTTCTCTGGGCTTTTTTATACCCGTATAATGTGAGGAATTTACTGCTCTGATCCTTTAATGTAATTGAATTTACAAAATCGATGGGATACTGAACATATTTTGCTAAACGATTGGTTTATAAACGATTATTAAATAAAATTGGTAAAGCCAAAGTAAATTTAAATTGGTGTCGTAATGTTTTATTGTTTCTATTTATTTAATTGAATGTTTGAATTTCGTTGCGTGAAATATGGATTTTGTAGACATTCAATGATTTGGTTAACCAAAATCAGTTGGAATTCGTTTTTGAAACACTGGTTATGGATTGTGAGCTTACCGCTTTTAACTCATCAATGACGGTAAAATGAAGCATAATAATATCTGTCTACCGACCGCAGGAGGTCTCTTTACACTTTTATGAACGTTGATACTATTAAAGCATTGTTATATTTGTTGTAAAAGATATCCTAGTAACTAAGTAGTAGCAAAAAACCATTATGATAGAGATTCCTAAAGTGGGTTCTGCGGAACCTAGGGGATCCGTATAAAAGTCACGAGGGTTCCGCGAAATTATACATTTTTGGCTGTTAAAAAAAATCATTATTCACAATAAAAGTTAAAGTAAAGAATGCAAATGTTTCAATTTTAAAATATTTCTAATAAAAGTTTTTGTTCTTATTTAAATTAGTGTCTTTGATTTGTAATCATTTGATATGGGGTTCCAGTAGTGTTCCGCTATCTTAAAGTTAAAAGTTTAGGAACCCATGCATTAAGAGACAGATATCTACAACCGTAAAACAAATTCAAACCCCCAATATTAACCAAACATTTACGGATACCGAATTGATCCCAGGGAGCGGAAAAGCGAAATTCGCAGACGGAGTTGCATAGTTACCTGCGTGGAGCAACGGACCGCCGCCCGTAGCCAAACTACCGCTAATTAGTTAGGTATTTTCGCGTGAAAACTTCAATTAATTCCGTCAAAGCCACCACGGGCGGTCGGCCAGCCTTTTTGCTGGCGAGAAAAGTCAAAGAAGCGCGCAAATCGGAATGAAGTAATGAAATTTCTATTGGCGAGTTTAGAAATCCCACGATTTCTTTCCTCCCTTTGATTCCTTTTTGGTTAAACTGGACCGATTAAGTTTATATTCAACGTTTAATGTTTTTTTTTACTTTGTAAGGCGGTTAATTAACTCCGATGTTATGTAAAATTTCTAGACACACACACAAAATAATATGTTTGAAAAGTTTGAATACAGCGGTATCTAGTAAAATACGTAGGTACAGCTTCCTGCATTAGTCGGGTTCACATAGGAATTTTAGAAGAATAGTATATTATGCAATTAGTGAATAAAGGACGGATTTAAAGCGAGGGCCATAGATGAATCACGAGCTAGTGAAGGATTCTAATGATTGAATCACGACCGTAGGGAGTGATTCAAGTGTTAGAATCCTGAGCGACGCGAGCGATTCATGGCCCTCGATATAAATCCGTTTTATTCAAGAGTTGCATACTATACTTTATACCATGACTACGAGAAAAAGAAAGATTTAAGTGAAAATATACATATAATGAAGAAAAAGTAAAGTTAAATTGGCTTTGATGTAAACCAGCCGTGATTTTTTGGGTAGCAAGCTTTCCACCTTTCCACTATATCGGCCGCCCTCTCTTTCACAAACTCAGGTGTTAACACATCTTCATCACTATAATGCATTTTTAATCGATTAGAACAACACTAAACAAACACAAAATTAAAGATTAAAGTAACACTAAACTTTGTGTTCGTACAACTTACAGTATTCAAAATAGCGCCAATTTACTAAGGACAGCAAAGAACACAAAACAGTTTTTATTCTAATGCTAAACTCCTTGTCGAAAATGTCGACCAATCAAATTGAATTTAGAACACATCAATATAGGTCGAATACACAGATTACACTTACACTAGATACGGCAAGCCACGACCAAGCGTGCCCTGCATGTTCGACTGTTCGTACTAAAAAAAGTCTGTTAGCTCAGTGACGCTTAGTGATTGAAACAATTCTGTTTACTCTGAGCACATCACTAAATGGCTGGGGTGAAGTTATCGTAGGTATAAAAAAGATGACACGTTCGGTTTTCATACAATCTAATAACGTGCCGCATCTAGCATAGGTTCTTTAAATCTGTGGTCGAATACATTGGTGTGTTCCATTTTCAAACATCAAAACAGTGAGTAAAAGTGCTTTTTATTCACTGTTTTCAGTGAATAAAATAAGCTTTTTAGAGGGGGAATGGTATAAATTAATAATCACTAGTAGGTACCTACATAATATATCTAAAGCACAATTTAAAAGATAAAACGGTAGCATCAGTATCAGTATGGTGTGTCTGTATCTGCAACATGACATTCTTTCACAGTGTTGCTTTAAACTATTTTTCAATTACTCTGTAACTTACCCATGTAAACTGACTTATTGAACGTACCTACTCTACTCACTAACTCTACTTACTAAGTGCATGATAAATGCAATAAAATACTATTTGAATGCATCTTCGCTATGAGCTAGTCAGTAGGCGATTTAAAAAAATATATATATTACGGTGTTCCTTTAATTTAGGATACCATGTTACTTAGAAGGAATTAATGCTTACAGTTAACCCTTTCAATCGGCATCATAAAAATACAGGATGTTAATTTTTTCACATTTGGTCGGTTCGATTCCCAGCAACTTTTTAAAAATCTTTGAATGCAGTATTATCTACTTAATTTTAAAAATAAAGGAATATTTTCTTTGAGTAAAATGTTCTATCTACAGTATTAAGAGTACTTTCCCTTCAGGTGGTATTACAAAATTCCACCCTGTATACTTAAACATAGCATGAAATACAATATTTACTTGTTTCGTGATGTCTATTACCTATACTTGTTTCTGATACATTAATTGTTGTATCTGATACACGTAAATATTGTATCTGATACACGTAAATATTGTATCTGATACAATGTAAGAATATACTAACCTTGCGCCACATTGTGACGTTTTGTATTGAAAATTGAACTGTTTGAAAAATCCATTACAATAGATTTGGTAAATCAAACACCCAGTTAAATAAAGTTAAATAAAACTTTATTGATTCGCAAATTCATTTTCTTTCTTAGACTTACTGTTCAATTGATAGTTGACAATTCGAGGTCATTGACCATGACGTTCCTATTCTTATCGTGATCGCATTGTAGTTAGGTTACCCAATTGATAAAGTCTGAACACTTTAGAGAGGCAGAGCAACTGCAAAGCGATTTTCTTTCTCAAAGTATCATTTGCACACTTTTACCGAGATTGTACCTACATCAGTATTATATCTGCAATATTCTGTATAACCTCTGTATAACTATAAAAATGTCAGTACAGCAAGGCGCGAACTCATCGAACCGTCGCAGTCTACGGACGTTGGGATAATCTCATTGAGAGATTTGATTTTCCGCTAAATTACATAAAAGTAATGAAATACTTTCCCGGGATCTCGACAAACCCGGAGACATTGAAAGAACTTTACTTTAACTTATCAAATGTTCACACGTTTTGTTTTGCGTGTTCATAAAAGCTACAATGTTAGTTATGATGTAGCAATTTGTAATGCTGTGATAGCCTAGTGGTTTAACCATGTGCCTCCCACGGCGAATGGTTCGAGTTCGATCCCGAGGCACCCACCGCTGGCTTTTCGAAGTCATGTGCGTATTAGAAATTATTATCACTTGCGTATTAGAAATTATTATCACTTGCTTTAACGGTGAAGGAAAACATCGTGAGGAAACCGGCATGTCCTAGAACCAAAAATTCGAAGACGTGTGGCGTCCACCAACTGGGCCCGCGTGGTGGACTACGGCCCACTCCCTCGCACAGAGAGGAGGCCTGTGTCCCAGCAGTGGGAACATTATAGGCCGATTATGCTAATTTATAATGCCTCTAGTCCGAAAAAATTTCTAGTAAATATTGTTTAAATAGGTAGTTTATAAACATAAAATAAAATAGGAAGCGCAACTAAGGGACTAAAACAAACTGATGCTGATATTTAGGGTACAGAAAAGGATATAGAGGGTACCTTTCATCCAGAAAAAAAGTACTGTTCCCTAGGGAGACAACAATAACTTTCGACGGTCACAATTGCTTTCGGACACTAGATGGCACTACGTATATGATATGTCACGCGAACGAAGTCGCGGGCAAAGTGCTAGTAACCAATAAACATTCAAAATACTTTATCCAAATCCATACGTCGCAATAATCCACTCGAGTACAATTTTGACGTAACACTAGTTCGCCAAACTTTAACATTTCATTAGTACAGAGCAATAGCTTATAAGTGGAATGTTTCACAGTTTAAGCGGAATATCGTCCTCATCCCCCCTACGGCACCCACTCTCACGGGGGTATATTCCGTGCCTCTTATTCAATTTGTGAGCGAATCAGTTCCGCCAACCCGATTATCTTCCACGTCGAGATTTATATGCTCACAAGAGAGCTTTTTCAGAGGTTTTGCTCCAAGAATGTTGCAAAAAATTTCATATTTGAAGCTTGTGAATGTCGACATTTATTTGTGAACTATTACGTTTTGTGAGCTTTCCTTTTTATGTTTATTTCGTTTACGTGAATAGATAAGGCATCTTATTTATCTCGTACAGAAAATGTTTTATTTATATAAGAGATCGTTTTAGGCTCCAAATCGGAGAAAAGGCAGGCCATAACTTTAATGAAGTCAAAGCGCGCTTCTTCAGAAACATGAATGCAACTGTTAACTATTAGTCTCGCTTTATTGGCTCATTGTGCTCGGAGCGAGTCCGTGAGAAAGCAACTAGTACTTTTCTATAATGGGAAAGCACTTGGCACATGTACAGAGCACAGAGCAAGAGGCCACTCGGCTTGGTAAACATTTGCCCAATAATTGCGAGTCCTCAGTTACGCTGCAGGAATAAATATTCGCTCTCCCTGCAGGGGACGTCGTACATTCCTTTAATTCAAAGCATTTCTTTATTGGAGAAAAAGTCATGGAGCTTATTGTTTTATTAGCGAATAACTTGGAGGATTGAACCTTGGGCTTATTTGTACATTCGCCCCTATAGAAAACGTGATTTCTGTTTTGTTTATGACATGAAAAATTAAATATTTCGTGATGTAAAACTGTAGTTTATGAAATTAAACTCGTCTAAGTTGTATAACAGTTGATGCATGGCTAGTAGATTACTTTGTTATTAAATAAAGTACCTACTCTAATAATATCTGTTCAATGTTTATATGGAAAATAAATACCTAAATTATAATAAGCGAACAATCGAGCTGTTCGTAAAACAATAAGAGGATAATTGGAAAGTATTGAATTTCAGATTCCTTTGCAGACAAAGGTTGAAAAATTACTCTTTATTAACCTTTTTTCCCTGTCTACTGAATTCTTTATTTTATTAGGATATTGAATATAAACTGGCCGCGATGGATGCCTCACTCCGATTGAACGTTCATAGCCGAGGATTGTGTCCATTACGCGTGCAATTCAGTAAACGGGCAAATCGTCTGCGGCGATTTCCATCACTGCCCTTTCTCGTCGTTGTCCCCACTTTATGCGATACTTTACAATTTTATCTGTTGTTTATTACACGAGTTTTACAAAGGTTCTGCATATGTTTAACAAAGGTCTCTTTTTGCTCAATTTGGGCAATAAAGATTCAGAGTATTTTGGGCTTGTGATTTAGATTCAGCTAAGTGGTTAGATGTGTTAATAAAAACTTTTACCTAGTAAGTAGGTACCTACCTACTAAGACTATGTATAGGTAATTATTATTGTCTATAGACATATCTTAACTCTTGATTATGTTACGATTATAAATAGGTATGTCTCCTAATTGCAATAAAAAATTCAATACACTAAATTGAAATTATAAGATATCATAATTAATTCATTGCATAATTGCATCGTATCCGCCATGTAAGTAGGTACCTACCTACGCGTTGCGACTAATTAGGGAGTGTTAATTATTTGTGTAGTTAATCTAGTTTCGCTTTGAGGAAATGGTATAGATTCCACTGCATGAATAAATGTTGTTTGTGGTGTGAGTATATTACCTGCCGGTGAAATATTTCAAAGAAATTCGTGATGAACTAATTCTTCCTGAGTCGTTCGTATACAGGGGGTCTACTCTGTAAGTCCGTCAACGAAGATACGGGCCCGTCCGAAAGTACAATAGACATAAGATTCCGTCAAAACAAGTGTCAAATTATTTTTTTCGGACGGATAAAAACATCGGGAGTAGGGACAACTGTCAAATCGTGCTATCATTCATTCTTAGTTCGGGCCCCGAACTAATCTTACGGATACGGAGTAAGAAACGCCCGTAGGTAACTAAGGTCGAAACTACGGATTTCGTGCTTAGAGAGTAGACCCCCAGGTATACGAATGACTCAGGAAGAACTAGTCCATCACGAATTACAAGACATCCACAAAAACAGTACATTCGTCCTGTTTTTGTGGATGTCTTGTGACGACATTAAAATATTGATACAACACAACGAAAGCATTGGTATATTTTCTATTATTTACGCCATAACGTCTAAATGAATGTTTGATCAGAAGGTAAAATGTAGATAATACTTATATTTTGTTGAATTAAAACGCGTTGGCTATTTTAATTGCGTCAATCAAGTAAACTGATAGGTAAGTTAATACTAAAACAAATATATTCAAAGTGCACTCACATTTTCACTACTACACTAAGTTATAATTTTCAAAGCTACGTCAAGTTATTTCATATTTTTGAGCAGGAGCGATGGTGCTCAAAGAAGGTTCATACAAACATGCCCATAGCATGCCCATAGTTCAGTTAACTTGTAACAACTCTAGAAATTATGTCACACGTTAACTAATCGAATTGCACTACTACAGAGTTTATTTACTCTGTGTCCGGATCCGTGAAATAAGACCCTTGAAAGTATATACGAAACATTCTACACTTGGTAGAAGTTTCCTATTAGATGCAGTCGTGAAGAACATTCAAAACAAAACTAAAGTTTATTCTATACTAGCAAACCCGGCGAACTCCGTTTTGCCACCGTAGTACATGCTATGTATCAGAGATGGCGCTGTATGTGAAAAAAGATTTTCCCGCTTTTCTCTTTAAATTTTCCTGAATTTTCTTTGCTATAAACCTCACGGAGCCCGAGACCTTTCCAACGAATGCAAAACCGTGGAAATCGGTTCGTCCGTTCTGGACTTATATCGTCAGGAAGGAAAACCCGACTTATTTTTATTTATTCTATATTTAAATTAATTTTCTATTTTTCTCTATATTCATCTATTTTTAGTTCTCTATACCTACCTACCTAATTAAAATGTTCTACACGTAGTTCCGATCTAGTCTGTGAATCACCTTTTGTCACCAAGTTTATCAGACATGCCCGACTACTCAAACACCTGTTAAAGGAGATGGCTAAAAATCCATACACTGAAAACCCAAAATCGACGGCAATGAAATGTTTACCAACGGGTTAGCTTTAATAGACATTTTTGATGGAAGTTACAGCTTGACCTCTTGGTAGTTCTAGCCACGCTACACTACGAAGGTCATTTAAACTGGTCATTTTATTGTAGTCCGCGTGGATGGAGTCGCGGGCAAAAGTTTAGTCTGTATTTAAGCTTATAATGTAGTGAGACCATTCTGACACATTTATGAAACAATTGCTCTCACATTGAAAATATCATAGTATTATTAGTACAGATTTGTAGACATGATTTTTTTTATATGAAAAAAACAAAATCCCACAGTTTTTCGAATAAAAGAAAACATTTTTTTAAATACAAAATAAGCCTATTCAGACCGCACAAGCAAATAAGAAGTTTGTGTCGACTCTGGGATTTTTTTCAGCCATCACCTTTAATCCCAATTAAGTTGATGAATATGCCATTCTGAACTGGCACCTAAAAAACAAAAAAACATAATTATATCCTCGTGCTTTAAAAACTTATATGAAAAAATGATTAGCAGAATACCATATTTAGTTATTTAGTTCAAAATCTAATCTCAGTCCAGTCAACTGTCAGTCATAGTGTTAAATGAATTACGGGATCCTTCTGTACTCAAAGTTTCGTGTCACCCGATGCGATTGGTTATGTTAATTTGGTCAACCAATTACAACAAATACCTATTTTAAAATTTAACAAACCATCAACTTAATTAGGATTAAATTTAACAGGCGTTTGAGTAGTCGGGCGTGTCTGATAAACTTGGTGACAAAAGGTGATTAGGTATCTTCACAAGTTTTAAAGATATCAGAACAAAAGTCAAGATAAGCCAAAATGGTGAAAGATCACGATATACGAATAATGGCCTTCAAACTTTTCAACATCTCTTAACTTTATTTTTACCCGACTGCGAGACGCAAAGGAGGGTAATGTGTTTATCAGTCTATGTATGTATGTATGTATGTATGTATGTATGTATGTATGTATGTTTGTTTCTATGTGGCGTTCTAGAGACCAAATGCGTAGGCCGATTTTGATAATTCTTACGTCAATCGATTTGTCTTAACCTTGCGAATGTCACTAAAGACATAACAGTAATCAAAATTCACCACAGCGACAACCAGACGCCATATTGTCAAAATAAAAAAATAAAAAGTTGATGAACTATGTCAAGTGGGGTGTCGTTGAATAGGTATTTTAAAATCATCTTTAGGTTTCTTTTATCATTTTTCATTTTAAATAATAGTTTAGGATATATAACGATTTAAAGTTGTTTAACAAAGCAATCATTCTCGCTAATTCTTACTTATTGATTTAAGTTTTTATTTCAAGTATTAACGATATACAAACAAAAAAGAAGATTACGAAAACATACATTAAAAACTAAAAAGTGAAAAATAAAAATAGTAAATTAAAAATTAAAAAAACCCGACTGCCAAAAAACAACTAAAAAGTTCAAAACAAGACCACTTTTCAAGCAGTCTGATGCAGTTGGTGGCATAAAATCTAAGATTTAACAAAAATTATTGCCACCAACTGCATCAGACTGCTCAGACAGCTTGAAAAGTGGTCTTGTTTTGAACTTTTTAGTTGTTTTTTGGCAGTCGGGTTTTTTTAAATTTTTAATTTACTATTTTTTTAGATTTAACCAACTTTTTATCGATAACTTAAATTATCTCTGCACCCACGTAACTCGATAGATCTTAATCAACTTCCATTATTTGAAGTTGATTAAGATATATCTCTATATCTACCTTAAAGTTGACACTTCCCGTGACCAAAAGGCTGGCTTTTACTTTGGGCAAAGATTAAGCATTGCCATACAACGTGGCAATGCCGCCAGTCTTTTGGGCACGCTACCAGTTGACAGCGATGCGGAGGAATTTTTTGATGCTATTTAGTTTATTTATAATTATTACTTATAAGGTTTTTTTTTTTTTGTAAATAGAACTGTATATATATATTATGTAAATAACTTATTATAAATAAAAAATAACCTTTAAGTTTAATTACCTACGTAGATTAATTATTATTTATTAATAATAAAAGTCTCTTCACATAACATAAAATCACGCTTGTTTTAGAAGCAGAGGTCGTGTTCAATAGAATCAAAAGTCAATTAACATTACTTTTGACGCCCATTTCCATTGGACGCCCTATGTCTATATCTATAGGGAGTTCAATAGAAAATATCATCAAAATTAGTAAATTGATTTCTCAGTTTTGTTTTTGTCAGTTAATGAGTTCTTGAGTAAGCCGACGATATGTCCTCCTTAGCGAGCGAAGTTGCAGCTAGGGCCCGAAAGGTAATAAAAATAATAACGACATTGTGTTCTAAAGTAAATATCAATATAAGAACATTTAAGTGAAAGTGAGACAGACAATTTATAAGTTAAATAAGGGCGAATCGATAGCACTTGAGTTTATAAAAGAGGAAATTCACAGAAAATTTAATGTTTCTCCTCAGTAGATCTTCAAAATTAAATTAGCATTTAGTGGATATCAGATCAAATTGGTTCCCCATGGGTTCAATCGGGTTCATGTTTATTTATTAGACCCTAAAAGGATGCGGGTAATAATATGCTGAGCTCAAAGAATTTGCATAACTAATTTGGTGTTTATGAGAGTTTAAATATTGAACTATACTGTTTTGTGTTAACTTTGAGACCTAGTGTGACTGATCTACTCGTATAAGCTGAAGAGTTTTTGTTTGTTTGAACACTTTAATCTCTGGAACTATCAGTCGGATTCGAAAAAATATTTTTGTATATTACCTTATAGCCAGACTCATGAGGACTAATATAGGTTATTTAACATCAACATCGTCTGATAAAGATCTAAAGAATTCTAAAATTCGTTTCGTTCTTTCACCTTTACGAACGACGCTCACATCTAGTATAGTCAGACGACTTGGACACTTGTCATAATCATTACAATTTATCAACAAAGCTTATGTCAAACGTTAGTTCAACAAGTGTTTGCAGATTTATTGACATTCTGTCTTACCTGACCGAAATATTAAGCATGATGTAACCCGGACGAATTAACATGGCACCTGGCTCGAATGTAGTGTCTTCTCAAAGGTAGTCAGATAGGAAACACCGACCTCATCTAGTTCTAAAAAATATTGTTATAATGTGTAAGGCCGCAGCCGCACCGGTACGCGCGACGCGACGCGATGCGACGGCGCGGCGGCGCGGCGGCGGCGATTTCATGAAAACAACTTCATATAATATGTTGGTGGCCAGCCCGCACTGCAGAAACGACAAGCGAAATTTATTTGTTCAGGAAATCGCCGTTGCGTCGCTTCGCGCTTACCGGTGCGGCCGCGGCCTAAAAGTGTTACTTGTAACTTATTTACAGAATAAAAAAAAAACGAATTAATATCAATGACATTTATTTATACCGAGTTTCTTAGTATTGAGTTCCGACCCAGGTGCCATGTTTATTCGCCCGGGATGTATAGACTATACAACGAACTACTTACCAATTATATGATAAGTTTTGACATTCATATAATTGGTAAGTAGTTCGTTGTAAAATTCTACTGAAAAACCATAACAAACTGGCGTGCTACATAATCTATTTCGTTTTTTTAAAGTTCTACATTATAACTTAGCATTTCCAAAGCAATAACTCTTATCGTTCGTTTAGAAGTCTCAATTTCAGTATGTTTATCTACTTACAGAATCAATCTTGGAAACTTTGATTATCAAATCTCTCGAACGAAATCTAAGACAAGACTAATATTATTACGCCATTGACCTCAAACTAGTTTTGTTCAAATACTAAGTATACATCTCTCCAGACTCAAATACACAGGAAGAATAAAATATCTACTTTCATCCTTTGCTTCAATAGGATTTGAAATGAATTAGACTGTGGTCCTACTGCTGGACAAGAGGGCCTTTGCCTTGGACCCTTGGCCCGGTCCTATGAAGGAGGAACAATGATTGAACACCACGCTTGCTCATTACGTGTTAGCGATTTTACACCATTAAAATTCAAGGTTTTTTACGATATTTTTTTTCACCGTAAGTCAGATGATTATGTGTGTACTTAAAAGTTCCTACACACAAGAATTCAAATATGTTAGCATTGGTATAGAGCTGCCATCCGTCCGGGTTTCCCCGGATTCATTCGAGTTTGGTAGGGCCGTAGGGCGTCCGTAGGGGCTCTCAAAGTGTCCCAATGAAACCTAGACGCCCGTTGCGTTAGCAGTTTCGTTCGTATTCTATTGTGACTTATTTTTTAATATTTTCAAGGGTATCCGGGCAAAAATCATGATTTCGGCCATAATGACCTATATGAGATTTTTGAATTTTTTTCCCGGTGTCGGCAATTCAAGTGATGGCAGCCCTACATGGTAGATATTTGTTTGCTAGATTTCACAGCATTTTTCCTTGAGCTATATTAAAATTTTTAGTCCTATACGACACAGTATAGTTTCGTATACGTATGTACATAATTGTGATATTTTTCCTTCCTCCACCGAAATGTTGCTATCCTATCTATCGTCCTCTATGTTAATAGCACACCATTAGCACCACAGTAAAACATTTCACAAACGTGACTGTTACAAATTACACGAAGGTTAGATAGCATCATGTGTATTGCTTTGCGGTCCACACTAAGAAATAAAGATAGGCCACCCCATCGCGTCCCATGAGAATAGTAGGGGCCTTCGTAAAATATACTTTTACTCGAAACTCAATAGCTCTGAGCTCGGATGGGTATATTTTATGGAACTGACAACACTAAACCAGTGGAAAACATGCCTAAGTTAAAAAAGCCAACAGGCAAGCCATAACGGTAATCGTCAAAGGTTTGTTTTATTGCTTCATGCCACAAAAATTCCGTTGCTGATAATTAATTTAACAAATCTTTTAACCCCTGTTTCGCTGTCGTTGCCAGACGCTTTTGCTTATTTAAAAATTAACTTTATTTTTCTTAATATTTCTTAATTTTGTAACCTCCAACTCAATTTAATCGGTAAATTCAGGCACCCCAAGTGTTACCCTAAGTGCCTATCGATTTATGCAAAAATATAAAATTTGATACGTATTATTTTGTGCTTAAAATAATTTATTTCAGCTGGCTGAAGTTATTGTCTAAATTATCTTAAATTCCAAAACAATAATGTTATATTATAAATTTTATTCTACTTGTTTCTCCTTCATGTACATCTATAAAGGTAAGTCTACACGAATTTCATATCAGTATAAACACAAGCTTCAAAAGCCTACATCCACAAACCTTCGTCACCAAACTATGACACGACACACCACAGAGATGTCGATAGCACGTTCCCATTTTAAAGTTAGTTAGGCACCCCACAAGCTTCACAAGCAAAGATGAAGCCACGTCTCTCAGCTGTCGTATCATAAAAGAGCTATGTAATATCTGGAGCAGTAAGGTATAATACAACATTTATCTGAACGTGCCTTGCGACAGTGACAAGTGTTTCCGTGAGTGGCGACCGTTATGCTTAACAATAGCTACCCTACATCTCTTCTCCCACTATCGCTTCAAGTCTCTTTCTGTATGATTTGTAAAGGGTTCCGCTCCACTATCAATGTTGTATCTTGTTGACATTTGACGAATCAATGAGCTTTAGTTTGTCAATCTGTGTGGGCTTTGAACACACTATATGATTTATTCCTGTCCCATATCAAATGTGTTCGAAGTGTGTCATTACGATAAACTGAATTCATGTTATATTTAATTGAATTAGTGATGGAAATTCGATCACATTGTATCTTAGTTGATATCATATCTTAAAGGTTTCAAATATTATCTTAAAAAATAAGATAACGAAGCACTTATTCATACAAAACTTCATCGTAAAAATCTGTGGATAATATTCACGAACAAACGAAAATATAGGATTCCTAAAAAAGAATTTCTTTTATATTAAAGACGAACTTCAAAGTAAGCGAAAAGAACGGCTATTCAAACATTTTAACTTTTCTGCAAATTTTCCACTAAATAAGCAGAGTAGCCTGTTAGTCATTTTTGCGAAACAATATAATTTTTACATCGAAATTGTTTTGACACGTTTCAGGAAAAAGGTTAAATAACCATCAAACGTTTTAAATCTTCCGAAACATTGTCGCAGCGTCACAAATAATTTTGAAGTTGAAAGAGACAAAGTTTTCTCATTGCAGCAAACGAACAAGTTCATAATTATTTGTTAGCCTCAACGAACTACTGCGCAATTTTAATTGAAACAAAGCAACCAAAATATGAGACGCGCTTGACCTGCCATTGAGAAATTAATTTAGTGCTGTATTGCAGAGTTAACGGGTAAATTTTTATCTTTACTTTGTTCTATTATAAAAGGAATAAGTTACAAACTTTCCGATTCAATAAATTGGAATCAAACTTTGCGGGTCCGTGTCAAATATTCGGATAAAATGAAATTGAATTGTAAATACAGTAGGTAGGTATTACAGTTCGTTTCAGGATCTTTCATAAATTATGTTAGTTGTTCTCAGTGCTGCGGAAACTTAAATTACTTTTGCGTATATATTTTTATTTGACCTGAAAGTTTAAGGTTGTTTTTGAAAGACTAGGTTTCAGAATAAATGGATATTCGAACATAAGTGTATAGCGTTTGTTTGTTGTGTAATAGATACTTTCATTGACATTTAGAGTGCCACAGTATTACCTGACTGTCTACTTACCCCATGAGAGGAGAAGGATGATATTTTTATAAAGTTGAAAAGACAAATCCCTCCACACAAATAGTGGTGTCGTTTCCCAGACATTTCATTTTAAAGTTTTCTTCGCAGTTCTATCTAAGCCCTCAATCTACACGTGTCATGTTCTTTGACTTTGTTTTCACCTCGTGTTAGTCATTTGACACGTTTCGAGCGAATAGGTACTGCGTAAATGTAAGGTGACGTTATTGTTGGTTATTAAAAAGTCTTTTTGTAGTCTTTTTAAATGTTTTTTATTTAAATAGTTAATACTTACCATTAAAACGTGACATCCCTTATAGTTACACGTAGAACAAATATAGGTACGTAACTAACAACAATACCACCCAAATATTTCAATTTCAACCTGTCTCGAACAGCAACGAAGTTAGGTTATTACAAAACTGTCGTTGTAACCTAAATTCTATCGAACAGGTTCAATTAAAAAGTGCCGATACTAATTAAAGTACAGTTTGGGCTGGTCGGTGTCACAAAGTTACCTGGTTGGCCGAACGGCTGACTCTGTCAAACCGAAAATTAGTTTCCAAATTCTGATGAAAACTTTAATTGATTCCTCAAAGCCAATATGTGGGAGTGCTCGTTCAATCGAAAATTCTATGAGTCCGCCCGACAAGTTCGAGTGTAACTTTTGTAACGATTATTTGACATGTAAAGTAAATAGACTGATGACCAATTTGGCGACCGAGTACATACACAGAAAGATATAGGCACCATAGATTCGGTATTGGGTAATCTATATAAAATGTATGGGTGAGGACATGCATTTACCTGCCGTCACGTTTTATCCTCTTGGATTAAGCTGAATCCGAAGCGACCCGTAATGCATATGAAACTAATGGTTATTACTCTAACAGTCAGTTGCAGAAAAGGTCATTAAATTTTAAAGGAGTCTTTAACTTTAACATTTCTGTTAAGTTGTTCCAGAAAAGAAAGTTAGCTACCTCTTTAACTGGTTATTAATATTTAACTATTCAAACGTCAAAAAGTTACATTAGACACAATTTAGGTTGCCCAAAACGTAGTTAAGGCCAAACAGAATTTAAATATAACTTAACGAATGTCAAAATTTAATAGGTCACGAAGCATCTATTGAACATACAGTTATCGTTGTTTTTGCAATAAATTGTGCTATTATTCTTATAATTATTATAAATGCGAAAGTTCGTGTGTTAGGTTTGTTACTTCTTCACGCTGAAACGGCTGAACGGACTTGGATGAAACTTTTTTATTTATATTTTATTTGAAAATAGGCTTGAGTTTGACGGCTATCTCGCCTGATGTTAAGCGATGATGCGGTCTATGATGGAGCACGCTTGCCTAGAAGAAACCGATTCACTCGCGACTTGAACACACCCAGATTGTAACTGTCGAGGAACACCCACTCGGGCATTCCACTGTTTGGCGGTTTTCACAATGAAAGAGGAGTCAAAGCGCCTAGATATATGTATAAATATGCCAGAAAGGGGTGAATTAAGAACAGTAGCACAAGATTTTTATGAAATTGCTGGTTTTTTTTTCAAAATACGCCACTAATTAGAGGAGCGCCACTTTTAGATCTCGCACCACCTAAAAATTTTGATAGGACCGGCACTGTGGATGAGGTAGAATCTCCGAATGATATCGACTTGAAAGATGAGGAAGTTCTTCCACTTCTGCATGATGGATCACAACATGATTCTTTCGTAAGAACTGCAATTGTAAATGCTGTATTTTCTTAGTTGCTTCTAAGAAAATACTGCATTAACAATTGCAGTTAACTGCAATTTATCATTATTAATAATAAAATAAATAAAACAGCAGAATGTGTGAATTGACTTATTATTACTTATTAAATATTATATTTTAATAGGGTACATTCATGTGATTCAAATATACATCAAGTATTTTTATTTGTAATCTTTATTACTATAGAATTACTAACACCTATATATTAATTTTTCTAATTTAAAGCGTTATAATATTAAAATTCAATCAATATCAATCAAAACAATCCCAACAATCATTATCAATCAAAACGCAACGCTATTGGTTGTTTGGGCAAGGGTTCAGTCTGCTCCTTTATAATGCTCAAAATTTTGGCATCATCATTTGTTGTTTGTAGCTGGTAGGATCCTCCTCCTGTTTTATGGACTTGAATCTGAAATAATTATAGGCAACTAAATTGTACCACTTTAATCAAAACACTCACTTCTGTCCAGCCGGCCTAACATGACCACGATAGAAACGGGTTTTTTCTACATAGAAATAGACAAAGTGACAGATTTTAGAAACATTTCTACCGTTTCATTCATAAAACGTAGAAATGTTTCTACAATCTGTCACTTTGTCTATTTCTATGAAGACAAAACCCGTTTCTATCGTGGTCATGCTAGGCCGGCTGGACAGAAGTGGCACTAGAAAAGAAAGCTTGCCCAAAGTCACACAGATGATAAAAAAAAATATCTTATACTTTTACATTATAGGTAGAGCTATTATTTTTATTTTATTCAGGAGATGTATCATTAGTGTTGTATTGTATACGTATACATATATAATAAAAGAGTTTGTGAAGGAATACAGGGTTAGACTAAAAGGGTTTGTGGGAGAAAACATCTGCTCTGGCAATCTATATTCAATACCAGTTGTTGTCTCTTGTTCACTCAATTATTTATTATAATTTATATGCATCTTGCAACGACCCCTAAGTCCAGTGTTGCACTGCAAAAGGGCGTCCTGGCGGCGTTACAATGAGCCTATGCTAGGCACATACCATCTCAGGCATCATACAAAGTAACAAGGTAGGTACGTGGAAAATACTCACTCGGACACAAGGTCAGCTAATAGCGCCTTTTCTTACGACGTGTAATTAGCACCACGTGCTCGTCGCTTTTTTTATTTGATTCCTCCATTATACGGAATTACACTTATTTAAAAAAAAATTCTTGTGATATTTTAATAAAATTAAAATGTCAGTTTGATTTGACAATTTTGTAGTGCTGCCAGGTCTATTTTTCAATTTACCCTAAGCTCCGTTAACTTTTACCCTAGATTTGCAATGACATTGGAAAAAATACACAAATATTAATGTTTTAAAATGAAATAAAGACATTTGCATTGCACGGTTTGATGCTCACCATTCGGCAAACGGCATGCTCATATTGTTACTCAAATAATAAAGAAATCTATCAGTTATTGTACCTACTCAGTCTTCTACCTCTTCAAAAACGGCTGAACCTATTCTTAAAGTCCGTGCCACCAATAAAGTCCTACGGACAAAAACTGGTAGGTACTAAGCTTGTAAGTTCCGCTTTTGCCTTTTGTTTGTTGGTTTTCAGCGATATCAGCGCCGTGATAGACTTCTGTGGTGGCGCGGACTCTAATGCGTTTTTATTTATTTTATAGCATGAAATTTTCTTACGTAGTGTTATGACAAAATACCCTAAACAATATAAAAAAATACCCTAAATAATTTCATGCCCTAAAAATTTCCCTACGAGTATTCACCTTAGGTATTTTTCCCTAAATCTAAGGAAAAATACCCTAAGGTGGCATCACTGCAGTTGACAGTTTGACGTTTGAGGTTTGACGATTTGTTTTTTTTTTTAATTGCGTAGGTACGCGTTTAGTTCGCCTGCGTTTTGTCATAATAAATGTAAAAGCACAGAAAACAAAACGCAATCATTCATTCTTTGTTCATTCGATGTTTATTTTATGATGACAACATTTTTAATTTCAATTTTAGTTAACGAACCAATATTAAAAGCTAAAATGCTTTTCTGCAACCTCAATTAAAATAATCATATAATTAGCTCTAATAACGCTTTAAGCAAACGGGAGATAACTGAAAGCTTTCTGCAACTGAGCGTTAGGCTGCCACGTCAGGCACCGGTGCCTGACTCTAGTGGAGGTTGAACCTTCAACCTTTTTGGACCGGCAGTGTAAGTGTTAAAGGGCAGATTCATAGTCCCATCACCGTTTTGGAGTTCGGCAGAGGTTTATTGTCAAAACACAAATGTGTCACGTGGATATCATTTTCATTTATTTAAAACTTGAGACCCATAGATATAATAGACAAATACCTATGAACAAAAAAAATCTTAACAAAATTAAAAACAGTTTTTTTTTTGAGTCGACTTGTAAACTCTTACTCTACTAAGGACTGTCTTAGTAGCACCACAGCTTAAATGTATTGTTTTGCAGTCTGTGACGGTAAGAATTGTTATGATGAGTTATGACTAAGTACTTTAGGCCGCGGCCGCACCGGTACGCGCAACGCGAGACGCGATGGCGATTTCCTGAACAAATAAATTTCGCTTGTCGTTTCTGCAGTGCGGCCACCGACATATGTTTATAGGAAGTTGTTTTCATAAAATCGCCGCCGCCGCGCCGTCGAATCGCGTCGCGTCATGCGCACCGGTGCGGCCGCGGCCTTAGACTTGCTAGAAACAATAGGTTCTTTTGTTAGAAACAGTAACCCACTGGAATTACAGTTAGGCTGCTTAGGTTATTATTATACTGACAAGTAAAGATGAACCCAAAACATTGCGTCATTTTGAATTCAGTAGTTTTACGGCTCGAATACACCAAATCCGTCATCGTACGAACTTTGCTCGGACGACGACGATGGCGGTCGTGTTAATGTACGCGCTCTCTATAATTTACAAGTGTTCGATTCAATCGTCCGAGTTCGTCCGTCATCGGCCGAACTTTGCTCGGCCGATGACGGACGAACTCGGACGATTGAATCGAACACTTGTAAATTGTAGAGAGCGTGTCCGGCCGATGACGGATTTGGTGTATTTGAGCCGTTAGACTTCCATTGTTTACATTTTATTTCAAAGCCAAATGAATAATAGTATATAGCAGGTTATTCGTTCAAACATATAGCTATAAGTATACAACATCAGAAGGGGCGCTGGTAGGGAGGTCGGTATTATTGTTTGGTGAGCCATTCTTCTTAGCGTCGCGTCTTGGAATCTGATTAATAGCAGCAATATTCGGCTCTTGTATGAACCACAAGAATTGTTCTACGGACTAGCTGGAGTTTGTAGTTATAACTAAAAGTAGGTACCTCTACTATAACTTTTGTTTTAAATCTATACTAATACCTATAATAAAGCTGAAGAGTTTGTTTGTTACTACTCTGAATACCAGTCGGATTTGAAAACTTCGTTTTGTATACGATAGCTAGATTCATGAGGAATAATATAGGCTATTTAACATCACGCTATGACCATTAGGAGACGAGCGAAAAAAAAAGTAAAAAAAAACGCTTCAACTAATAGGTACCTACTAGACACGAAGGATTTTTTGCTACTTGAACAATTGAAACTTTAAACTTAGAAAAGTCAAATTTACTATTTAAGTAGGTATAAACAAATGTGTCAGATATACAAAAGGCCCTGGGGGTGATTCTCGTGGGTTCGATATTGATATCGAATTCGATATATATGGCAACAACTGTCAAAATCCCTACCATTTTGACATTTGTTGCGATATACACCGTGTAATTGACAGGTTGGCAAAAACTGAAACTGTAGCTTCATGACCATGATTATGACTGAAAAACGTTGGAATTTTCTTCAGGAAAATTGTCGAATTTTCCGACCGTTTTTCAACTAGATTTGTGTTCTATTCATTTGTTACAACAAAATCCAGCCCTAAAAACACAATTTTAGTGAAAAAAAGCAAAAAACTTAAATTCGGCAATGTAATCGTAAAAGAAAATTCATACAACCCGCGCGGAATCAGCTGTTAGCTGTAAAAGTTTACTGGCCTCCGTAGTACCTACATCATTTCCGGGAAAATATTTCACTATCAAAATATTAACAATACCAGTCTGAATTCATACTTTTAGTTTTTGCCAACCTGTCAATTACACGCTGTATATCAAATTCGATATCAATATATCACCCGCGAGAATCACCCTCCTGAACTTGAGACGACAAGAGATCTTACAATTATTTTATTTACAACTTTGTACGACTCAAGAGTTCTGTCTGAGACTTGGCAACATGTCCACATGTTATATTTATAACAATATACATATATTAACAATATACATAATATATCTATCTATAAGCTCTATCATTTAAAGTAGGTACAAACACAAACAACAGCAAAAGTTTGTAAACAGTGAATTTAGAAAAAAAAAGGAGCCAATCACTGTTCTAAAATAATAATAATTTATATAGTCTTTAACTTATGTCTAATATTCATTTTAATTTTATATACAAACACTATAAGAAAATTTCAATTTTGATACTAAAAACAATAATCATTTAATTTTGATGTCAAATGTAAAGACGGATTTTATACACGTTTTAAAAACTGCTAAGGTTGATTTCATAGTCGCGCTTAGACGCGGGTGGTAAGCGGCGGGGCACGAGATAGATGTGTATTGTATGTACCGTTTCATAGTGAAACGCGTACGAAACGCGTACGATTGTACGGCTTACGAAGTTACGAGCCGAGCTGGCCGCCCGCAGTGGCGGTCAGCGTGACTATGAAACCAGCCTAAATCTTGCACGTATTACCCGCATAAAGGACACTGGCAGACGCCCATAGAACGCTCGGCTTCAGATTGTGTATGTCGGTACAGATATGAAATTAGTTTGGTGTGATCAGATCAGATCATAGAAACAAGGAGATGTGCCAAGGCGCTCTCGAGCTTGATGCCTGATCTTGAGCAAATTGCTCATATTATAAACGTACGCGCTGGCGACGAACCGAACACGATCGATGGTATAAATACAGTGTTTTAGTTTAGTGCTAGTGTTGAGTGACGATTAACAGTGTTAGATTGAGGGTGTGCGGAATGTTCAATGCGTGGAAGATCTTTTTATTCACATGGAGCGCGTAATTGTGTCGAAAAATGTACTAAAAGTGGCATCAGTTGTTCCCGTACTAATTTGCTATGATGGCATATCTCCTTTTTTCTATGATCTGAGGTGTGATCGAGTATTTCAAGAGTATTTAAATTCATTTTATTTGTTTTTGTACGTAATTGGGTTAAAGAGAAATCTTCGTATTTGTGACAGTGAGGTTAAGTACCTATGGTGTGAATGATCCAATGAAGTACAGCCCGACTAATGAGTTCTCAATTCAAAGGTTTTAGTAGCTGTCGACATGATATTCTGTGGAGGCACACGCCAGCCAGCATGCACCCGTTTTTGTTTTATTAGTTTTTTCAAAATGTCAACGGCATAATCATTATATTTCTTATTTATTTCGATTTTTGATTCCAATTCTTAAATCTCTAAGATAAATTAGGCAAAGAACAATTAAAATATATTTTTATTTTTGGTTAAGCTTTTATTACTGTACCATATCAAGCCCAAAACTGCCAAAGTCCAAAGGGCACTGGCAGACGCCCATAGAACGCTGGGCCTCAGATTGTGTAAGTCTGTACAGATATGAAATTAGTTTGGTGTGATCGAGTATTTCAGGAGTATTTAAATTCATTTTTTAATTGTTTTTGTACGTAATTGGGTTAAAGAGAAATCTTCGTATTTGTGACAATGAGGTTAAGTATGGTGTGAATGATCCAATGAAGTACAGCCCGACTAATGAGTTCTCAATTCAAAGGTTTTAGTTGCTGTCGACATGATACTCTATGGAGGCACGAGCCAGGGCGCGTGCACCCGTTCTTGTTTTATTGTTTCTTTCAAAATGTCAACGCCATAATCATTTTATTTCTTATTTATTTCGATTTTTTATTTCAATTCTTAATCTCTAAGATAAATAAGGCAAAGAACAATTAAAATATATTTTTATTTTTGGTTAAGCTTTTATTACTGTACCAGATCAAGCCCAAAACTGCCGACGTCCTTTCCGCGTATTTTGAAAACAAAAGAAAAAACAAATGGCCACGTTTAACTAAAAATATCATCATAATAAATTGTAAATCGTCTGTTAAAATAACGTGAATATTTTTAAACATCCAAAGATGCCCGAAGAATGTTATCTTTCAATCTGAAAATTTGTGAGTAATTTTATAAAGGGAATAAACCCCTATTTTGTACATTGTTTATTTTGCGGTACTCTAGCTATATAATCCTAACAATGATAGCTTATTCATCAATTTGCATTGTAAATTTTCACGGTATAATTGCTTTGATCAACAACATTATAATGTTTGAATAGAAATACGTAAATGCTCATAATTTTGATAATCCGAATCGATCCGTATTTGCGTGTACTTGATTAACACCACTTGGTTAACACCATGTCACTTGATTATTAAGTTTTAGGTTATTATTATAATTACCTATGCTTTATATCGACTCATTTTACCTCCTAACTAATAAACGTATCTTTTTATTTTATGTCTGGTTTTATGGCCGGTTAAAAGCAATAGGCTCGATCCCTACTGCATGGGACTTACATCATAAATGTCGAAATGTAGGGGTAATTTACACATTGCATATTCCTTCATCTAGGTATACCTACAAACGTTATGTTACGTAATGTTTAAAATCCTTCGACTTACTACTCCGGTAGCTGCAATAGCTACGCTTTATCAATAGAGTTTCGTGGTTACTGAAACTGTATAATTATTAAACATTACCTACGTTTGGGATAGTGGAATTTATGTTTTCTGTTGTTTGGCCTCGTCGCACATAGGCCAATCCTGACAGCCACAAACGCCGCCAACTGACACTGAAACTGAAGCCCATAATAACCACTTGTAGTAGATGATCGACACAAGTTTGTATAATTAATTATGTTGGGTTCAAGGCCGAAAACGCTCAAGCTCATTGAGCGAAAACATAACTCACAACGCGTTGTGGTCACTGTAAAATATCCACATCGCGAAATTCCTGTTATAGCTCTTATAAAAGTGCGCGTCTTATAAAAGACGCGTCAAACAACCTGTCCGTCATGATGTGGTCGCATAAAGTATGACTCAGAACGCGTCATTGCTTTTCTTCATTGCCACGACGCGTTGTAGTCAAATGGCATGACAGTCACGACACGAATTTCGCTATGTGGTCTTTCTCTGTTTGCCACAACGCGTCATGAGCGTTTTTGTAAGCGCCATATGACGAATTTCGCGATGTGGATATTTTACAGTGACCACGCGCCTAGTGAGATATTTTTTCCCTCAATTAGCGTTTTCGGTCTTTGAGCCTTATAACATATAAAGCTGTATTGCGACGGCGGTGCGGGGTTTGTGGCGAGCTGTATGTATGTATGAAAACTGTAGTCTGCAGCGCGGTGGCAGCGTTTTGTGGCAGTCGCGAGTGGCCCGTGTGTATTTCAGAATTATCCCGGCTTGACGTCACGGTGCACCTCTAAACATCCCTCCCAGATACTACCAAAACGAATTTGGTGACCCCACATTGCCCAAACGTAACACATACCAACCTTAAACTACATGCCACAATTCTATATTAGGCTTCCAACATTTGTTGGCCGGGATCACCAATGTTTGCGGATAGATCTGCGGCAGCTATTGAAAACGAGGCATGTTAAGAGGGTACCTATTTATTTAGCAGACTCCCGGGACGAACAGAGTTGCGGCCAACGATAGCTTATTTGCCAATTTGCATCATTAATGTGGAACGCTTAATTGATTTAATATGTAAATGTTGTGATAAAATTTTGTTAGCTTTTAACATCTATTATTTTGTGTAGTGATTTTGGGAGATTGGAAAATTAAGGACGAAGCGATTTAGTCCCGTAAACATGGCACTATAGGCCTATAAATGACGGGTATCTACAGTTGACGCTCGTAGGGTTTCAGACGAAAAGGTAGGTAATCGCAGTATATGGACACGTACATTGACAGATTCAGACTATCAAATTGGCTATAGCATTTTGTACTCGGCAATTATCATGTTAACCATCTTAGTTTTATGCCAATTATCTAATTATATATTTTTCTATAAATCTCTAGCCGTTTGACTTAGTGAATCATCTTTCACAAAATTCATCATTGTGTAACTTGTCAGCTTATTTAACTTAATGTCATTCTGATTTGATTAAAGTAAATGAATAAAATAAATCCATGGTTTCCCTAGTCTTCCTGTATTTTTTTTTACTCTTACAGATACTGTCCAAAAAACATTTCACGTACCTACCGATTTTAGACAACATAGCCCACTATATACGCTGGCAGGCGCGTGCAGTGCCTATAGGCAAGTAGGCAGTGACTACCTCTTAAAGTTCAATAAAACCATTTTAACTATTACTACATCAATATACATAATTATATATCAATAATTAGTCATGATTGATATATTTTATTTATGTAGTAACAGTTAAAATAGTTTTATTGAATCTTATGAGGTAGGCACTGCCTACTTGCCTATATGCACTGCACGCCACTGTACGCTGGACCACTAAATTCACCAGTTGACCTACATGTCAGTCACCGTACCTCAGTGTATGACGTCACTGGCTTATCTCTGCTGTTAACACGGCCGCTGACACATTATGCTGCCGCAAATTCTACTTAGCGTTTAATCAGTTACTTAGTTGGCGCTGAATATGTATGAATATGTTCTTGAAGGGTAGAGAAATGTAACTGTCATCCATCTCCATGACACGTGCCTGTTACTAGTTTCAATTAAGTATGAGGGTACTGTGTATTTATAATATTCTTGCTTGATTTCGTATCGCAAAGTAAACCCCAAGGAAAAACTTTCTTAAAGGAATTCAAGCCTCTATGAACTTTTGAAAGTATTTCTAATTCCTGCCAAAGGAAAGCACGATGTTGTCTAACAAAGATCTTTTAACGTTTATGTCTTGGCTGACATTTATAAGTATAAAAAGAAAATATAAAATTTTAATAATTTGAATTTAAATCTACACTATGTTCCTTCTTACTCTTACTTACTCAATGCTCCAAACTGAATACTGAACGAAAAGCATACACAAAAAGAGGGCACGCATTTGTATCCACAATTAACTTCAAGGTACCAGGACTTCATAAATGCTTGAAGCACTTCGAATTCTTACGGGAGAGCAGCACGTTGTTGTCTGCAAATGGCTCGTCAGTTTGCGCGCCAATGTTAATTGTCTAGCCTGCCAGCCTCAGTATTGTAATACCTACTTACTGTAAATTTAAACAATGCCGCTTTTTTATCGTTGGTGTTTTTTTTTTCAATACCTCTTGATAGACCACCGAGCGATGAATAGCTTTAAATAATACCTAATGGAGGAATTTTATTTCAAAGGCTTGTGTTCGAGAGTTTGTTTATGAATTTATCCTGTTGTGTTTACTCCCAAAATACATCATGTTCGGTATTGTTTCCTTTGATAATCTTTTTTTAATACTGATTAACATAAATACTTTTACATCAGCATCCAAAGGCCACAGGATTAAAACTTAAGCGAGATGTGCTGAGATGGAAACTATAAGCCAAGCTTTTTTAAATATTTGCACAAGAAGGCTTTCCTCCGGCTTTTGCAGCAAATTTTTCTGTTTCTTACAAAAGTTGGGATAGAATTAGCATTTATCGTCTATAGACAGGATTAAACGACTCTGCAAGTTGCATTTTGATAGAGAAAATCTGCAAATACAGGAACAAAGTTTCCCAGTCGATGCTCTGCATTTTAGCTATGTTTTGCTAAAACAACGTGAATGGTGGATTTACAAAAATATTTCAATTTGAAAAAAATATGAGTGGCTCGCCAACAAATCCACATGCACAGGATTAATACGACCTCTCCCGGAAAGCTTTGAATAGTAGTGGAATCCGATCAATATTTAATCTGTTACACAAACCTAAAGATAATTTGAATAGTTGGTTATGAAAATGTAATGAAGACAAATTGTTCGAAAAACTTAGGTAGAAATGTATAAAATGTGGCGCCGGTTAAAAAATGACCTTATGCCCCATACCATACCTACTTATTAAGTTAGTTCCTAAACATGTCATGTCAAGGTTACCAGTCAATGGACTTTAACCTACAAGCTTTTTACAGATTCAACCGTTTTTCCGGATACTAAATATATTAAAACTTCCATTGAACTAACAGAATCCAAAAAGCCAAACAAATTATTCACAAAAAATAACCCTTTGTGCACAGCGCCACTTTTCCGAAGGGGAGCGAATGACGAAATTTGATTCGGCAGGCATTTCGTTTCGGCTAATAAAAGGGGTTGTTTCGTTTGATCCGGTTTCAAACAATATAGATTAGCACTTCACAACAAACTACAGAAACCTGAAGGTATTATTAATAATATAGAAAAGATAAAGCGTTTCACGACTAGCTAAGATGGATTCAATAAAATTACTTGTCTTTTCGAAACCAATAGAGCTTACGTTGATACCAATTTCTTATTAGGTAGGTACTATCATCTGGATTAAAAATCTTTTTGGTCTCGTATAAATTGATTAGAAAACTGTAGTTGTATTAACAAGGTATAAAGATAATATGGTATTTTGAAGATGCTTCTTTAATATATTTTAAATAAGGTACATAATCATATCATCGCTTGAAAGCTGTCAGTGTCGCCATGGGTGGGGACCTCCCATGTTGCCTCTTTGGTCTGATTTTCGATGCTGATGAAGACTCAAAATAGTATAGGTAATGTGTTCTACTACCCATTGAATCCTTTGAATTTAGCCTAATACCCATGCTCTAAGATTTATAATAGTTACAATTCCTACAATAATAAAAGTACGTGTCAATTATTATATCACCTTCATAATTCGATCTTATGTATTTTCTTTATTGTGTACAGTCTGATCCTCAGCTTGGGTTTCCTAAAAAATATTCACGTTTTATTTTTTTCAGAATGTTTCCTTTACGGTGATATCCTAATTATATGGAAGTTTACAAGCATAAGAAGATAAAAGCTTCTTTGTAACTGATCCTTTCACACAATTGGCGAAAATAAAGAAATTTTAATGTTTACCGTGGTACACGCACGATTCGCAAATACGTAAATAATAGCTCATTTGCAAAAGGGTACTAAGTAAATGTATTTCGTTATGTTCGGTACTAGGTATAAAAGCTTTTAGCTTACACTCGGTGTATCCACATTCCGCATTTCTTCTTATCAAAAATCACAATGCAATCACACGACGTTTCCGAATGTATAAATATTTTTTATTCGAGTTCCATCTGCTCTTTCTCATACCCTTGTCTTATCGTTTACCCCATCCGATATTCTATCTTTGCTATATTTCATAACAAATATACTTACATCACGAGTGTATTTGAATTTATATCGGAAGATTTTGATATGAAAGAAAAATAATAGATCTTCAGATATCTCATAATATTAGTTTAGAGAGTTTCATTGTATTTGTGCTCTTTCATGAAATGATACAATAAATTGTTTAGAATCTATGAACTGTAGCTACTTAGTTTAGAATTGTACCTATATATAAATTGTGGTTTTATTATGTATTTTATTATAGTATTTTATAAAACACTAGCACGATACAAATTAATTGTTGTTCTTTAGTCTCGTTAAAACTCGAGAATGGCTGGACCGATTGACTTGAAACTTTGTACAGTTGTTATAGGGAAGTCAGGAAAGGTTTAAACGCCAAGCATTGCAACGCATGCCGGGCACAGCTAGTAAATTATAAATATTAACGATACACGTAAACCTTCTGGAATACCTAAATGGTGGCGAAAATCGCATCAAAATCCATTGAGTAATTAAAAATAACTGAGCGGATAAACAGACAGACGCTTAAAACGCGGCTTTGTTATAGATTAGGTGTAAGAGCGACAGTAACATCTACCTGACCTTTTCCCAAACTAGGTTAGGGTCGGCTTCCAGTTTAACTAGATGCGGCTGAATATCAATATTTTATTTGGAGCAACAGCTATCTGACCCCCACAACCCAATTATTCGGTAATACCGGTATTCGAAAGTTAGACTGTCAGACAAATATTCGTCTGACCGACTGTTTACCGTTCTCTCCGAGGCATTGACGCCTGGACGGATCTTGATGTGTTAAGAATTGTCACCCATTCATGGACTGACCACGGCAAGCGCAGCTTAACCTTGCTAACCAATTTATGGGCATAATATCTCCTTGTTTCTATAAACAAGGAGATATTATGCCATCAAGAAAGAAAGAAAGAATTATTTATTTATTTTTTATTATTTATTGACCATTAACCATCATAACAAATTAGTAGGTACGGGAACCACTGTCGCCACTTTTGCGCAATGAGCGTCATAATTACAAACGCTCCTTTGTGAATATAGAAATCTCCCACACTTTAAAAATTCTACACACCCTCAATCTAACACTGTTATTCCTCACTCACACGAAACTAAAACACTGTATTTATATCATCGATCGCGGCCGGTCCGTAGGCAGCATGATCACATTGATCATGTTAAAGCGTCAAGCTCAATAGCGTCTTGGCACATTTATCTTGTGGGAGAGGCCCCGACTTACAAATGAAATTTGTTTTATCAGCACTGCTCTAAGAACTGTGAAAGAAAACATCGTGAGGAAACCGGCATGTCCTAGAACCAAAAAAATCGAAGACATGTGACGTCTACTAACCCGCATTGGGCTCGCGTGGTGGACTACGGCCCACTTCCTCTCACAGACAAGGGGCCTATATCCTAGCAGTGATTATAGGCTGATTATGCCAGATGATTATGTGCCAGAGCTGTCCAAAATACGGCCCGCGGCTTCTATTTGTGTGGTCTGCGACGTGTTTTTGATCTAAAAAGTTAAAACTATTGTTTCTGCAGCCCTCTAATCTATTTACTGTTTTATATTGGCCCCAGATCCATCTGGTTTTGACAGCCCCTTGCTATGCTATGCCAATTTATAATAACAGTAATTATGAAAGACTTCTATAACAGACCATACAAAATATAATGATGTTACTAAATACCTCAATGTTTTCTGCGTTATAAAAAGTAATAAGAACATTGATGCTGCCGTAATTGGGTCCTTACTTCGTTTTAAATCGTTATTTTTATTTCTCCCTGTTATAGGAGTTGTTAAATATCCTTTCATTTTCATTGATCATTAAATCTTCATTCGTTTGCCCTGCATTTATCGGGAAACTGGGATATTCTTGCAATTGGCAAATAAAATTAAACATTTTCATTGAAATGAAGTGACAATGGACGCTGACAGAAGCTGGTATTTATAATTCCGCGTAGAAAAAAGGCAATGAGCCGGCTATATTATCTGTTGACAGAGTGCATGTCGATGTGGTTACCAGATTAAATAGTACAGCGGATAGTAAAAAAAAACCGGCCAAGTGCGAGTCGTACTCGCGCACCGAGGGTTCCGTATTATTTTTGGACGTATACAGCGAAAAAATCCGGACCGCATAACTAAGTTTGTTTGTGAAGGAATTTTGATGATTTTGAAAAAACTGTACTAGTTAGGAACATCGTTTTATTTTTGGTGCCATATTTGGGTCAATTCCTATCAACTCTAATTATTTCAGATTTTTCTCCCCGCAAACTTCGGAGATAAGGGGGGGGGAATGGTATTTTTTTGGACATTTTTCATCATATGTCGAAAACTGTGAGACATAAAATAAAATAAAAATATATTTTGAAATGTGCAGATTAAGCCCTTTCATATGATATGTCACTTGACCTAGTAACCCCACTTTAAAATTTTGGACCCCCACTCCGGCCCCTTTTGCAATGAAAATAAAAATATTTTTGGATTTTTTTCATTTGCAATATAGTTGAACAAGTATTCTTTATAACTGTTCCAAATTTCAAGTCGATGGCATGAGTAGTTGCTGAAATAAGCAGGTGTGACAGACAGACAGACAGACAGACGAAGTCGCACCATAAGGGTTCCTTTTTTACCATTTTGGTACGGAACCCTAAAAATGGCTGCTTCCGGCAGAGGCGCTGACAGAATACTTGAAAAATACCTAAGTATATCTATCAAATTAATATTTAACCTATAGACAGAGTGACTTTCGCATTTATAATATGAATTCGGTTGTTTACAATCAATTAGGTTCTTACATTCCATTTATTTCGCCTCAAGGGTTCTGTCCCACTATGCTAATCATTGCTTGTATTCGGTTCGTGTTGATTTATTCACAACTCTGAATTGACATTAACGGCGGCCGGAAATGGAGCTAGTCAATTATTTGACAATGTCCGAGTGTGATCTGCTTTCAGCTATCCGGACGTTTGAGAGTATTATAATTGAAATCAATTATATTACTATCAGCTTGGATACCTACATCCACAATTAAATGTGGACCACCTAGTCATATTATCTCACTAATAATATAAAAGCGAAAGTTAGCGTATGTGGGTGTGTGTGTCTATGTGAATGATGCGATGATAAAAAGGGTGGTAAAGTCTGTATGGAGAAAATAACGACATTGTGTCGTCTTCCGGCTTCTACACAGACGGAGTATATTCTGTAGCATCCCGGAGTCTCGGATTTGCGTCCCCTGTTGTGAAAGACCTAATAAACATTAACAATAACCTAACACGGCGAAATCTGGGTGTAATCTGCAGCTCTGCCTAACCCTTCGATTAATACAGGCGTGATATTACGTAATATATCTTCTTCTACAACACCTAAGGAAAGAAAGAAATAAAATCTAATCTCCCAAATAACCAGGAGCAATCTTAACAATCAGTTATTCAGCCAATCCCCGCTCACTTAACACAAAACTTTCCTATTTGGCTATTTCTTTTATTCTGCGGACATCTGTCCACTTCCCGGCGTCCGGACCCTTTTGTACCCTCGTCGGGATCCCGGCACTATTTACCTGTCAATATCTTCAGTTTGTTGTCATTTTAGTATATAATGTTTGATTTGTTTTTATTATCTTCTATACATAGAAAACAGTACCATGACTGACAGATGACGCACAGACTAAACTGGTGGATCTATATTGAAATCTGGAGGAAATGTTCCTGGAGTAAGTGTACCTTAAAGTGCACTAAAGAGGGATTTTTTGAAATTCTTTGGGATTTTTTGATTTCTTAATGGGGTGACATGAGGTGGTAAATTGTATAAAAAAATAACGACATTGTGTTGTTTTCCACAGACGCGACGGAGACACGGGCACAACTAGTGTTTTAATAAATGCTATAAAAAATGTGTCAAGGATGACGCTTTTTTATAACCATGTCAGCTTAAATTGTAATGTTGGTGTGGAAAAATCAACTTGTATAAGTTTGTATCAAGCCGTATTTAGCTTCAAAGTAAGGCGCGGACTGGCTGGCAAGTTAGGTCGTAAGTCGTGAGATCGAATCCCATACTTGGTACGAATTTAATTTACTCCTAAAACAAATATGTATTAATAACTAGCTTAGTTAGTTACCTACTATTTATTAAAGGAATACAAAAAAAAATCTCAATAAACAAAATATTTTGACTGAAAAAAATATTTGACACTCGCACAGTGCAAGTAGCAGGTGCAAGATTTGCTCAAGATAAAACTTTTGATGCCAAAATTAAATAAAAGACTTGGTATATATTTAAATCACTACTAAATCAAATGTTAATAACAAGCTTAGCTATAACGGTTAGCACTAAAAGCGATACTACTCGTATTCTAAAGGAATACAAAAAAAACACAATACCTACTCAATAAACAAAATATTTTGACCAAAAATAATCTAAAACTGAACACACAGTGAAATTAGCGGGCGAAAGATTTGCTCATGGTAAAGTTTTTATGCCAAAAATAAACTGAAGATTTATAAATTAGCCACATTATACATACAAAAAATATTTCTTTTGATATTTTGTTTATTCAATCCTAACATCAAATTTAAGTACAAAATATATATATAATATATATTTGGGGCACGGACGCTTATTATCGGAGGCACCACTAAGAGCGGTTCTTAAGAAAATTTTTGGTGTAACACAAAAGACATTTTGCCTCGTGAACCCACTCGAAGACGTCAAGTGTAGCTAGAGATTAAAGTCACGAGAACAGCTTCGGGATTTCGTTGCTTTACAAAATATAGAAATAGGTTTTAGGTATAAAAAAACTAGCCTTTTCTGGGATCAACAATTATTAAGACGAAAAGCAACGAATAATTTGATTCATAGTACCTACACAGCTTTAAGCTACGGTATAGAGATTCAAAGAAGTGATAGAGTGACCATTGGGAACATTTTTATAAAAAAAAAAATGTCAAACGTCAATAACGCTACCTAGCTTTGAATAGCAAAAACAAGTTTAGTATTCAAATAAATTAGAACACATTTCAGCTATCGGTGTCTTCGTAAATAATATGTTTCGTTTAGCCAAAATACGAATACGACCTCTCATGCTAGGTATCACGCTAAACTGAGCGACTTGTTACTTATAGGTAACAAGTAGTAGATTACGAATTTGTTCGCTTTATCTCTAATAACTTAATATTTATCTTTTAACTACTACCTATTTTAATGACAACAATCAAAAATATTTTTATGGAGTTGTAATAACCGAAGCAAGATTATGAATAAACAATACAATTTATGGTAGGTATAATATGTATAATACCTATAACTTGTTCCTACTTATCTAAACAATAAAAAGATTTTGTAAAAAACAAACTTTTATTCAAAGATTTAAGAAATCTTAGAGATTTCTTAGGTCTTACTTTTATTATAATTCAAATAAAAAAAGGTTTCAGTTAAGGAGGTATTCCACGAAGCACACCCAAACGAAGCACAGCCAGGCGAAGCACACCTAAAGTATGGTGTAATTCGTCTGGGTGTGCTTCGTTTGGGTGTGCTTCATGGAATACCTCCAGTTAAGTGGGTCTTATTATCTTCTGATAACTATCTTTAAAAAAGTAAGAAAATATAATGCGTTTCGCAGATAAATATCCTCGCCACTCAGTGACCAAACGGCCACTCAGTGACATCAATAAACGTATACACACGTACAGAGATACACAAATACTTTCCGCTCTGATGGTTGGTTACCCCTGCGTTAACCGCGGCGATGCTCTCGAGCCGTGAAGTAAACGCGTGATGTCGGGCCCCTGGGGACCGAAAGCTTACCCACATTACCTTACGGAAAGCCAGTACCGGGAAAATTCTCATACAAACTTAATAAACGCGTTTTTGACAACCATATATCAATATTTCGTAGGTAGGTTTATTTTTTCAAAGATTATAATTTGTGTTCTGCTGCATCACGAATTCTATTTATGTAATTAGGGATTTCAATTTTCCTATTTGGGTCTTATGTCTGCTAAAATTACAACCTTTACTTGGCAACCCTAAAATTATATTATAGTAGCAGAGATATCATGTTTTTATTATATTTAGCAGCCTTCCTTATATTTAGAAGGAAAACTTAAATATACAATTAAAAGGATGTAGACATGGTCTATCCCGGAGTACTTTTGTCTAGATGACCACAGAATAACTATTAAAGCTCTTTTAAATAGGGTAACCTTACAAAAATAAGTACCTACAAAAGAAAAATAATACACTAGAGAGTTAATATTGACTTAATATCTCAGAAACACTGTTTTATTGCTGCAGCTCGTACTTTAAACTTAAGCTTTTTTATTTTTATTCAATACTACTTAAATAAACTTCATGCAGTTTATATCAGTGTTATGCTAACATTTATACTTTCAGCGATATTTATTTCCGTAAACGACCCAGATTCATTGCTTTCGAGTCTTTTACTTCTTTAAATTGCCAAACATTGAAATTTAGCACCTGTTTTTTGGGCACGAATACATTTATCACCAAAGACAAATCAAATGGGAATACTATGCAATTTAACTTGATTTAATAAAATGAAGACAGTACAATAAATAAAAAAATGTCTGATAAAAGTCTTAAGCAAAACATTGAATTACCTAATCCTACATTTAATAACAACCACGGTGCACGCAATATAAACATGAAATAATAAATTCTGTTGTAGTTAGTTCTGTACATAAACCATACACCTTAATGGCGCTAGTTAACACCTTGTAACTAGACGTTTTAATTAAATTTTACTCTACATTGTAACAATTTAATACCGGCCATGTTATAAAAAGTAATGTTAATAAGATCCGACCCCAGTTTTACGCAGGTTGTAAATCAGGCCTCTTTTCATTTTGGCAGAGGTGTCTGATCATTTCTTTTCCGCTTTCAGAGGAATTAAACTTGTCTATGGGCAATTGTGAGCTTCCTCAGCGCTTTAAAAATTAAAAGACACGCCTTTGTCGCGACTTGTGACGTAATTAGAAAGTATCACGTAGGGCCACCCGTGTTTATGAGTGGCGTGATAGTATATTGTGACGTGCACTCAAAATTATATTAAACTTTAAATTTAATTGTAGCGTATCTTGTTTTTGTGTCTTGAGTCAGCGTGTTTATGTTTCATTAACTGTTCCCTGCGGTTTCACCCCCGTTGCTCGACTCCTTGGGATCGTAGCGTGATGTTAAATAGCCGATACTATTTCTTGTGAATCTGGCTATCGTACACATATCATAGTCCACCAACCCGCACTGGGCCCACGTGGTGGACTACGCGGCCTGCCCCCTCTCACAGAGAGGAGGCCTATGTCCCAGCAGTGGGAACATTATAAGCCGATTATGCTTATGCTGGCTATCATATACAAAAATATTTTTTCGAATCAGACTGGTAGTTTCAGAGATTAGTGCGTTCAAGCAAACAAACAAAAAAACTCTTCATTTTTATAATATTAGTACACCTAGTAGGTACCTACAGATTAAGCGCCGTACCTCACCATGACGGCGTCACCAGCAGCATCGCAAAACAAAAGAATTATTGAAAAGTATGGCAGCTGACTCACTTGGCGACGGACTGGCCAAGCTATTGATGGAAGTAGCCAAGTTCACGCTGCTGGCGACGTGGCCATGGCATCCGGCCTGTACAGCTCTTATCAAAATTTATTTTATAAGTAATCACAGTTTAAAACAAATAAAATTTAGTGATTTGTTCAAAAAAAGTATCGCCGATTTCATTAGACATCGTGTATTTCCTAATACTTACTTTCTTACAGATTTATTTGATAGAAAACCCGATTGAATGAATTGATTTCTCAGTCTAGACACTGCTAGACAATACTATACTAATCGTCATTTCATCTGTCCATTTTTCAGCAATCCTTGTTCCTTCCAAAAGGACTGCTGATGCACACTCAATATCTCACAGCAGTTCGCCGCTCAACAACTTCCCCTCAAATCTAGCTGCACCTTTATCTTACCTATCATCTAAGTTAGGGCCACAACTCAGTTTTATAGTAGCAATCGTTTATCGACACCCTAAGCTTTAACTTTCCAAGTTGATCATATATATTTGCTACGATAAATGTTTTCAATTGAAACTCTCAAAGTTATAGCTTTGAAATTGAGGCAACCCTACGTGTGCAGATTTGAGTTTTGATTTATGTCTGGGGATGTTTTAGATTTTTCGATTGATATGCGTATAAATGACGTATGGTCAACAAAACCAAGGAAATCGTAAGTACCGAGTAGTACCTAACTGCCAAGTTTTTCAGACGTCATAATTAACTATCTTGTAAATGCGGTTTGACGCTCATTTGTCAAAGTTTAATACCTCTCAAAAAAAACTCATTAAGCTCATGCTTGTACCTATTAGGAGTGGGTTCACGTCAATATTCTTATAGAACTTTATGACCTCTCGCTCGTCAGCCCGCTTCATAACCATTGGGCTATTACCTCTCAATTTATACCATTTGTTTGTACTTTACCAAAACACGCCAGCTGATTTATTATATTTTAGATACCTACTACACAACCACACGATAGCTAGGTACGGTTCCCCTATTGATTATCACAATATCCTTCAAACTAATCAAAGTCGACATCATTTTCGAAAAGCTAATGACCAGCATCGGTTTATAAGGATTTAATTGATTGATGTACCAAAACGACTATTTCACCCCTCTTATATCATCAGCCTTTCACCCCGCTCAGTCATAGTCAAATGAAAACGGATTACTGTTGTGCCTAGTGGCAATGAGCTAGCTAGCAAACAGCCGCTAAATATGCGCGGCTACGACCTTTAACAGCTCGCCACTAAACCTGGCTTTGTGTGAAGCGAGTGGAATTAATGTTGATGTCGCTGTGAGTTTTTGCCACCTAATAAGAGAAAATGAGCGTAAGATTAATAAATAAATCATCTTTATTATTTGCTACACAAAAAGAAACGCTGGCGTGTACTAAGATGCTGACAGTTATTGTCGTAATTTTTCAGTTTTAGTGGATATACCTATACAGAACAGTACCTACTTACATCTGAGTATCTATCTGTCTATTTTATAAATTGTTTTCGCATTTGGCATTATAATTTTTAGATAGGTAATGTTATAGGTACATTATTCAGTTTCTAAATTAAACTTCAGATTGGTTAAGTTTAGGCCGATAACTATGGTATAACTTCAAGTACCTATCGACTGCTCACAAGGTTCTACAAGGTGATTGATAATTTTGTACACGTATAATAAGTTAAAAACCCTAATAGCTCACGAACATAGAAATATCATTAATTAAATATACGTACAGCAGAAAATTATTAAAGTTCTTGACAGCTGTATACGACAGGCGCTTCAAAGTACCGACTTCAAGCAGTGATGAAAGGATGCGAGCTGGTAATGTGAAATGAAATAAATCAACCCCCAATTTACCCCCGTCTTAATCAAGACTCACGCAAATTAACTTTTTGACTGAATAATTAGACCCGTCACCTATGATCCCTCGTAGGCCGCCTTTATATTTCGTAGAGCAAAAATTGGGGTTGAAATTCTGAACAACGAAAATCTAATAAAATAACGTCGGTTCTACCAACTCGTGCGTACGCAGCTCAGATATTTGTCGAAACCGTATCATATGCATGCCTTCATGTTCTTGAACTAAAATTAAATTCCCTCGATTTTCAAAGTTTATAAACAAGGATTCTTCTGAAACAAGGAGAGTACAGAGTAGGTACTACACAATTTCGTAAACTTGGAGTCGGAGTTATGAGTGTGTGTGACATGACTTCTGAAAATTTGTCAAAGACCATGCGACAGTTGTAAACAGAGTGGAAATTCCTGTGTTGCCAACCAGTAAGCGGAATCAACCGCCCGTATGTATGTACCTACGTCGAAGTCGCACCTACGTCATACTATTGACAAGGCTCTCACTAAGGAATGTTTTACCACATACCTACTATTAATTGACGTGAGATACATACGGTGCTCGCGGTAGGTTACTTTGACGTAAATGTAAAGCTCTCACTGTTGGCGTGATGTTATGAAATGGATATTAATTACGTATAATGAAGAGCTTACGTTAGAGCAAATGAAGAAATTGCTTATTATGATATAACAAGACATTGCGTAAGGCTTTAAACCAACAAAGAAAATGAAAGGACAGCAACTACATACGAAAAGTCACAATAAACTTTTAATCCATTATACTTATTAGATCCAGACATTTCATTTTATATCCAGTTTTATAGCAAATCTTCTGCACTGTGATGCACTGTAATAATATAAAATTACATTTTGTATACCTATATACTTATCTACGTTTTTACTGGAGATAGAGCTCCGTAGAGAAAAGATAGTAGGTAGGTAGACAGAAAATAGGGACGTTTTATTTAAAACACATCATCATCACATTAGACCAAAGACGTCCACAGTTGAACATAGGACGGTTATAAATGGTTATAAATATCATAAAACAACTCTACTGTTTATTAAACCAATAAACTCAAAACCCACTACGATAATTCTATCGTACTTATGTAAACAACTTCAATCCAAAACCGATTGCCACCAAGTGAGTTCAAGCATTCTCTTTCAAACGGATCTTCCGACATCTCCTAACATGTTAAGGCGGTCTAAGCAACGAGTAGCAACGAGATACCTGCATAATCCGATTACTTCACTTTGGAATATTAGAGTACTACACAAGGGAAATACGTCTAAACACTACAATCTGCTGCAACCTTCTCGTCTCGTGTGACAGAGGGGTATAAATTCAACCTCAAATTCAACCCCCTATTGAAACTTGTCATAACTTTGCTGTGATTGTTTGTTCTGTGTCGTGCTGCGATAACTATTTAATTAGCTTTGAATTCGCTTTTGAAAGCTTAAACAAATAATTAGAAATACTATACAGGGTGTCCCACGGCTATGCCACATAGAGGGAAAGTACTTTAAATATTTGAGATAGGAAGTTTTGCTTCATGGAAACTTCATTTTATTTTTAAAATTAAGTAATACTGCATTCAAAGATTTTTAAAAAGTTGCTTGCTTCATCTGGGAATCGAACCGACCAAATATGAAAAAATTTCCATCCTGTATTTTTACGATTGAAAGGGTTAATTATAAGCATTAATTCCTTCTAATAAACATAAAATCTTAAATTAAAATAACATGGTGAAATTTTACATTTAAGTTTAGGAAAAGAATTAATTTTAATAACTTTTTGTGTCGATTTTCATAGATAACTTTGATTATTTAGTAATAAGTACTTTTTTACACTGTTTTCCTTAAAAGTGCATGATAAATGCCATAAAATACTATTTGAATGCATCTTTGCTATGAGCTAGACAGTAGGCGAATTTGAAAAATAATAAAATATTACGGTGTTCCTTTAATTTAGGATACCATGTTACTTAGAAGGAATTAAAGCTTATAATTAACCCTTTCAATTGGAATTATAAAAATACAGGATGTTAATTTTTTAACATTTGGTCGGTTTGATTCCCAGCTCAAGCAAGCAACTTTTAAATTTTTTTTGAATGCAGTAATACTTAATTTTAAAAATAAAGTGAAGTTTCTATGAAGCAAAACTTCCTATCTCCAATATTTAAAGTACTTTCCCTCCATGTGGCATAGCCGTGGGACACCCTGTATAAATACAATTATTTATTTGATTGGTGCAATAAATTAAATCGCGACTTTTTAGTATGCCTATCTACTAAAATTTGAAATCGGCTCTAGAATGATAGTGGTAAAGTGGTATAATACATATATTAACAAAAAATTTGAGCTTCCACAAATAAAAACAGTGCGTGGTTTATTTAAGATCAATTTTGACGTCATCGATCAATTACAGCCGAAGGTAGGCTGACAAGCTTGCAGATGGATGGAGAGAACTGCATTGGTGGAATGGCACAAATGTACAGGGTGTCCCGTAATTAATGGATAAAACGTAACGGATAGGTAGCTCACCTGATTTCCAACAACTAATTTGAATAGTTTGAAAAAAATAAAGTATTTCAATATTTTTTTTTATTATTACATTAACGTTATTTAACAAAAATTATATCTTATAACATCAGTTAGCTATTCAGAAATATTTAACAAAAATCATATACCTAAAAATTTTAACATTTGCAGCGACAGCATTAAAAAAACTAAATTCTGGTAGAGAAAATGGAAAATTCGAAAACAAAAATATTGGTAACCGTAACAGTTTTTTTAAATCTATTCAAATTAGTTGTTGGAAATCAGGTGAGCTACGTTACGTTGTATCCATTAATTACGGGACACCCTGTATATAAACTTTACATCTATTACGTACGTACCTATACTAGGTGACAGATTAAACATGGGATATATTGAAGGAGGGTATTCAGTACCTATTCTATACTATACTAGCTCGATTAACTATGGGACCAACCTGGAAATCACGAAAAAAAAAACTGCCGTTCCATAATATTATACTAATGTATTTTCTCCAGTGACCACGATATTTTTGTACGGAACAGTTGTTTTTTTTTTCCTTGTTTTCAAGGTTGGTCCCGTAGTTAATCGACGTAGTATCACATACCCTACCTTATGGTCGTTGTTTAACCTGTCACCTAATATTATTTTTAGTATTTATGAAACCTGAAAGTAGTTTGTTCCGAATCAGTACAAAAATCAACTCCAATTGATTTTAAATCATGCTGTATTTTGTGAAAAAAATATTAAGTATTTAAATATTTTGTACGTCAATGTTCGCCGCGAGGACGAAATGTAAGTAGTTAATTTAGTTTTCATCATTTAAATGTTTTACATAAATACTGTTATTATAATTCAACTCTCTTTGGGGTTAACAAAACCTAATGTTGTAGATGTACAGTTTAATTATATTACTGCTATTTTTTTCTAGGTTAGGTAAATATCCGCAGAGATTACCTTCGATAGAAGCATTAGAATATTTAAAAAAACTTGAAAAAACCAAAATCCGTGTACCTACTAAATGTACCAAGTAGGTACTAAATGAACAGATTATCAAATGACCACTCTGTAAATATTAGATTGTACATTACAAATGCTTTTCATTCAACCAAAAGCTCGTATAAAAATCATTGAAGGTCTATTTTACGTAACAAACATAGTTTAGTAACACAATAGCTTTAGGCGTAGGTATGTGGTGAAAGCAAGCGTAGGTACCGCCGTTTACTAAGTAGGTACAATTTCAAACATCATTATTAAATTAATCACCCCGCTCGTCTATACTTAGAAGCATGGTAAGCAAATTGATGTTTGCTATTACGTTTTCATAATTATTAATAAGAGGCCTTCCTGCCCATTACTTTGACATACATACAACTCTTATTGTTAATAAATGTTTATGAAATTTAAATCTTATATGTAATCATATTAAATACTAGCACTTCGCCCGCGACTTCGTCCGCGTGTCCCACAGGAACTGTGCATTTTTTCGGGATAAAAAGTAGCCTATGTTACTCAGTGATAATGTAGCTTTCTATTAGTGAAAGAATTTTTAAAATCGATCTAGTAGTTTCGGAGCCTATTCGGTACAAACAAACAAACAAAAAAATCTTTCCTCTTTATAATATTAGTATAGATAATACTATATATTATTTTTAATGGTTTTTGTTACACGGGACTTAAGAGTCCCGGACCTTTCGAAGGCTTGCGTGGGGCCGAAGCCAACACGTAGAGGCCCTTTATAATTTGAATATAAAATGTAATGGTGGCATAGCTGGTGATCACCCCTGCATGCACCACAGAAATACACCCAAGGACAATCACCAGCTTATGCAGGACTATTGCAATACATGTGGAAAAAAGAAACTACTTGGATGGGATGATAATGGACTAAGATAAGGGAACTATGTGAACTTATGGCGCCTGCCGGAACAATGTATGTGCACATGTAAAAATAGCAGACGGAGACTTGCCAACTCTCTCACTGGGCCCCCTGAAAAAAGTAGCTCGAGTCGCAACAAAGGGGGCAACAGAAACGTGAGTGACTGAAGGGTGGAGAGGCTTCGCTGGACTTTAAACTCGGATCACTTGCTCCCTGAGGGTCCGGCATCACTGGCCCCTCACCACTTACGCTCAGCATACACCCTCCGAGCAGAGGGGTTCTGCTCTAGCGACTCCACTCTAGACAGCCAATGAAGGCAAGCTAGAGGTGGGAGACCTGTTCCTCGTCAGTGTTCACTCCGACCAGCCAATAAAGGCAAGCCGAAGGTGAGGAACGGTGGCTTCTCCCTGGAGCACTCGGGTACCGCGGGGTCGCTACTCCCCGTCACCTCGCCTCAAGGTGCCCTGCAGTTTTATTGTTTTATTTTTAACATTATTATCATACCAATATTATCTTATATTTAATTTCATATTATATATTTAATAACAGTAAGGTAAACTTTACATGGTTTTTACATGTTTAAAATTCACAAAAATGTACATTTAGAGAAAACTCTCACTTTCCTATAATAATAGCCATAGAAGAACCTTTTTAAAAAAAATCATATATTTAACACGATAACTCAATTTAAACTTGGTCATCTCTCATTATCATAAACCACCACCATATAATGGACCTTTAAAAAAAGACGCATTGTACTAAAATATTCTATTTAAAACGCTTCCCCATGCATGTCAAGGTATTCCGATTGAAAAGCCGACGACGCCGTTGTGAATTTTTGCAAGGCAACATAAACTTCGCGTTGCATCTCTTTTACAAGCGTAAGTTCTTTTATGAGACGAGGCAGACACCGTGAATGGTGCCGTGCGACTCACGAAGCAATTAAAACTTGCAAGCTTGCACGTGTGTGTACAAACGTAATTAGTATAGTTGCTACTGTGATCAACTGTTTTGACAACTACGTTTTTGGTGTATGATTGATGAACTAAATTGTATTTGAAATTTAGGTGAAACCGTCTAAACTTTGTATTGCAATTGTCTGAAATATTCGGTTCAGTGGGTTCTGCATAGATCGCAATGTGTAGTTAATTGAGTCTGCGATGAGTGACCATTCTTTATCCTTTGCAGAGATCGAAGATACCTTTCGAGTAGAAAAAAATAAAATTCGGTCATATTTGTCACGAGAAAATTTCTGAGAATCGTTGTATAAAGTCAGGGAGGTGGCTCGAGCCACCTCCTATTGACTTTGACCACAACTAGCCAGACCATTTGTCAGATTTTCAGGGTCCTGACTTTTTACAACGATTCATCGATATTAAATACAGATACTCAACCGTGTCTGATTAGACTGAAGGCCTCAGCCACTGCAGGTAATTTATATATTTTAAGAGATCTTAATTTGTTTGCCAGTGCCAAAAATATCTCTGTCAAATTTACTTAAAACAAAGTAAAAGTTATTTAGGTTGAACCTAATCACTTGAAAATATGATATTATACTTCAAAATAAGCCTAATAGGATTTAGTCCTTAGCTAAGAGGTTTAACCGCCTACGCCAATTACTTATTATACTTATACTTACAATGACCGAACATTTTTTCAGGTAATTGATACAATATGTAAGGGACATTGAGCCTTATTTATTAGGTAGGTACTAAGATACATACAACGTTTTGTAAATGTTGTAATTGCTATAGGTGCTACACTTACAATGTTTGGTAGGCTTATGCTATTTCTATGTCAGCTATATTACTTGATTTACAGCTTGGTGCAATGGAATCCTAATCTCAGTTCCTGTAATCCGTCTGTAATAAGTCCGTAATGGCTGGAAAAAATATTCGTAGGTACTTATAACATACAGAAGTCATACAAAAAACTCAAGAAATGTCACCATAACAATGGCCCAAAAGTATATAATATATTGTGGTATAGGGGGTGTTATATTTATGTTTGTTATCCGTTACTATGAGAAAGAAATCCTCTGTGGACGACCCCAGAACGATTTCTCGCATAATTCTAATGGTTATTTGAGAAAAACAACACTAGAGACTAGCTTTGCCGTAAAATCGCCAAGTTTCTAGACTTTCTCACCCTTACCACAAAAAAGATAAACACGTGTTAAACGCGAATGCTACCAAAAGTAATACACACTTGTTTTAGACAAGTTAATGCTAAAACAAATGCGTATCATTTTTGGTAGCATTCGTGTTGAATACGTGTTTATCTTTTTGTGGTACGGCCCTCTATGTTTAATTTTCAAGTAATACCTACCTACTCAAAAATTTTTCAACCCCTGAATTTCAACCCTTAAGGGATAACATTCTTCTTTAATGTGTTTTGCAATGATTTATGTTGGCTTCGCATTAGTTAAAGAAAAATATTTTTTTTCCGAAAAATTGTGCTTGATCAGCAACAAAAGTGGTAAACTTTTTTATAACATCTAAATTGACAGAAAATTATTCGATACACTGGTTTTCAACATTTTTTATGTCAAGAGTTTATATTTTTAGCCTGTACATAATAATTTTTAAAGTTATTATCAAGAAATAAAGTGGTAGATAATCGTCTTTCATTGCTAACTGAACCATCAATCGATTTACTTGCAAGCTGTAGACAATATCCAAATAACCTGTCTAAGACATGTTACCATACCAAGTGACGGCTTTAGACGTGTTAACAATAATCTCGCCAGTCGATTCACGTAACGGTAGCACATCCCATTCTATTTCTCCATAATCCCATGATACGCTATATAATTCATTCACCAGCTTCCTTCTACAGCCCGCCAAGGCTTCACAACGGTAGGCACATTATTAACAGCACTAGTCATTAAGCACCGTCATCATTGCTGGTCTCGTACGCAATTAACCGTGGGCCCTCACACAAACCCGGACATGGACAGTTATCAGCTACACTACATTATAGCTCGTAATAGCGGGTATTCGGGCCGTATCACAATTGGCTCGAGTCCGAAAACGAAACGGGGAGGTGTACACTGTATACCGGCTGTCGAAAGGTAAACACTAACAAACTATTCCAATATTGTTGAACGTTGCTCTACAGCGGCTTTGCGCGTTATGGTCCAACGAGCTTGCAATAAATAATATACGTACTTTCTCTACGGAATAATTGGTTTCACTGTACATGTGTTCTCAGCCGACGCTAAAATGTGAATAACCTATCCTGGTTTAAGCGTATATTATATTCCTGTTTGTTTTCCTTTATATTGCTGGACTGAATAAATAAGTTCAGAACTTGTAAACTCTTTCCATGGTTTTCATTTCGCGGACGCTAGGAAATGTAAACAGATGAACAAATAGACTTTACGCTTGTGTACTAGGAATAGGTGCCTATGTCGTAAAACAAAAGACGGAAAACATGAAAAAACAATGCATCTAATAAAAAATAAAGCAAAGAAATGTCTTTGATTTTGTAAAGGAACTTACATATAAAAAAACTGAACGAAAGCTGCTGAAAAAAAAAGAAAATTAATTATTTATGTAGGTATCTTTGTTTACCTATTGGTAATTTGGTACGTACAGTACATTATACTTGCTTACTTTTTCGTTTAACTTTGGTAGATCTCATCCATCGATCGGTAGATTGAACCATTTGCTATTCAGGAGTAACATATTAATTGTTTTTAACAATATTTATTTTGAAGTGATTTGATGAGAAAATTTCTAGAGAAATATAAATATACTTTGCCAGGTACGATATAAGTCCCATATAATATGTAATAGGTGGAAAAATTATTGCCATAACATAATACCTAATTATATAAATAATAGATATAATTACAATAAAAACGTGAACAATAGATTATTACCTATTATACAGGGTAAAATTAAAACCAGTGCGGAGGCGAACTTTTATTATGGGACCGACACTGAAATATGAAAAAAAAAACAGCTGTTCCCTACAAAAATGCACTACAACACGATCAAAATGTATGGAACAGCTGATTTTTTTTTTTCATATTTCAGTGTCGGTCCCATAATAAAAGTTGATCATATTCATGAGTACTTTCACCTCCTAAAATATCCGAACTGGTTTTAATTTTATCCTGTATAAGAAAATACTAAACTAAAACATAATGTGACGAAAAAAAAATAGATAAGCAACCTAAAAATATTAATGACTTGAACATGTTTATGTTTATTTAAAATGCTTAAATAAAGTCCACAATAGCTTAATCTGCTGCTGTGTTTAAACAAAAATAACAGATCTATTTAAAGCTAATTAGCTATGTTTACCAACTGAACAGTTCTGCTCAGATCATTAACATCTAATCCAACATAATAATATATCTTAACAATAATAAGTAGATGCATCTCGATGCACCTTCGCCTTACATAATAAACAAGGTACAGAAACCGCATCAATCGGCACAGACTGCTACATAGCAATAGATTGATTGATAGAACAAACTGCTCACATGAATTCCTGCGATACACGACGACACTACCAATAGGAATAATAGGAAGGTGGTATGTTCGATGTATCTATGAATTAGGGTTGCCACCCTAAACTATGCAGGGTGCTAAGCGATGGGGCAATGGACATAAAGGATATCGATGGAAAAAAATATCAACATTTAAAATATTGTTCAGGCATTATGGCTAATGTTAAAAAATCATCAATATCTACACATAAAAAGAAAAGTTCTGGCTAGCTCACTGACTAAGTCATCAACGCCCAGCTCAAACCCTTGGACATAGTGCACTGAGGTTCCCTTTATTTAGAGAGGAATCTTACGGATTTTTTGGCACTTTTTGGCACTTATGTTACCTATAAATCTATAGGTAACATAAGTGCCAAAAAGTGGGCATGATGTTAAGTATTTTATATAAATAGTTTGTACTAACGATATTTCCTCTAGGTCGTTTCGCAACCAACTGTATGTCATTCTTGATCCAACCTCATACATTTACACAAAACTGTTTACCACACAATGTAGAAGTACTTACAAATAAAGAGCTACCGACCCATTTCGTGGGGGTTGAAGTGACCCATTTTGTGGGTAAAGGTGACATAATAAATAACCTTTAGGCCTGTAATCCTCGACAGGTTAGGAAAAGTTTGAACTGTCATACTCGTAAACTTTGCCGATGAAAATATTACGTCCCTTGTGATGGGGGCGTGTTGGTACCGGTCTTAGTTTCAACCCCTAATTGTAATTTAGTATTATATTGAAGAGACAAACATAAATAATTGTACATGACTAATGTTTCGCTTCAGTCCTATATTGGGCCTAATTAAGAGGTAGGTGAGTAGATTGATAACAGGAAATCTGTATTTTTATTAAATAAAGTGAGCATAAATAATAGTTAAATGGTTTAGGCGTGGACTGACGAGTGAAAGTCCTGAGTTCGAATCCCACCCGATGAACTTTTGACGTAAAACTCTCTGCTGGCATCAGCGTAGAGCGTAGCTCAATTTGAGGTATTAACTAAAACACTAATGATGTGCTAGGTACTTAATCTTTCATAACAAAGGTGTAACTGTGTAAGTATCTCTAATCATCTTTATAATATTATTTATACCTTTGAGAAAACCAACGCAGGTAACTCCATTTCAGTTTATTATCTGTCTTGATAGTGAAGTACCAACAGATAATAATCTCTCGTTGCTCCAGGGCGGTACGGGTCTCCATCATCAATTACCCCAACCGACTTAATCTATTTATTTACTGTCAATTTAGGTACACCCTACTTTCTCATTTTATATCTCCGTACTTTCGCTAAGGGACTAGTAACAAGCGTATTGTACGCGTGACCAATGCGCTGCATTTCAGTTTCGTATGACGCGCACTCGACGGACGGCAGCGCTTGTTGCATAGAAATTAGTGTCCGACCGAAACCGAAACTTCCATATAAGGTAATGGACACAAAATTGTATCGGATTCTCGCGCGATTGTGCGCTTTTTATAACTAAATAGTCCCTTACCCCCTGACAAAAACTTGTAACTCATGAAATAATTAACTATCCTTGTCATTTCTATGACAAAGAATAGAGATGTCAATTGACATTAGAGGTGTTTAATTTAATCATCGTTTATAAGTAAGGGGGTTAGTGTACAACAATATTTTAACATAACATCAAAATAAAATTTTATTTTGTTAAAATAATAATCTAACATAACATCACATAGGTATTCGCTCTGAACGGTTAGACAGAGGTGTAAGTACACACACATATCGCCAATTATGTAATAGTCCCATCTAATAGGGGCAAGGGGCAAGCCACCATAAACCTGGCACAAATACAAACTCTGGGCTGCAACCTCAGATCATAGAAACAAGGGAGATGTGCCAAGGCGCTATAGAGCTTGATGCCTGATTTTGAGCAAATTGCTCATATTAAAAACGTACGCGCTGGCGACGAACCGAACACGATCGATGGTATACAGTGTTAGATTGAGGGTGTGCGGAATGTTTAATGCGTGGGAGATCTTTTTATTCACAAGGAGCGCTTAATTATGCGCGTAATTGTGTCGAAAAATGTACTAAAAGTGGCATCAGTTGTTCCGGTACTAATTTGCTATATCTCCTTGTTTCTATGATCTGAGGCTGCAACTGAAAATTTCCTATTGGAAAAACTTAACAACAGTTTACCCGACCCGGGGGTCGAACCCAGGACCCCAAACTCAGCTCGCATTAGCGTCCACTAGACCAATGAGGCAATAATTGAATCAAATATAAAACTAAGTTTATAATTAGGTATTCGAAAATTATGAAGATCTTAAAGTAGGGAGGGGGAATGTCAACTGAGATTAGCAGAATCTGGAAGTTCGTTTAAAAACCAATTGTTTAATATTAGAGGATTATTAACTTTAATTGGTTTCAGAACGTGGTGTGGGTTGAAATGACGTTCAGTGTAAGCTTCCACAAATTGTTTAATTCACGAGCCCATCAGAATACTTTAATTAAAATAATAAAGTTACCGACTTTGCCAAGATTTAAGTAGATAGATATAGATATTTTATATATGCCAGCTTTTTCGCATAAACACCTTTAATTACCTAGTCCGGCATTATAATTTAAAGAGATTTTATGAGAAGCAAGGAGTCCGTTGTCGAAGCAAACTGATTGCTTCGCATAATTGATGGAGCTCAAACGAGATTATGTGTACAGTACAATAATATTATTAAATTTAATAAAGCATTCATTTGTGTAAACAGGAATAAGATTTATTCAATATTTGCATGCAATTTAATGATAACGTCAGCCGTGTGTCGCAAGAGAAATACAATGAAACACGGTGTTGCTAAGATATTAATTACTTTTTTCCGAATGTCCATTATTCGGAAAAAAGTAATTAATATCTTAGCTGCTGTTGAACAATTTTTAATTATCTTTTGACTGCAGTTTCGTTCGGACGGAAGTGGACTCACTTTTTGATAACAGTAACGAAGGGGTTGAAATTGAAACGAACTTTTTTGTTGGCACAACCCTTCGCATGGCTACCGTCTGTCCATCTGTCCGTCATGGGCAGGAGCTATTGAATCGCAACATAAAAGTATTATTGTAATACTAATAACTGGAACATTTTATTATTTAGATCTTGAGTTCGATTTGGGTCAAGCAGATTAGTAGGGTAAAAAAATTGTTAGGGGATGTTTTGAATAGTCTATAATCAAATTACAGTTTGGACGTTATCTGAGATTGATAATATTATTTTCAAACCCTCGAAAATTTATCACATTTTTTTATTTTCAACCCCATAAAAACTTACGGTTAGCTACATAAATTGGCTAGTAGGTACTGCTGTTACTTTCACATAACGTTCAATTCCGATAAATTGAAACAAAATTATTCGACACACTGCTTTTAAACATTTTCATGTAACAGTCTATTTGTATAATTTTATTGTTGCGTATGTTACGAGTTTTTACAATATACCTAATTGTTTCAGTAATGTTTTTTTGTCGCTTACTGTATCAACATGGGAATAGTCCACAGCAGGGCTGTCCAAACCAAATAGGATCGCGGGCCAATATGAAACACTAAATAGATTGGGGGGCCGCAGAAACGATATTTTTGTTTTTTTATACAAATGATGCCATAAAAATAAAATAATATACCATTAAAAGGGATTTGTTCGTATTTGTGGTAGATCACAAACACGTTGAGGGTCGCACAAATATAAGCCGCGGGCCGTGCGTTGGACAGCCCTGGTCTACATATATTGTTCTTTGACTGCGGTGTGGGTGCATAAACAAACCTGAAGTCCACACTTTGGGCTCTTACGATTGATGCGTCGGACTGCTGCCGAGCGGCAGCCGTGAGGATGTCGCACTACTACCGCACGGCTGCAGTCCGACACCAATGCAATCGTCTAAATTGAAAGGGCCCTTAGAAACATTCGCTTCAACGACTCAGCGTCCGATTTTTAAACAACTTTAGAAAAAGGAGGCTCTGTGTTTATACCCATTTCCCATTTCTATATACATTTATGAGTATGTGTACGTGTATGTTTGTATGTCCGCGATTTTCTCAAAAGCAACTAAAGCTGAACTGATTGATGTACGAAATTATAATTAAGCATTTAATGGAACACACTACGTAGAAGATTTAGTGATGAACGAATTCGTGCAAGTAGGTAATTTAACTCGGAATGAAGTGAGTAGGTACCTACTAAGAACTAAAAAGGACTTTTTACAAAAAGCAACCGTCTTCAAAAAAACACTCCAAAGTAATAATCATTTCAGTTTCGGAAGTCGGTGGCAAAAAAAAGCAAACAAAGACCAATCTCGTACTTCGAAAACTGAAATTATTAAGTACCACCTATTTATTTTATAAGTCGTTGTTTTTTGAAGACGGCTGTTTTTTGTATAAAAGTCTTTAATCGAATAACATTCTCACCACAGTCATGTACGTAGGTACCTACTTAGACTTACTACGCGACACAATAAAAGCCATTCGTACCTACATGCCTAATATTTTAAAGTCAATTATCTCAACAATAAAATTGACTTACAAAACTTCTAAGTGATTCCCTCAAGGAAATTCTTTACACTCAAAACAATCTTCAATACAAAACAGGGCCAATTTCCTAATACTTACTTAGCAATAAACGATTGATTCACTTAAGGGCTCGGAAACGGCTCAATTAGGTAACTTTTATAGAAAAGCTTTTTACACACACCTTCATAATTGGAGCGGAAACTCTGAACAGCTTACCAAATTAATAACATAATTATTTACTAAGCAAAATATAAATTAATTGTAAGGAAAATATTGCCGGCCCTTATAATATGCTGAATAAACGAATACCTATTGGAAGTAGGTAGTACCTTTAGCTGCACATAGGTAATATACAGGTTGCGGTTTAGAGATATATAACTGCAGAGTAAAAACTAAAGTACCTATAGACAAAGGAAATAATTATAACAACAGGCAGATTACCCATTAGTAGTAGATACCTACTTTTCCAGGAAAAACTTTCGGCGTTTACTTTTGTTTTATTACAATTTATTTTTTTGGCACTTATAGAAAAATACCAGTCTGTATGACTATGCACCGATTGATAAGGATCAAATCTATAAAAGAAAAATGTAGTCGATCAAGCAAATGCCTCTTCATTTTTATTTTCCTTAAATTTTAAGAAAAATAAACAGTAGAATCAATACGTTCATTCAATCAATAGGTCAATTCCGGCTTTATTCCCTGAGTGACAGCGATCACCATTCCATTTGCCCGACTATTCTTTTAAAACAGATAAAAATTGTAGTGGTCAATTTATTAGAACACCGATATTTAATGCGACTGTGATATAATTATGTGGTTATTAACCTCTATTATTTCCTTACAGATTTATTTGCAAAGAACACAACATTTGAAAAGGAGTCTTAACATGTGAGTATAAAAAGTTCATGAATGTTTTTCGTGAATATTAGAGCTAGATATAATTTAAAGGCAAGTAATTGAACATAAACATCCCTATTATTTTCACTGCCTACGGCTATGCCATCTCCCTCAGACATTGCTTTTAGGTAAAACAAAGAGATTTCATAAAAAAATATGAACGAACTAGCTTCCGCCCGCAGCTTCGCCCGCGTTTTTGGGATAAAAAGTAGCCTATGTGTTATTCTGATGTATAAGCTATATTATTGTAAAGTTTCATCAAAATCCGTTCAGTAGTTTTTGCGTGAAAGAGTAACAAACATCCATACATCGTTACATCCTCACAAACTTTCACGTTTATTATAATAAAACAAGTTTAAACGGATTAAATCGCGATTTAATCCGTTTAAACTTGTTTTATTATAATGTGTAATAATCGCGAAAACCTAAGACATTATTTCACGTTTATAATATTAGTAGGATTGATAAAAAACTACTTTTTGGCAATAAGTCTCCGATCTGAAATCAATTAGTTTTAACTAACAGCCCGCCCCTGTTTCGGACGGGCGACATGTCAGAACATCGAGATTTCTGTGCTACCAATATCTAACTTCAATATTAACGAATTAAGTACATAAACCTTCTCAAATAAATTCTCTAAATGATGGTGAAAACCATACTAAAAATCCATTGTGTAGTTTATAAGAACTAAGCGAACAAACAGACAGACACAAAAAGCGACTTTGTTTTATAGGTACTATTTATAGATAGGTAGATAATTTACCCTTACAATTAGTCAACCATAAATGTAATGGCTCGTTTCCCGTATTTTTATTCGAATTTTATCACGAACTGAACACGAGATGTACGAATAAATTTGCATAAAACGATGGACATGTGAATAACCCCCATCTATCTTTATGCGAACGAGTCTCTAGAAACAAATTCACGAGATAAATTGATGAATTTTGAATGAAATACATCGCTGTCCCGTCATATGTCACACAGAAATATTCATAAGCAACAACAAGGATTAAAACGGTCCGAAGCGAAGCAGTATTTCACTCGCTGGGCAATACTCGTAAACTTTTCAATGTCAAGTAACTCGCAAATAACTCGACCGACACGCGACGTTTAGGGTTAAAGGTAGGTACATGGTGTAATGTTAAATGAGCGTCGTATTGAAAGAGGATAGGTATTTAGTATTTCGTCAGTGGAAATGTGAAATTGCGGCCAAAATGGTACTTTGGACAATGAGTTTTAACATTATTATTAAAAAAAAAACATATCTCTTTCTTTTGGCGGTTAAGCTCTTTTGCCTTTCCACTAACCATTTGATAATAATTCGATTAACTACGTGACCAACCTTGAAATCTCGAAAAAAAATCAACTATTCTATACAAAAATATCCATAACATTCGTCAAAATGTATGGAATAGTAATCACGATTTGTTGAAAGTTAATTTTTGATGGTAAAAACTTGCCCTAAAAAATTGGGTTCAGTGACATTTTTAGGAATATCTCTACAAAGTTGATTGTTTTTTAATCTCCTGGGTTATGGACGACAGCCAGATTAAGCTTCTGACCAGGAAACCTTAAGCTGTAAGCATCGCACATATAGGTACCTGCATAATCGGCCTATAAAAATGTTCTCACTGTTGCTACGTTGGCCTCTCTTTGAAGAGAACATCGATCACTTGAAATGATCTTACAAACATTAAATTAAATATGCTTTTAAAGAGCAGGGAAAATTATTTGCAAATATCATAAAAAATGGTAATTAACCTACAAAAATAAAATAAATTAGCATTTTGCTCGCAACTTCGTCCGCGTGAACTGAACTGAGCATTTTTTCGATAAAAAGTAGCCCATAGCATTGAATAAAATAGCTTCTGGCGAAACAATTTTCGATTACCTCGTACATTTAAACTTACAAACTTTACCTCTTCATCATACATATACAGTCAAAACCGTTTACGAAGACATCATTTACAACAACATACCGGTTATAATAACCAAAATCGTAGGTCCTCGCTGACTGTATCTACCCTCAAACATATCGCCGGTTGTTGCGACAATCGGTTTTTATAACCAAATATGAGTAGTCCCTTCGATGTCCTTATAACAGATTTTGACTATGTACCTATTAGTATAAGTCCAATAGACAAAAGCTAAAATAAAATCACACTTCTCACAACTTCCCAAAAAGTTAACTAACATTTTAATAAAACAAGTTTAAACGGATTAAATCGCGTAGGTATATTACAGAGTTTTACAGAGTTTTCCTGACGTGTTCGCAGGACGAGGTTCGCCTGTTCGTGGTCGCAGGACAGTCGTCCTGCGACCACGAACAGGCGAACCTCGTCCTGCAAAGTGTTCGAAACGTCAGGAAAACTCTGTAAAAATCTGTAATATACGCGATTTAATCCGTTTAAACTTGCGAACCTCGTCCTGCGAACACGTCAGGAAAACTCTGTAAAAATCTGTAATATACGCGATTTAATCCGTTTAAACTTGTTTTATTATAATGTGTAATAATCGCGAAAACCTAAGACATTATTAAGTTAACTAACAATTACCGCCTCTCCCCTACCTACTTCAATGGCTCTCACGTACAATTGAGCACAAACACTACTTATTAGGTATCGTCCAATAATTACCTTAAGCATGTACATACATACGGATAGCCGGAAGATATCTAATCACAAGACAAACGACAATGGAGCCCACTTAAGCTGATCCGTCCACGCGAGATTATCTCCTCGAGTCTGTTGTTGCTAGTACGTATACACAGTTGTAGTGGATAATCCTTATCATTATGTGTATGAGGATCTTATTTCATGGAATGAGACAGTGCATTAGAGGAACATTCATTTGTTTCTTTTTTTAAGTACCTAATTAAGTATGTTATTAATTGTAGGTAGGTACTTAGTTAAAATTTTATTGTTATTGGCGGATAACCTAAGCAGACGTACCTATCATTTTTTTGAATGGTAACTTATTGAAAAAAAACGGACAGTTATGTAAACAGAAAATACCAACCGATCAGCAGGATTTCACAATAAAATGTTTAGGTACTTAAAAAATCATAATGCTCTCTCTCTCAAAATTGTTTTCAGGCAAAATATCAGTACCTACGCACAATCTGGTGCCCATAAAACCTCCGATATTTATTTCAATATTTCGCTTCCCACTTTGCCAATACGAAAACGTCGAAAAACAAACTCCGAATATCCAGGGATATACAACCCGAAATCATCATTAAAATTAAACGCTGGGTCGAGAGGACGATTCGGCTCGTCGCGTCGCCCCGCCCCGTCACAACGGTGTCATGTGAAAATTTCGTTGTAAATAAATTGTTGGCCGCCGCGGTGACCGTTGTCATGAGATTATGTGCCCCTGTGACGTGTGATCCATTACTTTTCATATTTCATATTATATACCGCGATCTATCATAACTAGTTGCGATATTTAAGCCCACTGTGACCTACGCTTTGATAGTATGATATATCATTCTATATTGAAAATTAAACGTAAGGCCTCTAACAGATGTGGTTTTCTTTTGCGCGATTGAGAACGAAGAACTGTCAACAAGCACCCGCACAATTTGTGAAACTTACTTCCTGAAACATTAATTGTTTGAGCGCTTGACAAGCTTTTCGCTCCCAATCGCGCAAATAAAAACGTTTTCTGTTAGAAGCCTAAAGTGCAACATATTAAGTCTTAATTAGGGCTGACTTTCGAGCAGTTCACGGGACTACAAGAAAAACTTACATTGATAAATGGGCTAGGTACCATTTTTAGGGTTCCGTACCAAAATGGTAAAAAAGGAACCCTTATGGTGCGACTTCGTCTGTCTGTCTGTCTGTCTGTCTGTCTGTCTGTCTGTCACACCTGCTTATTTCAGCAACTACTCATGCTATCGACTTGAAATTTAGAACAGTTATAAAGAATGCTTGTTCAACTTGATTGCAAATGAAAAAAATCCAAAAATATTTTTATTTTCATTGCAAAAGGGGCCGGAGTGGGGGTCCGAAATTTTAAAGTGGGGTTACTAGGTCAAGTGACATATCATATAAAAGGGCTTGATCTGCACATTTCAAAATATATTTTTATTTTATTTTATGTCTCATAGTTTTCGACATATGATGAAAAATGTCCAAAAAAATACCATTCCCCCCCCCTTATCTCTGAAGTTTGCGGGGCGAAAAATCTGAAATAATTAGAGTTGATAGGAATTGATCCAAATATGGCACCAAAAATAAAACGATGTTCCTAACTAGTACAGTTTTTTCAAAATCATCAAAATTCCTTCACAAACAAACTTAGTTATGCGGTCCGGATTTTTTCGCTTTATAACCCTCGGTGCGCGAGTACGACTCGCACTTGGCCGGTTTTTTTTTTTATTACCAAACTGAAATGCTCGTAGTAAGTTAACCTAGTAAAAAAATTGAACAAATGAATAGGTAGGATCTATAACATGTAGGTACGAAAGATAATGAAGTCAAAATAGCCAAAAACGGTAAGTTACAGAAATCGTCATGAAATATATTTATAGATATGCGCGGTTCTCGTAAATAATGAGGCAATAAATATGTAATTATCAAACATGAATATTTATTTATTAAGCAATTGTTCTATAAATAGTGTTGTTGGCCGTTAGTTAAACAAAACAAAGATAAAATTTTATCAATATAATGAGCCACACGACTTCTATTCAAGTATCTACTTTATATCAACAAAGACAGAATGCAAACGCAAGGAAGTCATTAATAAATATTGTTGTTAATACATATTTTCATCGCGCAAAGCATACTGCAAGAACGTTCGGTTGAATCCTGATTTTTGTCTAGCGAAGCTCAGCAAAGTTGAGTGAGGAGAAGCGAGGAAAAGCGAAGCATTCGTTAGGTGCTGCACTACGCTTGTCATCCTACAGTACAGTGTACAAACGAGAGATAAAGCAGTCCATTAGTGTTGGGCGTCTTCGTGAGAACGCTCTTTATTTTTTTCCCCGTAGGTACTTAATCTTTATTCTACGAGAAATAACGAATAACAATACAAAATAGCTTTATATTCACGTATTTTTATTAGGTAAAACCGGCTAAGTGCGAGTCGTACTCACGCTCCGAGGGTTCCGTACCAACCTTGGACGTATAAAAGTTTAAAAAATCTGACCGCATAACTAAGTTTGTTTGTGAAGGAATTTTGATGATTTTGGAACTGTGAAAACTGTGCTAGTTAGGAACATCGTTTTGTTGTATCAACTGTAACTATTTCAGATTTTCGCTCTGCATTTTTCTATATGACATAAAAGAAAATTAAAATATATTTTCCAATGTGCAGATCAAGGATCAAGCCCTTATGATAAGTCACTAAACCTAGTGACGCCACTTTTTTTCGAACCCCTTCCCGCCCCTTTGCCAATGAAGCTAAAAATATTTTTTAACTTTATTGATGAATGATAAATGATAAATGATATTTATTTTGTAAATAGGTTAAAAATAACACTTTTACACGTCAAAACATTTTTTTAAGCTAGATGAGTTCGGTGTTTCCTATATGACTACCTTTGAGAAGAAACACCGAAACAAACTCAAAGGTTGATGTCTCTTTTAAAGTCCAGACAATTAAGATAAATTGTGTAAGAACCATGCAGGTTAGTCTGAAATGGCCTTTAGAGGAAAGAGCCATACAGATTTGAGTGGACCTGACCTGACTGTGCACGCATGTGCCGGGTATCGTGGTAGCTCAACCCAGACTTAGGGAGCTCAACGACCCGACGAACATTACCATCAGAGAGGACATTTGGGTAGGCCCCCTAAAGTACTCAAACTGTCAGACTGAACTTGAGATCTATAACAGTAACATAATAACCCACATTGTACTCACATTTACAATAATTATAATCAATATATTATCATTATTATCACATTCAATGTCATTTTGTATATAAATTGTTTCAAAAGGAAACATTCAATGTCAAAGTGTATATAGAAAAAAATATAAAATCAAATAAAAGAGCAATAATTTAGTGGTTATGTCAATAGTAGTATTGGCCCATGTATGTATTGGAACAGCTCAATCCCAAGCCTTTTTGTCCTCCATATAATCTTTAACACTATAAAAGGCTTTATGACAAAGTTTTCGCTTTATTAATGATTTGAATTTATTAAGGCTTAATTTTTGAATATGGCTAGGGATTTAAAAGCGTATACTTTGGCATTTAAATGTGCCACTTATTTTCTGGAGCCTCGTGGCAGGAACAACAAGTCTATGTTTGTTTCTAGTATTAATATTATGAATATCACTATATTTAGTGAAGAGATTAATATTTTTATGTGCATACAATAGATTTTCATAAATGTACTGAGATGGAACAGTCATTATATTAATATCTTTAAATTTCTCTCTGAGTGAATGTCTGGGACTTAACTTATAAATTGATCGAATAGCTCTTTTCTGCAAAACAAAAACAGTCTGTATGTCGGCGGCATGTCCCCACAACAGAATACCGTACGACATGACACTATGAAAATAACTGAAGTATACTAAACGGGCAGTCTCAAGATCAGTTAAATCGCGAATTTTTCTAACGGCGTATGCTGATGAGCTAAGCTTTTTCGACAACTTATCTATGTGTGGTCCCCACTGAAGCTTAGCATCCAATGTTATACCTAAGAACACTGTGGTATCCACAAGATTCAGCTCCTCACCCTTCACTAGTACACTAGTTTTCACCTGTCTAACGTTAGGTGTCGTAAACTTAATACATTTAGTTTTCTTTTCATTCAAAAGTAAGTTATTAACATTGAACCAGTGCACTATTTTTGAGATAGCGCTATTTACATCGTCAGTAACCAGCTGCTGACGTTTAAGTTTAAACAAAAGTGAAGTGTCATCTGCAAACAGTACTATCTCATGATTGTCCCTTATAAGGAAGGGTAAGTCATTTATATAAATAAGAAACAAAAAAGGGCCAAGAATTGAGCCCTGTGGTACTCCCATTGTTACTACAGACCCGGGTGATCTTTTACCATTAACATCCACTTTCTGAATCCTATCACTTAAGTATGAAGTAAGAAGATCCAAAGATGAGTTCCTTATGCCATAGTGGTACAGTTTCCTGATTAATGTTTCATGAAGAACACAATCGAATGCCTTAGACAAGTCACAAAAAATACCCAAAGCATCGTGTGAATTCTCCCACGAATCAAAAATATGTCCTAAAAGTTCAACACCGGCGTCAGTTGTTGAACGACCCCTCGTAAAGCCAAACTGTTTGTTATGTAATAATTTATTTTTATTAAAGAATTTTTGCATCTGCTCTAAAATAAGTTTTTCGAAAATTTTACTAAATGTAGGCAGCACTGAAATTGGTCTATAATTTGTAGGGTCTGATGTGCTACCCGATTTAAATAGAGGTATTATTTTACTACTTTTCATTAGATCAGGAAACTTACCACAATCAATACAACTATTAAAAATAGAGGCAACGTCCACCGAATTACCCCACAGATCTGCTGTTTTTTTTACATTTAATGTGTGAAAAGTTTTGATTATGTCTCTACAGCTAACATGTTGAAAATGAAACTCCGAATCGCAATTTTTAACATTTTCTTTAAGCAAAGTCTCTGCAACAGCAGGTGATGAGTTCAAAGATTTAGTAGTTACAACTGGAACCTTTGAAAAGAAATTTTCGAAAGCTGTGGCTACTTGTAAATCCGATTTAATTACATTGTCATCAATATTAAGGCTATATTCACTATCTCGATTACTAGACCTACCCGTTTCACTGTTAATAATATTCCAAGTCGTTTTAATTATAGGATTAATACTAGATTTTATCTTTGAACTTAAGTAATGCGATTTGGCCATGCAACAAACTTTTTTAAATAATTTTGAATAATTTTTGACATATAAATTGAATTCGGGTGTGTTTACATATATCCTTTCATTGTACAGTTCATAAAGCCGTTTTCTACTTTTATGTATACCAATGCAATAAAGGTACCAATGCAATAAATATTCACTTGCAATAAAGGTGGGTAAAAGATCTTATAATTCTTCCAAATTTAAAGGCTGTGTTTAGTATTTAGTATTATTACTAGTGCTGAAATAACCAGCTGTGACAGACAGACATACGAAGTCGCACCATAAGGGTTCCTTTTTCACCATTTTGGCACAAAACCCTAAAAATGGTCATGGTATTAAAAGGCTAATGGAAATAAGTAAATATTTTTATAATAGGAATCGGCAAGATTATCGTAAGTAGGTACTTTAATCTGTTCGCTTTCCTCGCGTTTTTCCCTTTGCTGTCGGCAATTTATTACCTCTTTCTAATATTTTTATGAGTAGGTACCTAGGTATTTTCTTTTAATATTCGGAGTTTTAATACGAGTAGGTATTCAAACTTCCTCAATCAAGATAAAAGTAGGTACTCGTAAGTAGGTACGATATTTATATTACATTATGAGATATTTTAATAGGGATATTTTAATAGCATTTTACATATACTATACTAATACCTAACAGATAAATTCAAAATTGAAACAGAATTTGTATGAAATTATCTGCCTGATAAATTAACCAGAACTTATCCGGACATTAGACAAAATACAAGATTTTTCTTTACAGTAAAATGCGTAGGTATGTGACGTTATCAATTTAGGCCCTATTTAAAAATAAAACTTAGCATAAGCATAGCATAGCATAGCCGGCCTATGATGTTCCCACTGCTGGGACACAGGCCTCCTCTCTGTGAGAGGGAGTGGGCCGTAGTCCACCACGCGGGCCCAGTGCGGGTTGGTGGACGTCACATGTCTTTCGAATTTTTGGTTCTAGGACATGCCGGTTTCCTCACGATGTTTTCCTTCACCGTTAAAGCAAGTGATAATTAATTTCTAATACGCACATGACTTCGAAAAGCCATTCGCCGTGGGAGGCACATGGTTAAACCACTAGGCTATCACTGCTGTAAAATAAAACTTGCAAGAATGTATTTTAGAGGTAAGTACCTACCTACTTAATTAGAAGTAGCAAATTCACCTACCACAATTTACATGTTACACAGTTTAGCTATGTACCTACCTACCTATTTATTTAGTAGGTAACATTATTTACTTTTATTGCAAAGATAAGTACCTAAACAGTACCTAAACATTTCAATTAGTAAATTCCCCAAATTGCATTTTTGTTTACCTACTTTTAAATACCGTAATGTGACGTAGTAATTCTAGTGCCAAGGTAGGTAATCATGGTTCTATAGGCAAAGAGTTAAATAACTGAGAATAAAACGTTAGGTAATTACGTAGGTACCTACCGGTACCTAAGTACTACTTTTCGTTTTTTCTAGACTTCGGAAATGTTATCGATCTAGGTAGGTACTTACCTACTATTTTTATCATGGAAATAAATCATTTTTATAATGCTAATACTAAAAACACTTAGTGACAGAGGACCTAGAAATATTACCTACTAGATAGGTAGGTACCTACTTAGGTACTACAGTTACTGTAGTGAGTTTTAAATAATAATTAATTATAGTCTAGTAGCAAAATTTACCTGCGTTGTTCGTTGTCTTAGTCAACTTACTAACCACAATCGTTATAAAAATAAAAAACTTCAAAATAGCTAGGTAGGTAAGTACCTACTTATTAGGTATATTTTTCCATTTTTTCTGACAAAAAACTTATACATTCTCAGCAGCTAGGAAGTAAAAAAAATGGTGCTTTACTCGAGCGAGTAGGTACTTTTACAAAGTAAAGACTTTTCATGACCCTAGGCGATTTTCAATTAAAAGCTTTTGAATTATACTCTTTCATATCTCGCGGAACTTGTGAGCGTTTTTCTCAGTTCTATAATCGAAGATTGTTTGTCCAGTTATATTCCTCTCAAAGTTTTTCATCCAGCTTTTCAAGAGTTAGTCAGGGACTGCTTTAACCTTAAACCTTTTGACAAACTCATAAAAAAGCGAACAAAAATTTCCAATATTCTGATTTTTTTATGTAAGTAGGTACAGTACCTATCTACATTTTTTATAAACAACATTTTTATTTTCTAACCGACTGCAAAAAGGAGGAATTTTCCAATTGGAAAAGGCCTTTTTAACCGACTTCCAAAAAGGAGTAGGTTCTGCATTCGGTTGGTTTTTTTTTTTTAGGTTCATTTTGCCTTAGGGCGCTTGTAAAGTAGACGTCCGGTTTTTTTCACCGGACATCGGACCGATTTTTTACCATTGTATGGTTTATAATGAATCCGGCGTAAATTGTTCGCCGGACCAATGTCCGGTGTGTGTACACCCATTCATTATAAACTATACACCACCGCGGATCCGGTAAAAAATCGGTCCGTTGTCCAGTGAAAAAAACCGGACGTCTACAAGCGCCCTTACGCTAAGCGACTGCAGAGTTAGGTACGGTACCTTATACTAAGTTTTTCACCTAAAAAGCGACATTAAAAAATCTTTCTCCACGCTTATAGCTGTCCCCGACTAGAGTTAGATGTATTTGCGTGCAGTTTACCTCAGGAAATATCCCGTCGACCGACAATAAACGGGGAACGAATTTGCATGGGACAAAGCATTCAACTTCAATATTGGCGGGCGGGTACCAACGGGCTTTTTTGTTAAACTCTTCCTATAAAAACCCGTATAGAATTTTATTCAGTGTTTTTTAATCTTACTTGTTATAAGAATGAAATAGGTAGGTATTAGGTAGGTATACTATTGTTTAGGTATTTTTATGCAAATTAATGCTGCTAGGTAGGTACTTCTCTTTATAATTACCTACTTAGTTGCTATCTAAGTATAGGTATTATTCCTTTTGATTGATTAGATGTACAATGCCGTTTTGACACCCACGGTGATCTGAGGGCAAAGTCAGGTTATTGAGGATTGTTTAGAATAGGTACCTACCTATGAGCCTTATCGGTTGATTGCATCAGCCAACTAGTAAAATACTATAGATACTATACTATAGGTACCCTGGTACCTCGGATCATAGAAACAAGGAGATATGCCATCATAGCAAATTAGTACGGGAACAACTGATGCCACTTTTAGTACATTTTTCGACACAATTACGCGCATAAAATTAAGCGCTCCTTGTGAATAAAAAGATCTCCCACGCATTGAACATTCCGCACACCCTCAATCTAACACTGTTAATCGTCACTCAACACTAGCACTAAACTAAAACACTGTATTTATACCATCGACCGTGTTCGGATCGTCGCCAGCGCGTACGTTTTTAATATGAGCAATTTGCTTAAGATCAGGCATCAAGCTCGATAGCGCCTTGGCACATCTCCTTGTTTCTATGATCTGAGCCTGGTACCTACTACCCACTCCCACGTCTAGAGATCAGAGGCCCTAGACAAGTTACTATTCTGTTAGCGTTAGCGTCAAACGCTAAGGATAAAATGTATGGAAGTGACATTTGTGAGTCACGTGACTTTTCCGCAGCTAATGTCATTGCCATACATTTTGTGCTTGTCGTTTGGCGTGAACGATAACAGAAAAGCAACTTGTCTAGGGCCTCTGTACGGATAAGGCTCCTATAAGGCTAGTATCTAATAGTGATGTTCCGGATATCCGTATCCGTATCTGCGAATATCCGCGGGAGAGAAAAGATCCGTATCCGTATCCGTTACATTTTTGACGTTAGTTACTATCAACTACTACTACTACTATTCAACATTATATACAGGAACAAAAATGTTTTATATAACTTTGGCGTGACATTTTGATGGCTGTGGCTGCCAAGCAGAGTCAATGTTCGCAGTAGCTATCTCAGGGTGAGACTATGTTTATTTATCGCCTACGAGAAATAATAAAACTCTGCACTTACAGTACCTATACTTTACTAGGTAAGTACCTACCTACCTGCAGTAGTAGGTACTGAAAGGTAACACAGTGTTACTGGTGTTACACCACACCATGTTCAGTATGTTGGCTGGGCTAAGTTCGTTATGGAACGTTTAAGGCTGTTTATGATGATAGTAGAGGCTGAGGCAAGCTGCACAGCATTGGCTACCTGCCTCTCTATTCTGTACCGACACGCCACGTGATATCACCGTGAGAACTGCCAATTTGTTTGCGAACGTTCGAGGGAGAATGTCACGGTGAGATACTCCCTTAAACGTTCGCAAAAAGTAGGTCTTAAGTACAAATTCAGACCGTGAATTACTTTGACAATGTTAAAATTGCGATGAAAACGTTTTAAAAATAAAAACCGGCTAAGTGCGAGTCTTACTCGCGCAATGTGGGTTCCGTACCGTTTTTGGACTATGAAAAAAAGTAGGTACTTACACTTACGGACTGCATAACTAAGTTTTTTTGTGAAGGAATTTTGATGATTTTTAAAAAAACGGTTCTAGTTACGAGCATAGTTTTAGTTTTCGTACAATATTTACATATTTAGGTAAACTTCTATCAACTCTAATTATTTCAGATTTTTTACTTTTTAAACTTTCGAGATAAGGGGGAATGGTAAAACATTTGTCATCATAAATATACCTAGGTAGCTATCGAAAAATAATAAGGCGCAGAACTATTTTATCTGTGCCATACCTTAAGGCAAAAAAAAATCTAAAATATATTTTGAAATGTGCAGATAGAGCCCTTTCAATGATATGCCAGTTGACCTAGTAACTCCGCTTCAAAATTTCGAGCCCCTACTTCGACGCCATTTGTAATAAAAATACCTAAAAAGAAAAATTATCTTCTTACGTTTGCGATAAAGGTGGGCAAGCATTCTTTACTTACTGTTCCAAACAAATCAATGACACTAGTACCTAGGTACCTATAGTTGCTGAACTAAGCAGCTGTGACAGGACAGACAGATAAAATCGCACCTTAAAGATTGTTTTTTTTTTATCATTTTGGTACTTAAAGGAACCCTAATTTTAATAAATACCTTGTGGGACGTTATGTTTAACCGTTAAGCAGATTATGGGTGCACTTTCCTACGAACATAATACCTACCTACATAATGTCTTTGTCTATAACTTTATCTCTGCCCTCTGCCTACTCTCTCGATGTTTGGCCGAAAGGATCATTTGTTGGACTAAGTTTAACGGATCAAACGTCTAGTGGAGGGAGCGCGGTTACCGATCGTTAATTCTAAATGCGATTGCCAGGTTGAGGCGCAAAGTATTAATGGAGTTTTCCCTTGGAAAACTTACAATTGGTAAGTAGTCGCAGGCATTGGAACTGTGCCAATTATATGGCAGTATGGCCCCAATTACGTTGGGGCATGCAACAGTAGACACACTAGCCCTGCCTACTCTTTTGGCAAATACGAGCGTAATGATGGAACTCTGCATACTTTAGTTTAGTTGTAATAAATATTTAAAAATTAAACACATCAATTCTTGAACATTTAATAAATATAGAATGCTAGGTCAAATCCTTCCTAATACAAATATATTTTTTATAACTTTATTTACCAACATCAACAACTTTTTATCGATACGTAACGACTGTGCGGAATTGGCACCGCACTAATATCAACTGTTTTACCGACAAAAACGTCATCTGTCAAAATTTGTACTTCACAGCCACCAGAGGCGCTGTAGTCGGCTTTTCCCTCTATCCTCTATTGTTTATGACAATTACAAGCTTCACACCGACGCGTCACCGTCGGGTTTTATTTTAATTTTATAATTATAAGTGACAAAGAAAATTGTGATAAGTGTGATTTTTATACACATCTTGGTGATAATATTAGTGTTAAGATTTGCTAAGTTATTGTTGCAACGTGGAAAACAAACGAGGTAAGAAAGTTGTTGAAACTCGACCGTCGGGAGAATTGTTTGGGATTACTGGGATCGATAACCTGGTCGGCTAGCCATGAGGCGCGACGCTAAGGTTATGTCGTGAGCCGCGAACAGGTATCGGAGTTCAAGTAACGGTCCCTCCGTCCGGACCGGGCCGCCTCGCGTTACAGCCGCAGAATCCGGTCGTACCTAAGACCAGTTAGTTCATAATAGCGTCTAGATCCTCATTTGCCGTCCTCATTCCGTTACGCTTGCCATCGACCGTCACTGTAAATAAATATTCGGTAATCGGCTTCGCTTTTTAAAAATCGCCGAGTGCCCATACACCCTATACCTTTAGTTCGCTCGAGACCTATGGACGTTCCTTTTGAGATGTGCGCCTGTTTTCCAGCTTACCCTGCCTGCAGTGCGTGCCTCGAGCCCCAGAGTCCCAGCCATTAGATTGAGTGGAGTGTCCCCTGTGCCCACACGTAGCCCTGTACGCAGCCAAAATTCCGCGAGACACTACGGACACCTCCTCCAGCATGGAACTGGAGAAAGCCCCTACTCTCCACGAGGAAGACTCCAAAGTTACCCTCACTATCAGACTGATTATGCAGGGGAAGGTAAGAGAATAAACACTTGATTATTTTTCAAAATTGGCACTATTTTAAAAATATTTTGAATTCTTTTCAAATTGTGAAAGTGTACACTTTACCTTCTTCTAAATTCCACTTAGTATACAAAGTATTGTGGTATTTTTACTAATGTAGTGTAAACAAAGTAGATGTCTGCTTCCCAATTATCAGTAAGTAGTAGCATTAATTAGTTCTTCCATTAGAAATGTAATTTTAGCTTGCATTATAAACCAATTAGCTACACAGGGTGTTTTCTTAAGGCAAGTACGCTGACATGTGGTATATTTTTCTATTTTCATTAAACATTTTAACCATGAATCAATTATCTGCAAAATAAAATTGATTATAAGTTTACTTAACTTATAATCAATTTTATTTTGCAGATTTGAATAGCTAGATTCAAAAAGTTATAAGAACTTTTGATACAAATTAATTTAAACAAAAATATTTTCCTAGTTATTGCCTTATGAAGAGGTTCATTTTCAGTAACACTAACACTTTGAAAAAGCCTTAAAACCTTACTGACATCCTCTACATCATTGTTTTGATGCCAATGTCGGATACACAATGATCTCATTCAATCCCGTTTAGGTCAAACACTTTGTATTACTATTTATGTTAATGTATCATTCAGTTGCATTGTTTAATAAACAACTGAAGCATAGATGTATGCAATGCAACTAATGAACAGCACTATTTTAAAATATCAACAAATTATAGTTTACACTTAACAGCCAATGAAATGAAGTTATGCCTTTAGTTCATTGTATTCCTGCCCTTACCCCAATTTATTTAGGGTTGGCGCAGCATGTCTTTTACTTTCATAAGTCCCTATCAATCATCATCTGAGTATTCACTCCTTTAAAACAAATTATGGGCCATCCTTTCCCTATACACAAGATGAGAGATGATAGGGAACAGCAACCCTGGCTCTAATAGTATTATAACCAACTAGCTTCCTCCCGCGGCTTTGCCCGAGTTTTTGGGATAAAAAGTAGGCTATGTGTTATTCTGATGTATAAGCTATATTAGGTACTGTAAAGTTTCATCGAAATCCGTTCAGTAGTTTTTGTGTGAAAGAGTAACAAACATCCATCTATACATATAGAATATGAGTAAGATCTATCTACAACTTATGCAGATAACGAATGGTGTTGAGAATGGCAGCACTTCTATTTACCTCTCCCTCGCACCCTTGGGAGTGCGAGTATAGAGAACGTTATGATAGCGAGAGGTGAATAAAAGCGACGCCATTTTCAATCCTATCTTTTATCTATGCAGATTGTACCAAGTATGGTGATAAAATAGCTGTCTCTATTATATTTTAATGTGTATAAATAATATAAAAAACTAAGCAGTCTATTTAGTTCTCTATTTATTTTAGGTACCTACTTTAATCAGCTTTAGGTAGCTTAAACAAATTAATGTCGGTTCTATTATCATAGAACTAGGTCAAAACTATTAAAACTATAGCCTTTATAGTTTCAGCAAATAATTTTAAAATAAAGGTTTTTAGGTAATTAGTAATTACTCTAAAACTAATATGTAAATACTAGGCTACCATTGTATTTTACTATACTCGTATTATAAATAAAAAGTTGTATACTTTAAAGGTGTGCAAGTTAATCTTAGTCAATATAGTCCATTTAAATAAATACTGTACTCATGTCAAAGAGTTGTATGTATTTGTTTGAACATATGGTAATCTAATATGACTTTGGTATTTCAATCTTGTTAGGGAACACACTTGTAAGGCTGCCCAACGCAATATCCTGTTTGTTAACCAGGTAGGCTTGCTTAACGACTAGGCTTTCATATTATTACTAACAAACCCTTATTACTGCATCAGGTCAGCTTAAATACTTTACCAAAATGACACTACGGTATTAAAACTGGCATGTTTTTTATATTACCGTTTATTAGCATGATAATTATAATTCACATCACATCGTAACTGTTTTATTTAAGCTCTCATTACTCAACAGAGTCACTAATTTAGCACACCTAGATGTCGCTAGATTGCACTGACATGTGAGATGTATTGATGTTAACATCTACCTATAGCTACTTTTACATTTAGGTACTTTTAATTGGCTGTAATCCAATACAAAGTACATTTGGCAGCAGGCCAGCTATTGGCACTCGCCCTGTTCATCAAAGTTCGATTTGTACCTTTTTCTAATTGGAGTAATGTGTGATATTTAATGTTGTCATTGTGTTTGTCTCTGCCCACTTCCTTAATCGCAATCTGGTATCGATATATTCTTGTTTCACTAACTAGTGCCCGCATTTTGTTAACTGGATGTTTTTGTGTAACCATTCCAATAAATTAGTTACTTTAATGTTAAGAGATACGTTCCACAATACATTTTTATTTATCTTTGTGAAATAGCGTTAGAAGTCCCAAATATCTTCACAAATTCCAGGTTTACGCGAGAGTAAACAACCTACTTTTCTTTTCGCCGTCTTCTATTTATCGCGCTACGATTCGTCAATAAACGTAACGTGAAAGTGAAACTAAATTCTCTGCAGGTAATCAATTATTTACGACCAGCTTAGTAAATAATTCATGGATTAATCTGCAGTGAAATTGGTCACTGTCAATCGTCACAATAGAAGTTTGAGCTGGCGGCTTTCTTAGATTATGTTCGCTATTTGTGTCATGTTAGCGGCGGCGTTGAGCAATAGCATTGTTCACATACTGCAGAAGTCATGATGCCCAGTTGCCAGCACCGATCTGATACAACAGGTCTCTAAAACGGTCCCATTGCGACCCCGGTGCGTGTGACTGCAGCAAAGAATCCCTATGCAGTGACTATTATTGGCCACCAGACAGGAAATCTTTTGTACTATAAATCTCAGCGCGACTACATTAATTACATGTGCGTGCGCCCGTTGCACAATACTTGCCAATGTAGCAATCCCTTAGGTTATTCTGGACGACAATTTTAATTAAATCTAATATAACACTTGTTCTAAGTATAACATAGATTCTGTTTGTTTGCAGGAAGTTGGCAGTATTATTGGCAAAAAAGGAGAGATTGTTAAAAGGTTTAGAGAAGAGGTAAGTTGATGAATATACTCACAAAATCATTATTTAGTCAGCAAATTATTCTTTACACATTTTGCATAAATCTTCAACAAAAAAGTAGAAAACTTATTTCTTTTGTTATGAAATATAGTTCTAAGTTGCTAAGAGCTATATGCTACGCTTATCAGCGTTACATGATGGTCGATTAATAATGATAATAAAAATGTATTGTTTTCAGTCTGGAGCAAAAATCAACATATCCGATGGATCGTGCCCAGAGCGTATTGTCACTGTTACTGGCAACACTACCGCTATATTCAAAGCGTTCACACTCATATGCAAAAAATTTGAAGAGGTTTGTAGTTTGCATATTACAAATAAAATACGAACGGAAAAGACACGTAAAAAGTTTACAAAAGCAATCCGAAAACCTGATTCCTTTCAATCTAATTAATTTTACTACTAGATATAATCTTTATTATCTTCTATCATTGCATATTGTAATTAATGACAGAAGATAATAAAGATTATCTATGCGCAATAATATTTATTGTGCATTCAGCTTATAAAATATGTATAATGATAAGAGAAATATCAGCTCCACAAATCACCTCACAGACGCGACACCAGTACAATTTATTCCAACTCGCCGTTTCTAAACTTTTCTGTATTTTCTCATATCCTACAACAACAGTGCCAATCGCTGAGTCGACCCATTGTTGATACCTCAGATCATAGAAACAAGGAGATATGCCATCATAGCAAATTAGTACAGGAACAACTGTCGCCACTTTTAGTACATTTTTCGACACAATTACAAGCGCTCCTTGTGAATAAAAAGATCTCCCACACATAAAAAATTCCGCACACCCTCAATCTAACACTGTTAATCGTTACTCAACACTAGCACTAAACTAAAACACTGTATTTATATCATCGATCATGTTCGGTTCGTCGCCAGCGTGTACTTTTTATATACGGTCAATGTGACCGTATGAAAGCGTCAAGATCAATAGCGCCTTGGCACATCTCCCTTGTTTCTATGATCTGAGGTTGATACATTGATAAAAAAGTTTTGCACCATTTATAAATAACAGCAATTAGTTTCAATAATTAAAACCAAAATGAGGGTAGAAATGAAAAAAACAAATCTCTAACAACAAATTGTGTCTGAGGTTCTAATTCTGATTCAGTTTCTCATGAGCTGTACAATATTGGCATTTTCACATTGTCGACAGCCAGTTTTTTCAAGGAATGCAAAAAAAAAATTTCATTTGTGAGCTGTTACTTTAACTTTGATGGAAAATGGCCAGAAATGAAAGTATTTGTTGATTGAAATTGATAGAATATTATTTAAAATAAATAAAACGCTCTTAAGAGGCGTAAAAAGAGGTTTCCAATTTCAACTGATTCACGCGTGATACTGTAGCTCAGTTGGTTAAAGCGATACCATGGTGAGGCAGAGGTCGCGGGTTCAAACCCCGCTTGCGTCAGTTGTTTTTGAAAATCTATACAGGGTGGCAGGTTAGACAGTGGAAATACTAAAAGGGGTCATTGTACTCGTCATTATGAACAACTTTTACTAAAACACCAACCCTGAAATCGCGAAAAAATCAGGTGTTCCATACATTTTGTTGAGTTATGTGAACATAAATGTATGTAACAGTTGATTCTTTTTTCAGGGTTGGTCTTATAGTAAAAGTTGTTTATAACAATGAGGACAATGACCCCTTTTCGTAATTCCACTGTCTAACCTCCCACCCTGTATATTTAATAACAGAATATTATTTCTTACAGAGTGTTCTAGACCATAATTGTACAGGTACACGTCTGTAACGTTACAGTGGTGCTCGCAGTTCAATGAGGGCGGCGGCGGCGGGTCCCGCGCGCCCATCACGCTGCGGCTCATCGTGCCCGCGTCGCAGTGCGGCTCGCTCATCGGGAAGGGCGGCTCCAAGATCAAGGAGATCCGCGACGTCACCGGCGCTAACATTCAGGTAAGATGACGTCATCATTTTCCTAATAGGTTAGGTCGCGGCGTGATTTATGAGCATAGATCGCGCATGTACATTTTCGGCCGAATAGACAATAAACAGTTGACAATACGTAATAGAGAATGGTCCAATTAGGCCACGAGCATTGACTGATGAACCAATCGCGTACAGCCTCGGCGCCCCCCGTCTTCTTCATACCGACAAAGAGACCGCAAAATCTGCTAATGCGCAGGTGACGTTTGTGTTCATAACTCCTGCTGCTAGTTATACCTACACTGATGATGATATTTTTGGTGTATTTTTGGGAAAAATATTCCCCATCGTCTTTCTCAGGCAAGATTTTCTATAATTATGCCAGTATAGCCAAATAAATGTAGCAAACGGATCAGTCGAATCTTTTCATCAATACCTTATTTGCCTTTTATAACTCCCACGAGAGTTTGTTAACCTTCTCCTTACCGGAAACTATAGCGTTTAAATTGAGGTTAAACGTTTCCAAAATTACTTATGTATAATATAGAACGCGCACAAGTTCAATACCACTAAAGCCTGTATAATGCGCGGGCGCAGGTCCGCCCACTTCCTCTTAAACTTGAAAGTGTATAGTAGTAGTATTTGGTAGTATAAAACTATTAACCGCATTCTTATTATTGGTCATGACTGGTCTACGCCGTTGTAAGAATATGATAGGGCAATGATACTTGCAAGCCACTAGATAAATAAATAATAATAATTTAAAAACAGCACCACAGATATAAAGTAGGCTTGATTGATAGTAAGCCCGAATTGTTGATGCAATGCTCCTACTTGAGTTTGCTTTCAAACGCGCCAGTGAAAGTTTACAAGTACTTAGGGTTGAATTACAGAACAAAGCTCAAGACTCCAGCATTACTTAAAACTAGTTTCAACCAATCAAATGGTTATAAATATAGGCTCAAGGCGAGATCTGTGCTTGAGTATCGTTCTGTAATACGATTATATTATATTAGATACGATTTAAATTCAAGATCTTTGACTCATGCCTATTACATTGTCAAAACAACTTATACAAGTCACTTATCAACTCATATTAATCATTTATTTTCAGGTTGCAAGTGAAATGCTACCAAACTCCACAGAGCGAGCTGTGACAATCAGTGGGACCTGTGACGCTATCACACAGTGCATTTATCACATCTGCTGTGTCATGCTAGAGGTAAGTCTGTCATTTATATATCGGGTTTTCACTGCCGGATGACGATATTCAGCCTATTACCCTTAATAGAATAGGCGGCCTTAAAACGAAAATCTACCCCCCTTACTTCTACATTTTTTTCACTTTTAACCACTGATTTAATAAATATACAACTATCCTTGTCATTTCTATGCCAATTAATAGAGATGGCAATTGACTTACAGTACCCGGCAATAAATATTGCACATTAAGTTTGAGAAAGAGATAATCGGCTAGCTTCGGCTTTGTAGAGCGTTGTTTGTTGTTCTTTATTAGATACCAGACTGTTAGTGCTTCGTGCGACAGACATGCTCTATAAAGTCGAAGCTAGCAAATATCTCTTTCTGAAGCTCGATGTGCTTTATTTACTGCCACGTACTGTATGATATTATTATGAGCTATTTAGGTTAAACAACGTTTAATCATCGTTTATAAGTAAGGGTGCTAAAGTTTAATACGACTACGTGTGCGCTGACTTGCGCACGCACATAGAGTCTACCTGCGTGCGCAACAGTCAGCGCCATCTTGTAATACGGTAGTGGCCTACTATTAAAAAAGTACAAATAAATTACTTTATTTCAAAGAAGGAAAGGCACAACAAAAAAGTAAAAGCAAAAATAATAATTTATCACAAAATGGATAACATAGCGCTTTTAAAGTTTTTGAAGGGAGTATCGCTCCGTCTTTGTCGCGCGAAGCGGACGTAGGTGGTGTTACGTCACTAGTAGGTAGTGCCGTCCGTGTCTAGCAAATCATTTTAAAACGCTTATAACTGCCAATTTTGTAGATATTTTCATCAGTTTTTTTGGTGTTGTCTTTATTTCAAATAGTTTACAGATTCACAATAAAAAAAAATAGTCAACATCCCTATTGTTTCAGAGCCCGCCAAAAGGAGCCACAATTCCCTACAGACCAAAGCCAAATGTCGCTGGCCCAGTTATATTAGCCGGTGGACAAGCATACACAATCCAAGGGAACTACGCTGTGCCTGCGCAAGATGTAAGTACTCAATAAATACTCTTTTATTTTCATACTCGACTTTTTTAAGTACTAATCGAATAATCGGCTTTTTTATGAAAGGTTATTGCGTTTTTTTTATTATTTTAAGTAGGTACGAATTTATAGGAAAATTTTGTTATAATAATCAAATAATAAACCGTGCTTAAAATTTTCTTTGCGTTGCCAACACTTTATTATTTTCATCGCAATTGGCTAAACCATTTTTGTTTGTATCATTTGTGTGCGTGTCATATTTACAACTTACTAAGAGCGTTCGTAACAATATCGATCAGTAAATCTGATGACGGCAATAATTTTAGATCATTTTTGTGCGTTATGACTACTTATGACCATTATCAATTGTTATTTTAAGATGGTAATGGGAATCTCTCCTTACTGTCACAATATAACATATTATTAGGACACAATAAAACATCTACATACAAGCGAAGCACTGAATCTCGTTCAGACGCGCCATCCGCACCAAATCACTGTTTCCCATATTCTTAGCCCATTCTCACACGGCAACTGACAAAAACAACATTCATAATGATAAGAATATGGGTTAGATTTTCAGAGATCGAAGAGACTGCTATGAAGTGCTATGTACGAGGGTAGATCAATAAGTTCTTGGAATGATGGGGTTAGAGAGGGGAGGGGATATTCTTTTTTATCTGTCACTACTTGGTGACTCAATATAATTCTAAATACTAAGTTTTAGCCCGATCGGTTCATTAACCTTTGTGATATTGCTGGATAAACAGGTAAATCGGGAAGAGAACACTGACTATGGAGAAAATTGAGTTTCGTGCCGTCGTGATTAAGTTCGTTGCTAAGCAAGGAAAATCTTCAGATTATTATGGAATAGATGTCATCTGTTTGCGGGGACTCTTGTCCTGGAAAATCAATGATTTACTAGTGGCACAGTCTTTTTAAGCAAGACAGACTCGATTAAAGACGACCAGCCCGCACTTTTTTTAACAATTTTGTTTTTTGGGGATACAGAGGGGATTTGTTGATCGATTATGAAGATAAAGGTGTCAATATCATGAGGAAATACTACGCCACATTACTAGAAAAAATAAACAACTCAATTAAATAAAACAGAACGGGAAAGTGGTCTCGAAGTGTGCTCTTTCTGCAGGACAACGCACCCGTTCAAAAGAGTCACGTTGCGATGGCTGCCTTACACAAGTGCGACTTCAAAACTTTGAACCACCCTCCCTATAGTCTAGATTGGGCCCCTTACGACTATTATTTGCCCCCAAACATGAAAAAAGAGCTTCTTGGAGTGAAATTTACCGATGACGAAGAAGTGAAGTCGGCTATTTCTGCCTATTTTGAGGGCCATCACAAATCTTTTTTTTCGAAGGTATAAACAAATTATTTGAAATATCTAAGTAGTGTATTAGAGTTACTGGAAAATATATTGAAAAGGCAAAATAATTTCATGTTAAATTTCACCCCCCTTCCTTGTCATTCCAAGAACTTTTTGTTGATCTCCCCTCGTAGCTATTGTGTTCGGATAGTGCGGTCGTTTGTTAGTGTGCGTTCGCTTCTTTAAAGGTTCACTGTGTTCACGTTTAACCATAAAGTCAGAATTTAGGTGTACGGCGCTGTTATGTCATGTCATGTTATTGATAATATCTGCTTCGGAATCTTTACTGGCGAAACTTTCGGCTGTCATCTGACAGTTCTGCATCCATGACGGCCAGCAATATTATTGGCCATCTCTTCGACATCGCGATCTTAAACTTGTTCAATGTAGTTTCCTCGGTCGTCGGTTTGAATGTAGTAAGTCCAGTGGGGTGCATTGCATATAGGCAAGTAGGCAGTGGCTACCTCATAAAATTCAATAAAACCATTTAACTATTACTACATAAATATATCATCATCATATTATCAATAATCAGTCATGATTGATATATTTTATTTATGTAGTAGGTAATAGCTAAAATATGTTTTATTGAATCTTATAAGGTAGGTAAGCACTGCCTACTTGCGGATATGCAATGCATGGCAATAGTAGTAACGTACGAAATATGCGCAAGGCGAAAAATATAGTACAGACTAACATTCTCACATATTTTATTGAATAAATGTAACGGTATTTGCGCATACCTACCTTAACAATATGGTCGTACTCATCACGTGCAAGCGTGCTCCGTCGTAGACCGCATCATCGCTTAACAACAGGCGAGATGGCGGTCAAACGCAAGCCTATCATTGAATGAAAAAATATGTTGAGAGCGGAGTCCCCACAGTGTACTAGCACTAAGCCGGTTGGATAACGTAGTACTCCTTATACAAAATGTTCCCGCGCATCATGTTGCCGCGGAGCCACAGTGTACTAGCACTAGGTACTCCTTATATAATTTGGTCGTGCGCATCACCGAGCCACAGTGTACACTAAGCCGCTGTGTAACGTAGTGGGGCGGTGCGCAGGCGGCGTGCGCGCCCGTGTTCCCGCTGCTGGAGGTGAAGCCGCCGCTGGTGGGCGCGCTGCCGCCGCACCACCTGCTGCCGCAGCTGCACGAACACCACCTCGTGAGTCCACGCGACACGCACCTCATAGAGACCCAGCGAGGCGGCGCGACGACAATGACTCAGTGCCGTGAAATGCATACCGGGTGGTGCTTTAGTCACCTGCAACTTTTATGGGGGTGATTCTACCCGTCATACTGAACAACTTTCCCTATGAGACCAATATCCGATTCGTCAAAAAAAATAATCAGATTTTCGGCAAAATAATACAAAAGTAGCCAGAATGTATGAAAAGTTGTTTAATTTTTTTCACGAATCGGATATTGGTCTCATAGGGAAAGTTGTTCAGTATGATGGTTAGAATCACCCCCTTAAAAATTGCAGGTGACTAAAGCAACACCCTGTATAGGCAAGTAGGCAGTGCCTACCTCATAAAGTTCAATAAAATCATTTTAACTAGGTATTACTACATAAATATATCATTATCATTTATAAATGATAAAGTAGTTAAAATAGTTTTATTGATCCTTTGGAGGTAGGCACTGCCTACTTGCCTATTTGCAATGCACGCCACTGCCACTAAGTAGTAAACTGATGAAATGTTAAACTGATGAGTTTTTGTGAAGATATTGGTTGAACTAATTGCGACCTCGATTTAGGAGTTTCTTCAAAAAAGATCAGGTTCCATTTTGACAAAAAACAACACTAAAACGTGCCCTGTATCATCATAACACTAAAGTTTACCAGCGCTGTACCAAAAATACTCGCGGGAATCTACACGCTTCTTAAATGGGGGTATAGTAGAGTTTAAAAGAGGCGTAGGCATTAGCAATTTATTTGTTTACTACTTTCCGTATACGAAATAAATCTGCATGTAGGATAAACAACAGAATTCTGAGACGCAAATGCTCAACGCGTCGCCTAGCTGGGACCAAAACCTAGGGGTTTCCGTCAGATCTTCACGTCCGTACTTAATTGAATGCTCAACTGATATAGAAATCTAAACAAATCATTACTGCGCTATACCTGTCCCCTGTAGACTTGATAATACCAGAATGTTGTACTTTGCCTGTTAGTACACACGAAGATCTTCTAGTTATTACCCGAGACGAGAAATCCATGATTTAAAAAGTATTTAAAATTCTTCTCTATGAGGTTGTGTGGTCTGAGTGACGTTATGTGATTGGTGCTGCCCCAGAATCCCCTCGAATTGGATGTGTGGTGTCGAATCCCCGTAGCGGCCATGAATTAACCCTGTACTATAATAGTTTTAGAACCCCCGGTGATGTGGAGTGTAGGAATGAAATCCATATTATTTTGCGCTGCTCTTTGCACTTTACGCTTGAATCTCATCGATATATTCTTTCTTGATTGCACGTACACCCCCACTGTATCATTCTTATTCCAATGTTCCCCATATATCGATCCGTAGTATAGCGTTTAATCTTAGCACATTTGCGAATGTAATTATTATAGTCGTGTAGTGATACACATTCAAAGCTTTATCTGTTTGTTTTCTGGCTTTGCCGAGATACGAGCGCAATTTACTTCAAACAGCTCGCGCACCTATCAGCGATGTTCAAGTTGTTTCAAAACGTTCCTGTACTTGCACCTCTCCTTATTTTGCCTCTGCCTTGCCTATTCCATCGTTTTTCTTTTATTTTCCACACGAAAAATAATAATGGTGATTAACCATGGTCGCGCATGGCTTAACGTGATAAGTACAAGTTTATTTATTAGAGTACAGTAAAGTTTGCCTTTTTGTTATTTAAAAGGTGCATTTTATGGGCAGCACCATTCAAGAACTCACAACGTGGATTAATTTTTTCTGATACCGCTATGAAAATTCGCAAATCCTTTACCTTTTTTCCAATCTGAATCCACAGACTTCACGGTTCCGGTATGTTTAATTCAGGTATCCCGAAGTTTTTCATAAAACAGTTTGTAATGTACTGAATTAATCATAAATTGAAGTGAACATTGCGAATTTTCCTAGACTTTAATATTTACTTTGTAAAATCTAGTTTTTACCCAGGTAACCCTATCCAGCGATCCCATCCCGGCTATGTCAGAGAAGATGAAAACAAGCAGCTGGAGCTCTTATATTTAAAATTAATCTTAACATAATGTTATGAACTTTGTTTTAGAAACATTTTCAGAGAATGAAGTATCACACTGTGTAGTATGATTTCTTCTTGCTACTTTTGTATGAAACTTGTATTGTCTTGTAAAATATACTCATTAGTAGTATGTATACATAAAGATAATACTTTTCCAAATTGTATATTAATTTACACTTATTTTAGTAATTAAGCTTACTAAAATATTTTGGATTGGGATATTTAAAATAATAGTGTAAAAAATCAAACAAGTGGAATATGCTGATTGTGTAACGGAACTAAAAAAAAGACGAACTAGACCATTTTTTTTTCTGTATGTAAGGCCCTTTACATTAACTAGTAAAATGGCGTAGTATTTTAATAAAATTTGAATGATTTAACAATGTGCAGTTAATAGCTGCGCGGGCGCAAATACCGTATGGCTAACAAATATTCGAAATTGCGTCGGGTACTATCGTTCACATTAATCAAAAAATATCGTACACTCAATAGTCCGATTTCATATTTTTAGGGCGAAATACACAATCACATACCACCTTGTTTGTAAAAAATATACATAGAAGCTGTACTAACCATTTATATTCTTTTCTAGATGGGAGCTTTGGCTAAGTCACCGCTGGCTGGTTTGGCCGCTCTAGGCCTGGGTGGCCTGGGTCCAGCTAATGCTACTGGACTTAATCCTGCAGGTAAACAGAGCCTATGTATGTATTACTATTTTTGAATCCATACTTACAACATACCTCCTTACTTATAAACGATGATTAAATTAAACAGCTCTTATGTCAATTGTCACCTCTATTCTTTGTCATGACAAGGCTTGTCGTATATTCTATCAGTGGTTAAATTCAGAGGCGTTTATAATTAATGGGCATTATGTTTAAATGCTTTTGTAAAAAGATTTGTGTATTGAATTGGCTTGAAGCGCTTCGTCCAGCTTTCTTACAGCAGTCTACATTTTATAAAGTTCAAAATTGCACTAGATATGGTGTCATAATGCAAAAAATTTGACGTTAGCGCAGTAGGTAAGCGATTGACGCTTGCGCTAACGGCCGTATTCACTAACATTACTATGAGGTCTCTAACGCACAGTGTACAGAAAACTCATACGAATATGGACACTATTTGTAAAAGAATAAGGTTCACTCTGTATATAAATAAATTCACAGATACTACCGTCTGACTTGATTCATACCATTTTCCAAATGTGTAGTTAGTTTATTGCTATACTCGAACTTTAAATTGCATGCAGTAAGTTGACATCTGGAGGGATACCACTTTTTAATGACGTGATGTGAAAAAAAGAATGAACTAAATTGATTGAACTGAATTGTGTACTTATTTATGTATAATTATAATTATTGATTTGTTAAAATAAGATAAGCATTTCAAAGCTTAAATATATGCATAAACATGGCTTTGACATGTTTAAAGTTCACAAAAATATAAATATAATATTAAGATTTATTTAATTCAACTATTTTTATCATTCGTTCTTTTCGCAAATTCGTTCAGTGCCCCAACACTATAGTCTAAATATGGTATCATTATTTTGCTTCGAACTGTTAAGTTACTGCAAACAACAGTTTAGTGATCGGATATTCGGGACTTCGAAACAATCCCGGGATTTTTTTAGGATTAATATTCAGAAAGACATGTCCATATTACGTGAGGAAAAGTGAAGTATAGGTAAGTAAGCGCTCGAATGTCCGATCATAGCTTATAATCTCCTGCTATGCTGCGAGAATGAACAGCAATAAGTGACATTTGCTCACAATATAAGCAGTTATTAATAATCAAGACCATGTGTATTCTCTTCCAGCGCTAGCAGCTCTAGCGGGATCACAACTGCGCACGTCGAACCAATCGCGCAACCAGCCCGCCACCAACCAGCAGTCGCATGAAATGACCGTGCCCAACGAGCTCATAGGGTGCATCATCGGAAAGGTATATCATGTTCTATGACTGCTCCTGCTTTTGTCGTAATCCTCAATGCTGAAGGTTGTGTTGTCACTGAGGATCACTGTTTCGTGGGTGATTTTTCGCAATCTGTTTCGATGGGTAACTCCCATCCACCCCGGTCGTCCCGTCCCGTTAACGGGACAGAGACCCTATCACTTCCATACATTTTATCCGTAGCGTTTGGCGGAGATAATGTCACTTCCATATATTTTATCCGTAGCGTTTGGCGGAGATAATGTCACTTCCATATATTTTATCCGTAGCGTTTGGCGTTAACGCTAACAGAAAAGTAACTTGGCTAGGGGGGCAGTTACAAAAATTGTTGCGTCGACCCCGGTAGTGCCGACCCCGTCGTTTAAGGTGACTTGGGACTTGAACAACATCATGGACAGTGGTGTAAAGTGACGACCATCATGTTAGAATGCATCCTCATTTATTTACTCGATTTTATGACTATTAATGACGGAAATAGTTTTTATCGTTATTCCTTCTGGAACTGAAATAAACTTTGTACATTATAGCGTTTTAGGATGACGCGCTCATGATTTTATTTTGAATTTTGTCCTTTATAACCAGCACCGCCTCTCCTCACAACTATTGAAAAATGGACGTTAAGATGTGTGTCACACAGCTTATTTTGAAAATTTTGTTGAAAAATCGTGGTTACGTATATACTGCGGCTGCGTTTAATGCGTTAAGCGAGCCGGTGCTGGTCTAGAGCCGAGGCGTTAAATAAACGACGACCTCTATAAGGTTACTTTACCTTATACGAACTAAAAAGTCGTTTCATATACCTACTAATGATTTTATTCACGTAGTTCATATATTTACTAGACTAAAATTAAATCACCAGGGTGGCACTAAAATTGCTGAAATCCGACAAATCTCCGGCGCAATGATCCGAATATCGAATTGTGAGGAGCGCGAAGGTGGCAGCACTGACCGGACCATCACCATTTCTGGCAACCCTGACTCCGTGGCACTGGCCCAGTACCTCATCAACATGAGGTAAGTCGATACTTAACAAAAATAACGTTTAATCTTCCCGCCCTACAATTATCCATCCGTCTCCGCTGGATTATTTTGCCCATTCATGTCCATTGAACTTGCCTAGTCCACCCTTATGGTCGATTTTGTTATCATCCTGAATATTCCTATGATTTATCTTACCTTATGGGCCCTTTCGAAATCGTTTTCCGTTTTAATAGAAAAAAAAATATTTTAACGAAAAATTGCGTCTGACCCGAGTTATAGGAATGTTATATTTTTTTTCGTTTTGATACCTACTTCGGTCGTAGTTTCGTTTCATTAATTACTGATCATTTATAAAAAGTTGCGCGTCCGTTTGGTCGGCATCGCAGCAAAGGATTTCTCGCTTTGTATTGATTCGTATAGAACTGCATTCACTAGTAGATCGATAAATCCGTGCCGGACATTATTTTGAATATGATCTCCTGATGACACAGAGCGTAGAGGTTTCTTGCTTGTTATTGATTCGTATAAAATTGCGTTCATTAGATCGGCAAATCCGCGCCGGACGTCATCCACAATGAACAGTGTGATGTGTGTCACTATCTTCCATAATACGAGTGCACGTCAGTTAAGCACTGGTGCGACTGTAATAAAAATGGCGAAATCAGTAACTAGTGGACGCACCCCCTGACGCTCCGTCCGTACGTATGACCAAGTGGACGCACAGCACAAAGTTTCTTTAAGGATCAAATGTTATTAAAATATAGTTTGTCCGTTACTTTTCATGGATTTCAGTTTCATTGTCACTCACAAACGCTCGGAAAGCTATTCTCTTTATTTTTTAAATTGGATATAATTACGGCTATTCTCAGATTTTTTTTTGTTTTGATTCTTACCTTATAAGAAGTACCGCTCTAAAATATTTTGAAAGTATGATATGAAAACCTTTTGGAAGAATCCTAATCCCATACCTAATTTCATATCCTGCATTTAAATAAGCTGCAATGATTTTCTTTCTACTTTCTACTTCAATTGTACCAAGCACAAGTTCGTTCGTGCATGGATTACTGCTCGCATCTTTGGGATGGCTCAGCCAAGTACTAGCTTGAGGCGTTGGAGTCCATTGAGAAGCGTACCAAGAAGCTCATCAACAACGACTCCCTTGTTCAGACTAAGCTCCAAAGTCTTGAGCATCGGCGCAAAGTTGCTAGCCTATCGGTTTTTTATCGGATACATTTCGGAGAGTGTGCTTCAGATCTGCATGATCTAATTCCATCCTGCCCTTTTTTCTATCGGACGGCCAGAAGCACGAAAAAGCGCCATCGGTTCATGGTTGATATACCAAAAACCCGAATGAAGCGCTTTGATTCCACTTTCATTGTGAAAACCGCCAAACAGTGGAATGCGCTGCCCGAGTGGGTGTTCCCCGATAGTTACAATCTGGGTGTATTCAAGTCACGAGTGAATCGGTTTCTTCTAGGCAAGCGTGCTCCATCGTAGACCGCATCATCGCTTAACATCAGGCGAGATGCCGGTCAAACGCAAGCCTATTTAAAAAAAAAAAAAAAACTTACTATTCTTAATTCCTAGAGACGACATGTCACATTCTACATTTTTACTTTTAAAACTCATTCTAATCGTTATTTTAACTTACAGAAAAGTTATCGGTTACTGTATATTTTATGATGAGTTTTGTTTATGTAAATTACTTATAATAAAAGTGAAAATATATTTACAAATTGTGCGCTTTACTTACCGACTGGATATTTGGATCGACTTCGAGTAATCAAAAATAAGTAATTTTGGTTTTTGTCGCAGCGTTTTTTACCGAGCGTTTGTAAGTGAGATGGAATTATATACAAAAAATTGCTTATAGTTAGTTCGTGTCCACATTATTCAAAATTTTAGGTTATCCGAAGACGTAATTTTATACTAAACGTGATCGATATTAAAGCTTTTCGGACAGGCAAATAATAATGTCACTATTAATAATCACAAAAATAAAAAGCAGCGTCTACCACAAAGAAGAAACAAAGCATACCTAAATAATTGCAATACTAAAACTCCGAAACTCGGGCCAGCGCCGCAGTCCGCGTCCGCGCATCCTCGAACAGGCCCAGAGGCCGCCTGACCCTGTACAACATTCCTGTCCCGCTCCGGCAGTGTGGAGCTTCAGAAGGCGAATCTGGAGGGGGGTAGCTCGGCGGGCGGCGCGGCGGGCTCGGCGGCCGCGTCGCCGCTGGCGTCCGCCATCCCGCTGGCGCAGCTGCTCAGCAAGTCGGGCGCGCTGGGCGCGCTCGGCTCGCTGTCGGCGCTGGGCGGCCTGTCCGACCTGCTGGCGCCGCCCGTGCAGACCACGGGCGTGCACCGCGCGCACAAGTACAGCCGCCGCGACGACGACGCGCCCGCCAAGTCCTCCAAGGACCGGAACAAGTACAACCCGTACTAGTCCGCCCGCACGGCTACGGGACGTGTTTGTTACTTTGAAATCATGTAACTAGAATTGTCATCGTTAGATTTTATTAATATGTTAGAGCGAAGTTAATGATTAGTGTCGTCACTTCAGGAACCCGCTGCGGATGTGGGTCGGTAACACAACTCGGTGGAGCTCGCGTGTCTCGCAGTAAGACTTCTATCAGTCGTAACACCACGTCCTCTAAGACAGTCATTCATCATCATCTTTAAAATATTATTTTTAAGAGTAAATAAACGCAGTTCTTCATTATTTTGAGAAATCTGTTTTTATCTTTTCTACTTTATTCGATTTAAGAAAGATTTAAACACTTTTGTAACTGAAATACTTATCGTATAATGGTTCTTTATTTAACACAATTACTATCTTATTTTTATTGTACTATGTTTTAGTACTTAATATATCGCTCTTGATTTGGAGTAAAACAGCTTTCAATATAAATACTTATTGAATAAATAAATAGATTAATACACTTACTATTGATTTTCTATTTAAAATTAAATCAATACTAATTTTCCTTTGTTTAAAAATATGACTGCGCTAGAGACGACTTTTGAAATTACGAAAAATTTAATGAAAATTTATGAAATGAAAATTTAAAAAAATAAAAGACCTCAAATTTTATGAATATTAAAATAAGACTAAAATATCATCATTATAAATAAGCAATTGAAATGGAATAAAATCACGATGGTAATACTTAGTACATAATAGTTAAGTAAAGTTACATGATGGACTAAACGACGAAAAATTATAATTATTACGACTAACGACAACTAGGGATCTTGACAATAGTAGAGTACGTAGAAGCTAAAGGCTGTAGAATATACAGAGTGCTTTGCGTTCAGATGTATGAAATGTCTATTTGGAATCAAAATACAGGGTGTTGCAATCAGAAAAGTACATCAAACGATACTTCAAACTCGACATTATATAGACATTCTAGAAAACGAATGCTATAGATATTTTGTAATTCGCCTCATTTGTACACATTCACTTTAACATAAAAAGAAGTATCTTTTGATGGCTGTACGTACCTCTGTATACACATTTTAAATGGAAGATCAAATTAGATTTTTTGACAGAATTATTGTAATAACAAATCACATTTGGTTTATTTTATTTTTCAACTTTATCTATTCGTTGCTAAATTTATATTCCTTAATACTTTTAGACGCATTTTAGAAATCAATGAACACTTTTAATTTAGCTTTGTAAAACTATAAATAAGATGATTAAATCGCAAGTATATTATAATATATGTGTTTTCCTTGGTTATTAATTTATAGTTTTATAACGCAGTTCTATCGTCTGTGTATGACTTTAATTTTGTTAAACATCAGAAAATGATTTGTTTGTCGGTACGAGTCGTTCTATTAGCGCCAAATATATTCCGACGGGAATGGGAATGTTTTTATTATTTATTATACATTTATAGCTACTTATGATTCTATCTCAAGATTATTATAAGTAGTTTGGACTGTTTTATATTTAGGTGACCTTACTAAGTATAAGGCAGACGACGCTGTTGCGTTAGACATAGCGAAGCTATAGCAGGTTAGTTAGGTGACGGCGTTGTTCTGTCAGTACATTATTTTATTAATTAGTGCGAATTTAAAATTGAGGTCCAATTCGTATGTTTCTAAATGTAGTTCCGTAGGGAATGCTGCTGTCATTATAATTTTCTATTTGTAATAAAAATCATGTTAATTTTAAGGTAGTAAACGTTTTCGTATTCGTTTCAGGTTTATATTACTCGCTAGAATCGTTAAGCAAAAGTGTATTGTTTTAAAGTACATACTTAATAAAAATAATAATAGTACGCGTTTGTTTTTCATTGATAATACTTTTTTCTGACAGAGTCTCCGGCTTAGTCTTAAGTGCAGGTAACCATGTATAAGTTAATGTTCCGAACACAAAGCCTCCTTGAAGAACCCACGTCATAATCCTGCCCACCCACGGCACCAAACATTCCCGTGATACCTGACATGCTGAACTGTCCATCGTGTACTATCCTACTGCTCCGTGGATCATCCAATGTCCTGGTAAGAGTTTTCCTTACATTTAATTTAAATCCTAGCGTTTCCATGTTTTAACTTGTTACTGAACGGGCTCGCAACCGAACCCGTTGATGCTTAATCCTATGATCTCCATTTCCATCCAAGCTGTTATTTGAATTTGAGATTTTGAAACACAAACACGAAAATTTAACTCGTTTATGTCCCAATGAACGGGGTTTTACTGATTGTTATTTTGACGATTGTTTGAACAAATGTACTTGTTGACGGTGTGAATAAATGTGTGTTAATGTATGAATGTAATGTTTTCCAGGATCACGATGGAGACGGCGGGGCTGCCGCTGCCGGGCTACCACTACATCGCTCCGAACCACATCGTGAAGGCGCCGATCCATTGAATGGGGCTCCGCGGCCAGAATTCCGGCGTTGCGTACAAATTGTACAACACTGAACGCAGCTTTCTGATGCAGCCGCCGTACGGGACTCTGGCTCCGATATATTTCTTCAAATGAACGTGACCAAAACAATCTCTCTAAAACGAGGTGACGCTATTGGCAACACATTAGATCCACGCTGAATGTATGTTTACATTTGTTACGAGTTTATAAGTATTTTAGATATTCTTATATTTATTCTCCACTGTATTTGATTGATTGGAGCAGAACATGTCAGTGATTTATATATCAGTAAGACCTGGGGAAGGGGTTCGAAAATTATTATTATTATAAAAAAACATACGACTGACATTTTAAAATTTTTACTAACCCGTGAACAGTGAACATGTAATATAACTTCACAAAACACTTATTTTAAATAGTCAAATATTTATAATAATTTGTTCCGTTCACTGCTCACGGCTTATGAATTTATAACAAAGTGTGCAACAGGAGTTAGCTAAGCTGATCGAATTTACTATGGATTTAAGCGGTTGAGTATATCAATTGTCTATTGGATTTATTTTCCATTATGATCAGTACCGACCACAAGTAATAATGTTCAAAGTAAGTTTAATCGAGTGTCGGCGTACATTAGATAGGCGTAGGTGCGTTACAATCGACCTCGGCCCGCTGACGTAGCGTAGTGTTAGATTAGCGAACAGAGTGAGAGGGTTTAAAGACAATATTTGTAAATAAAATAATCGTAATTACCTGGGAATTAGGTGTTACAGTAATAGTTGCGGCGCTCGGACGAGGCGCGGCTATACGAAACCGATGGGATCAAATCCTTTAAGAAACCTACTTTAAAACGAAGACAGAGGAGAAGATAACATTTCAGTATATCATTTAAAATCGTCTAAGATCACAAAAAAAGACGTTAGGTATAAAAATAGTGTTGCTAAATGTGATAGTCTTCTAATTTATTTTACATTTGAACTATTAAGATCTCTAACGTATACACAATGTGTAGGATACATCGGCTACTGGAAATTTTAAGTCGAATAATTAATATTGGTCTAGGGATCAAAGCCAAAGATTGTTAAAGTTTGTTTAACATTAATAATGTTGTGGATTTATGCTAAATTATTCTGAGAGTAGTTAATGTCTAGTGATGTAATGTAGAACGGTTAATTTGAATTATTTTATCACCCTCTCCAGACTGCTCATTGTATTTAGTCTTAGATCAAATATAGTCCTGTGGTAATCAAATATTTCCAAAAAAGTAAAAAAAAATACACTTAGGTTAATTTAGGCTAAGATAACTATAGGACCACTGTATTAAAAAGATTTCAGTGAAGTCTATTTGCTTACAAGTTGAACAGTGCCAAGTCACGGAGGATATCGAGTGCCAAAATATTTGAACTTCAACTTCGTAAATAAGGCGTATGTGTTGACTACGCATGTATTTTAAACACGGTATATTATAAAATATTAAAAGTATCAACTATCAAGTTAATAGGAATTACGTAAGCGATTACTGTATTATCCACTACTTATTAATTTTGCACCCTAGTTATAAGATTATGCGGTTAGACTTATTCTCGAAACATATCCCGATGACATATTTCCCAAGTCTTCCCCTGCAGTATTTCAGTAATGAATGATTGTGCCAAAGTTGTGTCTAAAATTTATTTACATAATTATGTGTATTTTAATGTGACGTCGATAGTATTGAAAATTAGTTCTTATTTCGTTAAAATCGTCGGTCGATATGCTAGTCAAATTGTTCTGAAAGTAGAAAGAAATTAAGAAATTCTATAATGCTAGTCAAAATTTGTTTTTATCGGTGTATTTGCGTTATGTGGAAATGATTGAAAGTTTATTTATTTTTGTTTGCACTTCTCAAAGTTTTAACTATTTTTGTGTGCTTAAAGTAAATTAACGTAGCAATAAAATTTTTGATAAAATCAATTATTTATAGTCTATTAAATTGCAATTAAGACAATGTATAGAGCTTCGTAAAGTAAGTACACACAGGTTTAGGATATAAATTTGTGAAAAGATAATTTTGAAAAAAAAAGTAATTTACTAAAGAGGAGAGATTTCATAGCTGTGATTAACGTTCGGGGTTGCACTTTTGTGCAAGAGCTACGTCAGGATGTCGTTAACGCGTTATCGGATAGTGATGCAGGTAGTAGTAATTAGAGCACGCTTCTAGTTGTGGGAGTGAACACTGACACATGCGCCGGCGCCGCCCGGGCGGCCCCGCGCCGCACTGAGCGATACACTTTATATAATAAATTGACACAGGTAATTGTAACGCAAATACTTTCTGATAAAGAAGTATCAATTCATCGGTGTTGTCAACGATATTAATAAAATTTAGGACAATGCAATTTTAAATTATTAGTAAATAAATAATACTTAGCGATAATTTTTATTATATCCTTGTATTATTACGTTCAGTTGTAATTTATAGTAATCACAGCAATCGATATAATCTTTATTATACTCATTATATAATTATAGCAATTTTTATGATTCGTATTGTTATTGTTATTTTCATTTGCTCAATTTTGTCAATGTTGATGTAAGCTAGGCTGCGAAATGAGGTTTAGTTTGTTTTCTGTTGTTCGATAAGCAATATTTTAATTTAGTGTGCTATGCACATCGTACTAATATTATGTACGGCGTAAGTATACATTATATTACATGGAGCATCATTATTACTTATTTTTAGTCGCACCAAATATGCTATAGGCAAGATACGTAACTTGTTACGTTACTATTGTATAAATAATCACTTACTACTTAATTACAGTTCATTTTGTTACTCTTCGATCAATTTCTTAAGAATTCTTTCGTTTCTCTGTCTATTGCGTATCGTGCCCTATAACATATTTTATAATTAATTGTAACATACAGTTATATGTGGATAATTTTATTGAATTGGTGTTTTTATATGCAGGAATGTTTATTTAGGTAATGTTGAGAATAGTATCACTGTGCCATCAAAAGTATAAGAGGGAACTGAACAAGCATACGTAGTTGTATGCCTCTCATGATGAAGATACATAGCTGGTCCGTATGTTGTATGAGATTTAAATTAAACGATTATTTACTGTATAATCAGATATCAGTTTTATCCTCGTTATTTGTATGTTTCAAATGTTCTTAATATATTTAAGTCACTAAACTAAAAGTTAGTGCCTTTTGTTCTTAGATTTTTCTTCAAATTATTTTAAACTCTAAGTTGTACGATTGTGGACTTATTTTGGATCGTGTTATGAATTATATAGCCTTTATTGACAGGGTCAGACAGCGCTGTATAATAGTGTAATTACATTCAATCTTAGCAAATATTTATAATGTAATAGTGAATTTCTTTACAATTTTCGTGTTAGCACATGTATTTGAAGTTCTTATTGCACCGTTTTCGAGAATCCCTTGAATTTTACGGTTTATAATATTAAAATTTGACATTACTACATTATATATTTTGGATAAATGCTTACAGTGCAACCACTTTGTTGGCAATTTTATTGATGACATTATAATGCTATTATTACATTCGTAATACATACACATAATATTTTGCTATGTCCTAATAAATATATATCCATATACAGGTCAACACGATTGGGTAAAAAGGTTGTGTAATTTATTATGCATATTATACAATATCCAATAATTATTATTATATTCGCTTGATCCCGTACACTACGATTATCTTAGATAAATTATTCATCTTTTTAATACTACACTTTCGTAGTGAACAGGGTAACATAATACAGAGGATTTCATCATAAATCTTCGCTTTATCTACACCGCTATATAGTTCAATTGTATGTATTCCGAATACCCTATAATCTATATGATAGAATATATTTTTATCAATTGATTTAAATGTTCACCTGTAAGTAAACAGATTAATGAAGTATGCGCTGTGCGGATACTCGTATGTACGACAGACCGTGCTATATAAAATGTATGATAATTTATAACATTCGCAAGACATATTCTACGTATTGTATACGAACATACTTCTGTGTTTCCAAAATTATCAATGTAGATCTGCCATCTTATTTTCTGTCATATTGTGTATGTGCGTAGGCTATTAATTTCACAGTTTCGACACCTGTTTAGTATTAAAGTTAATAGTAATTATTGACTGAGTATAGTTAAGAATTGTAATATCAAAAAAATGACAAAAATATCTGATGTTTTTGTTTCACTGCTGTTATTTTAATAAGCATTTAATTTTGTATTCACTATGATTAGTAAACATTATAAAAGTCTATTGTTCTACAAATGTTATTTGGATATAAACACAGACTTTATTGGTTATAATCAATGACATAAATATACTGACATTTAAGTTATGGGAAGTATGGTTAAGATGGTTGAAGATGTGTGTATAGTGATCTCTAACGCGGCTAATGTCTAGTCAATCTAATGTAATGTTAACGATACTGCTGGAGCAGCGATCCTTCAATGTTGATATATTTATGGCGCTGACTGCCACCAACATCATAATATGCCATGCAATAATACCCGGTACCTAATTAAAAATTAGATTTAACTAGAAACAATTGATGAACATTGGATACACAAGTGTCGGGCGACATTGCGGCACTCTTCCAGTGAAGTGGGCTTGCGTGGGAATACTGCTTCCCTGTAGAAATCAATTTTATTGATTTGATTTCACAGGCCTTCAATAATATTGATATGACCGCCGGAGAGAAGATAGGAAGTGCTCGATAGTCGGGACAATGTTGACGTGTTGTTGAGAGTGAGCTTATCATAGTAATAAATTGGTTGTGCGGATAATTCACGTAGTGTTCGTTTGCCCGGATGTCGCCGAGAATAGATAGGGAATGTGCATAGTATAATAATAAAGAATAACGTGCACATATTTTTTATCAAATCTGATGAATGGTATGTTTTACTGCTTCTAAATGTACTGCAGACGCAAGATGTCGTGTAATCTATATTATGTTCTCACACACTCTAGATGTTCACATGTCATATCTTTCGAATATCACTGTAATTATCTACATATCTAATCGTTTTGTGTATTGAATTGATTAAATGTTATGAATATAAATGTTGTACTCACGGTTACAGTATACTGTCATGAGGTTCATTTCAATATGATATTAATGTTTGTTTTCATTATGTTAATTCAATAAAGTGTGTAAATAAACATTGACTTTTAATTATTGGTTTACCTAGTGGAAAGAAGACGTTTTTTGGAACTATACTCAATACTCAAAACCTAGCTATACTTACATAAAACTTCCTGATATCCTATTTTACCATGATTAGGTAGGTACTTACCATTGCATTAGTTACCCTTACCGTACCTACTGTACCTACTTATATCATGAATTACTAACCTCAAAACCATTTTAAACCTTCAGAAAGTTATTGCTATTACTTATGTTCGATCCTTGTCTAGTTTAAAGTAGTTTTAAGCTCCATTAATTTTATGTCTCCTACCCTCACTTCTGGCGATGAGCAGGCATCTTAGCGCTGCATTGCGTCGACGTTCGACTACCGAACGGGAAGCAGGATCGCGTTGCCGTGCACGCCGATGTGCTGATTACCACATTGTAAAACCTGCCTTTTCGCCTACTATTGTGATATAGTGCCTTCTGATCGTATCAGAAATCTTAGACAATAATTTGTGTGTGCCTCGAATTCGGATCCCGAAAGACTTTCTAGAAGCCCATAGTGACGTCACATCCAACCACGCGGCAGCGAGGCCAGCGAGCTGCATCAGCAAGCTTGATCCAAGCCAGGACAAGGGTGAAGCAAAAGGTTAGTGGAGTCAAATTGCCTATTCTAGTCAAGGATCTGAATCTCAGCCAGTTGAAACCCTCATTATTAACTATTTAATATTGGTGAGTTTGTGTCATGGTGTTTGTAAATAAACGCACCCACGATAGAAGAAATCGTAGTGTGGGACAACAAAAAAATGTTGCCAGTTGCCACATGTCAGTGGTCGACATAAGTGTGTACCAAGTTGTACTTATTGTGTAGGCGGTGGTGGCGTTTGTGCAGAAGAGTTTCATATAAAATGTATGAAAACTTAGTACCTACCTACGCAGCTCAGTGGCGACGTTTTGCAGCTGTCGCGAGTGGGCCTTGTACAGAATGTACAGGCAGGCGCGGTCCCAGGGGTGGGGGGGGGGTCACGGGGGTCATGACCCCCCACCGTAATTCACGGTAAAGCACGTTGGCATTAATTGGTATGATCCCCCCTAAAGTTCAACTGCGGTATGACCCCCCAAAATCGTACAAAAATGCGCCAAACAGTAATTCACGGTATAGCACGTTGGCATTAATTGATATGACCCCCCCCAAAATCGTCGGCTGCGACCGCGCCTGTGTACAGGGCTAAATGACTAAGTAATTACTGGTATGGTAACCAATATCAACTAGGCTTTTCTTATGCTATTGTAGCATGTTATTAAGCAATTGACGGGCTTATAGATAAGCAAGTAATTCCGAGAGCTGCGTTCGATACCTATCGATACATATTTCAACGTTGTTGGCCGCTAGGACCTATTATTACCTACGTAGGTAGTATGGGTAGGTATGATAAATGAACTGTTGCATAGTTTACTGACCATTCATTGACCTATGGCTACTATGGATACCAACTAGTCAACTTATTGAATGCAACCAGTTGCTTAGTCATTAAGTTATTAAGTGAGTCACAGTTCGAGCATGAGAGCTACTTATGTACCTATCGAACTAGTTAAGTACCTACTCTAGTTAGGTAACCTGACGGTACCTACATGTGCAAGATATAAAAGTACTTAATATAATATTTCAACCAACATTTGCACTTTTTCATCTATTTCCGTTCTTATTTTGAACGCTTCGATGTGCACTAAAAACCGACAACCAATGGCAAAGTAAGTAGATATATAGATATCTAGAAAAGTTTTTTCAAACTTTGCAAACATATTGTCTACACCTTTTGGTCGATCAGAATTTCATTAATATAAGTCAACCCAGACTTATATTAATGAAATTCTGATCGACCAAAAGTTTAAATTTCATACATTTTTTGAGCGTGGATATGAACACTAACAAACCCCCATTGCTGTATAAGTATAGATACCTAGTAACGTTTATTTGAATGGAATGGTGGGTACACCTACACAAACCATTTTCACTACACTGCTCATTTCTATGATGGTATTGCAATAAACGGTGCTGTGTGAGATAGTCAGTCACTTAATTATGTGGTAACTTACTTCGTAGGTATTTTTGATATCTCTGTAGTGATTTTCCACAGAGATTTGGATCAAAAATACCTACGAACTAAGTTACTTAAGAAACGATCACAAACTAAACAAGAGTTGGATGGATTTTTAATAAAATATTATTTTATTTTTCTAACAGAGGTACGGTAGGTAGGTAATGTATAAATACCTGCTTGAAAATATGAATCAGTTTATTAAGAATTAATAGTGTCCTTTAGTGTGCTATTATGTCTTTAGGTACTTCCCAAAATTTGAATAGCGACACTATCGAATGGTGCAATAATAGTGTGTGTATTTTTTTTTCCAAAACATCGGGTTCGATTCCTGGCTAGGAAAATTGATTTTTCAAAAATCAAATGATGCAGTTTTATTTTTATCAAAATCGGCCCCGAGACTCCTTTGAGTGTTTTTCGCTATTTCTTATAATCTCGGATTTGGCCATCCACGCCCATTTGAAAATTTCACCTTGCCTGTACCTATAGGTAAAGTGATAAAATAATGATAACATGTCGATATTTTTGTAATGCCGTGGCCGTACTCATCGGGCTACGCCGTAGGCCCCACACACATCGGGCTACGGCGAATGTTTTCCGTAGCCGCTACGGCGAACTTTCGCCGTAGCCCGATGTGTGGCCAGCAGGTACTACGCGTAGACTTTTTGTCGTCAAATTGTCTATTTAGATTAAACGCAAGAATATAATACTTACGCCATGTAAGTATAGGTACGCGATGTGTTGCGGCCACGGCATAAGTGCAATGTAATTGAAGTATGCACCGATAGAATAATAATTATTATGTCACCCTCACCCACCATTCGATTAAGACTTAACAAGGGATTTCAAATTTAACTAATGCGAGTTCACAGTAGGTCAATATAATAATATGGTTTTAACGTTTAAAAAATTTCTTAAGGTATATTTAGGTGCGTATACTCAGGAGTCGAGGTACCTATTTAACCTTATCATTGAACACCAACGTGAAAATGAGGTTGAATTAATTATTCAACTTCAAAGAATTTGCTAAGTTTAATAAGATTCTAAAAAGTTGATGTTACAAGTTTTCTGAACATGTGTTCCAAACTGGAAAAATGGTTATACTTACTACTATAGGCGGTACAGGGAGGGGGGGGAGACAATGAATCACAAAGTGACCACCGAAGAACAAACTTACTTTATTTTGACCCAGTTTAAAAATTTTCAATGTTTTATGAGGACATTAATTTTGAAATCACTTAAATGCACACAAAATGCCGCCACGAGGTTTTCTAAAAGCCAGCGGGCCCTGCTACTGCACTCTAACCGTCTCTATTTTATTAAAAATGTATGTTGCAAAAATAAAACAAAAATAAAGATTGCTTTACCTAAAGGCTGGCGACACCTGGCGCAGTGCAGTGCGGCTTCCACTACTAAAACGATATCAATGTCGTTGATTCGTTCAAAAAACAGCTAGCTATTTTAAATAAAAAATGGAGCAGTTTTATTTATATAAAACTGCTCCATTTTTAACCGACTTCAAAAAAGGAGGTTCTGTATTCGTCCCGTATGTATGTATGTATGTATGTATATATGTATGTATGTATGTATGTTTGTATGTGCGCGATTTTCTCAAAAACTACTGATTCGATTTGGATGGGGTTTTCACTAACGTAATCTACATACTTTGAGGAAGGTTTTAATATATAATACATTAGGTAATAATTCCTATGTACAAAGTTATATGCATAAATGTACACACAAGATTTACTGTTGAACGAAGTCGTCAAAGTAATCTAACGCGAGATAAAGAACTAAAAAGGGAACAATAAAAAACTTTTTTAACAAAAAATAACCGACTTCAAAAAGCCAAAAAGCCACTACAAAGAAAATAATAATTTTGGTTTCGGAAGTCGGTGGCAAAAACAGCAAACAAAAACCAAAGCCACCGACTTCCGAAACCAAAATTATTATTTTCTTTGTAGTGGCTTTTTGGCTTTTTGAAGTCGGTTATTTTTTGTTAAAAAAGTTTTTTTTATTTAAAATAGCTATCTGTCTACAATCTGTCTAAACCATAACGTGCCGTTATCAGCACGTTATGGTTTAGACAGATTGTAATACGATCCTGAACGTTGATCAGCCATAATGTAAGGTACCTAATATTATTTTATTGAATGGTGTTTTGCGTTCGCCACTGCGACTACAAAATGTTGCGACGCCGATTCGTAAATCGGCGAACTATTAAACCGCCACTTCATCGTATTATTTAAAATGGTCATGGTACTTATATACACCCTACAATGCAACTTGATTACAATGCGGCTGAACAATCCGCCATAATACAAAACTCTTCGTTTTTTTTAAATGACTTTATGCCATTTTACACTAGGTAGGTACCTACCAATTTTACGATTCGGCTGTGACAACATAAATATCTTTAACATTACACACGTTATTAAAACTTAAGGCCCATTTCAGGCCGAGGTCAGTTATCATATAGGTACTTAAGAAATAACGAATTCGTAAGTATAGAAAATCTGTAATAAAATTAAAATTAACCCTTGGTTAAAGTTATATGACAATGGTGAAATCTATTTAAAAATCAACGCCCTTACTTTAGACGCCTTTTAACTTTAACCACTGATTAAATATAGAACTATCCTTGTCATTTATATGATAATGAATAGAGATGACAATTGACTTAAGAGCTGTTTAATTTAATCATCGTCTATATGTAAGGGGGCGAGTCCGCGAGAAAATCAAAAGACGTTGAATTTTTTTCAATCATTAGTGTCAATTATTTAATTAAAATTAACGTTATGAACATGGTTAATATTTTTTCATTCTCATAATTTATCTGTACCTACTCCGCTATGACGCTTAATATAGGTATACTTAATAGGTAAGTTGAGGTAGGTATCGATCAATGGTAGGTAAGTTAGTATTTTGGTAAAGCGTAGAACCTTTCGATTGAGTTACTGATACTCCGACAGGAGGTCAAATCGAACAATTGACTCGGGCTGATTAAACCTTTGAAAATACTTTTACCTTCAGAATTAAAGTGTCAAGCAATTTGTACTGCAGCTAAGTTCAAACATTGTAATTATCTAAGTAGGTACCTAATCCTATAATTAAGTATACTTCTTTTTAACCGTCTTCAAAAAGAAAGACGTTCAATTTGTCTGTATTTTTTATTGTAGTAGCTACCTATTCTCTTCCGCTATAATTTTCGCCGATTATGAACAGATTTTAATGATTTTTTTTTCATGGTGTCTGGTTCATGGTTTCCTGTGGTCCCATTTAAATTGTATTAGATTGAGTACCTAGTTTTTAACCGACTTCCAAAAAGGAGGAGGTTCTGCATTCGGTTGGTTTTTTTTTTTTTTTTTTTTTTTTTTTTTTTTTTTTTTTTTTTTTTTCATGTATGTACACCGATTACTCCGTGGTTTATGAGCCGATTTACGTGATTCTTTTTTCATATGGTAGAAGAAGCTCGCGAGGTGGTCCCATATAAATTTTATTAACTTTGGTTGTGTAGATTTTTAACGAGGTGTAATAAACGGTATTTTTGGTGTATCTCGATGACATCATGACGATGATGAAAAAGTGATATTGTGTAGGTACATGAATTCCTGAACGCAATCGATCTCGATATTATGCATACATAACATCACGCCGATATTTCCCGCAAGGTTAGACAGAGGTGTATAGTACACACAATTTTTTTATGCTTAAGTCGCATTTGATAGAAGGCTAGGGAGCGAGCCTATTGCTATTACTACTATCTACAGTTCATAACCAATTTATATGAAACTTCGTAGGTAGATGTCTTTTACAAGCCGCCATTAAGGCATATAGTGAAATTACGAAAAATAAAATTATTAGGGGGGGCTCCCATACATGAAACTGAGGGATGAAAAATAATATTTTCGCGCACCCCACCATGTGGGATATCGTTGGATAGGTCTTTGAAAATAACATGAAGGTTTCTAAATACCTTTTTTATTTAAGTGCATATTGAGTGAACTAGGAGCTCCCAAAGTCGTTAACAATGTGTGTCCCCCCCTGTAATTTTCCAACCGCGCTATCAAATAATCTGGAAAAAATCAAGCTTATAGCATTTAATAAATACTTTCGATTGAAATTGGTTTGAACAAGATACGTCACAAAATTTTTGAAATATTCACTATTTTCCATTTTGAGTTTGACAACCGTAAAAATAATAATATTTCATAATAATATTATGAAATACAAACTTGTATTTGCGGTCGGAACACTCAAAATACTTCTTGCTATGGAATCCTACACTGCGTGGTCCGACACGCTCTTGCCCGGTTTTTGTTTACTGAAATGCTCTCATCCACCAACATCTATGAATATAAGTACATACCTATTTAAATTCGTGGAAGTAATCGATCTCGGTAAAAGTACATAAATGATCAAAGTCGCTCTGTCCATGATTTAATGGTACTTTATTGTAATAAATTAACAACAACAAAAATGGTTACACTACACTAAAAAGATAAAAATAAAAACAGGTTTAAAAAAAACCGACTTCCAAAAACTACACTAAAAACTATGAAATAAAAATGTTAAACTTCCATAAATAAAAATCTAAATGTATATTGAAGTCGGCGGGGCCTAGCATAAATGTAAGCAACATTATAGAACCCATTAACCGCCAAAGTCGGATTAATCCGACAAATATTTTCGTGTCCATTTCGCCAGCGTCGTATATAAACGACCAAATACACCATCACTTTTAGTTTTAATTTTTTATTTAATTATGCTGTATTCTATGAAAAATATGTTTGTATAAGGTAAATAGTTATACAACTAGTAATATAATAATGTAATCAACATATGTCTTTTAATTATATGCCGTAATAACAGTTTTAAAAGTTCGATGAATTACTATAATATTTTTTCGGAATTTGCATTGACCTGCAGCGCCAGCGACGGTAAAATACGACATTAGGGACGGGACTCATACCAAAGTTTAGTAATACTAAAATAAATGTAATTAAAAATATTTCGCGCTAAACTGACTAATTAATCCCAAAACAAATGCAGTGATTTTTAATAAAACGTGTCTTTGTAAATATTTATGAGTGTTTCATTTAATTCCTTTGAAATGGAGTAAATTTACACTAGATAAATATCAGCAACTGCATAGGTGGTCACATCCCTAGTGCATGCGTCTCGAATCAAATTTGGTCAGTACGCTCACCGCCACGGTTGGATATACACGACCACTGCTTACGTCATAAGCGTGTAGTGCATTCTGGAATTTTCCATTAGTGTTGTGAATAAGTATCGTTTATTCATCGATACATTGACTATATGAAAATTGTGTAATAATTATTATGACGACTGCTGAAGAGCTAATAAGAATTTTAGAAGGTGATGATGACGAAGAATTTGTATCAGGCGACGAGTTTGATGTTGAGGAAGAGGTAAATATTTAAGTTTTATTGATTTCTTACATAGTTTTATTTTAGTTTACTTATATTCACGCTATATCACTGACGGGCGAGACAGACGTGCATAAAGCACCCACCTATGAAGTTTTAAATAAATAAATAGTTAATAATTATTCCGGGACATCTATTTTCCTATTTTTGCTATCTAGCCCAAAGTAAACTCACTAAAGCCTGTATTATCCGATCTAGACAATGAATTAACCCATTTATTTACATTATTTCGTAAATACTTATATATATATAGTAATAGATAAGGAAGGCATCTTGTATGTTACAACATTCTTTTATCGTTTATGTTAATACACGATAAGCTGAATCGGTTACGATTCAGCTAACATTTGATCAGTTCAGCAGCCTAATTGCGTAACTCAATTTCTTTCGCCATGGCTTTCATTTTGACAGTTCAACAACATCCATTGCGGCGTTGAGCTAGTTACAGGAGCACGGATTAACAATCATACGGCGTAATGAATGTGAAAAACAATGCCATGGTGATAGCAATTGAGTTACGCAATTCGGGTGCAGGTTTAGCTTACCAAAATAGTGTACTTAACATGTTCAGTCACTAACGCCACTATATGTAACGATTCTATCTGTTATCTTCCATTATTGGTGGATATACCAGGTTCTCTACTAATACTTACTTTGTTGTATCATTTTAGGTTCAAGAAAGCGATGAGGTTAATTGGACAACGCAAATTACCCCGCCACAGCTAGAAGATTTCGACGATTTTGTTAGTGGGTTGTCGCCTGCTGTCGAATTAGACAGCACCTCTACAGAATTGCAGTTGTTTGAACATATACCTAAAAAATACCTAAAAAATACCTATGATAAATAAAAAAAATACCTATAATAATAAAAAATATACCTATGATTGTAAATGATTAAGTATAGGTATTGTGATAGAAAATAAATCTGAATAATGCAAATACTGTAATAAATCTTCTAAATCTCTATAAACTTTGTTTTATTTCTTTTAAAAACCTGAAAAGTTTGCCGGAAGCCATAAACCGGGATATGATAGCGCTTAAAGACTTGTCAGGCAAATTTGGCTTGAAAGTAAATCCAGCAAAATGCCATGCTATTATTGTAGGGTCCTCGCGCATGGTAAACCGGATAGATACCTATGTGTACTCTCCCCGTGAAAGTGATGAATGCGGATGGCCCGAGACCAGGCGAGGTGGAAGCATCTGGGGGATGTCTATGTCTAGCTGTGCATTTTTTGTAGCAGATGTGATACGTTGGTGTATATGCAGGTGTTACTAACCATGATCACATAACATAGTTACGAACTATCGATGTTCAAAAAGTGCATAAAGCACATCCCTATTTTATGTAGGTATTTATTAATAGTTTACTGTGCCTGGCGCTAAGGGCACGAAAACTGATACGTCGCTTGGCGGTTAAAGGGTTAAGGAGGAATGAAAGAAAATTTTAATTTGTCGAGGCGCAAAGCAAGCTGCACGTTCGCTGCACACACTGCGCACGTTCTTCCTGTTCAAAGGCTGAGAGGTAGAAACCTGAAGAAGAGGCCCCGCCGACTTCAATATACATTTAGATTTTTATTTATGGAAGTTTAACATTTTTATTTCATAGTTTTTAGTGTAGTTTTTGGAAGTCGGTTTTTTTTTTTTTTAACTAGCTTCAAACGGTATTTAGTTCACTTTGTATAAGTTGACTAGACTACAGCCGGCCTAGCATGACCACGATAGAAACGGGTTTTGTCTACATAGAAATAGACAAAGTGACAGATTTCATTCATAAAACGTAGAAATGTTTCTACAATCTGTCTCTTTGTCTATTTCTATGTAGACAAAACCCGTTTCTATCGTGGTCATGCTAGGCCGGCAGGTAATATTATAAAGCCGAAGAGTTTGTTTGAACGGGTTAATCTCAGGAACTACCAGTAGGATTCGAAAAAAACTTTTTGTATAGGATATCCGGATTTATGAGGAATAGTATATACATATATAACTAGCTATTTACCATCACGCTACGACCCTTAGGAGCCGAGCAACGGGGGCGAAACGTGGGGACCAGCTAGTACCTATATTAATATATTATTTATTTATTTATTATATACTTTATTGTACACCAAATATGATATAGGTACTAGAACATTTATAACAAGAACATACAATGGGCGGCCTTAATCGCTATCTGCGATTTTTTCCAGGCAACCATAGGATGGACGAGCGTTTTCTCGTGGTCCTTCTATTTTGTCCTACTAGTAGGACCACGAGGGAGACCAGTTTCTGTTCGTCCTACTATGACAATGGAGCAGTAATCATTTATTTATACCACCTGTGTATAATTTATATACGGGTGCGCTACGTTACAACGAAAACCATTACAACGAATCACGGAACAACGAATGTACGCGACAACGAATCACGAAACAACGAATGTACGTTATAACGAATCACGAAACAACGAATGTACGTGATAACGAACCAAGGAACAACGAATGCACGTGACAACGAAAAATTTCACACCTATCTACGCGGCCGAACCCCTCGAAATACCTAATCAAACAACTAACGTACCTACCTACTGACTATCACTACACTCGAGCCCTAATAAATCATTTATTTTAATCATTTTAAAAGCAATGTGTAAGAAAAGTAATTAAATCAAATTGTTTACGATAAAAATTATGTTTTTACCCGAATGCGCCAGAAGGAGGGTTATTGTGCGTTCCACATAAGAATTCCCTTCGAAGCTATGTTGGCTGCTCTGAATCTCAATTTATTACAACGTTTTTAACGGCGTTGGCAGTTTTCTTTCAGCACCAATCCATTTTCATCACTTTTTAACGTCCTCAACATTATTATAAAACATAAATCTACAAAAAACACAAAACGATATGACCTAAATTAATAGGAATGACAAGCAGGAGTGCGTCGAAGGGATTCTTATGTGAAACGCACAATACAGAGCGTGCCAAAGAAATATACATACATACACTCGAAAAACATAACCCTCCTTATAAAATAAATGATTACTGCTCCAATATGTCATAGTAGGACGAACAGAAACTGGTCTCCCTCGTGGTCCTACTAGTAGGACAAAATAGTAGGACCACGAGAAAACGCTCGGATGGACACCAAGTGAGTTGGACACGATATGGGGCTGTCTATGGTGTAAATATAATTTTCCTAAAATAAATACTACTATTATACCCATTCATTCACAAAAAAGTGGTATGTAGGTCTTGTTAGTGGTAATGAATTCACGCTATTTCTGTACGTCTGTTTATGTCACTCAAAATAAAAACTTTTTAACACTTTCACTGCCGGGCCACAAATGTTGAAGGTCCAACCTCCACTAGCGTCAGGCATCCGTGCCTGACGTGGCAGCATAAGTTTACTAGAGGGATTATTGTGAAGATTAGAGGGCAGTTTTTAAACTGCCCTCAAACAGTTCACAATAATCTTGTTATACATATGTAAAACAATTCGGGAAGTCGGTGTCGAATCAAACCAAATAAAATATCAAAAGCATAGACTTCCTAAACAGTTTCACACAACATTATTGTGATCTTTTTGAAGGCGGTTTTTAATTACTTACTTTCAAATTTCCATAAGTATCGAGCTACTTATAAACGCCTCTTAATTTAACCATTGACTAATCAACTATCCTATCAACTATACTATAAGATACTATAGATTTCCAACCTTCGGATATTAGACGCAAACTTTTGGTAATTGTTAGGTAGGTACCTACATGGTGTAGTGCTGCTCCAGATGTGCCAGTTAATTGTTTTATATAAGGTTCACATCAGACAGGCGCAGTTATGTAATATGCAGCTACGTTTTCAACTCAAGATTTGGAACCCACTCCAGCCAGGCATTAGTAAGTAATTCTGCAGCATTCAAATATATAACATCTAACAATAAGCAATAATGTACTCTTACAACGTAGCCAATAGCCATGCTATCAAAATGTCGCCATTTTTATAGATAAATGTACTAGACGTGTGCGCCTAATAGCTGTGCTTAGACCACGCATGACTAGCTCCTGGAAGTTAAAATACCATTTGGGTTCTGGCTATAAATCAGAAAAGGGGAAAAAGTTGGGATAAAGAAAACGCGTCTTATGAAGTACTTATCTTTATTTTAATGGTGTTTATAAACTAGCCCAAAAAATTGCAATCAGTTTCCTTTTGTTCGAATGCCTAAATGTCGAGTGGTGCCACTGTATTGCCTCTATGGTGCCCAACACGGAGATTCAGTGGATCGCAGAAACCTATTTGTCAGATAATTGACCGTTAATTACCTACCGCATTATCAAAACCGCGCAATAGTCGACAGGTCGCGCCTATCTGAGCGGCACCTAACCGCGTGGCTGGTTACGCCACAGGTGTGCACACTGCTCATAATCACTGCTAGCGATATATGCACAGCACTAGTTCTCGGAAGATGGCAATTAACATCTGGTTCAGGAGTTTGCTCACTTTGTCAGACAGAACGGGTGAGTTAACTGGAACAATGTCCAGAGGGCCTAACATGCGCGCCGCGACAAAATTTTGTCGACGCTTTTATCGTGCATTTGTCTCGTATTCGCACGAGTAATAGCGAGACAAAACAGTCGACAAAATTTGTCGCGGCGCGCATGTTAGCCCGGCAGGAAACAATTATGATGTGAGAGTTTGCAAAGCTACATGAGTTGGCTGTTGGCAGTTGGTTACTTCATCTTTACGATCCAGTCATTTTCGTTTCTTTAGGATGATTTCACAGTTGCGCTTACGCCGCGCCGGTGCGAATAGTAAGCGATGCGGGCCTCGGGATAGAAATTTCTTGTCCGTTTCATAGTGAGACGTGTGATGGCATCCACTTGATCATGCTCAAGTGAATGAGCGGCTCATTTGGCCGAGCCGCTCAAGTGGAGACGCCTGAGCACTGAGCACGCTCGGCTCGAACGTCTCCACCTGAGCGGCTCGGCCAAGTGAGCCGCTCATATTCGCCTGAGCGTGCTCAATTGGATACAAGGCTTTACGAGCCGCGCTGACGGTCAGCGCGACTCTGAAATCACCCTTAGGGTTCTAGACAAAATGCTATCAGAGGAACTTATATGATCGTTCGCTGTTCTTTGTCTATATGTCTCAATCACGTTTGCTTATAGGTACCTACTGAGTCGGTACCAACTTTTTTTTAAGTAAGCTTTTGACATGATTCACTTGCAGTTGCCGTTGACCATTCATCAAACCTGGCCTCAGCATATTATTATATTAGCTAAAAAATGACGTCCACTGCTTGACGTAGGCCTAATCTCCGAAATGAGCCTCCTAATCAAGTGGTATAAAGACCGGCTGAAGAAATATCATGAGCAGCACTTTAAACAGAAAAGAACGGAAGAAAAAGTATCTGTCATTTGTGACGACAGATTTTATAAAACTCGCGTAATTAACTAACTGCCTAGACCTAGGTAAAAGAGGTAAGGTCTACCTTTATCGAAATATTCATAAGGGTTTGTCTTCGTGTGAAATAATTTTTAGGTATTTCGACTCAGTCGAATGTCTATCACGCGGTGCCTTTTCCTTATTTAAGCGTTCTTCCAATGTCTAGTGGAATGGTGAATATTCTATGAACCTTCGTAGGTAAATGACAGCCGAAAGCGTTACGTAACACTGTCAGATTGAAGCAGGGATTTTTTTATACAATCCAGTACAATTTGTATGTCATGTATTTATTTTCTCACGGCACTTAAGTAAGCTCTATTCGCAGTATTTGGTTAGCTACATTACCTGCCTCACTCGAGATCGAAGATAGCGCTCGCGTTCCCTCCTGCCATTATCGCGGCTTCACGCGATTCTTGCCACCATGACCTCCAGTTTGTTATTGACTTTCCTCTGATGTTAAGTCACAAAGTGGGTCAGGATGTATGAAGAAGGTTGATGAATTCCGTTTGATTAATCAACGGTAGCCCAGCGCAGTTTAGCTGCAAGTTTATTCAAGGCATGCGCCGCCGCCGCCTAGTATGAAGTCTTTACTTACTAATTAGGCCAGTCGCTCATATCAGTTGAAAGGAGCAGCTAGTGCGAGTGGTGAGAAGCAAGAAAAGATTTACGAGGAGTTGGAGCGTGCGGCGACCGGGACGGGCGACAGTCGGCGCGCGGCAGTGCGCATGCCCGCCACTGCGCCACTGAGCGCGCGCTCCCCCTGGCGGAGCGGCGCCGCAGTGAGTTGCGTAACAAAAGCACACTCGGCTCCCAACGCTACGCTGAAAACTTTCGGCCGCTCGGCCCGCGCCTCCGGGATGGAGAAACGTAAAATCATATAAAACTTTTCCGCGGTGCGCGCCGTTTGACTCGTTAAAATTCTTCTTATCTAATTGGATAGTCTTGGACGCGGTCGGATCGCCGCTCCTGCTTGTTTTTAAGTTGTTGAAGTTTTCTCTTCAAGTTGACTGTGGCGAAAAGTGAACTGTTGCGGCTTTCGCCGGCCGCTTTTGTAATAGTGTGGACGTTTTGAGTGTTGTGTTCACTTGCTTTGTTTTTCTTTGCTCGGCTGCGAGTGGTAGCTGGCGGTGGTCTGCGCTGGCGGTGGGAATCGATACTGCGGTGGGAGCGGCGAAGGTATTTTATTTTTTATTACTTACATTTTGTATTAAATTATAGCACAGTAGCTTTAAGTAAAATGTTGCCGTAACTCTATATTTTATAGCTACGGCGGTACTACGAATATGCGGGTAGTGCTATAACTTTTCATTTTAACTACCAATATTCTGAAAAGTATGCTCTAAGTTAATAACGTTCTAACGTGTTGATATTAATTTACGTAAAGTAAAACGTATGAAATGTGAACACATTTATGAAATATGAGGGTAAGGGTAGTAAAACTCAAACTTACCTAGGTACTTTTTAGAGATAAAATTGTACCTAAATAATACGACTAGCCCATACAAAATTATAGAACATAATATTAATATTACAATAATAATATTAATTATAATATTACATAATATTCCAAGCACAAAACATATTCAATAAGTTTTCTTACAAAGATAATCTAAGTGCTTGTTGAAAATGTTTTATTTGTCCCGTGTAATGGACCATGTACCTATCTACTTTAAAATCGTCCCGACAGCTTGGCTGCCGGCGACGTTCACCAATCGCTTACACTTTCTACGTCGAAATTTTATTCCCAAATTTGGGATACAGCCAAACCAATGACGTAGATATCTTCAACGAACTAGGTCAAATATATAGGTCTGGACTTCTGGAGTTAGACTACTTTTACATGTGTCACAAAGCATTACATAAGTAGGTACAATAATATTAATTAGATATCATATATTTGTCTATTTATAATGAGAATTTCAAATAGTTGGCGCGCACGACTTCCTTTGTCATGTACTCATTGCACCTTCGTGATACGTTACCCCCATTGAAATAAATACAACAACGTAGGTACCTACCAGTGGCGAAGGGTCAGTTTTTGTAAGAGGTAAGCCGGAGCTACAAATACTTATCTGGCCACGAAAAGCTAATTAACAAAAGTAGGCAATACTGCCTGTGCTATTTATCAAAGTGATGCTGGTAGGAATCGTATTGTAGGGACTCTTCTCCACTGGTACCTACAAAGAACCTAAGTGCGCTACCAACGTGAAAGTATGAATTTACTTCTTTCTATAGCTACGCTGACGTAATAAGCTGAATAGTTACTTTCCTTTGTTCAAGCTTTATTTGTTATTCGAATTTCGAATCAAGCATGAGACGTGTAAAATTTACACAAAAACGTTAATTACAGGGGCTTGGCATCAACGATAAAAATTTATGAAAACCTAAATCAAATTACCTACAATCACAGGTAACCGCCGTGTTTTATGTGCACACAATACCTTTTCAAACCTTATAGGGGTTGGAACAAATTCGTGTTAATTTATTTGTTTAATTTCACCGAAAGGGTTGAGCTGAAATTAATTTATATTCCGGTAAAAGATTTGGGTGTGATTATACACACAGGAAACTGATAAAAGTAAGCTATCTTTTATTAGTTTCCTGTTTTTATTATATTTATATTATTACGAGCATCCGTTTTCTTTTTTACCCTTAAGTAATATCTTTTTGTTATCTCCCAATCTACTTACTTGAAACCATCTAGAATTATATCCAGTTGTATTGGTCTCCTGGAACACACCCAGAATTTTCCTTCAACGGCCTGTAGATCCTAGTTTGAGAAATCAGAGAAGAGCCATAATGCATATTGCATTGTCAAGTAGGATACACATGCGTATACTCAGGGGTAATATAGCTTCCTATTCGTGAAAGAATCCAAATTTTACAGGACAGCGCTTCAAAGATTCAAACGCGCGTAGGTAGGTACTGTAGAAGCTAGAGGGAAGGGGAACGGAAACTCGCGTCTGAGCTTGATATTCGTGTATTTAGGAAGAAATTACAGACAAAGTAGAAAAGCGCGACTAGTTTAGATCACGGCCGATGTCAAGCCTCTCCTGTTTTTTCTATGTCACAAGTTCACAACCTATTCTATTTAATTTAAAATTCTTAAGTCATCGCTTGTCTCATAAACGCCTCATAGACCAGCCTACTAAGACTTCACATTAAATTTAAAACCTCTACAGTACCTACATAGTGTTCTACAAGATAACTTTTGTGTGTGATTTTAATGTTCAATTGGCCAACTTTGAATTATTTTTATAATAGCTGTATTCTAAGATCCGACAGAGTTTCGGGATTCTGACTACCATACCGTAGTGACTGTTAGATATTCGTATGACAACCGAAACCGACTGATAGTGTGCTCGTCGAGGCACGGAGGAATCTCGCCCATCCATAGACTGACCCCGGCAAGCGCAGCTTAACATGACAGATCGATCGATCAGTGCGGCATTTAATTAGCAAAGAGCCTGCTTATATTCCTGCTTATATTATACTTCCCTGGATCTATGATAAAAATGCCTGGCCAGGGTCGTTCTTACAAAAATACACACACTGTAGTTTGGCGCCGTTTCACCCTGAATCAGTTTGATGAACGACCTCGTAAAATTGTTAATGGACTGTTTGAACTGCATGTGACACTCGAGGAGATTACTACTAGCCACTAGGTATATATCCAATTTTTATGTTGATTGAATCATGTAGGTACGTTGGTCTGGCTAATCATAAATTTTCAACATAGATTGGAGCAGTAGATGCCTACTTGTTCATGTATCTACGGTTCTCGTTTTCTTGAACGATAGGTACTGATATACCGGATGAAAAAAAAATTACAAATCAATAATTATAAATTCGATAGACCAATCTCTATCAATCATTACTTTTTTTTGTTTAATTTATAAGTTACTTAGAACCACACTATGTACCTATAAACACCACATCAAACTTCAAATGTAGTCTTTTGTCCATATTCCAGTAATGAGACTGCTCAGCAGTAATACATAAATCTTTATTAAAAACTGACAGATTGCTACTAATCTTGAGTAATATCTAGTTTTAAATGGAGATTTATGACTTAGATTTTATTTAAAATATACAGGCTCTAGTACCTATCCTATTAACTTATCTATACCTGCCGTATTTTTATTAAAATGCGTGTCGGTATCCAAATGTTTCTATAAATACATAAGTACATCTGCATTATATACATCTAAAACTTTCCTACCAATTCGTCTTGGTAAGGATCGCCTCTCGGCATCACGTTTTAAAATCGTCGGAGTTCCGGCACGTAGCCAGACATTTATTGGATAAGAACCCGCAGGAAACCCTCTCCGGGAAGAGGGAAATTATCTTACAAACACCCAATTTGTTTCGTACATTATCGCACTTTCAATCGGAACTTACGTTTCTGTGCTTCACAAAAGCGAAGCAACGTATTTAATGTTGGATTAAGCAGACAGATTTAGTAGTGGGTAGGTAAATGAGCTTGCTAAAATGTTCGCCAGGAAAAGTACCTATTAAGCTCCCACCAAGCAACATTGCTGGATTCCAGAGATAAGGGCCACACGACACGTTTTAGCTTTGTCTCTGAAGAACGAAATGCAACGACACAATTCCCCATTAACGTGTGATTTCTACCTACCGGCCGTCTTTTATTTCCACTGTTGAGACTTAGACTCTCACAGAGCCGAGCTGTGTGACCTGAGTGGACCTTAATAGTACTAGTAGTAATAAATAGTAGGTAGGTACTATTGGATGACGTCACATGTCTCCGAATTTTTGGTTCCAGGACATGGACATGTAGAAACGATGATGTAGACAAAGGATGTAGATTATTGTAGATCATCTTTTCTACGACCAGCGGTTCAGGCTGCGCGTTGATCCATCAGTCAGTCAGTCAGTCAGGAAAAAGCCTTTTATTTATAAAGGTTACCTATGTATGTATGTAATCATTGTTGATTGACGGCGCTTTTGTAGGACTTCCTTTACGAATCTAACATTTTCTTACTTCTTACTGACTTTACTTGTATACGGTTGAAGAAATTCATTTAAGCCGAAAACAAAAGTATACGCGTAGAAAATAAATCTCAATGTAGGCCTTGTGTATGATATATCATTATGAAGATAAAATAGTTGGGACAGAGCCAATATATGTCGCGAAAACCTTCTGACCCCTTCAGATCATAAAATGAAACCGAGACTTCTTGAACGAAGTTCTTTGTCTACGATTATATTATGAGAATTCATAAACAGTTAATTGAAATGAGTTAGAAGTGGTTTCTGTTTGCAGCAGGCACATTACAATTTGCTAATAGGATTACGTAGAGGAATGTCTGCCGCTAGGTAGTGGAGAACGTCGTTTACAATAATATTGGAGGAATGGTCGGAATTACAGCATCTAGGAGTAATAAATTCGGGATTGCAGGTTTTAGGTTGTAAGTTTGTTATGATGTAAAGAACTACAAATTAGTATTTTAAATATTCTGCTGTTCGTAAATTGCCTAGTAGAGAGTATTATGTTAGAGAAAAAAAAGATTCGCAATCTTGCCTCGCAAATCAGCTTATAATTGACCGACAAGTCGGAACTTCTGACTGATATTACACCTCCGATTCCGACTTCGGCTATGAGACTTTTAAATCGGAGATTTTAATCGGAGGTCGAACCATAGCGTATATCGACGGCGGCAATAACTTCCATTATTTTTTAATTGAAATCAAAGAGGCTGACTGAATAATGTTTGTACCTACTATTTTATTTTGCTGCTAGATTTTTATTATATCTTCGGCACGCTATGATGGCCCATTTGAAGTTTGTCCGCTGATAAAGTTTCGTAAAAATTTACAACTACTTTTAGGAGCTGCGGAAAGGCTGGCAAAACTTACACAAAGATATCAATCATATCATCCTGTATTGCCTGTCCTGAGAAAAAAATGTGTAAACAGAGAAAATGCAGATGCAGAATGCAGAGCAAATGCATTCACACTCGCTGCGAATGCTATTGCCGCAGGAAGACTCGCTTGATGTGACAAGAGACCTACTTGCAGCGACTTAACCGACCCGAACGAGTTTTTTCGCAGCGAGTAGATCGCGGCGAGTATTTGCTCCTATAGTTTTCGATGTTTAGCTTCACAGTAAGTCAGTATCAGTACACAAAATCTTCATTGTTATTTGAATGGTATTGCACCTCATATACAAAGACTCAAAGAATTAAGTGCTATAATAAAATTAACGCACCCATTCTCGCCCAAGTCCGCAAGAGTGATAACAGCGGAAGGATCGTAAACAGTCTCCTAAATCTCAACGACTTGTAACAATTGTTCGTCGATGTCGAGGTTTTGCGTACAAGCGACAACACTGATGTTTTCATGCTACATTTTCTTTCTATGACATCTCAGATCATAAAACAAGGGAGATGTGCCAAGGCGCTATCGAGCTTGATGCCTGATTTTGAGCAAATTGCTCATATTAAAAACGTACGCGCTGGCGACGAACCGAACACGATCGATGGTATAAATACAATGTTTTATTTAAGTGTTATTATAGTGTTGAGTGACGATTAACAGTGTTAGATTGAGGGTGTGCGGAATGTTTAATGTGTCGGAGATCTTTTTATTCACAAGGAGCGCTTACCTAATTATGCGCGTAATTGTGTCGAAGAATGTACTAAAAGTGGCATCAGTTGTTCCGGTACTAATTTGCTATGATGGCATATCTCCTTGTTTCTATGATCTGAGTATGACATCTATAAAGAAGTTACAAAGATACAGCGTGGTCGTGTTATATACGTTGGTTATTTCTTGACATCACATTATGAAGAGGGTTAATAAATATCGTTAAAATGTTGAATCAAGTTTTTATAACATTTTTTTTGTCAGTTTGTTGTTATTTTTTTTTTGTGTATGAAAACCACTGAAGGGATTTCAATAGTAATAATATCTACTTACAACACTGTTGTTGGTAGGTAAATACCTAACCTAAAACAATGTTAAGTATTATTTACCATATATTGTACCTACCTACTTATAATTATGTATTTTTCATCTCATGAGTTTACTATAACTATGCCACGTTGCAGAAAATAGTCAATTTTACAAATTGGTGGGAAAAGATATTTCTTTTTGAAAATCATACATTTGAATAAACCTTTTCCTTGTCTACGATAACCTAGTTCGCAACTACGATTGGACAAAACTGAAAAGTCTGCACATTCTCAGAATATAGGTAAGTTGGTCGATACGGTTGATGTCTGACCGTTCGGTTCCAAGGAATCGATTACTGACTACGAGCACTTTCTGCTCTGTAATTTGTTCTATCAATCAATGTTTAATTAAATGATTGCTAACCTCGGTGATTGCTTAAAACTTTATGAGGGTACACCCACCTAACAGTTCAGGGTGAAACTTAAGTTTAAGTATAAGATTTTTATAAGATAAATTTTATTAAGAAGTTTCTACATAAAGTAAGTTATTTATACCTATTAGAAAATCTTTAGATTAGGGAAGTACTACTAAAAAAATACTATTAACGTACCTACTTAAAAAACTTTAGTATTTTCAGGCATCATACTTCACAATTACTATTTTGCTAGGTATCCAATTAGTTTTCAATTAAAAACCTTGCCGTACAAGGAAAATCTATAACCAGTAAAGCTCATTAGTGTCAACACGTCACAAACCTGCCTCATACACGACGGACGGTCCAACGACCTTGCGTGTGACATGCTCTATTCCCCATAGTACGCGACTATTGTATGATATTTATTTACGAGCTACCTGTGTTTAAAAATACATTGCCGCGCATCTATAGCGCAGGGGACGACGGACGAACTAGTTCAAACTGGATTAGTCATTAACGTTTGCACAATGAGCAACATTCATTAGTACACATTAGCACCGGTGTGTTCCTGTCTTGTGTGGCTGTATTTTTGTGCTGAAAAAAACTATAAAATGGTACAAGTCGGACATATCCTTCCGCCTTCCTGCATTAGCATTTCATAATTTATCGTATTTTATGAAATCCCTAACAATTGGCATGTGTCATTGCTATCCGCTTACGCGCGAGAAAACACTTATCGTGCCGCGGTGCGCACAAAGATGACGTAATCGGCCGGTGTCATATTACATTTCCGATAAACACTCGAATGGTTGTGAATGACGGGGTCTGTTACAGTTCAAGTGGATAATTGATTTATCCTATTAAGATAAGCTTGCTCATGGTGCCAAAGATGTTTACATTCGTCGACTGTGATTTGATATACATAGCTGTAAACATCAGCAGTACGTAATAATAGCTACATTCGCACTTTAGAAATATTTATCTTGGACAGTATCACTATACTTATTCATTCTATTACTTTAAATGGTCTAGGGGTTCAATATACATACAAAAATAAAATAAAACATTACTTCACAGTATAAAAATATCTATTTACAAGCATATACCTGATAGTACATATTTTATGACGGATGCAAGTTTGACGCCGGAAGTAAAAAATACATTAATACTATATCCTTCCAGGTAGACTAAATACATTGTTACTAATTGAATGCTAGGTTCATACTGTAACTTATTTGTAAACATCGTGACAATAGGTACAGCCAATCCTGGAAAATATGGAATTGATTCTAGGAACTACAGTTTTCGTAAAAACGCTAGGTGCGTTTCTGAAGTTATTTTGTTTAGTAAAGTTTATGTAATGTAAATATAATACTTACAACTATGTATTTACTACAAGAAATTCCCTATCCAATGATATATAACACTCATAGTTCAATCCCCGTCGAAAGAAGTGATAAGTAAAACCAAATCACAAGTGGGCTCAAGTGCGTGTTGCGCGTAAATCACATTCAAAATAACGGCACTTTGCACATTTCCGGCAGTGTATACACATGTAAGAAATTTTAATTTAATTTTAACAGTTTTTATAATATTTTTTTTAGTATTAGAGATAAAGTAATTTTAATTACTAATCGTCGGATTCCACACCTATGATCATCAGGGTCTGATGATGACCAAGTTTATACCAACTGGATCTCGGCCTAGTAACAGGTAGAAATATAGAGTTTGGGCACAACTGTTAAAACTAAAATGACACTTACACACCACTTATAATATCAGGGTCTAATGATGACCAGGTTACTACCAACTGGATCTCAGGCCTCGTAACAGTTAGAAATACGGAGTTTGGGCACAACTGTTAAGACTAAAATGACACTTGCAGACCAATTATTGTAATTATCAGGGTCTGATGATTACCAGGTTACTACCAACTGGATCTCAGGCCTAGTAACAGTTAGAAATATGGAGTTTGGGCGCAACTGTTAAGACTAAAATGATACTTACACACCAATTGTATAATTATCAGGCTCTGATGATGACCAGGTTACTACCAACTGGTTATCAGGCTTAGTGAATAGTAGTAGTATAGTATCTCACAAATGACGCCGCAGGCCGGTCAACTTAGATTGGACGTACCTACTGTAGGTACTTAGTGCTACCCGTGCTAGGCCCGGGCGGGTCGCTAAAGTGAACGAATTGACGTATTTTATTCAAACCAATTACTAGCTTATTTTTTTCAGTTTTTTTGATAATGCGGTTGGAAAGTTAAAGGTGGAGGCCACACATTTTTAACGACATTCAGAGCTTCCAGTTCAATAAATATGCACCTAAATAAAGTCACTTGGCACTTTGATAATATGTATATTATTTTCAAAGACTTATCCAACGATACGGACATGAAGGGGTGCGCGAAACTATTGTTATGCATACCTCAGTTTCATGTATGGGGGCGGCCCCCCTAATTATTTTATTTTTCAAAATTTCACTATAGGCCTTTATGGCGGCTTACAGAAGACGAAAATTCATACAAATTGGTTATGAATTGAAGATTTTACGAGGGTGTGTAATAGATGGACAGACAGTCGGTAGAGAGACGGACATGACGAGACTATAGGGTTTCTAGTTTTACGACGGAACCCTAGATAAACAAAATAAACAAAATTATAAAAAAAAACCCGCCTGCGTAATATTATACCGTATGTGCACTAATCCGTTTTCAACACGTACCTATTTGTATTTTTATCTTGTCATGACGTGACATAAAAATAAACATACAAAAAAAGGCAACGCTTAAAAAAAAAAAAACAACGAATTGAGAATCTCCTCCTTTTTTTGAAGTCGGTGAATAAAATAACTCGAATTAATCTTTAACCTTTTTCAAAGTCGGATAGAAAATAAGAAATAAACATATCGTAAGTACATGATCCGAACATAATTTCAACTGGTTTTTAAAAACTTACATCGACCGGTATTAAAATCTATCGTGAGTATTAGGCTTTACTTTCTCCAAGTGCGCGGCCATTACGTTTGTTGACAAATTCACTTCAAAAATTACGTAATTCAAAAATTTATCGAAATTTATTATTTTCTGTAAAATCTTAGTGCTGAAAACGAATATAGAATAAACATTCTTCCTAAATATATGATTATCACTACCGTTAACACAGTATTGGGTATCACAATAATCGATTACATTTTGAGAAATTTCAAGTACCGCTAGACATGCATTGAAAAACTTACCGAACAAACAATTCAAGAAACTTATACAGTAAATCCTTTCACAAACACTTCACAGCATATAATACCACTTATATTATAAACACACACGGTCACTAGCACTGGAAATATATTCAATAACGCGATTTTAACTCGAAAGGTATGCGGACGTACCAAATAATTCGCAGCACTGACGTTATTGACATTTGCATTTTAATTTTTTAAATAGTTCGGCACAGAATACGAATGTGTTGTTGATTTTAAGCATGAACGGATTCATAGACAATATGATGGATTAATAATTACGCGTGTGGGAGCAAGACAAAAATTCTAATAAATTATTCAAAACTTGTTGGAATCTTATTGAAAAAAAAAGGGACTGTAGTCCCTTTGCGCGTTCTAGGTAAATGGAAAAAAGGGAGTCTAGTCACTTTGAGCGTTTAAGCGGCTATACATGTTAATCCGCTGCATTTTTTACAATAGCGCCAAACATCCTAAATATCATGGATAGTCAGAGTAGGTCACTCAGGCATACCTACCTACTAAATGTCAAAATTTGCACAATTAATGACAGTTGCCTCCGTAGTGCATGTTGTAGGTACCTACCTACTAGGTAGGCCTGCATAACTATAATTCTTTTTTGCGGTGTGCACAATGCCTACCAAGTTGTCATTTACAGTCAGTATCTTGTACAAACTGTATGAAAGGCAGTGCATCGGTCATTCAAAGGTAACAAAAAATCTAGATTGATAAGTGGACTTGTTTGTTACAAAATAGGTACCTAATTGTACCTACAATCGTAGCACCGTCACGTTGTTTAAAATAAACCGGCCAAGTGCGAGTCGTACTCGCGCACCGAGGGTTCCGTATCATTTTTGGACGTATAAAGTGAAAAAAACCGGACCGCATAACTAATGTTGTTTGTGAAGGAATTTTGATGATTTTGAAAAAACTGTAGTGGTTAGGAACATCGTTTTATTTTTGGTGCAATATTTGGATCAATTCCTATCAACTCTAATTATTTCAGATTTTTCGCTCCGCAAACTTCGGAGATAAGGGGGGGGGGGGGAATTGTATTTTTTCAGATATTTTCCATCATATGTTGAAAACTGTGAGACATAAAATTAAATAAAAATATATTTTGAAATATGCAGATTAAGCCCTTTCATATATGATATGTCACATGATCTAGTAACCCCACTTTGAAATTTTGGACCCCCACTCCGGCCCCTTTTGCAATGAAAATAAAAATATTTTTTGACTTTTTTCAATTGCAATAAAGTTGGACAAGCATATAACTGTTCCAAATTTCAAGTCGATAGCATTAGTAGTTGCTGAAATAAGCAGGTGTGACAGACAGACAGACAGATGGACAGACAGACAGACAGACGAAGTCGCACCATAAGGGTTCCTTTTTTGCCATTTTGGTACGGAACCCTAATGAACAAAGTCAACAACATTTACGGATACTTATAACTGTATCTAGAATTTGTTACCAGACGCAGCTTCCTTATTATTGTAATACTTATGTGATAATTTTGTTTTCTTATTCCCTCTAAGATTCTGTTATCTTTTATAATTATGCTGATTCTATTCTCACTACATTACCATAATATGTATGAAATTCCTTCCTTCCTTTGTTAAAGGAAATATAATTATTAAGTAAAAGTAAACAAACATCTCTACTAACATTATAAACAGGTAATTTTTTATGTATGAGGTAATCTCCCGAACTACTGATCCGATGCTGAAAATTCTTTCAATAATAGGAAGCCACAGGCTAAGAAAAAATGCCCAGTTCCTGTGGGTCATGCAGACGAAGTCGCGGTCAAAGTGCTAATGCACATCCTATCCTATCCTACTATCCTACTAAATGCGAAAAGTGAGGATCTGTGAATGTTTGTTACTCTTTCACGCAAAACTGCTTAACCGATTTTGATGAAATTTTACAGTAGGTAATATAGCTTAGGCCTAGACAAGTTACTTTTCTGTTAGCGTTAGCGTCAAACGCTACGGATAAAATGTATGGAAATGACATTTGTGAGTCACGTGACTTTTCCGCAGGTAATGTCATTGCCATACATTTTGTGCTTATCGTTTGGCGTGAACGCTAACAGAAAAGCAAATTGTGTAGAGCCTCTTATCAGAATAACACATAGGCTACTATTTGTCCCAAAAACGCAGGTGAAGCCGCAGGCGAAACCTATATAATTTCAGCCAATCTTCTATCCCTAAGAAGATTATACCCATAATTATAATTTTATCAAGAAACGTTACTTTCAAATGTGAAAATCGATACTTTACCTTTCTGCGGTAATAAACGGTAAAACGGTAATATTAGAGTTTATGCAACTATTGATCAGCGTGCATCTATTAATAGGTGGGCTGAGGTCGGTCACACTCCGGGCACGCCGCAATAGCGGCGGTAAGGCCCGTGATAAGGAAGTGGCTCGGGAGACGGCATGGCGCCCTTAGCTTCCGGCTTACACAAGTGCTTTCTGGACACGGGTCCTTCGGAAAGTACCTGTGCCGTATAGGCCGGGAGCCGACGCCCGGTTGCTACCATTGTGGTGACTGCCACGACGACACGGTGCAGCACACGTTGGAGGAGTGCCCAGCGTGGGCAGTGTCGGTCGGTGCTGCGGGTGGCCTCTCGCTCCCGGCCGTGGTTGAGGCCATGGTCGGCAGCGAGAGCGCTTGGAACACCGTCGCCTCCTTATGCGAGGAGGTGATGGACGCCAAGGAGGCGGCGGAAAGGGAGAAGGAGGCGGTGTCCTCTCTCCCCATCCACAGCAGACGCACCGGGCGCCGTAGGGCGGCCATCGATCTCCGGCCACCATAGGGTGCAGCCTGCGGGCGCCGGAAACAGGCCCGAGACGGTGGCGCGACGTGTTCCGCGCGCGCCTCTCTAGAGGAATTGCGGCCGTACATGACGGCCGCATAGGGTGACAGGGCCCGCCGTTTTTTTTGGCGGGCCAATACCTGCCGGGGATGCGGACGAATGCTAAGAGTCTGACAGACCCCTCCGCCCTCCCCAGGGCGGGGGACATCCATGAGGATTTCCACGTCGAAAAAAAAAAAGGTCGGTCACACTCGCACATCGAGCCAGGCTTCGAGCTAGGCTTGCTTTTAATAAAACATGCGATAAAAACGGTATCGATTTGACGCTTTTATATTACCTACCGTAGCACTGCACGTCACGACTAGGGTTGCCAGATGATAGTTTGAAAAAGGAGGGCTGACCGGTCTAAAAAGGTGGATTTTCTAAAAAAAAAAGTTAACGCTGTATATGGCTTCTATCTTTCAGCCGGCCTAGCATGACCACGATAGAAACAGGTTTTGTCTACAGAAGAATAGACAAAGTGACAGATTGTAGAAACATGTCTACGTTTTATGCATAAAACGGTAGAAATTTTGTCACTTAGGGCGGGTTGCTTCAAACCATCTGTATTCGTAAGTCAGTATGAAATTGTCGTACAAGCCGCCATATTTGACGGTTACAGATACGTAACTGTAAGTTGAAACAACATGGCCTTAGGGCGGGTTGCTTCAAACCATCTGTATTCGTAAGTCAGTACGTAATCGTTAAGTCAGTATGAAATTGTCGTACAAGCCGCCATATTTGACGGTTACAGATACGTAACTGTAAGATGAAACAACATGGCCTTAGTCTATTCTTCTGTAGACAAAACCCGTTTCTATCATGGTCATGCTAGGCCGGCAGGTATAGGTATACCTACCTAGGTATGTATTTTAATGCAAGTTATAGTAAACAAAATACACCTATCGTTGTATTGTAGGATGTGAGTTTTTGGATTAATAGGTAGGTAGGTAGGTAATCAAATATCCTACACAATAAAATTGCAGTTACACATTTTTAACAAGAAATTGAAGTAGATAGATTTATCTATGATATGTAACATATTTTTAGTAATAGACTGTACATCAGCAAAGTATCCTACTATCCTACCTCAGATCATAGAAACAATGAGATATGCCATCATAGCAAATTAGTACGGGAACAACTGATGCCACTTTTAGTACATTTTTTGACACAATTACGCGCTCCTTGTGAATAAAAAGATCTCCCACACCCTCAATCTAACACTGTTAATCGTCACTCAACACTAGCACTAAACTAAAACACTGTATTTATACCATCGATCGTGTTCGGTTCGTCGCCAGCGCGTACGGTTTTCGTATGAGCAATTCGCTCAAAATCAGGCATCAAGCTCGATAACGCCCTGGTACATCTCCCTTGTTTCTATGATCTGAGTATCCTACTAATATTATAAACGTGAAAGTTTGTGAGGATGTAAAGATGATGGATGTATGGATGTTTGTTACTCTTTCACGCAAAAACTACTAAACTGGTTTTGATGAAAATTTACAGTATTACTTATAGCTTATACGGAATAACACAAGGCTAGGTACTTTTTATCCCAAAAACGCGGGCGAAGCCGCGGGCGGAAGCTAGTATTTGATATTTACATAATAATCAGATAATGTGTAAAATGTAATCTTCAAATTATCTTAAAAATACCTCCAACACAAAAATATATATACATATAATTAACATAATAACATGTTTGCTTGTTTGTTGGTTTGTTTGTTTGATCGTTTCCTAGGAGTTCGCGCATCGCTCATCCGATTGACTTGAAACTTTGTGTTGTTGTTGGCAAGCAAAAGAATGTTTCTGATAAAAAAGAGGCATTGCAACGCACAGCTAGTCGTTAATAAAAAAACTTACAAAACGTAAACAAAGTAATCCTGTTATAGGATGTAACTATGTATTTCAAACCGCAGTTTCCTAGTAGTTTTTATATAAACCTACACCTACCATTATTCAATTCATCATCATAATTTAGACACATTACTTTCTTTTATACCTACTTACGTATTTAATTTTAAATTACTGGTCTACATACAAGCTTATACCAAGGACATGAATGCGGCATTTCGCCCAGGCTTCTATTATTCATTAGTAGCTATTAGTCACTGTACTCGACTTAAGAACTTAACTAGCGTATATTGCTGAACTAACCGATCGATACAAATGGTATAACAACGTTTGTTTAACGACACATGAAAGCTACGTAGCTTACATAACTGGTTACTTTGTATTGTAGCAGTTTTTTTGTTCATGGCCATTAATTTAACACAATTGGGTCAGGAGGATGTGTGAATGTACTCGTATTTTTTAATGTTATCCGATTAGCAATCTTGGTTGCCTATATTTTCTGTATTTGTTTGTTGCTGAAGTCTGAGAAGGAACGCATAATAAGCTACTAATTTTATTAACTACGTTGTGATATTATTAACCCACTAGGGTCCACTGCTGAACTGATTGAACTAACTGAACGAACCTCTGCTTTGAGAATTTTATCTGTAAATATACAACATTTTTTAAACCTCTTAGGTACCCACTACCCACACTGTCCCATTTCTGGGCAAATGGTCTCTCCCTTATATTCATCCTTACCTACGTCCTCTGCCTATGACGGTATCACGTCCGAATAATTGAATTTCAACGTAAGTGGGCAGTGGGCACATTCCGTTGAAAATAAAGTAACGAGAGGTAACAAAGGCGAGAATTCTGTAGACTTCACGGAATTTGAAAACTGCAATTTCGACCACTACGACATTCCTTTTGTGCCATTTCATGTTTAAAAAGTCACTCAGTAGTCATTTAAAAATGTTGAAACAGTGCCTTTTGATGTAAATGCTACTAAGTAGTTTTTGTTTAAAAGTATTTTAGAAATTATTTGAATCTACTCTGCGATCTCGTAACATGTTCATAGTGATATTTAAGTAGTATTGTTAGTCTGTTAATTAAGAATGTGGCTAGCAAGCGTGGTGATTAAGGCAAATTATTCTTTGATTAAGAGTCCTATGTTTGACAATGCACGTTAGCAAACTAGTACAATTACAAAACACACATGACACAAGGTTAAAAGACAATTATATAAGAGAATTTTCTAGAAAATGTTGACGAAACTGTCGTTTAATATAAATACAATTTTAATAAAAGCCTTCACAACTTAATCATCACTAAAATGCGGTGTTATGTGAATCCTTACGTAGCGTATTTGGTAACAGCAGTATCTACCTACTAACTTTTTGGATAAACAGCGGTTTCAAGCAAATACGGTAACTAACATACGGTAGGTGACTAATCACCGATTCGAACGGATAATTTGCTTTGCCCGGATAATCCGGATTAACCGGTTTGAGCTCACCATCGAACATTAACTGCTTCCGGTAAACCCGCTCCGGGGTGAACGCCACCGATTAGGTTAGATTAACCGAGTCTATTTCCTTTCATGTTTTGTTTGTATTTTTCATGATTTTCACAATTATGTGAAAATCATGAAAATATCTAAGCATAGAATACCTTATCACCCAGTCTTAGTATATTTTTCATGATTTTCACATAAGAATATTAATTCTTATGTGAAAATCATGAAAAATATACTAAGACTGGGTGATAAGGTATTCTATGCTTAGATATTTTGTAAATTATTCAGGTTTTCGGGAAAAAATACGCTTTCACACGATTTTGTAAAAAAAATTAAGGGATATTAATTACCTAGTATCTTTTAACCGGCTCTTTTCTTTCAGCACTCACACTGAAAGAATGAATTTAAAATCTGTCGAGCAGTTCCAAAGTTGACCTCCTACATACAGACAGTCTTTCACACTACAGATTATGATAGCCATAACAAAATGTTTTAAGATTCAAATATTTCTAGGAACATGCGTAAACACTAGCTCACTAATTCTGAAGATTAACGTCTGCACACACTATGACGCAATCCGTCATTAAGTCTAATTGATTCAGTTGTGACATGGTAAACATTCATTGTAACACTTCCTTCATGTCATTCATAACTCAAAATGTTATTATTGTTTGATCAAGTCATTTATCATTACGTGGTGAACTTGCTTCTAGTGTTATAGAGTATAATTTCGACAGACAGGCACCATAGTCTCACCATTCTGTCTGAGCTTTTAAAACACCTTAAATATAGTTCTTTTATTTTGTAATTCATTATGTTATAATAAACTTATTATATTTACGTCTCCTTTAATATTTTTCGTATTCAATAAAGATATCGCTTTATCATTATTATATACTTTTTTAAAATCTTATTACTGGCTAGAACATTTTGTCTAATTCTTCAGAGCCAAATATTTCATATGCAAATTAACTAAATATAGCTACAGCAAAAAAGAGCTAGACCAACAATATGTCAAGCTTTTAATGTGAATATTATGAGTGTTTTAACCTAACAAACACTAGCGAATGTGTGTTCTCTCAGTCTGGATCTCTGTTGAAGGCTTAATTAATGCGGCTTATATTTTTACTTTTGAATTATATTATTATAAAACCTTTTCTGCTGACTTTTAAGTTCAGCGATACCAAAAAACAAACTAGGTAGTTATCTGTTATAATAATATACCTATAACTCATGAAATGAAGTCGGTTAAAAATAACAGCTTTCAGTAATAATTAAGGTTACTTTTGATAAACATTTTTAGTCCTTATTACAACTTTATTAGGTAGTCCCTGCAAAGAGAACCCTTTCAGTGCTCATTACAAAATGATACCTTCGAAATCACAACGCATTTCCTGAGTAACTTACTTAAATATATTCCTTCCTATACTACTAACAAATTGTTGGCAAGCTCCCATGAGTTCAGTCCATACTGTGTGATGAATGAAACACTTTGTAAAGGCCTTCTAAACGCTAAACAACAATAATATTTGAAAGCAAGATGTCCGCAGGGCGGCTCGCTTTGTGTTTCCCTAATGTCATCGTTGCGTGAACAAATAAATACAATTAGGGTTTCTTTCATACCACAAGTTCGTGAATTCCGCAACGCGTCACTGTTATATCAAACATTGTTATAACAAGTTCGTTCTACGACATGATTGTAACGTGACGAAAATGTAAAGTAGGTATGTAGTAGGTACCTATGTACCTATATTTTTTATTTCTTTTGTTTTTGAATGATTACGTAGGGATGTCAACAAATCATCTATTTTAAGAACTGTGTGACCATGTCTCGTACTAACTCTACTTTGTATAACTAGCGTTCAATAATATGAATATGAATCTGTAACACAACATCGAAAACCACTCAAACGAACCTCGAACGAAAGTTATGCTATTTAAAAAATAATTTATTTATTTATAAGCTACCGGGAATTCTGTATGACAGACTTGATGTCTGCATAGGTAAGGCCCGCAGATATTGGAATAAAGTAACATAACAATGCACAAAGGAATTTTATTTGTCACTAGCTTTCGCCCGCGGCTTCGCCCGCGTGGACGTCGGAAATTATCCCATGGGAACGTACCTCAGGAGTAAACTTTAACTACCATTATATCACTCTCCGGTTCATAACAGTACCTACCTACAACAACATGACAGTACAAACAGACACTTCAATTTTATTTATTTGTATAGGTAGAAAATTATCAATCTTATTACCCCCGCAGAAGAGCTGTTTTACCCCCGAGGGGGTGAATAGTTTTTTATTTTTCTATTTTGAGTGACATAAACACACGCGATTACAGCAATACCGCAAATTCATCACCAATTCACCACTAACCGATCCCGCGTCGAGCGCGGCAACCGTTACACAAAAATAATCCTTATATGTAGCATGATTCAGTATTCACGCGCGACGGCGTGTTTCTATACCGATTTCTATGATTCTTTTTTTATTGAAAAGGTAATAATGTTAACTTTTTTTGTGAGGGTATTATAAACGTAAGAGTAAACAAATACAATCAGAAAGCTCCGAACTGCTAAGCTATCGGGAGTTACATATGTTATTGTGAGTCAACCATAAAATATAGACATATGCTGTTGTGGGATATTTTTTAGATAATTTTATGTAGAACATTTCCGTTATACATGATTTCTATATAGCTTTAACCATTAAGATTGCACACGCGACGGAAGCTTAAAAAATGGAGTAACTTCTCCCGTTTTCCCACTGCTCCGCTCCTATTAATTGTAGCGTGATAAAAAGTATACTATAACCTGCCCAGGAGTATGAAGAATAATTGTACCAAGTTTCGTTAAAATCCATCGAGTAGTATTAGTTTCTATAAGGAACATACAGACAGACAGACAGACAGACAGACAAAAAATTTACTGATTGCATTTTTGGCATCAGTATCGATCACTAATCACCCCCTGATAGTTATTTTGAAAATATATTTCATGTACAGAATTGACCTCTCTACAGATTTATTATAAGAATAGATTACTCTACCAACAAGTTAGCTACTTGCTTTGATCACAACCGGTATAGTCAAGCTAACTTCAAGTTATTTTCATCGGTATGAAAGAGGTTCAAGCTTCATAATATTTTAACTAGGTACATATGTAATAGATAGTTTTTTTTTTGAGCTGCCGCCATTATAAAAGCTTCACTTGATAAATTCGGTTAATCTAATAATAATAGGATAGAAAAGTCAAATTATGACATCTCTGTCATTATTACTAACCCATGCTTTTTTTTAATTTTATTTTTAATTAATAAGATAATTATTTAAAACATTAAACTCAGGTTGTAACAAATGATTTTCAAAATTATCAGACAAGAAGGACAACTTTATTCAGTTATAATTTTGCAACAACTTTTAAAAGTTACCTACACCGGGTCGGTAAAACTTTGACGATTGAGATTTCCGGTAAGACTTAAAGTGATCTCAGTCACAATTTATTTGAATAAATTATTCGTAAACGCTACCCGCTTTAAATTTTACCGTTTGGGTAAAGTACTTACAAGAAAATATTAAAATGTTCTAAGAAAAACAATAAAGACACTGTAAAATATTATGAGCAGGGCCCCAAGTCTGCTAATGCAATATGTCATAATCGTGTCAGAATAGTCTCTCAATGACATCGTTTTGACCAATGACGAAAGAGATAGTCTTACTCGAAGCCAATCACCGCTTAGGTTTTGACAATTATGGCGTCATTATGACACCATTCTTACACAATTGCAATAGCAGAATTGGGGCCCAGGTATATCAATACTTTGCAAAAGATTGACTGTAATACCATTATTACAACAATAAAGTAGATAGTAATAAATTGTATTGTGCTCCAGATAACAGTAATCTAGACAGACTGAACAATTGCAAGCTCACTGCGAGAGGTAATTAAATAGGTACCAGCGAGATTTACCTGCATCTTGCAAGCCACCGAACGGTATGCAATCAATATTGCTTGGTTAATTGAATTAAACTGTCTGTCATTTAGAAATTAATAACTACCCTTCCATAAACTCTTGAATTTTAAATGTTTGTCTATCTATCTATTGATGGCTGAAGTGATTTTCATAGGCCTTTTACAGCACAAGTAGATATAAAACTTTGTAAGGATTGATTCAGGCTAATTTTGATCCAGTTAAAATTCGGTTTCCTGCATAAAATATAAGACTGTTGAAATTAGGGGCCCATTTTACACAGGTCGAAGTAAAGTCGACTTATTAACAACGCACATCCTAAACTACTAAAGATTGTAAAAATAAATGTAAAGAAAAAAAATAAAGAAAGTTATGGTACTTAGAGGGTGTAGACCTGCACTAAGAAAATACTGTAAAACTCAAATCCACGGCGCAAGATATACCTAACAAGGCTTCAAGTTTGTACAAAATAAGTAAATACGTTCTGTAACACATGCTAACTAAAGATAACACGAACGAGCTTTAATACGACAAACGTTTGTACGAGCCCACTCATCCTCATAACGAATTCACAAGTAAGGATGGCCCAGCAAGTTACGGTAATCAAGTCTCAAATCCGACATAATAATATTATCATGGCACGGATTATCTTGAGAATGCGTGGAACGTCGACACAGTTCCCATCCTTAGCGTAAATATCTGGCAGTAAATATTTGGCGTAGATGGCCGGTCGCTAATCTATTTTATTACGTTTCCCTTGAGAACGGCTGTGGCGTGTATGACATTTGAATTCATTTCAATTATCCGTATTCGTCTGTACCGCTGAGATAACGTGCGTATAGATTAAGTGGGTCCTGTTATCCTGTACGCGTATTCAAACACCATTGTAGTACCTACCCAGAACTAGGGTGGTCTGAACCACGCAATGTTTTATAATTTAATTGATCCCAAAACTATTGCGTGGTACAGAGCTGCGGCAGTTATATATTTCACAATGGTTTTGGGCTAAAATCGCCGATATTTTAGTCAAAAACTATTGCGGACTTCGGCTCGTTATGGGATTCTAGAAAAATCTATGAAAAATCGATAGTTGCTGAAAAACCGCCTAGGCGAGATTAGGTTAAAACGGTGACCACACAACGCACGAGCCGAGCGAGCGAAGCGAGTGGTGCCGCAGCATTGTGCAACAACAACTGACAACAAGTGCAACACAGAACTGCCGAAGCCCTGTACCACGCATGGGTTTCAGGATAAATTAAATTATAAAACATTGCGTGGTGCAGATCACCCCGGTTCTGGGTACTACAATGAATTCCGACTACGCAACCCATACATGTTTCCGAAAAACAATTAGCCGATTCACAGATTTTTATAGGATTTTGCCCAGTCAACCGTTCACTGGGCTCGCTTTATTTGTCTGACATATGGAGCAATCGTTTTTTTTTAAACATGAAGAAGACTGAGGTTAAGTTCTCGTTATCATCAATCAATCTAAAACACAATAAATCTGGTAGAACAGTAAATTGTGAAATTTGAACAGGTTGGGTAAAGTTTGCAATCGATTTTTCCGATAGGCTAGGCTTACCTTCCAACTTGTATCCGTCCATAAATCCCGATGTTTCCGATTGCGGAACTATTCTCAAACGAGAATTAGGTATGCAAAGCGATATCGTTCTCGCCTTGATTCCGCTAAAAGCTTAGGGCTTGCATTTGAAATGTGATCGACAGTTTTTTACAGGTAGAAGAAAATAAATTAACGTAACCTGTGTGTAACGTATTCAGTAGGTAACCACCTTAGATCCTTTCAATTTGTTTCCTTGAAAAATGAGACGTTTATTTTTAGCTTGACGTAAGTTTTAATTAAGTAATTTTACTTGGTAGGTACTTTTAATCAGTCTAACGCCTGTGCCTGTCTGCCTATATTTACCTAGTGTTTCTACAGGGTGGCAGGTTAAACAGTGGAAATATTTTAAGGGGTCATTGTACTCATCATTATGAAAAACTTTTACTATGGGACCAACCCTGAAATAGCAAAAAAAAATCAGCTGTTCCATACATTTATGTTCACTCATATCTCAACAAAATGTATGGAACAGCTTATTTTTTTTCGCGATTTCAGGGTTGCTCCCATAGTAAAAGTTGTTCATAATGATGAGTACCATGACCCCTTAAAATATTTCCACTCTTTAACCTGCCACCCTGTATATCTTTTATTACATATTCCAATAAGCTTGATAATTTCCATGTACATTTACAATTTACTGTATACCTACAAATGATTTGGTTCCTTCTTTTGAATATGTTGAATGGCTCATCAAATCCGAAAAAGCGTTAAAGAGTCTGTTTTTCAACTTATCTGTTTTTTTTAGACTTTAATTTTACATTCATGTAAACAAAACGTCATGATGACGCACGAGTTGCACCGAAGTTTTGTTTCTGTAAACGTAAGATTTTGAATGTCGTGCTTATTTATTTTACCCTAGAACTTTCCCTGCTCGAGGCGGTCTTTTATTAAAATACACACAAGGAGAGGTTTGAATAAGACATAACGAGTTGACTCGTGCCTGTAATGAAAGGACGCTCCAACAACGATCTAATGAATAATAATTGTCGGTGGAAAGCAATGTCACCCGAGACAATCTGTGAAGCAGAAAATGATACGCTCCGTAGAGGTTAAAATCTTAGAGATATTCGCGCTTTCTGTTAATGTGGCTGACTGTACCATGAACAAGATTCAAATAGGCTTTATTGTCGCCCTGCGCCTGCGCCCTATAATTAAGTTGCCAAAATACACATTAAGAATCAAAATTCTTAATGTGTATTTTGGCAACTTAATTATAGATATTTACATAATTGAAATGTTTTAATCTAACTAGGTAGCTTCCAATGTAGAAAATACAATGGAAATTATACTTATCATGAAATAATTTCCTTTGTATTTTCTTGTCTACCTTTTGTTTGTTTTAGACATATATGATTTATCGCTGCAGATAAAATTATTTCGAGCCCTCTAGCAGACAAAATCAATAGCAAACACTATTTTTAAAACTTCCTGAAATGTATTCTGTTCACAGTTCTATCTCCGAATTTAGACACACTACTTTGTATTCCGGGGAGATCGCTAACTCAGACATAAAAATTTTAGATGCCATTCGACACATGTACCTATGTACGTACCGTAGTACGCATGAAAATGAAAGTAATGTTATAAACATCTTTCTTAGTAATAAACAGCATTAGTGTTTAATGATGAGTTTTATTGTTGTTATTACGGTTGAAACAGATATATCTTTAGCATATTTTGACTAAAAATACGCGTTTTTTAAAACAGACTTGAATTCTTGTACGCACTGAAGAAACGTAGGTACCAACATTAGCATTATTTGAGGTCTAAACCTTTTTATAATATTTTTCTTAATGCGATATTTTCTGATTTGATTATGGTTCTGAGTAGTAACAGAACATTATCGCTGTGTTTCTGTTTTCCTGAATTGTTCCTACCTACTCCAGAATTCACCTTAATATTAAAAAATAAGACAGAATTAATACAATAATAAGTATACAAGGTTTACAAACAAATATAAGCTTATTGTACATAATTTATTATGATCAAGAAACGGGAAATCAAAACCAGAACTTTCCTCTTCGTAGCTCTAATTTTGTAACAAAACATAGCTGGCTCCCTGTAACTTTCTACCTCGTCAGAACATTTTCAGAACACGTACTCGAACTTACAAGATAGTTAACAGTTTACAACATCTTTATTAGTATTGCTAGGTATAACAAACTTTGAGAAACATAGTTTATATTCATATCCAACTATTGTGTCCCCGCCCCAGGGGTGTTTTGTAAAATGATCGCCGCATTGAATATTCATACGGGGACTGCAGAGAAACCCCGACGGTATGCAGTCACGGGAGATGCAAGTGATGATGAAACGAGACTAGTTTCTGCAAAATCTGGGAATAAAATGAAAATTTTACTCACTGCATTTGTAAAATTCAATTTTAAAGTCGATGTGTGGAAACGAGGCGCTATAATAGTGTTTATAAATGATAGATGAGTTAGTGTCGAGTGTGTGTTTGCACGATTTCAATCAATTAATCACGGCCTATCACAATCAGCTGCTCCACATACCTATGGATATCGTGAGTGCTTGTGGTGTTGGCAAACAGATTGCAAACACTATTCCTATTTTATGATTCTGTCCCACTCTTGAGCAATGACTATCCCCATTTCTTCCACTTCCCGTGATCCTGTTTTTAATGCTAGACTTTATAGACTTTATTCTCTTTACTTATGTATTTGCTTTTCAATTAAGAATTGTAGCTGCTTAAATCTTTTGATTCATCTTCATTGGCCCAGATCGTAATCCGTAATTTTGCAGTCCTGGCATACATCCTTTGACGTCAAGTTCAGTGGTTTGTCTTTGTGTTTCATAGATGTATTATCTTGAGTATTTTTGAAGAGCCATGTCTTATATTTCTGTCTTCATCCAACTATACAAAAGCTGTCCACATAGCCAAAACCGAATGGTTTTATTAAGTGAAAAAAGTATGGTTACATTGTTTGTATAATTAACGGACTCGTTATCGTTTGTGTGTTACAACTTGAAGGGAACCTGCTTATTATTTCATATTTTTTTAAGTTTGTGGTGTATAATTAATTTCAGAGTATATTTTGCCCTTTTAACTAACAATTTATGGTGTTTTACATACACACATCAAAAGTGTCTAGGGATCAAGCATTTTTATGCGGATTTCTTGAGATTGAGATGTGGCTTTGTAATAAATTTATGATTTTATAAATTTATATGGATCCTTTTTGGTGCATTTCATAATTTGAATCAGGAACTCTCAATCAAATTCGAGTAAAAGATGAAAATAAGCTGTCAATATTTTCCCTATAAAAACATACAACGCATTGAAGACATTATTAGTGCTACTGTTTCCCTACTACTGATTAAAACCAACGTTATTATGGAGCGGCGACGTCATTTAAGCAGGGAAGAAATGCTCAGAGCCGTGGGAATGATAGAAGCTGGTTCCCGGCAACGTACTGTAGCTTTAGCTCTGAATACAAGTCAGAGTGTTATCAGTCGACTTTGGACACGTTACCGAAGCACTGGTACCGTGGCTGAGCGCCATGGAGGACGGTATCGCTGCACCACACGGAGACAAGACCGATACATTCAAATCTTAACTCGAAGAGCTCCAACAATAACCGCCATGATGTTAGCCGTGAGGCTTCATCACTCTTCAGGGAACTTAATTAGCGACCAAACAGTCAGAAACCGCTTGCATGAAGTGAACCTTCATTCCCGAAGACCGCTACGGGTACCACCTATAGCAATGCACAATCGTAGGATTCGATATCAATGGGCTCTTGAACACAGAAATTGGGCAGAAGAACAATGGCGTTTCGTGTGCTTTTCTGATGAGTCTCGTTTTGGTATGAGACCGGATACAAGACGTATACGACACTGGAGAACCCCTGGACGCCAACAGCGATTAAAATCCTGCCAGGAAGTCCATCCTTATAGTGGTGGAACCATCATGGTATGGGCGGGTATTTGGATCGGCGGAAGAACTGAGTTGATTTGGATCAGAGGCAACCTCAACGCTCAAATTTATGCTGAGACGATTGTATCAGACGTCATCGTTCCTCTACAAGTGCAAATCGGTCCCTTATTTCAGTTAATGCATGATAATGCACGACCGCACACCGCAAGAGTTGTAAGACAGACTCTCGCCGCAGCTAACATCAATGTCCTGCCCTGGCCTGCTCAGTCGCCAGACTTGAACCCGATTGAGCATGCATGGGATATGCTACAGAGAAGAGCTCTGCCGAATATGGAGGGTATCCAGTCGCAAGAAGACCTTTTTTTGTTGTTGCAACGAACATGGGCGGCCATTCCACAGCGTGATTTGGATGAACTCATTTTGAGTATGCCAAACCGATGTTCTTGTGTTGTTAGTGTTCGCGGTAGAAACACGGATTATTAATTGTTTAAGTTACCCAATAAAATTTTAAAGAAAACTGTTATTTCAGTCTTTTTTTCGAACTTTAATGTTAGTGGTTCAAATGTCAAAAATCCCTTTATTAGGAAAATGGCAAATTTCTTTATTAATGCAAAGGTGACTTGGTTTATCGTTACTGTGACAAAGGAAAACACTTTATTTGATGAATCCTTAAAGAAAATTTTAATTAATATCAATCAGGAGAAAAGTTATTGCAAAAATATATGTTGATCCCTAGATACTTTTGATGTGTGTATTTGAATTATGCCTATTGCTATCAGGTATTTATTGCCAATTCGTTTATTAAGTACTGAAAATGCTAATTGCTGCATGCATTGAAAAATTCTTCGATAGGCACCTACTATGCCTGAAAAATATATTTCATAAGTAGGCCATTATTACCAAGGGTAAAAAAACTTTTCATTTTTGAATATAGGAACCGTGCTTCATTATTTAGATAGATAGGTACTTTATGTATCTTTTAGTCTAATTTAGGTGTATTTCTCTACGATCTATTGTTTATGTATTACCTCTCTCTCTGCACTACTAATCGAGCTTGGTTCAAGAGGGCAAAAAAGGGGTTCCTTGATTGAACTTTGTTTTATCCTTATCCTTACCGGATCCATTAGAGACTCGTAGGTACATGTAATGATGAGTTTGTAGTTAACGTTACACTGTATTCAAATAAAAATCACAATGAAATACAAGATTGATCTGTAACCGTGCCAAATTTCTAGAGGTTGTTTAGATTCTTTTTCAGAGCTACATTTAATAGATCAAACAAAAAAAATCGATGGTCAGTCAATTTGTATGGAGAGACAATCAATTTGTATTCGACCCAGTAAATGTAGACCTCTAATTAAATCATAACACTTACTTTTGGTTTTGCCGTAGTCAGGTAAAAATACAGATCAACATCTTGTATATTTTATGTATTTTTAAGAAGAACACTGCCTAGCTTAAAATGCTACCTAGCTTCTTTGATAAAAGAAATGTCTGATCAATTTAGGAATGCTGATATTGTCTTTTTATTGGTAGTGAAATTTTAGATTTGCAGAAAGCTTTTACGTAGGTAATGTCAGAATTAACGATTGCTTTCGTCACGATTGCCATTAACCTAACCTTCTCACAACACGTAGGATATCAAAGAACGTGTAACGAGACAGGTCGCCCGAGATCGAGGTTTTTTGCCATTACGTTGTCGATCAACGCACTTATCGGGAAAACCATTGCCGAATCTTGATCCTACACATCGACAATATTGCGTCCGGGGTGCAGATGTTTAATGTCCTTATCTGTCTCGGCTGTCACGAGTGCCTTGTATTGTGTTTATAAGAAAGATCATGGAATTGCCATTGTGATTGGTAGAAATAAATAAAGTAACAGAACACTGAGCATCCGCGGTTTTTAAATTTTGTCGAACTGAACAACGAATAAAGTCAAATGTCGTCTGTAAGAAAATTTCGTCGATCATTCTAGCGAACGCTCAATTAAATGCTCAAAAAATCTTTTAATAAAATCGGTTCGGAAAAAAGTTCGAAGTATTGTTGATTCGCTAGAACGCTCCTGTTTAATAAAATGTTTATTTCGTGTGAACATTTACCTGTAATGTAACGTTTGCTGTAATGCTCAACAAGTGAATGCTCAAGTTTATCCTCACCTTTAGAGCGTAAAAAATTTAACTTTACAGTCATAAATATAATTAAAAAAGGTCTGTTAGGGTCCAGTAGGCTTTTAATTTCGCAAATATACCTACCTTCTATTTGAACATCAGCGAGGAGTGTCGCAGATTTTTGTTTAACTTTATTACAATGGAAGATTGAAATGAATTCAAATATTTGTAGGTATCAAGATCATAATATATGGACCGATGGACGCTGATTATTACTTGCAAGATTTCTTCCCAATAATGCGATGCATTATTTCTTAGTTTTTTTTTTCTATTTTTAGTTTAAATGGATTTTTGTTTTTTTTGTTATCTCCTTTTTTGTTTTTGTAAGATGTGTCCATGGCGTGGTACCTAATAAGTAATTTTTTTTTGTTTGTTTTTCTTAGTAGATATTTTTTGAAAAAAGTTTTATTTGACATGTTTTATTGATAGTGAGACGCCCAGAAATGGTCTAATTAAGTAGGTACTCCTCCTGTGTGGGTATTTGATGTGCTAATTAAGAGGTTTACGTTGAGATTTTATGGACTGAAATGTACTACTACAAGACGAACCATTAAGGAAATGAATATTTGTTAATTAAACTAGTTACTGTCGCGTTGGTCTAGTGGTTGCAATCGCGAGTTCCCGTACTAATTTGCTATGATGGCATATCTCCTTGTTTCTATAATCTGAAGCAGGTACCAGTGTCGTGCCTAGAGGGCAAGCCCGATGCATTTTTTTCGTTTTAGAGAATATTTAAGTTTATTTTCCATTAATGTGATTTTGAATGTACGTATGTATTGCTTTAATAACGACATCAACTCACTTAGATTCATGAAAAATTAACATAAATACTCTCTAAAACCAAAAAAATCGTCGGGCTTGCCCTCTAGGCACGGCACTGCCGCTTACCTTCAGACGGGTCGTATGCCTGATCGCCATCATAGTCGTATAAAAAAAACCCGGCCAAGTGCGAGTCGTACTCGCGCACCGAGGGTTCCGTATCAGTTTTGGACGTATAAAGTCAAAAAAAACCGGACCGCATAACAAACTTTGTTTTTGAAGGAATTTTGATGATCTTGAAAAAACTACTTACTAGATCTCGTTCAAACCTATTTTCGTTGGAAGTTTATATAGTAATGTACATCATATATTTTTTTTAGTTTTATCATTCTTTTATTTTAGAAGTTACAGGGGGGGACACACATTTTACCACTTTGTGTCTCTCGCACAAACTATTCAGTTTAGAAAAAAATGATATTAGAAACCTCAATATCATTTTTGACGACCTATCCATAAATACCCCACACGTATGGGTTAGATGAAAAAAAAATTGTTGAGTTTCAGTTCTAAGTATGGGGAACCCCAAAAATTTATTGTTTTTTTTTTATTTGTGTGTGAAAATCTTAATGCGGTTCACAGAATACATCTACTTACCAAGTTTCAACAGTACAGTTTTTATAGTTTCGGAAAAAAATGGCTGTGACATACGGACGGACAGACAGACAGACAGACATGACGAAACTATAAGGGTTCCTAGTTTTACTACGGAACCCTAAAAACCTACCGATAATGAAGAACTGTGACTATACGTCACTTCTATGTAGTTGTATGTCCTATTATACCTAGTTCTACGCTAGTTTTTATATTAACCCAGTGCTAGTGAGGTCAGGGAGAGATATGTAGGTATAAGTATATTCAACCCTGAAGCCATTCAGTGGCGGCCAGATTGCCCCGCCTCAGTCTTCGTTGTTTCATACATACTAAAGCACTCAACTAATAAAATATTTAAATTTTAACCAACGTACTATTTTACGTCTTCTCAAATGTCTTGCCTTTTTTCTTTGCGTAACAAGAGGGTGTAAAATGGAACTAAAATAAGAAATATTATCCTGTGTTGGAACAAAAGAAAATACTTGAAACATGCCTGTAATAATGCTAAAAGTTATTGCTTTCGTTTTTTAGTACACTGCTCTATCAATACAATTACCTATTGACTCACTGACTGACTCAACGCCCAGCCCAAACCCTTGGTCCTAGAAAGCAAAAATTTTGCAGAGGTTCCCTTTATGGTGAAGACAAGGAATAAGGATTTTTCAAAATTCCCACTGGATACTAGTAATGTCCACGCCGGCGGAGTCGCGGGCAAAAGCTAGTTATTAAGTATATTTTATTATGTATATCAGTTGTATTTTCGGAACACGATGATGACATTTTTAACTCTAATAATTAATGGGTATTATGGACCCCGAAAAAGGCTTTTAATCAGTCAATAAATATGTCATCATATACCTTATACCTACATTACATAAATAACCACAGCAAAAAATGACATGGCCTATTAATAAAACTGGGTCAATGCCCCTCCTCTAATAGAAAAATCACTCCAAACTTCGGTTGGCACAGAAAGTTGTCGTTCCATAACAAGTTATGAAGTTATTCCAAAAATAGGCGCGCCAAAACATTCGCTCTTCATAAATAAAACAACATAACATCACGCCTGTTTGCCACAAAGGGTTAGGCAGAGGTCTACTGTACACCCACATTTCGCTAGGAATAATAAAAAATAATACGAGTAGGTGCAGAATAGAATCTCCTTTGTGCGTACCCAAAACACCACGTTATTAACACCTATTACCCTCCCAGCCCGCAACACACCCCTACGGGTGCAACCAGGAACACCTAATTATAATACTGACAACAAAAGCGAGACGGTAGGCTATTATCGTGACCCTGAATGCGTTTGGCGCGAGTTTCATTTCTATACTCTTTATTATTCTTATGGTTTAAGTCCCATGTAATACGGGGCGTATCCATCGCCATATATATATCGACCACAAATATAAACTCTCTGGACTGATATTGTGAATTTCCTGATGGAAAACTCACTAGTCCAACGAGGTAGTCATCATCCTAAATAGAGAAATTAAATAAAATGTTGCCGATTGACTTATTGAAGCGAACATTGATGACTTGCGATATGCTAGTCAACACCAATCAGTCTCATCGATCGTTCGTATAAAAATAGCTCTAATTAAAGCCGATTCGAGCAAAAACTTGTACGTAATACAGTGACCTAATTCGCGTGGTCACTCTATTGTGGTGATTGGAATTAAAAGGCGGCTTGCGTGCCTATTGAAGTCTTAGACAAAGGCGTATTCCAAAGTGAAGTCCTCTTCAATCTGTGGTATTTACTACCATGGACAAGTGGATAATTCGACCGCTGTTTTCTTGAGCACTTGAATCTGGGCGAGATGTGCTTGTGAAAGTACCGAACGGAACAAAACTATGGTACTTTTAAATCAATCAGCTGAAAATTGTCACTGCATTTAAATCCATAGCGCATGGTTCGTGACAACAAACAGTATCAGTGTTGATATCGCTCAGAGATATGCAATTTAGATTGTATTGTAGGTAGAGGTACATATGATTTATAATGGTTTTGTATATTTTATGTCCCATCACGTCCTCACGTACTATCTACTACTACTGCTTGCACTTTTGTGAGACACCTAAGCACAGAAAATATCATCATTGTTTGACCTTCTGAAAGTATCTACCCCTAGTATTTTCGCAATATCTAAGTATAATAATATAATAAAGCTGTAGAGTTTGTTTGAACCACTGGAAATCTCTGGAACTACCAGTCGGATTTGAAAAATTATTTTTGCATTCGATAGCCCCATGCTTGAGGAAGGTTAGGTAGGCTATTTAACATCACGCTACGACCTTCAGAATCCGAGCAAAAACGCTAAGCGAAAATGAAGTAGGTACCTACCTAATAGCGCGGATAAGTAGTAATCCGATTGCCGGGTACAACTAGTATTTTATTTATAAAGATGGTTGTAGTCTGAGGGAGGCATTTAGGTACCTCAATGGAAAGAGGGGCTCGTGGCTAAATGACAGGCGCGCTGATCGGTAAATCTACGAGGTTAAGCCGCGCTTGCCACGGTCAGTCTTGGTCACGGATGGGTGACCGTTCTTAATACATCGATACCCCTCCGTGCCTCGGAGAGCACGTTAAACAGTCGGTCCCGGTTCTCATAGGAATATCTTTGACAGTCGTTACGGGTAGTCCCAAAAGGAGCCCAAAAGTCTGACAACGGTCTAAATTTCGAATACCAATATTCCCCAATAATCGGGCTGTGGAGGTCAGATGGCGATGGCAGTCGTTTCACGTAAAATATTGATATTCAGCAACCAGTTAGACTGGAAGCCGAACACAATCTAGTTTGGGAAAAGGCTAGGCGGATGAGGGTTGTTGCCTGAAGTATTCTTTATCTACCATTACACTCACGAAACCGACGTAAAAATCTATTTTTAGCCAGAAAATAAGATCCGATCTTTTAAAAAAAATATAAGAAACAAAATAAATACCTAAGTAAAGTTGTGTAACAATAACTTTTACATAACTTTCGGGAAACTTTTCACTATAATAGTCTTGTTTGCTGCTATTTATCTTTTTGTGACATGTTACGTAAGTAGACAAACAAATTAAATCTAGCCAGATAAGCTTGGTTTTTCTGATGTCCGTCAGACAAAATGTCTGTCCTCTGATATCATAACCCGTGTCACTCAGACAGATTTATGAGCTATCTTTTTTTATTGTCTCACGATTTATTGGAGGAATTAAAGATAGTTCAGTGACCGAATAGGAAAATAAGAGGCATTGTTTATTTAGTCTACGTCTTTTACCTAAAATTAGAAATTCGTAATTCTCGAATTAAATACTTTTGCCAGTTATTTATTCTCTACCGAAAGTTAGACTGTTAGATTAGGAAGGTATTTGGTTAATACAATACCGTATGTGACCTAAAACATTAGGCTACGTCTTGCTTAAATGCTTCAGTCAGTCTTGCTTAAATGCTTCAGTCAGTCTTGCTTAAATGCTTCAGTTCAGTGCGCGCGTGTGCCGCGCACTGAACAAGACAAATCAGATTAGGTTACGTCCGTCTTGCTGGGAACAGGTTTTAACACTTTTATCTGTATCTGTGTGACAACGTAATACGGTAGGCATTCATATTCATATTTGTTTTATTGTTGCGAAATGGGTATGTTTTATTTTCTTTAATGCTAATTTACTTATTTTATTTTGCGCTCTGTATTTCTATGCTATTAACACTCACCTTGTATTAAAATAAACACATGCACTTATACAATATATATATATTAATTAACAGCAATATCTATTTATTATAGTTTATATCTATCTATTAGGTACTATGTTCGAACTGGTTTACATCCGATACGTCCAACTCACAACTAGGTCCAGTTGAAAACCAGCGCCAGGCACTAGTGGTCTGGCATTTATGCTGAACTGGACCTATTTGGCAAAGCCGCTAGGCACACAGCAGCAACTTTAATTTTAAGACCTTGTATTTTATTTTTTATTAATTTTTTGTCTGTGTGTCTATCTGTTGTGCCAAATAAATGTTTTTTCTTTCTTTCTTTCTTTCTTTCTTTCTTACCCATCTCCAATTAGCCGGTGGGACTAAATGTCGGTAGTCAGGAAACATCGTCTAGGCCAAGGGATCGTAACAAGGCTATCGGGTACTGATCGATATAATTAAACAGTCACCGGTTGCCAAGTTGGCCAGACTGCCCGTGGCCGCTTGTCTTGCTAGATAGACAATGCTCTTTTTACTTTTTATGTGATGTTATAATCTTTTAATCCACTCACAAGATCCGAACTTTCTTAGATTGTTATGAATATGTTATGAGACGAAAAAAAAGTTATTAATAAACGTTTGAAAATAATCTGTGCCAAGGGATTATTAATGATAATGGCATAAAGACTATTAAAATTCTCACTAAAACATCTCGAACGAGATTAACCAATTATAGTATCTAATCGAGGTATTTGGGATCAAATGCGATCGACTTATTCAGCATATGGACACGTCTTGGCGCCAACCACCAAACATCTGATCACGTAGTGACCAATGCGCATTCTTATACGCAGTGCCTATTACGTCAGTCATTTGTTAGGGACTTCGGAATTTAATTAATGATTAAAACAATAGTTCTGGTGTCAGTAACAAATATTATGTGTATGGCTTTGTTTGTAATGCGGAGGTAAGATGCTCTGTGTAACTAATATTGACATAACATTTTCCAAACATGCGCAAATTATGTTTAAACCAACCAAACCTAGTTTAGGGAATCAAATATAGAACAAAAGACAGGTCACTGATCCCAACAAAATCCATAAAAGTCAAATCAAATCATAGATTTGCTAACGGAAACGATAATTATAGCCATAACTTCCAGCAACCAATACGGGACGTTTTAATACTTTCGACGCCCAAAACGCATTAACACATTTAAAGTCAAAACGCAGCGTTTCAACTATACCTACTAAAGATGCATGTATACATAATGAAAATGTTAACAGCCATTTTCTGATCTCCACCGTAGTTGACATCAAAAGTACCTATCAAATAAATCATATAAGAAAATGTAAATCATTTTTTTTTGCGGCATCTCCCGTCGGCCGACACTTAGCTCTGGGCCATTTCCGTATTTTGTCGAAATTGTCGAAAACGGGACAAATACGAGACATGTAGATAGCAATACTGGACGCGATGGTCAAATACGGCGACAGTCCCATATATACAGGACGTATGGCAACCCTAACGATTATAGAGTGTACATAAAAACGGTACACTTTAATCAACATTACTAGCACATAAACTTTTGCAGGCCTAAATGTTATTGGACGGTAACAATACTGTTCGGGTCGTACCTACGTCAGACGTGAAAGATGACCGTCGTAAGCTGCCGGTCCCGGCCACACATATGCCGTGCATACTAACTAAGGTGACTTACAGGTACTGACGAGACAAAAAAGAATCATTGGTGTATGTAACTATTTCGTTTCTGAACATTTTGCTACAGTGTTACAAATTGCCATTGACGACTATGGATTTTGGTCGAAAATAGACTTGTAGCAGTAAGACAACTATAGCTATGATAGACCAAGATCGCTAAGTTCTAAAGTATTTGCTCCGAATAAACTTTTAAATGCACAAATTAAGTCTATATCGTCTTCTTCTTCCTGCCATGTATTTGGGATCGGTTTTATACGTTTTTGTCTTTCATTCTCTTATAGCAGCCATCCCTCACACAAATTCATCCATCAATTGTTTGGCTTCTCTCTCCCTTTCCATCCATCAAAATAATTTATTCATATTCATACATCTCTTAGTCACAAAGTCTGCCAGTATCGCAACCACATACAAGTCCTATGTAAATTTCACCGTAATGTTTGTTCTGTGATGGATATTATACGACCCAAATCATATATTTGACCTGGTAAGTTGCTAAAAGTGCCTGAAACCTAGATCACTTTAACATTTAGATAGGTAGCCAGAGAGCAGACCTAGCAACCGTTAGGTCAAACATTTCTCCTCTTAATTGCAGCCAATTTCTTTTACGATGTCGCAGTGGAGCAAAGAAACTAAGATAAGGACAGATTAATCTATTCAGATCACGAGCCAACACTACGGAAAGGGTAATGTTACCAGTCAAGCGTTTCTTTTCCAGCAAGCACAGTTCTAATCAGGGACATAGATTGAAGATGTTTATAATAAAGTAAAATTGCATCGCGGAGCAAGTTTTTGATGCCGCTAGAGAAGGAAATGGGAATTTCGTGTGACATTTTGTTTCTTTGATCAAAATCTGGAAGAAATATATTATGCGATCTTATATAGATAAGGCTCGAGTTGGGATACCTACATAAATGTTACTGTGGCATTATCTGTGTATGAGATAGTGCAAATGTATTCAAGTGTTGTTTGTGGGCACGACTAAATTTAACACATTCTGGAAGTTGTAATAAGTTCTAAATGCAATTTTAAACTTCTATTTACGCTAAACTTGATTAAATGCAGGCTCAATCTTATGTGTAGGTAATAAACAGCACACTACGTTTTTGATTTCCATAAAATTTAAGAGGAATTTAAGTCACGGTTGTTAAAATCAACGTACGGTATGTACAAATACATATTATTTTGTTTCAATACTTAAAGAAGTCCTTGTTAATTTGTTGTATTTTCCCTATTATAGTAGGTAATAATATTTTCTTTACAAAACACGGGTCTACTAAATACACGCTACATTCCGATTATCTGCAACATCACAAAACATATCTCGCTCCATGACACGGCTCGTTACAACCATCATTAATTTCCCATAGACAGCTACCTATCCCCGCGTCATTCGTTCCCAGTTACCCCAAGCTCCCCTTCTCACACGTGTTTGAGAGTCACATTCTCCCCTGCCACTGTTACTTCCGGGGTATCAACCTTAACGTAAGGCTCGTAAAGATGGGAGGAAGCTGGACCCTTTGCCACTTAGTTATTGAGAGCATTTGGTATTTTTTTCTTGTGTGTTTAATAAAGAGTACTGCTTATACACAAATGTGGGAGGAATAAAATGTGACGTTTTGTTGTAATGTACTCTGTGGGTTTATCTACGATTAGGTAGGTGTGAAGTGTAACATTTTGATATTCACAGATTGGCAATGGCAATATTTTTTTTAAAACATAAATGTGTGGCGTTGTTGTTGTGACTTTTTGGAGTACCCACACATTATAATAATTAAAATAAATTGTAATAAAAACAATATAGGTACTTACTATCTTAATAAAAACTTGTAAGTAATTATTTAAAGTCTGATTGTCGAAGTTTGATTACTAAGTAAGTTAAACATAAGTTTTAAATTATTGTTCTCATATTAAGTGAAATGTAAAAGTTTCTTTATGAGAATAAAGTCTTTAACCAGAAAAACAGTTTAGCGAGTTATTTGTTTCTAAATATAAGTATAGGGATAGGAAATGATATACTTTGATAGGATAATGATTTATGTGCTTCTTTAGAATGACAAATCTTTACTGAAAAAGAGTCAAAAGAATCTGTTCTAAACTGTTCCAAGTATAAATACTTAATTTAAAATTAAGTACCACCCGTAAATGACGTACAATTATTAATAATTACGTACTGTTCCCACATCTATTTTTAAAATCGAATTAGCTAACCACGAGTCGCCAGACGGCACAAATAGTAACAACGGCGTAGTGAAAGACGTTAATTGACACTCTAATGGTTTTAGGCAAAGAACTAGTGCCTGTAATGCTGATTGACAGAAATATCCCTCTTTTTAGTGCTGTAAAGGGCACTTTTATATAACTATAAATAACTGTTTTTTTGTCTTTAATACTCTATTTTTATATAAAACCTAAGTACCTACTTCATGATGTTGTAAATTTTAGGAATGAGTCTGATTATCACGTAGGTATAGTAAGTACAATCATCTCTTTTGAAAATCTCAATAACAATCTAATGAAAACCTATGATACTATTTTTTTAAACTAAGTACTTATTATGTAAAATATGTAACTTAACATTAAAAAGAACACGAAAAAATAATATTTATTTTAACTTATTCACATTTTCTGAACTGTTTCACATATTTTGAACATTCCCTACGTTACACTGGTTGTGTAACGTAGGAAAATAGCTAATGAGTTTACAGAATTTCGCCACCCACGAGTTTCTCAGGAATTAGGCACTACACTTAAAACTCATCATTCTCTCTCATTCCTGTGCATAATTTCGTACGTATGAACTAACAAGGTAAGTGCCAGTTGTCACGGTTAATTTACCCCGACGGAACGAGAGCGGGTCAATGATTTATATTTATTTTATAGCTCTACCGGCCACCGAGCGGCGGAGCTTTAAAAAAGTTACACACACGGGAAAAATATGTAAATTAATTTCGGGGTTACTCTAATAAGGCGTCAAATATACGGGTTAATATTTTGACTGGGTAATGGAAATAATTATTTTTTCACACCACCTGCTCGAAAATGTCAAATTATATGTCATGTAACTCTAACCTAAAGCAGGTCATTAAAGCCCATGGGCAATAATATTGTACTGAATTTCATTATAACCCTTGGTCAATAATGTGATTTGAAATTGGAACCTCAACAAAAAATTCGTATGAACACTTTTACCACAGAGGCGTGTACCCACAAGAACTTGTTCGAAATTCGAACTGGCCATAGTGGCCATGGCCGTCGCGATTATAAAACAAAAGAAAATAAAAAGCGCGAACTGCAAATCGCTGTGATTAATAAATACCAAATTACAAATTTTCTTAAAAATGTCGAGTGACGAAACTACCGACTACCAACCAACATTGGTCTATTATGTGGTCTATAGTGTACACGCTGGTGAGCCAGGCATAGTCATGCTAGGAGGCGTACATGTCGGAGTGATACGTAAATACGTAAGTCTAGGTACTTGATGTTATAGCGAGCCAGTGTCACTACCCCTTTTTTTTTTTTTTTTTTTGAGGATGGGAAATCATCAAATGACTCCTCCCGCTCTGGGCGGAGCGGAAGGGAGTGTCAGACTCTTACTGACTAAAACCCACCCATGTTCCTTCGTTAGCCCTTTTGTCCGGGTCAGCGGTATCCCTTCCGGACAATCCCGCTTTCCCGGAGTGTCACTACCCCTAATATAAACTAATAGATCCTACACTACTTAGTTAAAACTTTATTAGAATACCTTTTAAAATAGGTAGGTACTTTGATTCTAGTATACCTACTATTGGTTTTTATTTTTTCGCAGAAGGTGTCTAAAGTAGAATATTTTCCTCGGGTATAAACGGGTGGCTAGTATTAACTCTAAACTCCCTCGTTGTGCACGGGAGTTAACACTAGCATCCGTTGTTTCGCTCGGGATTCAATATTGCGCCCGTGACATAAGACACTACTTTATCCCCTTGGTGAATAATCTACTATAATAATGGCGCGAAGAGCTGGACGGATTTAATGAAATCGCATAGTTTGAAAATCAAGGGGAGAAGCTATTTCTTTTTCTTTTGTAAGCAGTTACCGAAACCTATGAAATGCTTGCATCACCGCATTGTCGACCCTTTATAATGAGGATTCACTGTCCCGACAGCTTAGGAGACAAGCAGGTCCCCATTGTCTACAGCGTATCCTCAGGTGCTCTGGTGATCTTACTTACTACGTGAACACAACACTATGTACCAGTTTCCGCCCCATGGTATTTGATGAGCACATAGGTACTGTATCGAACTCATAACCCACTTTTTCAAATTTAAGGTTCTTTTTATAAAACAAATAGCACCTAAAAACGCCGTCCCTTCACACAAGCAGAAAGCCAATTAGAAACGTACCGTTTCTTTAATTAACTAATAGAATAAAAGTTTCTCTCCACAATGGAAGAAATCAGCGCAACCACAACGACGTGACTGGTATTTCAATAGGGAAAAACGTTTCCCAGCATTGGACCTCAGATAATCAGGCACACACAACACTAGCGAACCAAAAGGAAAACTTATGAACTTATTACATATTTATGGATGTGCCACTTCGTATACTTACATACATATACTTTCATACATATACTACTACTTTGACCAATGAGGTCTAATATGGTTGTTGTATTTTTTAGGGTTCCATACCAAAATGGTAAAAAAGGAACGACTGCGACTTCGTCTGTCTGTCTGTAAAATTTTATTAAAATGTTCCAGGACTGTTGTATTTTAAATTCAAAATATGCTTACGTTAACGAAACGGAACATTTTGATAAAATTTTATACAATTTGCACATTTGAAAAAATACAGAGAAATTAATTAAGTATTTAATTTATATAAATATTGTGTAACAAACGTGTATTTTCAATTCAAAATATGCTTACGTTAACGATACTACACGTCAAAAAAACTCATCATCGGTACCCAGGCATTGATTTTTCCGTGAGCAAACATATATTTTTTCAAGTTTCTCAAACTCCGTTCCCCTACATTTATTACCTCATATACCTACTGTAGTAAAAAAATCTTTTAACGTTTTGCATTTCCCAGTTAGCATGAAAACTCGTGTAGCAAAGCTTGCCACTTGTTATCGACCGCTATCGTATTTATAAAGCTTTTATACTTAGTTAAAGGTTGGTAGTGGTAACACCTAATTTGTACTTAGATTTTTGTAGAGTAAGATACGTAGGTAATAGTATACAGGCTATTGATTTGTTTAGTCACTTGCAACTTTTAAAAAGGTGATTCTACCCGTCATACTGAACAACTTTCCCTATAAGACCCATATCCGATTCGTGAAAAAAATTTAACAACTTTTCATACATTCTGGCTACTTTTGTATTATATTGCTGAACATTTGGTTGATTTTTTATACGAATCGGATATGGGTCACATATGGAAAGTTGTTCAGTATGACCGGTAGAATCACCCCCTTAAAAGTTGCAGGTGACCAAATCAACAATCAAACTTGGGAAAAAGTATAAGTAATCGATATATCTTTATACCAATGCGTTTTTAACATGATAATACTGCATTGTCAACCAATTCTGAGCTATATATGTATAAAGTTGCTCTATCTCATCAGGAAGTAAGTTTAAAATCGATTTCAAAGTACCGAACAGAAAAGCAAACAGACAGCGAAGAACGTAGTAATAAAATACACCTTTTTTTTAAGATTCGGTTAAGTTACTGCAGCCCCCATAGAATGTGCCAAACAACAGACATACATTTACCTACCTATTACCTACTATTAAGAAAGGAAAGGCCCATATTGCCTCAATCTTGGCTTTCCTTTGTTATGCCGCTATGTATAATACCTACATATGTAGGTATACATAGTAAGCTCGCATTCAACACGCCGTTATAGAGGAAATTACTTGCTAAGGTCTGGGTTAAAATCGTTCCACCCTCTAACTACACACAATGGGCGTACAGTTGAGCTATAAATTGTATAGCGAAAGACACGATTTTTCTTCTATAATATCTAAGCAATTCAACAAGAGTTAGATTGGCAGAAACTTTTGCCCACTTGTCCCAACAGTGGGCTCATGAGTTTATAAATGTAATAGGTACGTATTACAGTAGTTTGTATTAATTAGGGAAAATCCGATACCGATATATCTCGGCGATCTTTATTAATTGTTAAGTTTAATTATTTAAATTTTAAGTCCTTTTACCACCACCCGTATCGGTATCAGTATCACATATTCATAAATATCGGTGTCGGTATCGTATCAACCAAAATACGTATCAATGCATCCATAACAATAATATTGCCACATTTTAGGTAATGTCATACAAAAACCATATTTTTTCATTATAGTTATCATCATTTATCTACCAATCTACGAACACAGCCCGTTGCAATCCTCAGCTGGACATTGTTTTAGCCACATATATACTATACACTTATACCACTAATTGCACGTGCAATTACACGTGTATCTCACTCATCTCACTAATAAACGAGAAACAATAAAGGGAATACACGAAACTAATACTATAAATTCTAAGGAATGGCACGCTTACGTCCGTTCAAACAGAATTACTATATCTGTTTCTCACTCTATCTTACTCTGTGCTCTCGCTCTAAAGGATATGAAGAATTCCTATTGCGGATCACGGCACGCGCTGCATTCTACTGGTGCATACCAGATCAATTAAAATCACTAACTATGCGATTACGCGCCTTTGGCTCATACGGTATCGTATGTTGATATCGATGCAATTAAAAATCGAAGAGCTGGTCGAAGCTTGTAAACTATTCATTTTATCAAACAGGTGACTGTGTTTTTTCAGCTGCCTTTTAGGTATATTCTGGGTTTGAACATTACATTCTCCTATTTAAAGCTATACGTCCTATTTAAAGGTACATATTTTGTTACTTAGTTGTCTGCATTTTGCTAAATGAGGGTGTCTCTAGGTACAATACATCAGGCATTACCTACTGTCAAGAGTGTTTATCTTAAAGAATTATACAAATATAATTAAACTGATGATAACGCATACTTAGTGCGTCTTTTAACATAAAGGCTCAATCTATTATCTAAATTATGAAAGTAGGTAAACAAGACTGACCTACTTTTCGGTTCTTATTATAAGTAACCTGACTCAGATCATAGAAACAAGGAGATATGCCATCATAGCAAATTAGTACTCCCGTACTAATTTGCTATGATGGCATATCTCCTTGTTTACTACAACTGATGCCACTTTTAGTACATTTTTCGACACAATTACGTGCATAATTAAGCGCCCCTTGTGAATAAAAAGATCTCCCACGCATTGAACATTCCGCACACCCTCAATCTAACACTGTTAATCGTCACTCAACAATAGCACTAAACTAAAACACTGTATTTATACCATCGATCGTGTTCGGTTCGTCGCCAGCGCGTACGTTTTTAATAAGTATGAGCAATTTGCTCAAGATCAGGCATCAAGCTCGATAGCGCCTTGGCACATCTCCTTGTTTCTATGATCTGAGTAACCTGAACTAAAAATTCAATGAAGGTAAACTCAATCACACATTGGTTGTATTTTTTCTTTTTTATCAAAAATGAAAAGACTAGGTATCAGTGGAGAAGGGTGAGGCGAAGCCAGTACAATAAAATACATAGTAACAAAATTATAAATAGGTAGGTACCTACTCGTTTGTGCTTATGTTGTACCTATTCGTTTGTTCACTGTATTTACATAGGTAGATATTCTGAATTGACGAAAATATGTCAAAAACCAAAAACGTGTAGTTACGACATTCCTATACCTACACTGATTGCCTACCTATTTTTATTTAATAGTATTGTATAGGAGGTACATACCTAAGTATTGCAGCGACCACGTGAGTATAGAGGACACCTACAAAGCACGTGAGTGGATGACTGTACCTTCAGTCAGGTACGGTAGGTACCTACCTACCTACGTAATTTAACGACATTAAATTGTTGCAATGTACTTGTATATTAAATATCTATTTGGTATCTATATACAGGCTATTGTGAGTAAACTGAAATGTTCTCAATGTAAATAAATAATGTCTAAAAGTATCCAAGTGCCGCTATTTTCATACAATTCTTAAACATAATTATGTACTCTTGAGTCATTCTTTAAAAAGTTTGGCATTATTATTTCTAACCTGTTCATTTCTTAGGTGTTTCCGGATGTTTATGTTTGTTCCAGTTGTAAATAGTGTAGTTACGCAATTAAAAACATGAGTTTGTTTACACACTCACACAAAAGGCATGCACAAATGCACATTGAATCATCGCGATAGTCGCAAAATTCTTTAAAGAATGGAACGAAGAATGAAAAAAATGGAATGGAAAAGTAAAAAATGCGAATAATAACTAGGTACCTACATGGGCCTCGGAAAATAACTAAAACAAAAGATTGTAGGTACAATATTAATTAAAAAAACAAAAACTGTACAATATTAAGCCCGAAAAATAAATACATGTGAGTACTTCGGAAAACAACTAAATAAAAACTGTACAATATTAAACCCGCCCAATAAATTGTGTTTTTTTCGAAGATTACAAATGGGTAGGTACTTTACATAAAGAAAGTAGCGACCCGCGCCTTCTTGGCATGGGTGCAATCTACTGATGTGGTGATATTGTTAACACATCGAGATTTATGTGTTGTATGTAAGTTAAATATTAATATAACAAACCGCATTAAAATCCATTGTGTAGAATAAAAGAACTAACGGGCACACATACCTACATGAAAAGGGACTTTGTTTTATATTATTTAAAAAATAACAAAAACAATATTAAATAAGTATCAATCCTTTTTTTAAATTGCAGATTTTCTAACAGAAGCCTCAAAACATCTGTTTTGTATCACAAAGAACTATCGATTTGTACTAGGTACGAATGCACTCATGGTCTGTGAAATGAACCGGCTAATGCAGCGGGCTTGCAGCGAGCCGCGAATCGAAATAACGGTGACCCATTGTTATTCAATAACTGACCATCGATCGCACTGAAATTAAACTTAGAACCTTTATTCGTGTAACAGGAAGGTGATATAAAACTTTAAGGCATCGAAAAACTTATACGCGTCTGTGGAGGAACAATTTTTTGTTTTTTCTTTTTTTTTTTTTTTTAAACTTTGCCCCCCACTAGGATTTCTCCTGTGTCGTGGGTGCGTTTACAAACACAAATTTCACATACACAAACAGCCAGACCTATGTGCAATGCGGGAATCGAACCCGGCCGCGACACGTCGCGCAGCAGCCAATCTCTCAGCCACTGCGACAACCGTGCGGTCAAAAATTAAGTACTTACAATTAAAATATCTGTTTTTTTCGTGACTTTTTTCTACATTTAAGTGTCTCTATAAAACTGCTGATTCATCGTATTGATATTTCTTTCATTTTCATAATAAATGTTCACCGTCTTAAATAATACGAGTATATAATTATCACCTTTATGTTACGCCATATTCCTATATTAGGTACGTATTCGTCTAAAATCATACGTTTTTCGTCCAAATGCTGCGATTAAATTCGGTATGTGTTGAAAAACCTTTGCCGCCTTTTCACAGCAGCTGAAAAAAAAATAACATTTTTATTTTTTAATTTGTGACACTCAATAGCCATTCATAGCGGTAGCTGGGTAGACACTTTCGTTTTACTCCACTTTTTAATTAAACGTCAATTTTTTTCATATTCGTAATAAAAGTTATGATTTAATATATCACCTTAACACCCAACTAAATTAAATATTCGTAGCAGCAACAAAAACATTTATATAACACAGGCTGTCACGTTCTAACATAAGCGGCCATATATATAAAATTCGTACCAAAGTAAACGACAGTTTCCCGCGATTTTTGCCTTAGCGCGTGTTTGCGTAAATTGAAACAGTACTAGCTGTTCCCCGCGGTTTCACCCCCGTTGGTCAGCTCCTAAGGGTCGTACCGTCGTGTTCCACGCGCGCCTCAAAGAGATGTCAGCATCAGAGAGGGGGCCCTCTAGGGCCCAAGCCTGCCGGGAAAGCGGGATTGTCCGGAAGGGATACCGCTGACCCGGACAAAAGGGCTAACGAAGGAACATGGGTGGGTTTTAGTCAGTAAGAGTCTGACACTCCCTTCCGCTCCGCCCAGAGCGGGAGGGGTCATTTGATGATTTCCCATCCTCAAAAAAAAAAAAAAAAACAAAAAAGGGTCGTACCGTGATGTTAAATAGCCTATAGTTACTATTCCTTATGAATCTGGCTATCATATACAAAAAAAAATTGTCGAATCCGACTGGTAGTTCCAGAGATTAGCGCGATCAAACAAACAAACTCTTCAGCTATATAATACTATTATAGATTGAGGCGGCGCAGGCGCGGGCGCAGGCGCGGGCGCCGCCGCCGCGGCGAAGTTATCTACATGTAGGTATCTCTTGATTAGTAATATTAGGGAACATATACCTAGGCAGTATGGGCTTACGTTGACAGACCTTGATTAATTATCAGTCTTACAATTAAATAGTTATGTACTGTATTCATATTCAGCCTGTAATTTTCCCACTGTTCAGACTCAGGTCTCCTCTTTGTGGCGTCATTGCATACTAGATGCCTTGTAGTGTGAAATAACTTATTTACATAATCCTCAATGTTCTAACTGAAAATAGATTGAATTTTCACCACAATGCGCTAACTTTTCTATTTTTAGTCATTCCAATTTTAAAAATTCATTTTTTTAATCAATTCGTGGTTTTATTTTCGTCAGCCAGAACGACGAATGGATGCGTTCCTCGTTTAAATGTCATTCGCTGCGCAAAACTAAATGCCGTGGCAATTCATACTTTTTGTAACACACCTCATTCTATGAAAGGAAAACCTTTCGATATATTATAATAATACTGGCTATATTTCAGGGAATTTTACACATTAATTTTATTTTTAAGCAAGTAAAATTACTTATTTATACTTACATGTTGCGGCTACCTTAACGCGGCCTGTCGCTAGAATATATTATCAATGATCTAAGAATATGAAATTAACTGTAAATAATTAGGTACATAAACTATACATGCAAACAAAATACATAATATGAAAAATAATTACCAAAAGCTCAAAAAAGTTAAAGATATGTCCACAGAGCGATATAGCGCCAACGTTACGTAGCAAATTGTTCTGTCTAATAGAGTTGCTTGAAAAATGTAGGTACACACCTTCCCCGGAGGTATGTAGGTAGGTATAATAGGTAAATAGGTAAGGCTGCTCATCAAGCCCGAACCGCGCTCAAAGTGTTACCAGCTTAATTATTCAGTGCATCTGTTCACACACATTCTCTAGGGAGTATCTACCTTTGCTTCTTGGAATCCTTTTTGGTATGGAGATTTTGTAGGTTACTTTTACGGATATGAGCGTGCTGGTGTGTGGTAGTTTTTATAATGCAAACTCGGTCGACAAATTAATATAATTTTTTACTTTTATATTTTATGCAGATATTGTATATTTCTACGTACCTTTCTAGGTACCAATAAAAATAGAGCAAATTAAATTTGCTAACGCTCCGAATTTGCAGGCACTCTTTAAAAACACGATCTGTACAACACTGCAAAAATTATAATTTAAAAAAAAATCCAAGATAATATACCTATTTTTTTCTGAAAGGCATCCTATAGGTATCAATTTCTCTTTACATTTTTAACAGTAACATTTTAACATCAAATGCGCGAAGGTAAGAACGTTCGCTCTCATTACTTGGGTGAACAAATAATCTTCAAAGTTGCTGCAATGCCTGCTTACTTTGCCTTTGAATGCTGATTTCACAGAAATTATTGTAGGTATATTGCCTTTGCTTTTAGTAAAAGCAAATACCTACCTACCTACCAACAGCATTTTCCGATTTTTTTTTTTTACCACAGATCTTAAATGTCTATTTTTGGTAAATGTATTATGTTTTGCAGTCAAAAGTCATACAACAAAAGTTGTTGTTTATGATGTTAGTAATACGGTACTGCAAGGTTGTTAGTGTTTTACCAATAACCCTGTATTAGGTGTCATCCCTAAGAAAATTTCGAGCGAAGCTCGGTCGCCCTGGCCCTGGTACTTAAAAACTTAAATTCGACTGAAATTGCATTCAAAGCTTCATAACATGAGATAACCTCGCCGCTAAACACGAGCGCTGGCTGTGCAATCCAATCAATATTGATTGGTGCCCAATGAGGCTTGAGAGGGCTGACGTTATAATTTGTCGCACAAATACAAACAGCTTTCGGGACAACTTAAACTTTACACAACTAATTTAATTTTGTTGATTAAATGTCAAAATTTATATTTACGATTGCATTGCTCTAATTTGAGTGCTTCGTAAGGGCGTCACAGAGGGCGAAATACTTTAATATTTTATGTTATGATAAAAAAAATATTGAAAATACTTAACACTTATATTTATCTTCGGCGCCGTCTGTGATGGTTCATATAAGTACTTAAATTGTATGGCGAGCGATATGATATATCATAACATGAATTAATATTATGGCATCTTCATCGTCTGCGACGCGCTTTAGTTTCGTGGAATCCTGGGTTCGACCCCTGGAGCGGGAAAAGTGTTATTAGATTTTTCCATTAGAACATTCTAAATAGGTGTCTGGATTTGTGCCCGGTTAATGGCAATTGGCAATAGGCTCGCCATATATGGTACTAAAACATGACTGGCAAAATGCGGGTGTATCTACTAAACCTACATAGTTTCGTCTTTACCATAAGAGCACGTGGGGCGCTAGACCAGGGCCCCCGGCCTGATGGAGGCCTCGAAACGCTGAAACCCAGTGGCTATGTATTTTTCATCCCAGTAAATCAATAAAATAAATATATTGCTTTTTAAAAACGCAACTAGATAGCCAGGTTGTTCTGCAAGTTTTCCCAGCAGAAGCTACCTACCTACCTTCAATTTGAGACAAAATTCTCACTGAGCCAAATTACATTCTGATATTTTTTTGAGCTTTCTTACAATGGTCCCAAACCATGGCCTAAGAGGGCCCTGACTATACGTCTCTGCTTACCCCTTCGGAGAATATAAGCACGATTTTATGTTCGAATTTTGAAATGTTTGGTTTTGTTTCATAATTTTCAACACCTATGACAAAAATCGTGTGAGCGAGCTACTAATTTCACGTGAATCGTCTTTTTGTGCAGTCTACTTCGGGTACGATGTAACGAGATTACTCTTTGCTTACGTAAACTCCAATTGCCTGATGCCATGCCCTAATCAGTACGGTCAATTGAAACCTACGTAGATTACTTGGGTGTTTTATAGCTTGATTGCTCAATTAAAAAGGGGCTTTTACAGTATAATAATCAGTTTAATCGAATTCAAATGTATTAAAATTAAGCTACAGTAAACGTATCAATGTTAGTTATTTATTCTGAAGTTATTACATAAGGGGGACGAATTTGTATCAAAATACGAGTATAAGCGTTTTTAAACACCCCTTATGAGGTCGAGCGGCAAGGCAGACCTTATCGAGTTGACTGCTACTAAATGACTAATCGATTCCTGCTAGCACGGAACGTGTAAGGGTGTCCTCGAACTGATCGACGCGACGTGGAAACGACTGACTGTCGAAAAAGTAGATAAAAGGGCAAACAATGACGTCCACACCGTATTGAGACAAGACGTGAAGCAAAATCACGAAATCACGAATGCAGTGTTTTTGTCACGTTGATAGGTATCATCGTGACAAAAAACACTGCATTCGAAAATGCTGACAGCATCCGTTGTCAAAGTTGCTAATCCGGTTGCAGCCAAATAGTTCTGTCACTACTCACTAAATGTACAGGTAGAACAAATATTAATCTAAAATAGGTATAAGATCATCGCGATACTTGATGGTCACCGCGATTTTGGTCAATGAGCGTTTTGCGAATAGCCTGGTATACCAGGCTATTCGCAAAATACCTGATATACCATATGGTCGGTTCAAGTCAAGATTCTCCAACAGTCAGTGTGGGAATACCCTTACTCGTCGTGCTGCCTTAACAAAAAATAACTTTAAATTGATTATGCAATATTATATGTTATACCTATAATGTTACTAATAGATATCTAGGTCTGAATGTTCATACCTAGGGGACCTAGAGATTTAAAATTTGGAGGAAATGATACCTTAGAGAAGAGGTGCACTAAGGAGGGATTTTTTGAAATTTCGTCCTAAGAGATGCAAAAGGGTGATAAAGTTTCGTTAAGAAAATCGACTTTGTGTCAGTTGTTCTCCGACATCCGCGCGGACGGAGTCGCGGGCATAGCTAGTATCATATACAAATGTGGCCATAGTCCTCCTGCAATCTTCTCTTCAGTACCAGATAATATTCCATGTTTAGCGAAAGTTTAGCAAGCTAAATACTAGTCCAGCTAACTCCACACAAAAGCTTTTTATGCCCTCGCTGCAAACTGCGGCAAACTACCAACTAACTACGATTACCTCGAACAGCGATTCAACCGAAAACTCTCTAATTAACGCATCACTTTTAATGACAAATTCCCATTCAAATTGCAAACTATAATAATTATAACTCTACAAAACCGCGCTGTCTATAAATTGTACGGGACTTTGCCGCCTTAAAACATAAAACTGTTTTATCCTGATGAATACAAATGAGGAAGTGGGAGGTAGGGTTGCCTACAATAATACCTACTGTTAAAAAATCTATATTATACCTACTTTATTTCGCCCTATAATACTGTTTACTGTTCATTAAAAATACAGTTTTCATTATTTCTGGTCCAGAGCCTAAATAAAACCTGCGAGGATAATATAAATACATATCTACATAAAACCGAACCTTTAAGAAGCTTATAAAAATACCAAATTGATAAGTTGCGCGAGAGGCACTAAGAAATATGTATTTAAAACATTTAAACTCAATTTTTGAGTTAAACTCGCTTATTATGGAACTACCTATTTATAAAAATTATACGTGCACATTATGAATAAAAAAACTGTTTATTTTTTCAAAATACTGTTTGTTTTCCTTCTCCCACCTTAATATCTATACTTTTTATTTCCTGTTCAAAAAGTTGGCAACCCTAGTGAGGGGGGTTTAAGTCGCAACTCGCGACCGCTTCCTACCCACGCTATGCCGCCTTGCTTTACCACTTATGTGTTATAACCGGCCTTGACATATATTTACTTGTCATACCTTCCTTGGATTTACGTTTCGATACTTTGGAACTACGGGCATCAATGACACGGATTTAGTTAAAGGGAACCGATTAACCTTCATAATTTAAATCTAAAGAACTATTTTATCGCTTACAAACACGTTTTAAAATGTACCAACCTTTTCAACAGTTACTTAATAATGTACTTGTTTGATTAGTTATCTAGGTACGGTACTTTGTGAAAATTGCCGGAAGAGACGTAAAATACTTACCTGAAGTAAGTTATCTGCAATTTGGTTAACAAAGATGAAGGCGTAAAGTCATCACGGGTAAGCATGGCCACTGCAGTTAGTCATATCAATCAAAAGAACGTGTTAAAACGACTATAAGACAAGCCACCATGGCGGTAATGCATGAACAAATAGATGAATTTTCACCTACCTAAGAACTACATCAAGATGATGGCTACAGAGAAAACGTTAACAAAGTAACTAATGGACGTCCACACGAACAAACTGATCATGCACGTTTCTCTAAATCCTAGTATCGAACGGTCGGAGTCGAACAAATAATCGGAACATCTGTTACTAACATTGATTTGCCTGCATGTTCTGGTCATTATCCATATTCCGGCCATTAAGCAGACAATAAACCACTCTATGTGTGATTTTGGCAGCCAGTGAGCCGCCTTAATATCGGCTGAGCGTCCACCAACATGGCGGGGAATGTTGGTCGCTGTTGGCTACCGTTCGTCAAATGTTTGCCACCATACGCATTGTAGCGAGAACATATCCAATGAACAGAAGTTATTCGCTAACTCGTATAACAATGAGCTGTTAGCTGGGAAATGGGATGTGTCAGCGTAATGTTTGCATAAACGGAAATCAAACGACGGTCAAAGAGCAGTGATAGCCTAGTGGTTTAACCATGTGCCTCCCACGGCGAATGGTTCGAGTTCGATTCCGAGGCACGCACCTCTGACTTTTCGAAGTCATGTGCGTATTAGAAATTAATTATCACTTGTTTTAACGGTGAAGGAAAACATCGTGAGGAAACCGGCATGTCCTAGAACCAAAAATTCGAAGACATGTGACGTCCACCAACGCGCACTGGGCCCGCGTGGTGGACTACGGCCCACTCCCTCTCACAGAGAGGAGGCCTGTGTCACAGCAGTGGGAACATTATAGGCCGATTATGATAGCATAATCGGCCTGGGCTTATGCTAAACGACGGTAACAGTTGATGGTCATGTTACGAATTTCATACATTATCGGTTATAGCAAAATCCGAACTGAGTGCCGGTTCACACGAGAAATGGCATTACAGCTGCTTTGATACTCGCTTGTTTTAGGTGAATGGTTTTTAGAGTTTCTTCAGCGTTTACGCTTATTATGACAATCCTCTGAACAGGCACTAAGGTTTTAGCTGCTTTTATGATTATCACTTAAGTTTAATTGACATTTTCAGAAGGTATAAGGAAAAAACTCTTTCGTACCTATCTAAAATAATGTAAAGTACCAAGTTTAATATCACAGTCTTTCAGTCTAGTCAATTCTAGTGCAACTAAACACAGTGGGCCGTTCATGAGTTATTTTAACGTATAAATGTATCTAAGCATAATTTGAATCTAAAATACAACAGTCCTAGAACGTTTTGATAAAATATACAATTTGCACATTTAAAAAAATACAGAGAAATTAATTAAATATTTAATTTATATAAATATTGTGTAGCAAACGTATATTTTAAATTCAAAAGCTTACATTTACAATACCATACGTCAAAATAACTCGTGATCGGCCCACAGGCCACAGATCTCCTTTTTAAGTTGCGTTAAGTACTTACAACATCCGTTTCTCAAGCAGACCATGTCATTAAAAACAAATAATATACTTTTCCACAGTTTCGTTATCACACAACGTTATCGAAGGTCAGTTCTATCGGTATCATTTAATCATAACCTAATTGAATCGACACTCCGTATAATAATTTGAGTACAATTTGTAAATAACGGATGCATTTTCACATGACCTTGCCGGTAAACTACCAAATAAAAATGTTCAAAAGGTCAAGGTACTTCAAACCACGCGATATCAATCTCACGCATACACAAACGCTAACAGTAACAAAAATGAGGGCGACCAATCACGGCAGCCCATCTTAAAACTTTAAATTATTTCCCTCATGTGGGTCATGCGGACGAAGTCGCAGGCAAAAGCTAGTTAATCTATTATAATGTTGTATGTATGACATGTATGTGTTTGTGAACACGTAATACCGCAACAACCATTTTCCTGACTCTGTGATCCCTATACATTTTGTGGTAGTGCTCAGTACAAATGTTTTATTTTATTCTATTAATAATTCTTAAACATCACACTAGAGTAGAGAGTGCTTCATCTATCCGTGCACTTTTAGCTTGCCTCGGGAAACTTTATGCCAGAATGAGATAAAAAATGGACTAGCTAGATAAATGGCTTCTGACGTTAGCAAAGAAAGTAGCTAAGGATTTATTTTGTACTACAAAGCACTTACGAACCCAGTTTGTAGGAAATGTTAGAGGTTCCCGTTAAGTTCATGATACAAAGGGAATATGGAATTCTGTTACAGAACAACAGTTCCTGATACCTAGTTAGAGGTGCCCACCCTAAGTCCTCCCTTCCACTTCGAAATGAGGAACATCGTAGCTTATTTTACTTTTCGGGGTTTATTTCCGAACTCCACTAAAAATGTGTGTATTTACAGATACTTAAATTTTGACTGAATTAAAAATCCAATTAAGAAACCCGCCCTCATCGACTGTACTTGCGACCACTAGACAAATGCATTGAGAGAATATCGAATTCCAAATATAATTGCCTATACAAAATTCTACGAGATATAATAACTATTCACACGGCCCTACAAGACTTTAGATGCCATATTGATACACCCGCGCTAGGCGTTACTTGACATATGACGAGAAAAGTGCATAAGTATTAAAACGTAAATTACAAGTTCAAGTTGCTTACAATACGATCACCGGTACCTACCGCTTAACGACCCTACTATAAAATAGGTAAAAGCTAAAAACTTAGTACCCCTTGTATTCGGTGCAAACAGGTCAATGTTTATATTTCAATGTGTACAGTGTCTAAGTGAATCGCAGACGATCCAAACCCATTTCAGCTAAAAGGCTTTTCCAACGCGCATTACTTTTTAGAATAACAAATGAAAACGGTAACAGAATAAAAATATCAGAAGTTCCATCTGTCTCACTCTCACAAAGCAGTCGTAAATAGTGGCTACGGTAGGTGTAAAAGAGACGTACCTACGCAATGGTATACATACTCACGAAATACCATCCTGTGATGTTACCAGTTTTTAACTCCTGAGACTGTACTGTGAAGTGAAGTATATCTTTGTTTCGTTGTGAAAAAAGAATGGTATTACTTGACCTAAATGGCACAATCACTCTTTCACACTATGACACACGGTCCTTGAATCTCTAGCACCCAAATGACGGCAAAACCTACTCAGCTCTGCAGCCCATATATTTCCATTATATTGCACCTACTAATAAATATTGTACGCCTCATAATGCGGATGCATTAGGTGTGCTCTAATAAAGTTACAAAATTTTCCTCCAGTTCATTTGCTTATCTCTGTTACACTCAGTACGCATAAATAAGATGAATCATAATTATAGCATCATGTAGACATGTAAACTTTAATTCTGACCTAGTTTTATGTCAATCCGGTGTTATTAATATGTTAATCCAAGAAACCCGTTCTGTCAATTAAATAGTTGAGAAACACCATTAATTTATCACGATGTTTTTAATACCTGATTTTTTTTTGTACGTAGAAGCCTATTGAAAGTTACTGTCTAAACTTTTTTAATTATTATAATTAATAATAATGAGGGTTAAGGGTCGTGCATTTTGGATTTGCAAGCTTTTTTATCATACCGTCTAATTAAGTAGAATTTCTGTATCTATTCTGCACCGGTACATTTCACTCACTTTTCATCCCATTTTAACATTTCAATGTGAATAAATGTGTCTGTAGATATTACAAATATTACAATGTACCCGTAAAAACTTAATTATTCGAAGAAGGGTTGTATTTAATTGCCGTCCTAATATATAAATAAAGGAATAAGTACTTGTATTTTACAGATAAAATAAACGTTATATTTTCTATTCATTAGTACAGCTGATGATAATAGGTTATTCACAATGAAAGTAGTTAATGAACATAAATGTTTTATGAATAGGTAGGTACTTAGATAAAAACGAGTGTGAAATGGAACAGGATATTTGAGGCCAATGGCCAAAGGCATACCATCTTTCAGGTCGATCACATCATCATGCGTGGCGTTTCGTTAAACAAAACTTATATTCGAATCATCAAGATACGTAGGTAGGTACATAAATATCACTAACATTTCAACAAATTGTAGGATGAGAAATGATGCTTAATATAAGCCGATCCGTAAAAATGTTAACAAAAGAATATTGGAAATTGAAATACTTCTAAATTATTTGCGAACGTGCGACTTCAAACGTGTTCGGTTCGCTACGTGCCGAGCTACGGCGTAGCTGCGCCAAGATCGCGTAGCCTGAGAACGTGATAGAAAGTTTTCTTTGTATGATAACATGTAACTTTATACCTGCCTTATACCTGTAAGACCTGTATACCTTTTATATCTTCTATCACCCTCAATCTATAGTTAGGACTAAGAAAAAAGCAGCTATAAAACTGTACAGAATTTGTTAATCGTTTGTTTCCATACGCGCGTACTGATAATAGTCCCAGTTTATCAATATTGAAAGTCGAAAACATTTAATCATACCTGGTGAATGTGCAGGAGAACATTGAATACACCCTGCGATAGCTTGATTTCCCAAAGGCTCGCTGTCCATACAGTAGCGGTCGTGCGAGTTAAACGCCATAAATTGAACTGGACATGCTCTTGCTATAAAACAGTCACAGGAAAACAACTAAGAGAAAACGCCTGAACATTTATATAGATACTTACATACTCACCTAGAAAGCATTTTCGAATATTTTAGTTTAACATTGTTTTTACCAGTGCAAGGTCAGTTATAAATAAATTCATGAAAATTCCATGTTTATATTTACGAAAAGTAAAAATAACGAAATGTTCTAAAATAAAACTTCAAAGAGATATTTCTGTTAATATTTATCATATTCTAAAAAAGGTTTGGTATTTTGCGATGGATATACTTACAAAATGGACCAGGGATTTTTCCTTGGGCACGGTAAACGGCAAGCAATCTGCCTGATGTACCCGACGTCCTGGCTGAGTGCCGATACAATGGATATTCAATAGAGAGGCGCTCGTAACAAGATGTCTATATCACCAGCCACATCAGCGGATAAGTTTGGATGAAATGAAGAAACACAAACATTGTTGCCGATATTTAGAAAAAAAAAACAAAGTATTTTAAAACAGTATTTATAGTAGGTTAATTATGTTATGATACTTTGAAACATAAAGTAAGACAGAAAAGAAACATTTATTTGTCAAAATAAATAAACAATAAAATGAAATGAGAAAAATACAGTTACATACAGCACACAAAAGATATACGTAGTTAAATTGAGAGTGCGCGGCATTTCTAATGCGCCTGCCATACACTCGACGAGTGGCATGGGAAGTAGCGAGGAAAGGAGGCAGAGACATAGTGTGGCAACATTACTCGTCATGCCACACGTCATGCTCCTCGTCCTCTCTCTCTCTCTCTCTCGTCTCGTCTGGCAGAGAGGGCAACATCGCGGCAAATCACGGCAGCGCGAGGAGCATAGCGATGAGCAGCGCAAGGAGCATAGTCTGGCAGGCGCATAATGTGTAGGAGATTTCTTTAATTACAAAGGAGCGTTTGTACCTAGTTGTGATGCACACTGCTTTAAAAGTGGCGACAGCGGTTTGCGTACTAATTTGCTATGATAACATAAATCTCCTTGTTTCTACGACGGCTTTTCACCATGTCAATAATTAAACTAAGTTTAGTCATTGACTTTCCCAAAGACGCTGCGCAGAAGAAACTCCGATAAAAACTCTGCACCATCACTCCATCAACGGCATCAACACTATTTATATAAGACATCTATCTGGTTATACATGACAAGTAGTCGTTTGTGATCGATGGCCCTTTTTACAGGCACTGCGGATGTAGTTTGGGGAATAGCGGAAAGATCGCAACCTTACGTGATTAATGTAACGCGGAGCGAAAATGAAGACATGAACCACGTGAACACTATAATATTTCCGGGAAGGAATCGGTTTCACTTTACATGATAAAGGGTATTGGAATATAAGAGACGTGGATTTTTAGAATATGCTATCTTTGTAAATCACACGCTTTTCATTAGGGCTAAAGCAGGCTAGCTACTTAGTATCAGCGATCGACGATTTTGCGACCGCATCACGTTTTGGCGACTGAGCATTCGATTGCTGTGACATTGGTAATGTAGCATGTAGTCGGTGTATCGATCTTCCAAAAACGGCTCGATTGCCGCGACTGGCATTTGTAAACTATGTGTGCGGATAGGAGCTTTCGGACGCGGCATTAAGCTTCCGAAAAGCGACTTAAGTAGGTATATAAATCGCTGATGCTAAATATAGCTAATCTGTTTTGGCCCTTATTCAACATTTTCGATTATTTGTAGCTGACTACAAAGAAAGTTCATGGACCAACTGAAAAAGACATAACTTTAAACAAATTAGTTGCGTTACTTAAAAAGGCAGATTATTATTTATATAAACAGTGATATAAGTTGACTAACACTGTTCCTTTAGTAAATAGCATCTAAATTGGCACAAAATTGTTGGATTAAGCTGCAGTGTATCTAACACTGCAGCTTTTTAGCATTTCGTGTAATAAGCGCGAGTTTGTGTTCCCCTTTTATTAGGGTTCCGTACCAAAATGGTAAAAAAACCCTTATGGTGCGACTTCGTCTGTCTGTCTGTCTGTCACACCTGCTTATTTCAGCAACTACTAATGCTAGCGACTTGAAATTTGAAACAATTATAAAAATGCTTGCCAAACTTTATTGAAAATGAAAAAGTCAAAAAATGTTTTTATTTTCATTGCAAAAGGGGCCGGAGTGGGGGTCCGGAATTTCAAAGTGGGGCTACTAGGTCAAGTGACATATCATATGAAAGGGCTTGATCTGCACATTTCAAAATATATTTTCATTTTATTTTATGTTCCACAGTTTTCGACATATGATGAAAAATGTCTGAAAAAATATCATTCCCCCCCCTTATATCCGAAGTTTCTACTATATACAACATATTTCGACGTATTTTCTACTATTTTTGATTATTCCACATTCATACATAATTTCCATACAGTGCCATTTAATTTCAGTTCCTTTCAGTACCTATCATTAAAAATAAACTCAAAACAATTTAATTTATTCACAACCGAAGTTTTGTATAAAGAAACTTCCTTTAATGAAATTAAATAAAACTTCTGTTGTATTGTGAGCCCCTCCCTAAGGCGTCGTAAGATTCTAAGGGATTACATCAAGTGGAAAACCTCCGCCATGCCCGTGTATACCGAGAAAATAATACTGCGGGAATCCTGACTCCCTGAGGAATGCAGGGGTTAAAACCAGAAACGTATCATGTTCCACGGAATAATTCTGGAAATAACTGGAAGAAATGATAAATAGGTTATTTTGAAACTTGATTTAGTTTGTGTTGTGTATATCTTATATTATCTTTTTTAGGGTTCCGTACCAAAATGGTAAAAAAGGAACCCTTATGGTGCGACTTCGTCTGTCTGTCTGTCACACCTGCTTATTTCAGCAACTACTTATGCTATCGACTTGAAATTTGGAACAGTTAAAAAGAATGCTTGTTCAACTTTATTGCAAATGAAAAAAATCCAAAAATATTTTTATTTTCATTGCAAAAGGGGCCGGAGTGGGGTCCGAAATTTTAAAGTGGGGTTACTAGGTCAAGACAATATTTGGGTCATGACATGTCATATGAAAGGGCTTGATCTGCACATTTCAAAATATATTTTCATTTTATTTTATGTCTCACAGTTTTCGACATATGATGAAAAATGACCAAAAAAATACCATTTCCCCCCCTTATCTCCGAAGTTTGCGAGGCGAAAAATCTGAAATAATTAGAGTTGATAGGAATTGACCCAAATATTGCAAAACGATGTTCCTAACTAGTACAGTTTTTTCAAAATCATCAAAATTCCTTCACAAACAAACTTAGTTATGCGGTCCGGATTTTTTCGCTTTATACGTCCAAAAATGATACGGAATCCTCGTTGCGCGAGTACGACTCGCACATGGCCGGTTTTTTTATACATAGTATTAGAGATTAAGGTCGATTTGTAAGACCGTGTCGCCCGCAACCACGGCTGCGGTAGTGCTAAATTGACGTTTGTGTTTTCGCAGCTCCAGTTGCAGTTAGCACTGAAGCGGATTGAAACAGTACCATGACTGACTGACAGACAACGCATAACGTAAGTTTGGAGAAAAGAGATTGGGCACCTTTGTATGGACTCCGTAGGTACCCAGTGCTATTTAAGTGATTATCTAAGTGACAAATGGTGACATCGGATATTAAGCTGGCTCATTATAATGAAAGGCTTACAATATAACAACACAGAAGAACATAATTATTCACACAGAGATATAGATAGTTTAAATAAGAAATAAATAAGTTATAATTAGGTACCATATTTCAAAAACAAAACGATAAATATCTATAAAACACCATACATACATAGTACCATATCATATTACAACATATTTTAAATATCTACCGGAAAAATATAGAATGCAAACCAAACCCTGTATGTTTATCGCCCGTACGGCCTGACCATTTCCACTTTGCCATCCGTTGTGTTTTTTAGCGCACATCAAAGCGTTTTAATAAAAATAAAACCGACAATGGATGACAAAATGCAAATATTTTATTCAAACTTTACACATAACGTGGCGCCCGCGTAGTGATAATTGAAGATCACACACACGAGTGATCGTATACAACCAGAGCCCTCATTAGTGAGTTCTACTAGATAACTCGTTAAAGAGAACCAGCCAGTAGATACCTGTACCAGACAGGGAATGAACACACGAAGATAAAAGAAAAATAAATAACTTTGTGCAAACAAGGTAGCAACATAATTTGTAGCAATAAAAAACTTTAAAAGCACCTACTTTTTCCTTAATAACATGGCTTTGAAGATTTTTTGCTGTGAATCCGGACACATTAGACTTCTCACGGAAACATTATCCATGGTTTCCTCCCCCCTTCCCTTCTAAGGTTGAGCCGACATCAACTTTTTGCACAGAGAGCTTTTTGCTTTGAGACAGATTTTTTTGTAAATACGTCACGAACGATATTAGGAGGCTAAGTAAAAGATATAGTTGCTTGGGTTTCATATTTTATTGCTATAATATAATATTAATATTTATGGACTGTATTATGCCTAAAGTAGAACGTATTCTGGGAATATTCTATAAATTAATAAGTAGACGTAGATATATATGTCAAGTAAAAGTAAAGTACCTATTTGAAGTAATAGGTATTTGTTATACAAGAGTGCAAAGTTGCTTTTTAACCGCGTGCTCAATTTTGTTGACCGAGCAAGCGAAGGATTCTAAAATTGAATCACTCGCTGCGCTCGTGATTCAAAAATTAGAATCCTGAGCGTCAGCGAGGGAATCAAAAGAGCACGAGGTGAAAAATCTTTGCACTCGAGTGCAACACGTAACTTTTCATCCCACTTTAGCGAGGAAAAAAAGTTTTATTATTAATGCAGCACCATAGAGGTAGAAGTAAATAGGTTTAATGATGTCTTGAATTCACAATTAGTGCTTTACCTATGGATAAATACTAATGACTTAGCAGACGCCCAAAAATGCTAACTGATGACTAGGCAGCATGGTCTCAGACCTTAGCCTGTTCCGTCAGGAACGCCAACTAATTAAAAAAAAAACTTAGTGCACACGATGTTCTAAATTCAATTTACTTTATCCTCTAGAGAATAAAAATGGCTTTTGCTCTCAGATATCGAAGAGAATTTACTTTAACCTCTGGTGGATAAAAACGGCTTTTGCACTCAGATATCGAAGCGCAAAAATACACTTTCCGAGATGGTGGGATGAAAAATTATTATTAGGTAGTATCGCTGAAGACGCACGCTGTGGCTCTGTTCCGTGCATAAGTCACAGGATTAGGTATGTTTTTTTTGTTTTTCAGTTTTGAGAGTCATGTCGATGCAAATAAATTTATTTTTCATCCCACCATCTCGGAAAGAGTATTTTTGCTCTTCGATATCTGAGTGCAAAAGCCGTTTTTATCCGCTAGAGGTTAAAGTAAATTCTCTTCGATATCTGAGTTCAAAAGCCGTTTTTATTCTCTAGAGGATAAAGTAAATTGAATTTAGAACATCGTGTGCACTAAGTTTGTGATTTTTTTTAATTAGTTCCTGACGGAACAGGCTAAGGTCTCTGCCTAGTCATTAGTTAGCATTTTTGGGCGTCTGCTAAGTCATTAGTATTTATCCATAGGTACAGCACTTAGTTTGTGAATTTAAAACTTCATTAAACCTATTTACTTCTACTTCTATGGTGCTGAATTTATAATAAAACCTTTTTTCCTCGCTGAGGTGGGATGAAAAGTTACGTGTTGCACTCGAGTGCAAAGATTTTTCACTTCGTGCTCTTTTGATTCCCTCGCTACACTCAGGATTCTAAATTTTACAATCCTTCGCTTGCTCGGTCATCAAAATTAAGCACCCGGTTAAAAAGCAACTTTGCACTCTTGTATAACAAATAACTATTTTCTTTCCTTTTTTTCTTGATGTGCAATATAGTGCCGTATTAATTGGTAAGCTAGGCGTTAAATATCTACCTTCGCAAGATATACCTTAGGCAAGAATGATCCCACTACAGAGATTTTTGTGAGTTTGCTCACAATAAAATTTTATTTTGTAAACTCACGATTTATGAGAAATGAAATAACGCGAGCAAGAAAGCCGCATAATTTCTTGTAAAACATCAGTCACACGATAGAACCAGTAATTTTCATAGACATTATTTTTAGCTTCATACATCGCAGCCATAATCAAAGAAATAGTTCCATACATGTAATTAAGGCCGAATGACCGTGAATTTTATTATTAATTCACATCATACTCTTTATTATTTTCTTACGATTAAAATAATAATGTATAGGTCACATCGACCAAGTCGCACCGAGCCGGATTTTACTGAATTATTAACAGCTGTTCAGTGTGTTAATACCCATAATAATACGTTTCAATTACAAGTAAATTATAGGAACTGGCATCCATAGGTACTCGTTCATCGTCCGTACGTAGTCTGTGGTAATATTACTAAATCCATTCATTATTTCAGCCTGTTAATAGGTAACTAAGAAACAATCCGAAACGATGTTAAAATCGAACGACGGATTGTACATGTCTAGCGCTATCGTATCCAATCTTTTAGTCGAACGATCGCTCTAAGATCGCAACAGACAGCAGCTACAACGAGAAATCGATCACATCGCGTCCGCCACTCATAACCGATGTGATCGACCAATAAGATATATCGTCGATACAATCTGGTTGTTACGATAATCGCCTCATGTATGGGTACTTTAAGGTAAAATAATGCACCATAACGATCGGTGATTTCAGTATTTATCACACAAAATAATAATGATACAACCCTTTTAGCTTTAGATACTAGCGACCACATAATTAAATTAAATATTTGTGCGATTACTAAAGCGTTATATTGCTTTATATCCTACCAATAACGTATCCATTTGCGAACCTGCCTTGCCGTACCTTGCGAACGAGCCTGCATTCTGTGAACAAAGTTACTGGTAAAGCAGTCACTGGTGCTGATTCTGTTGGAGGTATTCCATGAAGCACACCCAAACGAAGCACACCCAGACGAAGCACACCTAAAGTATGGTGTGCTTCGTCTGGGTGTGCTTCGTTTGGGTGTGCTTCATGGAATACCTCTTCTGTTGTACATCGTACTACTACTAACTAATATTAATCATACTTTAACTCTTTCTTACAAATTTAATTGAAAATGGTCAGAAAATATTAAAAACTGTCAGATTGGTCTATTTTCATAATATTTGTTTTATATGAGTACTTAGAGTAAAATGGTTTTGGATTTTTGGTGACCATTAATGAACTCTACCTAATCTCTAATATCTATCTAATCTCTAATAATCTATAGCTCATCATTTATCTATAATAGTTTTTTTCCGGTTCTGGCTGTGTTAACTACAACACAGCTAGTTTATTGTACGAGTATCATTAGTTTAATCTAAAAAACCAAGGCAACATCGACTCCACCAACGAAGGTTCACCAGAATCGTGAAATTTACGTTATTAAGTTAATAAGAACGAGTGAAAAACATTGTAATCACACCAGCCCTCGCAAGGCCAAGATCCTTCCTCGAATCTACAGCGGTGCAGTTCAGTTCTGCTGTTTTAGTACCTATTCGTGGATCGTGGCAATGCCTTTTTCTCAGACACCTACCCAGGCTTACCAACAACAAATGTAGACTGTACCTACAAAGTTTCACGTCTGAGCGATGCGAGAACGCATAGGAGACGAACAAACAAATATTAATTTTTATTTTATATATTAGTTTTATCTCTAATAATATACCTATGCTCGTTAACTGTGAAATGTATTTATTGATAATAATCACCAACCACTAACTCCTATGGCATGAATATTTTTAATGAGTTCTGGGCATCAGTTGTAAATAAGTACTCCATCAAATAGGTAATATCATTATAACATTACCTACATATTATTTTGCATAAATATGAAATATTATAAATTCGGTGTAATTATTGTTTTACAACTCCGATTCATTGTGTTTTGCGTGAAGTATCAAATGGTTTTTAAAGGTATTGAAGACTGCCCTAATCCGAGTCCACCATACGAAAGACATAAAAAAATTGACGCACACATTGTTGCAGTTAACCAAACTGACAGTTTCTACTACAATGCCAACTTCAGCGTGTTGGAAAACTTATCCGGATATTCATGGAGACTCAAAAACGGATACGAGAAGTCTGGAAAAATTGTATATGAAAATGATATGAAAGGAGTGTCCTGCAAAAACTTTTTTCCTAGACTAATCTATGGAATTTCGTCAATAAATTATGACCGTAAGACATGCGATATATTCAAAGGAAATTATTCTTTTAAAGGATTGGAAATATCTAAAATAGATCGAGCTTTCAATTTATTACCAACAAGACGAGTCGGGATTCACGTGTACTTCTTAAGTTACTATAAACCAACGGCAACTTGCTTTTGTATGATATCACGCGTAATGTTCATAAAACTATAAACTGACGTTACTTTTTATCAATTTTAATAATTTATTTGAAACGCAAGAGGAAAATGTTTGTTCGTAAATAAATGTTTTTTATGTAAGTACCTACTATATAATTATGTTCTTACGTAACTTAAAAGCCATGTTCCCAAAAATAATATTAAATATAACTAAGTACATAAATAAAATTGTCTGGTACAATCTGATAAAATGAACACAGTTTTCTACTCCTACAGCGCATAGCGCTGTGTTCATTTAATGCGCATGTTTATTTTAAATAAAACAGAAGCGAGTAACTTCGTCAAAAATGAAAATTTAAGGGCCTTACCACAAAAAAGATAAACACCTGTTAAACACGAATGCTACCAAAAATAATATGCACTTGTTTTAGACAAGACAGTGCTAAAACAAGTGCATATTATTTTTGGTAGCATTCGTGTTTAACAGGTGTTTATCTTTTTTGTAGTACGGCCCTAAGTGTTTTGTATTAACCAGAGGAATTTAAATAACTTCCTTATTATTTAAATTTCTGTGGTATTAACCCATAACTAAAAGGTCGTGTATAAAATTATATACAAGAAAAACCAACTTTTTGTATGATTTAATAAGTTAAATTGAATACGGTGTTCCCACTTACTAGGTGATGAAAACTAAAAATAAATCCGCAGTTATTCACTAAGCACTACACAGCAGGTGTCACATTCAGCCTGGAGTGTCTGCTGGTACTAACTCCTCATTATACGCGGCGAGGTCATCACGAAAACTTTAAAGAGCGGCTTGACTGGGACTTCACTTGCGCTGTCCCTGACATGAGCTAAATAGGGACACTGATTGTTTAGTAAAGTTATGTTGATATAATGGGACCGTATCAAGTGTTAAGGCCATATTTCTCAAGTTGCGAAAAGTTACGAGTCCTATTTATTCTGTATAGCTCTATTTCTCATAGTACTTTTGCTCGTATTTTTTTCTATCAGACTTTCAGAAGCACGAAAAAGATTCGTTTCATGGTTGACATACCAAAAATCCGAATGAAGCTTTTTGATTTCAGCTTCTCAGAATTTCCACCTTGTTAGAATCTCCATTTATAAAAGAATGCGCTGCCGAAGTGAATATTCCCCGAAAGTTACAATCTGGGTATCTGCAAGTCGCGGTTTCTTTCTAGGCAAGCGTACTCCATCGTAAACCGCATCATTGCTTAACATCAGGCTAGATAGCGGTCAAAAGCAAGCATATTATTTATTATTTTTAAATTAAATTAAATGGTACATACGGCCTCTTATTAATTATGTTTGTATATCTATAGGAAGTCGATAGCAAATTGATTTTAAACTAAAACTTAATTTTATCTTTATTTTTCATATTAGCTAAGTCAAGCTAAGTTGAAGACATACCTACATTATTTGTGTGAAAAAGAAATACTTGAATTCTGACGTATGACGTTTAAATGTTATTTTATAAAGTTGGCACTTATAAATATATTGCACCGGAAGCCAACCATGTTGTATATCCTTTTACCGTGCTTAGGGATTTATCCCGGCTGGAACGAAGCCGTCAAAGTATCAAAGGATTTAAACTTCGGACAACAAACAAACATCACAAATACATTATTATGTATGTATGTGTAAAAATAAAATGCACCATGAAAAACAAACGTCTCTAAAACAACGTTTTATTTATAAACACAAACAAGGGGACAGTAAAAACGCCGCCGTATTTTATTGTATACGTATCTCTTTGAAATATTTATTCAAATTCATCTACACAACGCCAACGCAATTTTCTTCGTTCTACATTCTGTATTTCGTAATTTACATAAACCAACAAGGAACTAGTATTTTCTGCTTTTATTTAAGTAGTTACTTTTTATTCTAGTACAAACAGTGAAAACAGTCACGCTTGTTAAGTCAATATAGAGTATACATTATTTCGTTACATACTCCACTCATATTTCACGACATTCACACATTTTCTCGACAATCTATTATGAGCTCTGAACACTAACAAAAGTTTCGAGACGAGGGCTCTTAGCTCTAAGATAAAACGTCTGGTAAGTGGCTTCTCAGCTAAAAGGGCTTGAGAGGAGCGTTGTGGAACTAGTGGTGACAAAACTCTAACTGGCTTTTGTCTATCCACGAATAACCGCTATCTGCCTGAAAGTGAACACGACCTTACTTAACTTAGCCAGACAGGAGTTAATCACGAGTGGCTGCTAATTTAAATAGCTAATTAAACCTTACTGCTTAGATAAAAAATAACTGACAAAATATATTTTTGTGAAACCACAAAGTTGATTGCTTTATTGCCCAATTTCAACTGTTTTCTTAGCTACTGTATGCGCTAATGTCTCGGTGTGCCAACTTCAGCCCGGCCAAGTTAGATCGTGTATCCTCAAGATCTAATCGAATAAGTGAAGTTATCTATTCTACATACTTATTAATATATTTGATCGTCGTATAATATAACAGATAAATAATATTGTCTCGTGTAGATATTTTAATACAAAAAGATACATTTTTAACATAGTGTTAACTGATAACTGATCTACTTGAGAAAGGTTGTGCCATCTACATACCTGAACATCCACAAACCCTCAAGGTGTGTCCAAGAATATGACAATATAGCAGACGATCCGGTTGAACGTGGGACGAATTCATCCTTCTTTCATTATTTAGTGCTGGCAATCTGCCATTAGGTACTGGCCACTTCATAATGAAAGAAGGACGACTCCGTCACAAACGTTGTGGAGAAAAGGTAAGGTAAGGACAATCAAGCCATTGAAAACCGCCCGTTACAGAAGTTATGCGGATATGATGTCAAGGACAATAAAATACTTAGTAACAATCTTAGATTATAGAAACAAGGAGATGTGCCAAGGCGCTATCGAGCTTGATGCCTGATCTTGAGCAAATTGCTCATATTAAAAACATACCCGCTGGCGACGAACCGAACACGATCGTTGGCATAAATACAGTGTTTTAGTTTAGTGCTAGTGTTGAGTGACGATTAACAGTGTTAGATTAAGGGTGTGCGGAATGTTTAATTCGTGGGAGATCTTTTTATTCACAAGGAGCGCTTAATTATGCACGTAATTGTGTCGAAAAGTGGCATCAGTTGTTCCCGTACTAATTTGCTATGATGGCATATCGCTCCTTGTTTCTATGATCTGAGGTAACAATACATTATAAATAATTCCGTTTTCCTCATGTCATACAGGCTATCGTTTACCTATTCACTATAATTACATATTTGGATTAGGCGAATAGGTATGACATAAGTAAAACGGAATTATTTACAATTTTGTTACTATTTTATTGTACCTGCTTCCCCTCATCCTTCGCCACTGAAATACAAACAATTTATCCTAAACTTTGTAAACCCTACAAAATCCTTAGCAGCATGTGCCATATTTTCCTTAACCAAAAGATAGTTGATTGCGAAACTTGCTCCAGGAAGTTATTTCCCTTTGTTTTAGGTACAAGAAAAGGTCACCGAGTCATGTTACCAGCTACATTTTCATCGCTGTATTTTTTGTTGATGAAAAGAAAGCGACACGCATTGAAAGGGCATTGACCTGAAGTATCTTGGCTGGCTTAAGATTACATTTTGGTTTTATTCAAATATTTTATAAAGGAACTTTAAGCTCTTGAGGGTTAAGATATCGTATAACTTCTAATTATTACAAATTTTAATATCAAAAGTTAAAATTAAAAATACATCACCGATTGGGGCCTCCTTCTATTAGATACATTATTTTATATCGCCTAAATTCCGCTTATAATATTAATCAGGTAGGTAACTACTTTGTACAAACATCATCAAATTAGATTTTATGTACGATCGATTACAAAAAAAAACTTTATATTACCGGCAATTTTCTTTATATACAAATAATAGCTTTTGCCCGTGACTTCACCCGTGTGGTGGTTGGAAATTATCCCACGTGAATGTACTACCAGGATGTAAAGCCTATGTCACTCTCCGGCCACAACAAACTATCTCTACGCAAATAGACATGGTGATCCTACGAGTATGTTCTGTTGCGAAAATGTGTTTGTTGGTTTATCCTTCTTTCATGCAGCAACATAACAAAGGATCACCATGTTTTTTTGCGTAGAGATAGTAACGTTTTTGACACAACGCCTTACAAAGTACCTACACAATATAATTGGACCGGCGGCGAAGGCTTTAGGCATTTAAAACAATCCAGTATGGCAGCCAATAACGACAAACATGTCAGAAACTATCAATATGTCCTCCTCAAGACCATAATGATGGGCATAATCGCTGGAAAACGTAAAGTTGGCGCAAAATTTCATGGCTGAGAAACATCAGAGTATGGATCGGCATCAAGACTGTAGACCAACCTCAGAACCAAGTTCAGACTAGCCCTGGACAAGACAAAGTTTAAGGAGCTGACTGCCAATCTTCAGTGATGGAGCGGCACTAGAAGAAGAAGAAGTATGGCAGCCTCAGATCATAGAAACAAGGAGATATGCCATCATAGCAAATTAGTACGCGAACAACTGTCGCCGCTTTCAGTACATTTTTCGACACAATTACAAGCGCTCCTTGTGGATAAAAAGATCTCCCACACATTAAAAATTCCGCACACCCTCAATCTAATACTGTTAATCGTTACTCAACACTAGCACTAAACTAAAACACTGTATTTATATCATCGATCGTCAAGCTCAATAGCGCCTTGGCACATCTCCCTTGTTTCTATGATCTGAGATGGCAGCCTATCTCGCTAACAATGAGATAAACCTGTACGAAAATTGCAATTATCTCCGACCAAAGGACCACTCTATACGTAATTCCCAGGACAAGCGTAAATAACAAAAATACCATCCGAAAGTTACTATTAACGTGCCAAGCCTACATTGATTGATAGGACAAATAAATATCTCTTGACGTTAAGAAACGAGTCCCTAAGAAAAATGTTTCCTCGTAGGGCTTTTGGTTTTTGTATTGATACAAATGTAGCCACTTGCCACCTGTTTGTATTTGTTAAAGTGAATTGTGGGTAATAAGTTTACTGAATTTCATTTATACTAATATATTAGAGCTGAAAAGTTGTTTTGTTCGATTGTTTGTTTAAACGCGCTAATCTCTGGAACTGCGGATCGGAATCGGATTCAAAAAAATATTTTTCTATTTATAACAATATATGATAGCCAGATTTATGAGAAATGATAGAAGCTATATAACATTACGCTACGATGGTATAAATACAGTGTTTTAGTTTAATGCTTGTGTTAAATGACGATTAACAGTGTTAGATGGAGGGTGTGCGGAATGTACAATGCGTGGGAGATCTTTTTATTCACAAGGAGCGCTTAATTATGCGCGTAATTGTGTCGAAAAATTTACCTACTAAAAGTGGCATCAGTTGTTCCCGTACTAATTTGCTATGATGGCATATCTCCTTGTTTCTAAGATCTGAGGCTAGAACCCTTAGGAGCCGAGCAAAAATAAAAAAAAATCAGAATGAACGCTAAGCGAAAACGGAGTAATAGTGTGGGCGGGTAAATATTCCGATTTCTTTCAAATTAAACGACGACGGTTACAGTGTTTTGACTTTTAAAAGTATTTTTTTTAGCAAACCAACATTACTTACAAATAAATCATTGTTTTCTTACTAAACTTATCAATTTAACCACCTCCTTTGTATAAAAATCGTGACCCACGCGCATTTTCTAAGATCATTAAAAACTCAGCATGTATCTTTTGTGTGTTACGTTCGAGTAAACGTGTGAGCCACGTACGTCGCAATAGCCCGACGTCAAAGGACTCGTTTAGTCGAAGTTCGTGTAGTCGAAGTCTGTTGGAGTTTCACTCCGTGCCTAGGCGTAGTCAGCTGGATCGATAGCGAGCAGGTTGCAGTGACGTAGCCAACTGAAGTTCTAGATACCATGCGGTCAACGAACCTGAACGGTATTGTGAACTGACCTCTACGACTGCTGTTTTTTTATAGGAGGGTATCCTAATACTTGTATGTTACGATAAAATCGATTCAATCAGGTATATGATCAAAGTCAAAAGTCAAAGTCAAAACATTTATTTAAATTAGACCATTTACAGGCACTTTTGAAATGTCAAGCAATAGTTGTCAGTTAGCTTGTCCTTCAAGCTTGTTGCCCGTTCCAAAATGTAGATTCCTATGGAGAAGAACGGACAAGAAACTCCATGGTTCGATTATAAGAACGTCATAAAGGGAACTGCTCACTTTGTTCGGAGCTCAGGCTAAAACGTGAACAAGTTGTTCAGTTAAAAGTGTTTTTACCAAAAAATATAATTAATCCTAAAAACAATATTTTTCCAACCCTCGTGGCAAGAAATTCTAGGTAAAAGTTATCTAAATAATAAGTATTTAAAGCGTTTACATCCCACAAAGCAGCGCCATTTTTGGATTACAGACCGTGTTATTTATGATTCATAATCACTAATGAGGTTTTAGTCTATAGTAATATATAATTAAATAATCATTATGTTAGTGTACAAAAGTTTTTGTTGATTTTAAATCCAATAAAATAATTAAGAGTGCATTATAAATTATAAGGTCATAATAATATAATAACGTTTTTAAAAACAAAACAATTTTATTCATAATTTTTATTATAAAAACTGAAACCTCATTGTTGATTAAATACTCTTTGGTCATAAAATGACACGGGTCTATAACCAATCAATGGCGCGCTTTGTGGGATGTAAATGGCTTAAATACTTATTAATACGACCTTTTTTACATAGAATTTCCTGCAACGAGGGTTACATAAATATTGTTTTAAGAATTAATTATATTTTTAGGTAAAAATACTTTTAACTAAACAGCTTGTCCACGTTTTAGCCGAGAATGGGTGATTCCCTTTGGTCCATACCACTGAAATGTAATTTAAGTAAATGGTATGTTAATTTAAAGCTGGAACATATTTGAAATATTCAGTATTCGATGCCAGTTCGTTTAACTATGGGACCAACCTTGAAATCACGAAAAAAAATGAGTCGTTCCATATTTTTGTCAAGAGATATGAATATTTTTGAAAGGAACAGTTGTTTATTTTCGTGATTTCAAGGCTAGTTTCGTAGTTAATCGAACTAGTATCAAGAACTGAATACGTTCCTTCAATATTCCCGCGTTTAACCTGTCACCCAGTAGGTATAAGGTTCAATTTCATATAAATAAATAACTGAAGGATTGGAAATGAGCTGTTGTATTTTTTCTTTAGCGGAAGGCTTTAATTTTCGATGTTACGAAAATATGGTTTTCAGTATCGAGGTATTCGCAACGCTATGCTACAAGGTTTGCCGATAAGTATCAATTTAAATTTATTTCTGGTATTCTCGTCATTCGAAATCAAGGGCACACTTGAGTCCAAGTGATGATTGTGTTTTTGTAATTAACTATGCCCTACGAGTTACAACATTGACTTTTTAATAAAGACAGACGGCAAGAGAAACCGTAATGACTGCTATTTCGAGACTGATCAATTGGTGATGTCACACACGTTATTAAAAGCGTCCTGATTGAAAATTATGATCGGCAATAACATTCTGTACTACCAGGAAGTAAGGTTCAGATTCGTTTATAGGTGTGATTCTTTTTATTGTTCTGTATGAGCCTTGATTAAATGTTCTATATTTAGAGCATACGCGACTATTATATAAGAAGGTACTCAAAAGAAAAGCAAAATCCTGTAGATAAAGCTCACAAGAGAGAGCTAACCTCGCAATAATTGAGATAATTCTCTCCCAAATGTGTACTTGCCTAATTATTTGGAAAGTTTGTGCAAAAATATAACACTCGCTTCACATAATGGGCCCCGAGGGACACTTGAGCCTGTGAAGTTTGTGATTAGATTTCTTTGTACACCTACTTACCGAGGAACTCTTAAAAGGCTCAGAAACACGATTAAGAAGCTTTTTTGTTGTTGTTTAGGGTTGAGTCTGGCAAACAATTGCTTGGATTCAACTTTTAATTTAATCTTTTTTTATTACATACTTATGTGCATTAAATACAAGCTCATAATCGATAGAGCTTTGCAGAAAAATACTCTACCACCATTATTTAGTTCTTATAGGTAGGTACCACAAAAAGCAAACATACTAATATTTCACAAAGAGGACATACTACACAAAATTAATTATATAGGTAACATATAAGTACAAATATTTATTGTTTTTTAATTATAATGTACATTGAAGAAAATTCGCGTAGGTATAACCTCCAAATGAACGCACATTATTTAAATACCAGTGCGTGAGTATCAATTCCTTAACTAAATGAATATGTATTTACAAAGAAGTTAACAAACCGCTCGGCGCTCCTCCAATGCATATATTAATGCCGAAAATATCCTAGAACGCCAAACATGGCCCACAAATGGATACAGTCACGCAAGCAATCGTAGACCTTGCTTGTGCTTGACGCCATTTAATAAGCAGCTGTTTTCGCCATAATTTGACATTGACCTACTATTTTTTGTTTAATAGATTAAATTAATGTTATTTTAATCAGTAGATTTTTTTGCGTTTCTGCAAATGTGGTTCGTGGTTGATACCACGACAGTTTAATCCAACAATTTCTGTTTTATAATAAAATTTCCAAGGAAGAAAATGTCTGAAATTCTCATTGAATGTAAGAAAAAAGTTTTGAAAGAAATTCATCTCTTAAATTACCCGAAACAGAAACAGAAGTGGCATAACTTTTTAAAAGATGGGAAATACAGGTTGTTAATAAATATTCTTAATTGTTGAAGTTAAATTTTGATTACTTTTGCGTTGTTATCAGTTTTATATAATATAAACCAAAGATTACAGAACACTTTAATGAATATTAAACTTTCTGTTTAAAGTTAATTTGTACTACTTACTCTCTAAGTTTTCTACCCAAACATACACATTGTAGAAAAAGTTAAATAGAAACAGCTGCCGCATTCGATAATGAATTTATAAAATGATCTTCAGTAATAAATGTGGTTCAAAGTTACACTTCAGGAAATTTTATTTTATAGATACTTTATTTAACGGAAACAAGAATGTGGTATTACAATTAAATTATTACTTAAACACAATAATTATGAATAGTGATAGGAAATTCCGATGCATCACGTAAACTTCTTTAATTCCCACGAAAAAAATGTATGGACATGCCATTCTAAGCAAAAGATTTAACATGATTTATTTAAGCATGTTCAAATTATATTAACAAAGATAAAATAAGCACTTTAGATAAATAAGTGGGTGAATTTCCGATTTCGTAAACCCGGGATTTTCGGGAGACGTAATTGCATCTTTGTTGCAGATTTGTTAATAACTTTTAAATACAATTTGTTCCAAGTAATTTTAGTATGTTTCCATACTACCGAATTGTTATTATGATGGTTCGCCTTACGGAGAACGACTTACGGGATCACCGATTCTTTTAGACACCAATTTTGTTATACCAAGGGTATTGCATAGTGATATTAGAGACAGAGTTGAAACGCCTCATGTGCCTGTTACTTCAGACTTCAAACTGATATACTGCAACGCTACTTGTTGGCAGATATTCCCCGGACGAACGCTTTCTCACGCTTTTTCTCATTCATTCATTCATACATTCATTGCAATTCCCAAAACAATAAACGATTTGAGTTACTTATTTATCCGGATGCTAACTCAATAAGTAGTACGTTGTTCATAATAAGAAACTTCAGAACGTCTAATAACGAACCTAATTTGATTTACAATTAATTTCAAAGTTCCGGCTTTCATTAAAACGATGAGTTGCCAGTAGCTCAGTTGAGTAATGTGTTTAAAATATTGACTAATAACCGATGAAACTACGAGCAGGAATGCGACAAACTGGTAGGTAGATAACTGATATAGTGGCGTGACACACAGTTTATCAAATATTCACGAGCACTTTCGATTTACCATGGCTACGAAAATATTTGACTCTCTATGAATTATTTAATCAATTCCACTGTGAGGTACTCCCAATAATCGCTAGTAATGACTTTATATCAAAATAGAAAAAAATAGGAAATAATTAATTACTTACCTATTTTTTTACCTTATATACCAAATATTAAAATTATGAGTAAACAGTAAAAAACAAGGCTGGAAAACAGTATCAATATTACACCCAAATATCAGAAAACCTTATATAAATTACCTTTAATATTTTTTTAGTAAATTGTGTTGTCATTTCATAGACAGAGTCTACATATTATTCCCATCGAATACTCCCATTCGCTTTTGTTTTCCTTCAATATAGAATACAAGTGCTTTCGCCGAACGTATTCTGAATATCGGTTTCTCCGTATAAATGGTACGTGGAAGGAGTACGAACTAAATAAGTTTGAGCACGCAACGCTCCAGTCCACGCTCGAAAGGTTATCGCCGTTTCTGAAAATGTTCAGAATAATGCTTTTAATTTACCAGAACTTGTAGCAACTTATTTTTTATTTTATTTGCCGCTGACATTTTCAGAGTATATGTTCAAGTGTTTATTTCTACTATTTGATAAAGTGCAGTTGGTTATTCGTCTAGTTTTTTGAGTTAGTGTTTGTATTTTAATCTACACTATGATATCTATAATTTGTATGATCTTCATTTTTTTCTGTCGACAATGGTTGCCAATTCTTCTACTAATCCCGTAACCATCTTTGATTTTAAAGCGATGAGGATTGTCTTATCCACTCCTCTCAATTTCTATTTTCGTTGCGATGCAGTTAAAATTACGTTCATTTTTTCAGAAACGATGGTTGTCATTTCTTGTTACTGTTCGGTGCGAAAATTGTCAAGATATGGAATCGCTTTCGTATCTGTCTGTCCGTCTTATCTTTAGTGACTGTTGTGAATTCTTGGTAAGGGGAATATATTTATGGAAGAACGAGAAAATGAAATAAAATGCGGAATATGAGGAAACAAAACGTTATATCTCACGGCTGCTCAAAAAAGATGTACGGCCAGTCTTGTCGCCTCTGGATAACTTCCGTTTAACTTATTTGGCAGATAATTTCACATGAACTCAAATCTATTTTTACATTTATCTGGTAGATACTGCCATCTGGAGGCTGTGAAACTAGCCTTTAGACAAACAAATAAACCAATCTCATTCTACTGTCCTAACAAATCAAGTTGTCAGAATCAGCATAAATGTCAAACAATAGCTGTTCAATTGATGCTATCCCGTCGGTTTAATTACTGGTACAGTGTGAACAAGATTTAGGGCAATATTTACATTTTACTGCAGCAGTACGGACGTGGCCAACCAACCGAATGTAATTAGTGTGGCGAGGCGACACAGAATGATGTAGCTACTATATTAACTAGTTATGCCGTGGAGTAGAGAGAGAATGGAGTCGTGTGATATAGAACTGCGGCAAAAAAGGCCGTATACCTAAAACCAACTTTATAACAGCTAAAACTGCAAACTTAAATAGGTCGTCGATCTTTAGAATAAACACTATACGTCGGCAATTGAAATTACGTTTGATAACGTTACGTCAGGCCAGGCCATTTCCCACACCTCACAAATTCAGATTCTAGGTTCTCATTGAGATTTTTTGAATGAAAAAGCCTTGACTAACATCGACTCACGGATCGAACTCAGGAGCGCTCATCAGCCGCGTTTGCTACCACTTAACTAACGAGGCAGCCTATGAAATATAGATAATTTACTTATCAACACGTTTATTCGTTCCATTTACTGTCTACTCCGCGTGAACATAGGTAGACAATGTCTACGCTCGGTAAAATAATTTACCGTCGGAAAACTCTCCCGCCATGTGTTGAAAACATTTTTCAATATCAACATAACTTCATTTGTTCTTATTAAATTGGATGGCGGGCCGAGCTGTTTGTTAACTTTCAGTAAATATTTGTTGAAGTTATTTTTATCAATAAATTTCGTGTGGTTATCGTATTTTATATTTTGTTTGAATGTGACAGCCGAACATCGACCGCAACTGTGTACAATAAATTATTCCGATGACCCCACTTGCTCTACACGAACAAAAATGTTTACTCCTTTTTTTACAAAATTGCAACCACATGCCTATATCTTCTACATAAAATAATGTTTCATACCTATAATACTAAGATATATTTTACCACTCCAGTCCCATAATACCAGCCATTTATTATTCATATCACCCACTATATTAAAGCCAAATAATTCATCTATTATACCTAAATAATTAACGACACCTTCGCGAGTATCACGCCGTGTGATATTGATTTCATGAATTAGTTTGCCGGTCGCGTTCGAGGTTTGCGGCGTCTGCTCTGAGCCTCTGAGCTCCTTATACGCGAATCGACATGCCTACATCTATTGAAATACATTACGATTATAAACATGACCACGGTGTTTGTGGTCCCTGGGAACACAGGCGTTAATTTTTATTTCTTGTTATTATGAACTTTTGGAAAACTGCTTATGTTCGTAACAATGCCACGGACTGATCATTCTATTCACCAGATGTGTAGGTCAGTGTGTATGTGTAGTCAGTCACCAATTTTGGCAGCGGACTTGACTGCCTAGGTTGTACTTAACCCTTTTCCTGTCCTGTAATCTACATATAAGTACCATCAGCCGTAGAAGCTCCTTTAATACTCTCATCGTTTAATTAAATTCTACATAATACAGTAGGTACCTATTCGGTAATACATCCTACTAATATTATAAATGCGAAAGTTTGTGCGTGTGTGGGTGTGTGGGTGTGTGTGTGTGTATGTTTGATAGAGTATAGTCTGGAATAACACATAGGCTACCTTTTATCCCGAAAAACGCGGGTGAAGCCGCGGGCGGAAGCTAGTTTCAAATAAAACCTAAAAATAACATAATGGTGTGTTGTAAAAATGGTAATCTAGACCCGGTTGATTATTGAATCAACCGGGTCTAGATTACCATTTTTGCTTGTTGTAATAAAGCTCAAAGCTTTATTCTAAATCATATAAGTAATAGCCAACAATTCCAGTATTTTCATTTTCAGAACGTAAAATAGCACCCCGAGTCACGAATCAAAGTACCTAATTTGGTTCGCGGCGCGATCGAGTTATATATTGAATTCTGTAACAGCCATGTTCTACAAAATTGTTACATAAAAGTGCTTATATTTTTTACTTGTGCAGCGCAACACTACCTCTAAGGAACAATGTCCTTGAAGTATGATCCTGATCTTTGTGGTTTAAGCTGAACATTGTGATTATATAGATAGACTAGATGTGCCCCGCCACCGCTTTAATTTAAAATAAATCGGATTATTTACCCTCCCGTACTATTACTACTTAATTTTTGCTTAGCGTTCTTTCTGACTTTTTTTGCACGGTTCCAAAGGGTCATAGCGTGATGTTAAATAGCTTATACTATTCCTTATGAATTCGGTTATCTTAATACAAAAATATTTTTTCAAATCCGACTGGTAGTTCCAGATATTAGCGCGTTCAAAGAAAACAAACTCTTCAGATAGGTAGGGTTGTCATTTAAAAGGAACAACCCCAACGAATGTTCGGGTCCCTTTTATAAAACGTAACATAATTATCCTAAATCCACTCTAACGTACGCCATTCCGGTTTTTATCTCGCCAATCTGGCAGCCTCGATAGTATACGAAAACCAGTAAGTTCAAGCACCTACCGCTATAAGATAGATTGAAGTGGATGCCGGTACCTGGCTGCATTTTATTGCTATGGCCGATGTTTATTGCAAACCGTATTGTTCGAGGCGATTGTCTTTTGTCGATGTACGTATACGACGATACTATACGGGAGCCCATACACTTGGTCGGATCATTCGGAGCGTATGGAAGCGTATAGTAGGGAATATCGGCATTTAGGTACGATTTGGCCAGTGGCATGCATTGCACATAGGCAAGTAGGCAGTGCCTACCTCATAAGATCAAATAATCTATTGGAACTGGTACCTACTACATAAAAAAAAATATCAATCATCACTGATTAATAATATAATTATGATGATGATATATTTGATTTATGTAGTAATAGATAAAATAGTTATATTGAATCTTATGACGTATGCACTGCCTACTTGCCTATATGCAATGCACGTCACTAGATTTGGCGATGAACGATGGACTGCGTCCACTAATTACATATCTCGCTTCGACTTTTTTATAACAGTCAAACCAGTGCTTCACTGACGTGCACTTGCATTATGGAAGGCAGTGATACTATTCACTGCAGATGACGTAATCGGCACATCAAATGACGTCCAGCGCGGATTTGCCGACCTAGTGAACACCGTTCTATAATATGAATCAATACAATACAAAGCAAGAAATCCTTACGCTCCGTACGCCAGGAATGTCTATAATTCAGGTAGTTGTCATTTTTCTAGAAAATATATATTGCCGACAGAGTTATATGACAAATGGGAACGCATTGGTAACTATTTCCTTGGATTGAATACCGCAGAGTTCTTTTGTTTTCTATCTTGCTATTTACATTGCTTTCAATGCTATCTGAAGGCCAATTTAGTCTGGTATCTAAATAAGTAGCACTATGACTGACATTCGACCGAATTGAGATTAAAGAACTGAATAAAAAATGGTATTCTGCTACTGCTTCTCTATAGATGCCATTTTTACCCGACTTCTTGACATTTATGATACAGAGACTAAGGCTGCACATCCCCAGTAGGCAAACTGTTAGCGGCCGACTGAGTTTGCGGTGTATCGGTTCAGTACGCCCTTCCATACCTATATTTGAAATGGAGTGTCCACAGTTTGCTAGTTTTGCGCTAACAGTTTGCAGTTTGCTAACAGTTAGCGCAAAACTAGGAAACTGTCGGCCGCCGCTCAGTCAGCCGCTAACAGTTCAAAATCAGAATAAAATTTTGAACTTTTTAATTAGGCCTCATGCTATTTTACCTACATAACATTTACTTTCTGTGTATTTAGAAAGGTTTAATTTACCATGAAGTTTACAGAAAACAGTAAACAAACCGTAGCTTTACCCATTCTGCAGTCTTCCATTAACCAACCAGTCCACGTCTGAGACAATTTTACTTTTTGTTCCCCATTTTAAAAGACAGCGCCGCAGAAAACTTGCATGAGCATCTAGCTTTGACGTATACCTAGTGGAGAACAAAATGCTCGCGGCTAGAGTTGCACTCGGCCGGGTTTTATTATTGCTCTTTTTACGTCATGCTAAATCCCGGGATTATCTCGGTAACAACTGGGAAAATCCCGGGATTACTAAGAGGATTGAGTTTGTATTCTGACGGTTTGTTTGCCCTAACTTTAACGCGATCGCTTTTCGTACAGTCGTTATATTTTTTTTTGTATGTGTACTAGCTATTTGCCGCGGTTATGGATGATATAATTGTTGTTGAATTATCAAAATGAGAGCCGTGGTGATCGCATTAACAGTGTTACGCAATAAGCATGCGGGCTGCTACCGAAAATTGTCTAATGAAAAACTACTAACTACTAAAATATAGTAGGTAGTCATAATAATTATAATACTTACTTATTTGTATATCTATAAGAACATACCTACCACATTATGTATAATGTAGACAGTTCTATTTCCTTTACCGAATGTAAAATGCGCTCCGCCGCGCGCCGGTCGATGTAAATTGTACCTAAGGATCCAATAAGCCCAAACATGTTTCGGTGGTTGTCGTTGCCCATTCGCCTGGTATAATCATTTAATCGTGTCTTTACGCATAGGTAATCCGGAATTACACGAATGACATCTTCCGCCTATATTTTAATTTAACGTAGAAGGTTACGGTTAAAACTTGTTGTTATTGACATACAATGATATTATGACAATGATAATGAGTGATATGACAATAATTACCTATATGAGTATAGACGGTAATTTTGCCAATTAGTGCTTAGCAGGGGGCAATTCCTATTTTGTTTGTAACTGCTATATTAGTTAAGAAATTGTGAAGAAAACTTGCACAACAAATAATGAAGAAAAGAATCGACTAATCCATGAAATCTACAATTTAACACATTGTTGAATTAGTGCATTTAGTCCATACAATATTTTTTTTTACTAAGTACTTATATTATTATTACACACTGTCTTCGTTTTTACTTTAAACTATCCTGTCGCAGGTCTGTTGACAGAAATTTCTTTAGAAATAAGCAGTACCTTTGTACATAATGTTTCTTTTATATTTTTGTCCTTTGTATGTCGTGTGTATCTACATAAAATAATCAATAAAAAATATCGATAATCAAGCAATAAAATAATTATAGTAGAGTAATATTTTCAAATCCTGCAACATCATCGTGAATGTTATCGTAAATCACTAGTGTTGTGCAGTGGCGATGAACGATAAACCTCGTTATCTCCGGGAGGTCCACTTTACTCACTTAGCTCGCATTGCATCGGCTAATGTTACTCACTAGACGCCATTTATCAATTCTCTACGAGTCTCTTTTTACGTAGTAGAGAAAAGTGTGTGATCCACTTGTTTATTTTTGACTTTTAATCAATTTACTTAATAACGTTTATTTTGTGATTTTTAAACATGTGATACCTACTAAAAAATTATGAGGCTAGCTGCTGTGCCCAGTATGCGTTGCGATGCCTTTGTTGTCAGAAAATTTCCTAGGCGTGTGCACAACAACTGTTCAAAGTTTCAAGACAATCGCATGAACGATGCGCGAACGCATAGGTGGCGAACAAACTAACAAACATATTTTTTTACTTATTTCGAGTAGATTTAAAAACAAGGTACGCGAGCGTTACTCCAACCTGCGACTGCATCACATAGTGGCCGTTCCCTATAACTGATTTATCGGCTCTTTCCCCTACTACAGATAGATTTTTGACATAAGCTATATAGAAGTAATGTCAAAAATCTATTTCTAGTAATAGCCGATAGATAGGTTATTGGGAACGGCCATAAAAGGGATTTAAAATTAAGCGAGTGTGACATGATGAGAGATGCCACACCATGGCAGAGGTCGCGGCTTAAAGTCCCACACGTGTCAGTTGTTTTTAAATTTCGTATAAGTTACATTTGTGAACTCAACCTCATGGTGTATATCTCAAACAAGAGCTCGAATATACAACATTGTTTTGTAATTTTATGGCATTTCAATTATTAGTAAATGTCCAAACTTCATCAAAATTATCGACATGGTTCCTCGTTGAACTGGAATCTCAGAAAATTTTAACCCTTCATAAGAAAGGGGTTTATTAAACGGGCGCCGCTGGGCGGGACTTTCAATTGGATCGAAAGGGGCTCGGAGTTCGAAACTCTCGGTGGCTGCGAGGCGAATTGTATGTGTTTAGTACTGCTTGACGTTCGGCCTAGTTGCTAGCAATTTAATTAAACCTAGTATTGTGAGATAAATACGTTGCGAGCACGCCCCGCACGCCTAGCATGACCAATTCCAACTCTATTCTACCGATAATATACAAAGTTCTTTTTATCCAACATTCCAACTCATTATCTCTTCTGCTCGAGCACGCGGCGACCCGTGCTTGGCGTTGTAGACTTTCGTCAACTAAAGAATAGAATCATTTCTTAAATTAATTTTTAACATCGCCATGCTTCAATCAGTAGAAATCTTTCTACAATCTGTCATTTTGTCTATTCTTCCGTGGATAGCACCCATTTCGGTAGTGCTCTTGGTACGCGTGCAGGAAGGTTTTGAGAAAAAAAAACAAGATGCATCGCAACACATTAGCACATCACTGACAGAGCTAGTTCTATAAAAAACTTCATACAATTTCCACACGTTATTTAAAACACGAACGGGCCCCGCCTCATCCCACAATCTGGCCGAGTGCTACCGAACACGTCAGGAGCAGGAGCCAGCCATAATTGCCTGCTGCCAACGCTAATAACAAAGTTTGTACGCAGCACGAATTCATGATGCGAACATTAAGAGCACTCAGGGCATCCGACATCTTAAACACACACCGCAGTAAACAGAAATACTTACTTATGTACCTTTTAGTTACGATGGCTTCATATGTCTGTATTGTTGTACTTGTCTGTAGTACAGATAAGGTTAGACGTTGTGTTCTTAAGATATAACATAAATTACTAGATGTAGAAATAAGTCTTTGGTATTAAATTACAAAAAAAAATTATCCATAAAGATATTTTTAGAATTCACTCAATATTTTTTTATATAATTTTTTTCTTAATCCGTTTAAAATTGCCAGAACTGAAATCACCAGGCAAATAATTTCAAACAGATTCTTTGAAAAACGATTAAGTATTTCTAATAGGTTTTTCCGTCCTATCCGTCATCTACTCTTTACGTCACTGAAGTAATGATTTATAAACAAAAATATAGGTACTTACATTATTCCAACGTTTTATGCATGTGTAACCTAAGTATTCCAAAATACATTAAGCTAAAAATATACTCACTTAAACCATAAATTCACATTTTATGAAGAATAAATTGTAATTTTCCCCAACGGAAAACATCGGTACAACCCGGTTTTACATTATAAATTGTATTTTACAGAGAATATGCAAACAAAATGAATACCTTCACCATTTATTATTTTTCAGCTGAAATAATTGCATTATTTAACATGAATTCTTTTTAAAGCATTATTTAATATAACATAACTGTAACCTTTACTTTAAAACTACAGGTCAGAGGGGAATGGTTTAAAAATTCTAGGAAATGATTAATTGTGTGAACTTGGGTAGCAAATGAAAAAGAAACAGATTTATAGAAATAATTAGTCGCTGTGCATATTGTTCGTTTTTTATTTTCTTTGCTTTTCATCTGACGTTATACTATATACTATAAATTATATTATAAATATAAAAGACTAGCTAGACTTTGCCCGCGACTTCGTCTGCGTCACTTATGGCAACTGTGCAATTTTTCGAGATCAAATGTAGCCTATACACTCAGGAAATAGCTTCCTATCAGTGAAATAATTTTCAGAATCGGATTAGTAGTTCCGGAGATCACCTACCACCTCATACCTATATATAAACTTTACTTCTTTAATTCTGTGGGCCTAGCACGAATGAATTCAAAACAAACAAAATTTTCAGAGTGTAGGAGCCCCCTGTGATGGTAATAGTGCCTGGTCTGCCGGCATGCGATCAGTCCATTTAGTAGATCAGAAGCAAATATTTCAATCATGAATCAGTTATAAAAAGTACTGCTATCTCTTGGAATACAATAAAAATTAGCAATTGTCCTAGTGTAAATCGACATGCTTGTTGTGTGGTTTGTCCCCCAAAAGTATTTATTTTTTAATGAAAGAGGTAAATAACATGTTATGCTTCTTTAACATTTTACCCACGGCCTCCCTCTTGTGGTTGTAAGGAAAAATTACAGATTTCCGTCTCACAGAAACCGTGCATTTTTTCAGAATAAAAAGTAGCCTATGTCAGGAGGATGATGATTTTTTGGGCTCCGGCCTATATCATAAATCTCTATGCAATTGCTACGTTGCTACGTGAAAGAAAAACACACTTTATTAAGTACCTAGTAGGGATTTATAAAATGTACATACTGTATCTGGTTTCTCATAAAATCAATCAAAAGGAATACTACTAGGAATACTACTACAGTGGAAATAACGAAGGTGATCATGTTTTTATGTCTCATATCAAAATCTCAGATTTTTAATAACGTTACGCGACGCCACCGTCCACCCAATAAAGAAAATATAGAGCAATAAAATACAGACATGACAGCACAGAAATAACAGATGATATTTATTTGTTCTGGGGTGGTAACGGGGGGAAGTGACCGTAAGATTGATTTCTTCATTTACGAGGAACCAATCTAATATTATAACAATTTATGGTTGTTTGTTTGTTCGTTACGTACGCGTTCGCGCATCATTCATCCGATTGACTTCATATTTTGTACAGTTGTTTTTGGTAAACCTGGGAATGTTACTGATAAAGAAAATAAAATGAAAACGCATTGCAAACTCGATCTGTACCTACTAGGACAGCATAACTGAACTGCACGGCTGTCGATCTAAGTAATAAGTAGGTATGCGAGAGCTTGGTGTGATTGCAATGAATGTTTTTTTTATGTTTTTTTTATTATGATTCTTACCCAAAATAAGGGTTTATTAGGCTAGTTTTAAACTTGTACAGAGTTCTTAGTTCTGTTATGAGCTGAAAGAACTGCATAAATATAAAAACCATGAAACATTTATAACAATAAATGTGTTACACAAAATTATAATATGAAAAATAAATTAATTTGAATGAATCTAAACCTTTTTAATATAAGTATCCACTTTACGAAACACGCAATTCGTTTATGCATCAGTGAGTCATATTTTCACAACAGCTGCAGAAGGGTTTCATAACCTTGTGTTGTACCCGACCTTTTTAGGGTTATATTGGTATTGATTTTCAATATAATAAAGGTTAAATTGACAAAGTTAATAAAATCACGGACCAGCCATGCATCGAAACACGAACATAATTGAACTCATAAATAAATGTAAGTTATTTTATTTGTATGCTCTTATATTTGTATTGCTTTTCTCCAATTTTGAATATTACTCAGTCGATTGTATTGCGTTGATTGAAGAAGAGATTTCATGGCTTGTTACTCAGTAATTGGTTTACAGAATTCGATTACCTAGCGTCATAACTATATCATTATAGTATTTTGTTAGTTAGAACGCCAGCGTATTTATGGCTCTTTCAATTTAGACGATTGGTGGGATTAACGCGGCTTGCGGTAGGAGTTGACGTGACATGACGTGATGAAAAAAAACGTTATGCCCCCTCCATAAATCTAAAACTCACGGTAATCCCGCTTGCAGTCTCCGACCAGTACCCGTCAGGAGCAGGAGATCGCGTCGCCGGATTGGAAAATAATACGCTTAATTTTACCGTGCTAAAATGGGTAATAGAAGAAACACTCATACGAATATGCACATCATTGGACTTTTGTTCCTGATAGGGGTCCCCCGACTGGACACGTATTTTTTAAACAAAGCTGCTACATACCCGCAAAAATGTAAATTTATACTACGTTATAATAATGAAATGTTTTTTATGACAGTACGATCAACATGTCATTATATACAGGATGGCAGGTTAGACAGTGGAAATATTTAAAGGGGTCATTATACTCATCATTATGAACAACTTTTACTATGGGACCAATCCTGAAATGGCGAAAAAAAAATCAGCTGTTCATTTTGTTGAGTTATGTGTTCGAACATAAATGTATGGAACAGCTGATTTTTTTTTCGCTATTTCAGGGTTGGTCCCATCATAGTAAAAGTTTTTCATAATGATGATTACAATGACCTCTTCATATATTTCCACTGTCTAACCTGCCACCCTGTAGAACCCTTCAACTGTCACAATTGATTTTGACCTGAATCAGATGAACTAATAACAAGCTCACGTCTACAAAACACTATACGTAACCCTCAGAACTGATCCCAAATCCTTATAAACATCAAAATCCATCTACCACATTAGTTAACATGAACTGCACACAACTAACATGCACACATACACCCTATAGCATTACTAGACAATCACTAACTCACACACACTACAATAAAAGCTTGTCAAATATACGGGATCTAAATCCCGGTGTCCGGAAACGGGCATAAGCGATGCGGGTCCCGGATTACGGGATGATGCGGCCGGAACGCGCCTGAAGGGAACCGGGCGGATCTCACAATGTAAGCTTCTGACCCGAGCCGAGAGCGGATGTAATTTTTCATTTTAAAAACATTTTTAGATATCACTCTGTTGTAGTAGTTAGCGTATGTAATTATTAGCTTTTACTCGCGGCTTCGCCCACGTTTTTTGGGATAACATTTTGGTATAGGATATATTACTGCAAAGTTTTACCAAAATCCGTTCAGTAGTATTTGTGTGAAAGAGTAACCAACATCCATACATCCATCCATACATCCTCACAAACTTTCGCGTTTGTAATATTAGTAGGATAGGATACAAACAACCGAATAAAGCGATTTCAATAATATCAAAATTTAAACATTTTCACTTCAATATAATTGGTAGAAAAGCGAATACTTATTACTAACAATCGATAACAGACACTCAGTGATTTATTGTTCTTAACATTTTGACTAATTACACTGAAAAAGCCATTATTCTTTCGGGGCTTTCAGCGGTATTATTACAGCCCCTCATTTTCAACAAGTGTTTTTAAATGTCTTCATCATTATGTTAATACAAAACAACAAAGGAAACAATTTATTGATTAAATTACTTCGATTAAGAACCTTGTTTCGCTTATGTAATAATTATGTATATTTTGATAGTATTTGTGAGAAAAAACAAGAAAATATTGTATATTAAAAAATCTGTTTTATGTCATAACACCCTACATGAGAATCTTCTTTTGCAGAGACAATTCACAAGAGCTACGAATATAATATCAAATCTGTTACGAGTGTCGTAGCTCGTAGCACCGTAGCCGCTACACCCTCTACACCTGCTACGAGGCCTCGCCCCGCTCCCGCTCATAATTACATTAACGGCCAGCGCCACTGATAAGCCGCGAAACAATACCCTTAATTTGTACCAATGACGAACTCAATGGGTGCTTAATTTTATTAGAAATGTATAATTAAAATTAACAAACCGGGACACAGTAATGGAAATGAGTACCTTTCTCGGTTTTATGACGATAAATGCGGTTCTATTTTTAGAAACGCAAATTCTGCTGGCACTTACGTTTCTAATTTTGTTTCGTTTTGTTCCTTCAAACCTTGCGTCAATTAGGGATAATGATATCTTTTTATTCTATGGTTGTACATGTACAGTACTTTAGCGAGATAAATATTCAACAAAATCTTAGCTAGATAAAAATAAAAAATTGGATCTTTTAATCTAAAAATTATAAGCTGACATGACGTCTCAGAATACATAATATATATTGTGTAACATAAATATAAGCACCTGGTTCAAACTTCAATGTAAAGTTCAACGAATCTAGATACGGCTGGGTACTGCCATGAGTACTTACGCAAACCCAGTGAATCGAGTAATCTCGTTAATTAATTCAAAACTTGGAAACATTAAACAACTCTATTTTACGTTTCTCGCACGTGTTAACTACGTGGAATAGGTCATACGTAATACTCTGTGTAATTACCATGCACCGTGTATATACACATACACAAACATAAATATGTGTGGGTGGCTTCCTCAGATCATAGAAACAAGGAGATGTGCCAAGGCGCTATCGAGCTTGATGCCTGATCTTGAGCAAATTGCTCATATTAAAAACGTACGCGCTGGCGACGAACCGAACACGATCGATGGTATAAATACAGTGTTTTAGTTTAGTGCTAGTGTTGAGTGACGATTAACAGTGTTAGATTGAGGGTGTGCGGAATGTTCAATGCGTGAGAGATCTTTTTATTCACAAGGAGCACTTAATTATGCGCGTAATTGCGTCGAAAAATGTACTAAAAGTGGCATCAGTTGTTCCCGTACTAATTTGCTATGATGGCATATCTCCTTGTTTCTATGATCTGAGGTGGCTTCACACATGCTGACGTTTTAGTTATCGAACACAAGGTGGCGATTTTAATACATTTATTTAAATGTTGCACTGCTTATGCTCAATAGACTTTTAAACAGACTCCGACACAAATCGAGCAGAATACCTGCACATATTATGTACTTATACAGTTGACAGCATAAGAACTTATGACTAATTTTGTATTTAAAAACTGATTTATTAAATATCAATCAAATAATAATAATGTTAGTTTTGAATAATTTATCTACTTGATCTTGGCTTGTAATTGCAAAAATGCTGAGATAAAAATGTAGAAAAGGAGAACACAAATTACAAAACGTTTATCAAAATAAAAAGAAACATCCAATTCGGGACAGAGCATCCTTTTACATAAGAAATATGCATAAAAAGGTTATTCTCTTAAGAAGGTGATTTAGTCTCTTCCCCGGGATTTACGAACGAGACTGGTATTAGCATAATGTCGCACGACACGGTTTTACGAATGAATGACAACATTTTATAAATGCAATGATTCTCGAAATCTCTTTTTTTTTTTAACCAAGTCCTAGAAAAAAATCGAGGCCGCTATTGAGTTACTTAAGTTATACTTTCATTATCTTACTCTATATCGGATTAATTTATACTAGTGGTCGCCTAGTGGTCGAAATTCGCGTCGAGTTTAGCGTTCTGCACGCCTGCTCCATATGAACTTTAGCAAATCTCACGCTCCTCTCTAGGCGCAACGTTCTTTGAAAGGGGTACAAAGTTTCTCTTCACGTATTTAATATATAGATAACAATTCAGGCCTCGTGTAGGAAAAGTTCTCCGGGTCACACCAAAACTCATGCCACCCGCATGCGTTTATTACCATTTTTACAATAAAGTGCGATGGTAACATGAGCCCTGAGATACCAAGATACAGTTGATTAAAGTATTTTAGCTAATCATCATCCTTTAAATATTGTAAACTCATTTATGGGACGCAGAAACAATGCATACATCAAAAGTTAAACATAACAAATGAATGAGACTCAGTGTCCTTTTCCATTTTCTAAACAAAAAAGTTTGGCCCGTCAGTGGAGTGCTAATGGCGGCAAAAAATGCGATTTATACCAGTTTCCTTGTATCTAATAGGGCGAATATATTTTTATTTCGGTTTATGAAAACAGAACACAGCGAGTATTATTAAAATGGGCAGCAGTTGTTGACTTAATTAAACCGGGAGAGGGCGCCAATGAAAAAGGGTTTATATTGTTGGCAAATAGAAGAGTGGGAAACGCTCGACATTTTTGAGGGTGCACAAAATTAAGATCTTAATTAAAAACCATAACATTCCAACTTATTTTTACCAGAGATGAAGCCCAAACATTTTGCAATATTGTCGCTCGAAATAAGAATATACTTTTATGTCATTAGGTATTCTTGCTACAATGTGAATCGTCGTCAAGAACCTTGTAAAAAGTTTCACAAAGAAACGGACGGGAACCCTCGGACATAATTCGCATTTAAATTAGCTCGTAAATAGCAGTGAATATAAATAACTGATAATGACTCGTTTTAATTTTCATAATGTATCTAAATTTTTCGTAGCAAGACCGCAAGGTCGCATGTGGCGCCATCTCACGGTGGTACGAGGCCGCATTACATGTTACGAGCAGAAACAAATTGTTACAAGACTAGAATGACAGTTTAACATAATAGAAATTTACACTGCTCCTCCCTTACAAGAAGTATCAAATTGAAGCTTCGGGCCTTCTGAAATCAATAGGTATACTTAATGTTACATAACTTGATAGAAAAAAGAAACTTTCTGGTCGCAGTGGTAACATTTTGCCTCAATTTATTGTTTCTATGTAATAAGTGGGACCCCTACCGCAATATTTCGAGCACGATTTATCTATATAAATCTAAAGGCGTATATTAGCTCAGCTTTCTCGGATAAACGTACAATGTTTCTCACATTGTTCGTATTTTCGCCTTTACGAAAGAAAAATAATGTTGCTATAGGAGAAGAGTAATTGTATTACAAATAAATTACACAGGTGGTCATTAATAAAATACCGTATATTATTGAGAGCGGAATTCCATTTTCTTTGTTTCTTGCCAAATTGGTTTGTTATGCCATAAGCTAAAGTAATTGTATTGTAGGAAAAGTATTCTTCTGGGTTATTTTTGAGAGCTTACATTTGAGTGACAACGTAAGTGATAGTTTCACGTTTGTCTCCGGTTGTTGCAGATACTCGGCGCGACATGTTGCGGCGACCGCAGAGGACGCGGGCGGGTTGATCCATCTCTCCACATGCCGACAGAGCTCTGCAGTCAGCAGAAAGGTACAAATGGCATAATTTAGGACCAATTTAAAAAACTTTTTCTAATTTTCGTAAATACTTTTACTTTTAAATAATCAGTCAGCCTAATTTATAAAAATATTGTTAACAGCCAGCCTAATTTATATAATATTGTTAACTTTTAACCTTATATAAATATCTAACCACCCATAGGGTACCTATGAACAATCCTATTCCAATGCAAATATTCAGCAGATCTCCTTAAGCGAATAGCATTTTGTCGGAAAACTCTAAAAATAGCTTCGATCTAACGCTACCTCTTAGAGACAATCGAGATCGATGCCATACGTAAATCATAACGTATGATAACATAGTAGAAACGTCAAATAAAATATTTTTATTCTCAGTATGTAGCTTGCCGAAAATAAAAATAATTTTGACCATTGGGCAGCGCGGACACAATAACAAAGAAAATGTTGTCGGCAGCTGGCCAAGTTGAAAAAGGAACGAGTATAAAATAAGCCTCGAGTCATCAATTTCGATATTTCCCCAGACACCGCGTTTCTAACTTAATACGTCACAATATCGGGAGCGATAAACCTTTTGTTACTTTTTTTGTCTCAATATATTCCTGTAGTTCAATTTATTTGAGAAGGAATACATTTTTTTGCTAAATAAGTAATGCTTCGTTATTTAATCTACGTCCATATATTTTCCAGAAATAAGAATATTTTCCCTTGTATTGAATAATACTTTGTATGAAAACAGAAAACAACACTAACTAAAATAAAACTTGTAGCAAATTCAGAACACGAAATGAAACATGCAAAAAAATTATAAAATCCAATTACCAAAATATGTGAAAATGTAACCATAACATTTCATTTAAGAGGGTTGTAATAAAACTGCACATACAGTTAAACAAGATCTATAGGGACTATAGGTAGGCGTTGTCGCGCTCGCGCCAATGATTCGCGTGTCGACTCTTATTGACGTCATAACCATAATACAACTTTTGAAAGTAGGTCATGTGGTCTCTGCGCTTACAGCAAAAAATAATAATATCATGTAGAGGCCAGGCACGCTAGCAACAACACTGCGTTCGCATGACCCTACTCGTGACTGTATTTTGATACATTTTATTTGCAAATTACGTATGTAAATTAAACAGGGTTGATACAAAACGGATATAATATAAATTTGCTTGCGTTAGCGAACTTGCAAACTATACCTACCAGCGATAGATTAATATTTAACGTATTATACCTACTAAGAAACTAATCTACGAAATGGGTATTTAATTGTAATAAACGTGCGGTGCATTTTAATAATTCAACAACAATTATGAAATTGCAATCGAAATAATAATTATTATGAAGATATTTTTTGTTTATGTAACAATCTGAATCTGAAAGTTGAGCTCGATAGAACAGAAATGTCAATCCATTTTTGCATCTTATATTTTACATAGAAAAACTCCACGAAACTATTTCCCATATACGGATATTTCGATTTACATTTTATTTACCTTCTGTAATCCGTTTTACTCCTACGCGGGTTTTGTTTGCCCTTCTAAACAACTACCTTTGTTTTGAATACACACTACACTCGCTAGGTATATTATACATTTAATTTTTATATACCTATGTGATAGAATATTTTCTAACCATAATAAGAAATTGGATTTCAAAAAAACTATATTTTAAGTACTCGTAGGTACATAATATTATAAAAAACCGGATAATTGCGAGTAGGACTCGCGCCCTGAGGATTCTGCACAAACTTAAAGTAAATAATAAATAAAATTAAATAAGTATTCCACTAGAATACGCAATAGCGCCATCTATGAGCAAGAGGCCGCTCTTAGGGCGCTTACCAACGTCACGACCCTAACGGTCACGACAAACGACACTCAATCGACGACGAGCGTCGACGACGTAGTCGCCTTGCTGACCGTGGATGACGACGTAGTCGCCGCACCGTCGACGTCGTCGCCTGGCGGCGGCGACGTCGCCCAGTTGTGTCGTTGAGTCCGTGTAGTCAGCAACAAATGGTCTAGGCGACAACGTCGACGGTGCGGCGACGACGTCGTCGTCCACGGTCGTCAGCAAGGCGACTACGTCGTCAACGCTCATCGGCGATCGAGTGTCGTTGGTCTGTAAGCGCCCTTAAAATCATACTTATAGTGGGTAGTGGCGAAATCTTTGAGCAGATGCCTCCACCCGTTAAGGTCTTGACACACCAACATACGGACAACAAAGTGATCCTATAAGATAAGGGTTCCGTTTTTCTGAGGCTGATTAAAAAACTAAGTAGGTACCTACTCAAATAAAGTTAATGAAAATATGAGCCACCAACAGAGTTTTTCTACCAAATGAAAAATAAATTATTTAAATCGGTTCATAATCGGCAATGGTATTGCGTAACAAGATGAGAAATGAGAAATTTTAAGTAAGAACTTGCAACAAAAACACGCAATTAGCCTTAATATTCCTGGCTTTGCAAAAGGGGTTAATTTAAGTGTTTACCTATTACCTAGGGGTTAATTTAAGTGTTATAAACAGCTAAGTAAAAGAGGGTTTATTTAAAATAAGTATAAGACTGTGTTGTAATTATTTTATAATGCAATGAAATATTGCAATTGAAAGTCATTACATTGAATGCAGTCAGAAGAAATAAAGGGTCTGACAACCGGTCTTAACTTTCTTTGTACACTTCCCGGTTTTCTCTGTTTAGATTGGGGAAGACAGGCGACTAATCAAATAGTGCACCTGCTAAGATTGCACTCAGACTTATTTAGAAATGGTGTCAACCACGGTGTCAACACAACTTTAACCCATTGACCGCTACGGCCAATCATTCTTGTCCCAGACGCCGAACCTTGTTTTGCTTGCAATAGGTACACGCACGATTCGCTAGTGATATGAATAGTGGTCAAAGGGTTAATATTCTAAATCGCTCTCAGTAGTTTCATTGTGGAAAACGCCTCGCTATGGGGCGACTATGGGGATTTTATGCTCTTTGAGGCAAGGCCCGGCTAAGCTAATATCGAGCGTTTGTTACAACCTTCGATATAATGGGCAAGGAGCTATTACCCACAGCCGTGAAACACATAACCTTAAATTAGTGTAAGTAGGTACCTGGACGAACGAGCGTCGCTCGAGATTTTCTCAGGGATGACACCTATTCAGATAAACTTAGAAAGTAAAACATTGGTATCTAAATACAACATTTCATCAAAATTTTAGAGCCGTTTCCAAGAAACCAATTATAAATGTATATATATACCAGATACAGATATACCAGGTATAGATATACCAGAATTGCTTACTTAAAGTAATAAGATAATACCTATATGACAGATTTATTTGTATCAACGTAATACGGTTTAAAATTTATTTATTTCGTCGTGTTTTCTAATTCACTATAGCTGTACTAATATTGATTTTTTTGCTTTGTCCAAATATTCTTCTTTTCATCAACAATTTATTTATCTTGTTATGAAAACATTGAGCAAAAAAATGTTTTAATGTTTTCAGATGTCCTAATATGGGTTGGTCATGCGTCGTGGCACGCGCCTTGGCCATCTTCCTCATGCTCAGCCGAGCATCAGCTCTCACATCAGACATGTAAGCTACATCACCTACAATTTACCCTTTGAATGTATCACTGAAAGTTATTTTTACCCTTGTTCCAAATACAAAATCAGCCAATAAGTCTGCTGTCAAATCTCGTGACGTGTTGTGATTGGTTGACCAAAGTAACAATATCCAATCACGTAAGTGGATATGGGATTTCTTAGAAGATGAGATTGAAAGAGAGTTTAGTCTCTATAACATTTTATACAACTAGAGAATATTTTATTAAAGATTCGTAAGTATTTCAATCTCTTGTAAGATTCTTTCGTCAACCTTTTGAAACTTGGATAGCTTTTCAGTTGGGATTTTGAAAAATATTTTTATAAAAATGTAAATTACCTACCTAACAAAGCAGCGTTATATGGATTTATAGTAACGATAGATTTAGATGGTAATGAGTAGAGCGTGGAAGGACACACGGCGAGCGGCAGGCGGCGAAGCGTATTTAACACGCCAGCCGTCCCACGCGCGCCCAAGCGTGAAGTTCCCTGCTCCAATAATACACCCTGCGGCACTATGCAAAACAACGGCACTATGCAAACAACTCGTCTACATTATCACTTTCCCTTGAAATATGTAAACATAACTTGCTTTAGTTGCTTATTAGTGTCTTCGTTGTGCTGATGTGATTATTTGATTGCATACAGTTCTCAATCCATCTTGTTTAACTTGAAAGTAACTTCAAAATCAGTTAAGCACGAGTGAACAAGTAACTTTATACATCTCACAAAGCTTTTGTTTCCCCATACAGTTACCAAGAGTTAGCTTTTGACGTGTGTTTCTATGATTAAATTGTTACCAAACATCTCAAAGTAGATAGATAAACACTGTTGTTTGATATTTCATTTGTTTCGTAGTTAGCTAATGGTTGTTTTGGAAGTAATGACTTAATACCTACAGTAGTTATTACTAACAGTTATTATACACTTCACTATTAAAACTACGATATTTATTATTAGAACGTGTCATTGCACTGTTTATTAGCTTATTGAACGGCTTTCGTAGCAGCAAGGTAATAAGTGATAATCTAAAATCAATACTAAGCGTACGGCTGTGCGTTTCCACACGCTTAATTTGCCATGATATATTTATGTTACGGTATAAATCTTTCCTAGTACCGGCTTCCAGGCCATTACTTTGATTATTTAAAAGGTTCTTTAGAAATGCAAAATTGCTTCACAGTTATTCTCTATTCATATTATAAAAGTCTATTCACTATTCTCCAGATTTGCAGCGGGAAAGTCGGACAAAGAGATACTGGACAACCTTCTGAAAAACTCCCGCTATGACAAAAGACTGCTGCCTCCAGTAGATGGTAAATGTCTTCATTTTTAACTGTACATGACGAAGTTTTCCAATTATATCATAACATTTTAAACCATCATTCACTTGATATAATTTGAAAACTTGATGTTGTTGCGTATGTAAAAGGGTCAAGTAGGTCATTCAAAATTGGTGTAAATTGCAGATCCAGAATTCTGTTGTGGTCTTACTTCGCCCAACGACTCTCTGGCACAAAATAATGTGGGGCTCCCGTCTCTGCGGCCTCGCTCGCACAATCGTGGTGCGTTGTGTTCCATGTTTATGAAAAGAGAAATCCTTCCACATGTATCTGGATCGTAGCAACTTTATTTTCTTGTAATTAATTCCTTGCACGCAACTTCAACTATTGTATTATCTCACGCAACTGTAGATACCTGATCCTATGCTTTAGAATAATTTTAATACCTATGTATATGACTCACATATTATTATTATTTTCTACCAGTATGCTATTGATGCACCTGACTACATTGATGTATTAGAATAGAACACACCTACTTTTATTATTGAATTTATTTTAATTGATTATTTCATAGACGTCGGTAAGCTACATTAGGAATTACTTTCTATCTCATGAATAACAACACTATGTTTAATGGTTCAGTCACTCAACATTTTACTACGAGTTTTCTTTTTACGCCATGCTTTTTGCCTAAAATGATTTTCTCTTTTCACAAACATCAAACACAAATTATGAATTCTTATCTGTCGTAAACTCATACTTATTTTCCAATAGAAATCGGATCTGCCAACTTCTTATTTACAATTTTAGTTATTATTGCAACATGTGCAGCATACGGTTGATTTTTGCAATTTAATTTTATTCTACCTTCCTTCTAATTATTATTTCTACTGCATTCTAACTTGTTTCTTTCGCAAAATATATCATAATTCAAATATTAATACTAAGAAAGGTAAATAATATGGTTCAAACAAATGATAAGAAAACCGTTAGATAAGTCAAGATAGATAGGTAGAGCTCTACTGAACTCCAGCACAATTGTTAGCAAGCATGTACTTTAAGTGTATATCGTTGTTGTGTTGTGCATAATTCAATATGTATCCAAATTATGAATGTCATCAAATGCATTGTTTTCAGGTGTCCTCACCGTAAATGTAAGCGTACTACTTCTTAGCTTAGCCTCTCCGGACGAATCTAGTCTTGTAAGTATTTACAAACCAATTTATTTTCTTTTCCTATCTGTCTTTCTTGTATAGCTTCATTTTCCTGTCTAAATTGACCACTTGCAGAAATACGAAGTGGAATTCTTACTTCAGCAGCAGTGGTACGACCCTCGACTGCGCTATTCCAACCAGTCCCATTACGACTTTCTTAACGCCATCCATCATCACGAAGACATCTGGTTGCCGGATACGTATTTCATCATGCACGGTGACTTTAAGGTCCGTATCGAACTTAACTTAGATTAGTTACATTTATCTAATATCTGAAGATACAGATTACAAAATTATATTTTCATCTAATTTTATACAAAATTATTTCCACCATGCTTTCTTCTGAAGGAGTTTTCCCAGCACTCATGGGTATTTATAACTACATACAATGCTTCATGAATCTAAAAGGACCATTATTTGTACATACAAATATTTTTATAGCTGACACTTCATGCTCGCCTCGTTTTCTTTCTGGTTTTAAACTTGCAATCTAGACCTTTGGAGTTGATTTTTGTAGATTTCATCGTAACATTTTGGTCCGGTGGTTTTGGTGATGAGTACTATTTGTGAACACCACGTAGGAGTATTTAGGACAGGAGCGTAATTTTATAGTGCAAATGCTTTATTTTGATTACTTCTTGAACCAGATGATATTCTTAACTATGCTTATTTTTCAGGACCCGATAATACCAATGCATTTCGCTTTGCGTATCTATCGCAATGGTACTATAAACTATTTGATGCGGCGGCATCTCATCCTGTCGTGTCAGGGACGGCTCAACATCTTTCCTTTTGATGACCCATTGTGTTCATTTGCCTTAGAAAGTAGTAAGTTTATTGGTCCTATTATGCATCTGTCCCTAACAAGTGCATTATGCAATTATACATAACAGTGCGTTCACTGTTATGTATAATTCCTTGACTATTGAAGTAGTAAATTTTTTTTTATTTCACTCCCCAAATCCTATACATCCCAAGACAAGATTGGTTGCAATGCTATGACACATTTTGTATTTCCCAGTATCGTACGAGCAGTCAGCAATCACTTACGTGTGGAAGAACGACGAGGACACGCTGCGCAAGTCGCCGTCGCTGACGACCCTCAATGCGTACCTCATCCAGAACCAAACCATTCCCTGCCCTATCAAAGCCAGTTGGAGAGGTAAAATATAAGATTGTTCATACCTACATAATATATTACATACATACAACATACCAACATCGCTTCTAAGACGTTAAATAAAATAAAGAAATCCTCCAAATCATATATTATTTTCGCCCTATACGGTAGCTTAGTAACCAAAATTAGATATTTTGTTAAAGCACATCTTATATTTTGCACAAGAGATGGTCAAAGGTTGCCTAATTATATTGAAATTCTGATTAACTCTTTTCAGCTTGGTCTTGATTTATGTAAAAGGTTAATTTTCATGAGTTTATTTTTGTGTGTTTAAAAATATATATAGTAGACGCTTGATAGTGTACGTTATGCGATCACACGTTGTCGAAAACATATTAGGTGTGTACCTACCCTAGCTAACTAGCATGTTCATCTAGGTTGTTCGTCCGATCATACATTTGATCACTAGTATTTTTTATTACAGTGTTACTATGTAGTGTACAGTCACTGATACAAATTTTGCTATTCCTAACATCTAAATGTATTCATTAGTTTGTTGAGAATGTAGAGTGTAAGAATTTGTTAACGTCTTTGCAAGCAGCTGAGGGTAATTCACTTTACGAGGAAGACGAAGAGATGACATGTAATCTTTGCCAGAGACGCTTTGAGGAGCAAGGTACTTAAGTTGCACCGGACGAGGCACCGTTCTGTCCGGTGTCGTCGTATTTCAAATATTTTTTGCTTATGTGTGAGTAAATGCGTAATTGTGTTATATTAATAAAGTGTTGTACAATGTGATGTAAATTCGGCCGTGATGATGATGGAAAGTCGAAGGTTTGCTCTTTACGATACCTTTGTTATATTTCACCAAGCATTCATGTTGTTTAGTTAAGTGCTCATCACTTTTCATTGTTTTCATGCATGCACATATTATTATAAATTCCATACAGACTCTGAGAGCATGCGTTTGAAATAGTACGCTGTATCGTTTTTGATGAACGTCATAACGCTACGATGTATGTTCATAAACATAATATGACACAACAACACAACACGCATTACTCATACATACAGATCTGTAGTTTAGTTAGTATATTTAGATGATGTTTTGGCTGTTCATAATTATGTACTTACTTTAATTTTAACAAGGCCTCTGAATTGAGTTACTTGGAATTTTGTATCCTGAATCCTTATTTTTATTTTTAAAATAAAAGACAAACACTGCGCGCGCTACGATGCTCCAATTGTACCTAATGATATTAACTCCACAGGTAACTACAGCTGTCTAAAGGTCGACTTAATATTTACTAGAGACCGAGCGTTCTACTTTACAACAGTATTTATCCCTGGAATAATTCTGGTGACCTCTTCCTTCATCACTTTCTGGCTGGAATGGAACGCAGTTCCAGCCCGTTCCATGATAGGTAAAAATGTGGCTGGTATCCGGAATGCTCTCGATCTTGCGTACTGCATTAATTTTACTCTTCGTAGATGTTGGCTGCGGCTGTTCATATAACACGCTATCTGTTGCAGGTCACGCTTACTATATGTAAATAATACTCATATCTACTCTACGTCTCAAGCCAACGAATCATTCTCACCTGCTAATTTTTATTTTTATTTATTTTTAGATTATGCTTGACATTTTTAGGTAATTACAGCTGCCTCAGAGTGGATCTTATCTTCACGCGGGATAGATCATTTTACTTCACCACAGTTTTCATTCCGGGGATAATTTTGGTGACTTCATCGTTTATAACTTTTTGGCTGGAATGGAATGCAGTGCCTGCTAGAGTAATGATAGGTTGGTTTCACTGATTTATTTGCTCAATTCTGATTAAATTTAATTTCATTACGTATACCTACTTACTTTTTTTTTCAAAATTAGTCCATTCGCGATTACTAAATTGACAGAATAATATTGTAAGTATGTACTGGGGTCTTTTAAAAAAATATTATTTTTACGCAATACAACCTTGCTTATAATGATTGGCTATTCATTTGTAGATCTCTTTGTACTAGCATTTGGATATTCGCATGAACTTACTATATTTCTTTATACAGCTTCACAATTTATATTCTCAATGTTCTATATAGTATAAGTGTATCATAAACACGCTTACTTTTTCAAGTAATATTAATTCAAGTATTATTTATAACTGTAGGTATTTGATATCTATTAAACGTTCATTTTTTATGACTGATTCAATTCTTATGTTGCTTTGCTTTTGATGCAGGTGTAACGACCATGTTGAATTTTTTCACTACATCGAATGGATTCCGATCGACATTGCCGGTCGTGTCAAACCTGACTGCGATGAACGTGTGGGACGGCGTGTGCATGTGTTTTATCTATGCGTCGTTACTAGAGTTCGTGTGTGTCAACTATGTGGGGAGGAAACGACCCCTACATAACGTCGTCTACCGACCCGGAGAGAATCCCGTCACACAGGTGAATACTCTTCTTTATCTCTCTCAATTTCACTGACTAGAGCGTCATCAGTGTTACTGTCTATCTTTTGCAAACGTTACATTGATGACGAACTATTTAGAAAATTGATGTTTACGTGTTTTTTTCTCCCACATACCTATATATGTTTCTAAATTTCGTAAAATGTGTTATCGATGTGGTTTTTCTTATTTTAAGTATGAATTATTTGTACAAAATTCAAAATCTATATAAGTTTCTATCGATAGGCTTCGTGGGTATAGTGAAAAACATAAAAATTACAATAGAACATTTGTCCAAAGTTTCAGTATACCTACTTACGTGTCTAATGTCCTGTACATACACTCACTACATGTTTATGCTACTAAACGTTACCTCTCCTAACCGTGGTCCTTGTAGACAGCAATTGGCATTAGAATCTTTGAAAAAAGCACTTTGATATTTTTTTGGTGGTAATATGGGTTGTTAGAAAAGCCACGAACCATTCACGATGGAATTTAAGTTTCGAAAGTTGAGTTGCCAAACTAGATTTTGTATTAATCCATGACGGAATAAATTAGCTTAACAGAATAACAAATAAGCTCCCTCGTGAATATTTTTTTTTCTATCTTTACTCTTTGCAATGTTTTCTTTCAATCTTTCAACAACAAGACATGGCTTAAACGAGTACGTATTTTATTTCATGCGTGTAATGGCAATGTCATGTTGTTTGTTTTCTTTCTATAGCATGCTTCACCTCTTTAACGTCTTTGCATGTATTTGGCTCATATGTTTACAAAATTTAATGGGTAAGCAAGAATTCATCACATGTATCATTTGCAATCGTCACTTCACCAAAATAAAGACTATTTTGTGTGGCCATACATCATAACTTACCGTTCGTGTCTCTTAGTCATCATTTCTTGCTTTTCATAATAAAATCCATAATTCTATCTGTCTTGAAATTGTGTGTATAACGTATGTTAGGAAACATTGCAAAGATGCATAATATTGATTTGTATTTTGTGATTTATTTTACATTTGTACTTTTACAATGTGGGTACCTACCTACCGTATCTAATTCAAAGTGATATTATACACTACAAATGTGGCCACTACAACCTAGTCTATGTTCACGATTGCACATCGTTAGACCATCTGTCACGAGTGAACAAACTGTGTGTGTGATGTGTTCGATTGCACATCGTTAGACCATCTGTCACGAGTGAACAAACTGTGTGTGTGATGTGTTCGCAGCGACTGCCTGCAGTCCTGAGCAGAATTGGCATTATACTGGCCAGCCCCTTGGTAAGAACGTTCGCCGCATTCATTGGCACTATCCAGACATTGCTCGTATGTTTCTTTTTTATGATTGTTCTGAAAGGCTGATTGTGTAGTTATTAGCTTTATAATAATAGTTTAATTAACTGGGATGAAGCAGGTAAGTTTAGTTTAAAGTTTAGATTTGCAGAAATCAGTCTTTCTAGAACGACAAGCAAATTATTGTCTCTAAACTTCCTCAAAACATGTTTTAATGTATAAACTTATGTTGAAGTAAACACGAAATATACGCAGCTCTAGTCATCATCTTCAAACACATTACAGTTATCGAGGTCGCATGCTGCAATACTAATAAAATGCTTCAGTAGGTATATTTGGTCCCCATCCGAGTATTTTCGTCAATTTCTATATTTCGTTTCTTTTTCCCAAAATTATTGTTTATTTCCTTTAATTCCTAAAATTAAGAGCCCTATTTAAATGCATGCAAAGGCACACCTATCTTACGAACCTTCCTCTTTACTCATACAGAATACTTTGACAATGTTAATACTTCAAGTTGTTAAAACAAAAGTAGCAATTTACTAAGTCTGTCTATATCAAGGTATTCTAACTTTACTTACTCTGAAATAACGTGATATTTAATATTTTTGGTAATCAATAGCGCTTATAGTTACTTCTTATACATTGAACACTACGCTTGTATGAACTTAAAAATAGGTTGATTCTCTGCAGCTTCAGCGGTACATATTACAATGTCATGCTTCGGCTTAACACTGGTATACATTTACGTAGGAGGCGATGGCTTTCCTCCAAAGGGGTCGACAAGAGGATATGCCCCAAGCGGGGAGTAGCGCCGCTGTAAGTGACGTCATTGAGAATGACACTAGTTAGCCCCACATCACCAGCATCATCACCTCTGAGTCTGTTATCATGAAAACTAACGCATTCTTTTATTTAACGCTGCTTCGGAACGTTACAGCCTGTGAGTATACAATCATATCTGCTATTTCCTGCAAAATGTGTTCTTTGAACACTGATAAGTGACCTTAAACATGTAGTGTTTAGTTTTGGATATTCTGACATATTAACCAAATAGTGTGACCTTTTTTTAAACTTCTATTATAACTTAAGATACACTTAAACTTACCTATTTTTATGTAGGTATTACTAATTTATGTAATAACTTTCAGTAAGTACCTACACTATAGAATTCTGATACAAGTGTCTTTAGTGAACTCTAAAAGTATTCGTGATCAGCACGTACAGTGATTAATAAAAGGCTTGTAGTTATAAATATATCAAGATTACTTAAGATTTTTTTCACTGTTCCATTCAGTTGAAATGCACAATGCACGTAATGTTGACCTTTTTAATGGTCAACCGCTACTTCCATTTTATTCCATTTTTATCAAATCGAATCAACCATTAGTATCAACCCAGTAGGTACCTATGTCTGCACTAGTCTGCAGTGCCGCGAGACGAGCGTATGTTTAGTTAAGCATGTCTTTAACTAACGTAATTCGCCGGTGTTTTAATCAAGTAAAATAAAAGAAATAAATCAACTGGTGTTGCAGGGAGATAAAAAGCGCGAGTCGACAGGTGGGGCCGACCTCGTGTCTTGTACAGCGTGTACGGGCCCCGGCGCCTGCACACACACCGCCAACAATGGCGGGGTCTCGGAGGTAACCGTCCCTCCTCTCAAACGCTAACATAAACTTATATAAATATTTTGCGTATGGCCCTACATTCCCATTATTTTAGAACACGAACTACATAGAAATTGCACTTCTTACACGAGTAGGTATGTAAGCTTGCGAGTAAACGATTTGCAGCTTCAATATCATGGTAATAGGGTTGAATAGGCTACCTTTTATTTTCACGCTGTTGCGTAGATAGCAAGTATGGCGGATTCAAGTCAACTTTAGTACAAGTCTTCACCTGCCGTAGGGTTGGTACGTAAATAAAAGTGACACAGATTTACAGTTTCATTAATTAGCCTGTTATCCAAAGTAGCAGCTTTCGGTATCATCATTCATTTGCATAATAATTTCTTTCAGCCATGTTTCGTCCAGGTTCGCAAAAAAGAACCGCCGCACCCGATCCGCGTGGCGAAGACCATCGACGTGATCGCCCGGATCACGTTCCCTACCGCCTACGCCGTGTTTCTCATCTTCTTCTTCATTCACTACAAGGCGTTCTCTTAATGCTGCCTTCACTTACTGCTGTCGCTGGCTGCTTCGTGTGAACGGACATTTAATGTGTTTTTCTACTATTATTTTACTGCGTCACAAATATGTATGAGGTTAAGCTACTCACTCTGTTGTAATACATATTTGATGATTGTCAACGGTCGACAAGAATTGTGATTATACCCATTTATAGTGATCGTACTGTTAAGATAATTATAGTTTAAGAGACTTGAAGCAGAAAGTTAACGTCGCAGCTTTCCATAATTTAACGTCAATAAATTGAAAGACGTGTGCGATTTTTCTACAGGTTTTGAAATAGTTTTCTACAAGTTCATAGACGGACGTTTATAATGTATATCTACGCGTAAGATTTACTTTCTTGTTAATACACGAAAACTTATGATAGGATAAAGAGGGATCAACTTATGTAATTGTATGAACATTCTTGTATCAACGTGATTACATCCGATTTTGTATGAATTTAGAGAGAGCATCTAGATTATCGAACGGTGGAGTTTATAATATGGAGAGCTGCCATTGATGCGCAGAGGAGAAGAAATCTATTTCAAACCTAAAGACAGACCTAGCGTATTTTATTGCTTTTAAGTTATTATTACTAGTAAGATAGCAAAAGACATGATTACTTTTATATTTATTATTAGATGATAATCACCATAGTTATTAGTTTGTCCAAACCAACAATATGTTGTGATAAGTATAATAATATCTACTTATTGCTTTGTAAACGTGAGACGTAGGCTATCGCCGTATCGTTTGAACTAAAGTGATTAAGTTTCGAAATAATATAATTCGGAGTAATGTAAAAAATAGCTGTAGATGCATAGATGAAGCTCAAGTCATTATTATCTTTAAATTCTAATATAAATATATAATACCGATGAGTTCACGCTATTCCAGAGGCGTACAAGATGGCGTATACCAGTTGTGTTGATATTGTACCATGAACATGCCTTCTACATGTCAAAGAGTTATTTTTGCCTGATATAATATTAGTGGTTAATACAGAAATTGATGAATATAATGCTGGCTGTAAATAATAATATGACACCTATCAATACGTAAGGTATATACTAACGTAATGAAATATATTGTAACTAGATACTTGAGTAAGTATCGTGAATATTGTGCTGTGAGACCATACCGTCACCTAATTTGTTGCGTAAGTAGATAACTTCACCACGTTAAGATATTTGTAAAATTATTATAATAATATTGTCCTCTATCATCACACCTTAGATATTACGTAGTGTCCACAAATGCTAGAAGCCGTTTATATTTAGGTATAATATATTAAAAATAAATCTTTGTCCAAAACCGCGACGCGCTTTAGTTCCGTGTGTTTGTAGGATGTGCGAATATTAACTGATTAAAATACTACCCTGTACGGCGTGCATGGTTGACAGAATGCGTTACAATATATTATATACTGTTATTTTCACTTATTCAGTAATATATCAGGTAGAAAACTGAAATTTAATTGAACACCAATAATATTATGCCTTTTGCTTGTTAAAAAGTGGACCAAGGAGTCAACTGTTTTGAAACATAGATTTTATATCTAAATTATTATAAAACAATAAATTATAAGAAAAAGCGTTTTGGCTGTGCTTTGAAATCAAATTATATACTTAATTGAAAAATGTAGGGATGCCTGATTGAATTAATTATAATGTTATTATATAATTTATTTGATTTATTGTAACGGGTGGTCAAATGCTAGTACCTGCGTTTGATTAAAAAACAACGCTTTTGGCTGTGCGTAATGTTGCATCGATCATTTTCTATTGGAGAACGTGAGGTGTCCATAATTGTATATTAAAATAAAAGCTTGGATGCCTTATGTATATAAACAAGTGTAAAGTTAGACACTTACATAATGTAAAGACCTCGTGTTAGGTAATACAGTCAACTTACATACGGTACTTACGAAAACAACAAACATACGAAGTATTGCACCGGCTCCACACGTTGGCCCAAACGTTGGCCCCAACGCCACTCGCCCAACGTGTGGATCTAGAAAATAGGATTGGCCAACGTTGGGGCCAATGCTATTTTATAGATCCACACGTTGGGCGAGTGGCGTTGCGGCCAACGTTGGGGCCAACGTGTGGAGCCGGCGTTGTACAAATATCAGCTGCAAAGTCATTAATTTCAGTGTCACTGCTAACAAAGATAATATTATTAAATAATCTTTTGCTATCTGATCTCTTTTTACCTGATGTCTTATTAAAGGTGCAATTCCGACACCGGCAACAAAGAACGACCGCAGTAGCAGGCGGCAGCGGCACAGCCTGGCTATCCTCTACCGACTCGCCGCGTATCGAGAACTGCCAATTCGTTTGCAAACATTCGAGGGAGAATCTCACCGTGACCTTCTCGCTCGAACATTCGCAAATAAATTGGCAGTTCTCGCAGTGATATCACGCGGCGTTCCGTAATTTTGACGTACCATTATCGTAAATGTACCTTAGCATTTCGAATTTAAAATATATTTTGCCACACAATATAAATTACATACTTTATTTATTTCTCTGTATTGTATAAAAATTTATCAAAATGTTCTGGGACTGTTGTATTTTAGATTCAAAATTTACATTTACGATACCATACCTACGTCAAAATTATTCGTGATCGGCCCACTGGTGTATTAGCTGCGGTCGGCCCCTGTCGCCGCTGTCGCCGCTGTCAGAATTGTACCTTAACACTGTTTCGCTATGTTAACAGTATTTTAAAGTTCAATAATACAATGAGACCATTCCCTTAATATTTGGATAGATACAAAGTGATACTATTTTAAATTCGCTACGTTTTTATAGGTACTATTTAAAATGTAAGATAAATGTTACATATCATTCGCTTTATAAGATTCAACCTTGTACCTATGATATTGTGCTATCCTGTTGTAAAAAAATATTATATATTCTATGCTGCCTTTACATATGTATACATATATAAGTTATACATTTTATATGGGTAAATATTGTTTATTTTTATTGTGAAACAAACTTCGTTCTTGGAAATTACGTAAAGAAAAATGAGGTACCGCAAGTGTTTTTGAATTACTATTCATATTTTGTATATTATTTATGGATCTGCTATATCTTGGAACTGAACTTTATATATTTTATGGTGTACCTACTCTACTATTATACTCGCTTCCCTCCATTTGTCTGTGCTTATCATACCCAAAACCTGACTTAACAAACCTTTGTATTATCTACTTTGGTGCTTAATTCTACAACATATTGTTAATTTAGCACTTATTAATTGGGCTTAGTCCAAAATAAGAAATTTAAAATTTTATATAGGTTTATGTTTTTCCGAAAATATTTTAACATAAACTCTTGTACTGAGTTGTTGTTGTTATCGATAAAGAATAGTAAATGTTTATTTACGTTTTATATAATAGAATTATGTTAGATACAAACTGAGAGACATCTGGTATTGTTTAAGTGTTTTACGAAATAAGTATCTAGACATCCTGTTCAAATTAATAAAATATAAGTGATATTATATTATCTACCTATCTATGAACGTTTATTTTTTTATAATATTTCATGTTCACATTTTCTAGTCATTTTTGTCAATGAATATAAATAAACCTCACACGTAGGCCAATTATTGAAATGCTTTGCTGGAAAAGAGAGATTAGGCTTACATATAAGCCGCTTAATTATAAGTATAAAATAAGCAACTTTAATATATAGGAAGTTGTATGTACCATATATTAATTATGCTGTACCATAAAAACAATAATATGAGTAGATACTTCATTAAAATCGTAATTGCGATCATGTGTTGCCCACCTTAGATTTAAATTCATAAAGTTTTAATCAAACTGAGGTGAATGTTGTGCACAACGGTATCCGTTGACATGCGGACTTAGGAGGGACCTACTTTTACGTAGGTAAGTTGGACACGCTGTGCTAAAAAATACTATGAAAATTCGTAAAATCTTTTGTAAAAAAGTTTACCGTACCCATGTATCAAACCTATTAGATTAGTTTCTTTCGGCCGTACCACAAAAAGATAAACACGTGTTCAACACGAATGCTACCAAAAATAATGCGCACTTGTTTTAGCAGTCACTTGTCTATAACAAGTGTGTATTATTTTTGGTAGCATTCGCGTTCAACACGTGTTTATCTTTTTTGTGGTGAGGGTGTTTATGTTTAATTTTAGTTGAGGTACATATTGCGTCGCACACTCGCACACAACAAAGACCTATTAAAAAAAACCGTGCGACTTAATATCCGTCTGGCACAGGATTTACCTCAGTCTGAATAGTAATAAACATGGAACTAGAACCAATTATTGTGCATCTGAAAAATTAGCCATTGTTTTATAGTAGGTAGGTAACTATTTTTTGCTATAAAAATAAACGTGTGCGCGTGCACGATGGCCACAGTAGAGTTTAATTTTAAATGCATTATCTTTTCATAACCTATTAATAAATTGATGTTATGATAATTAGGTGATAGCCTCCATATTCAAAACGTACAAATGATTAAAAATTTAAGGGATTTTGAAATCAATAAAGCTAAGACACAATTTAATTGCAACTATTAGAAAGTGTTCAAAGTAATAATTTGCAAATTATAAATTAAGCATAAACCCTAGCAAATTGCGTTGCTGGTTTTTGCATCTTATAAATATATATATAATTGTAGATAAATTGTATAGCTTACTTTTAATCAGTATTGTATTAAGAATTTATTGTCAACGTTTTGATGCATGAAAAGACATTAGTGAGATATCTAACAAAATAATAACAATGATTTTTAAATAAGTACATGAGAACTTATTTAAAAATTAACGTTTGTCATTGTTTATAATCATTGTAGTCGTGCGATGTCACCGTTATTTTATTCGAATCTCTATATTATCGCATAACGTGGCAACCAAATACCGAAATAACTACTTACTTAGGTAGGTATATACCTAAATAAAAGTGGTTTTTGAATAATAATAGATATAACGACAGACGATAGCTGCGTTGTATTTAGCGAAATTTTCATTTACGAACTCGTAAGCAATTTATTAGGTGTTAATGTCATTCGAACACCTAGGTATTTAATTTTCCTATTATTTTGTTTTTCTGAGCAGGCATGATGGACTTTGCAATAAAAAACCAAAACTTTGTTTTAATAACTCTTGTAAAGAATGCTTGACTATTTTGCAATTCCCTTCCGAATTTTTCTTTTTTTTAAGTACTTATTAAATAAGTACATAAGTACATATTATAAAATTGAAGTTGATAAGTCAAGCTAGCCACTGCACTGCATACCTACCTATACGTAATGTGCAAAGCAAACTTAGGCAGTGACTGCACATAAACAGCGTAGGTAGGTACTACGTAGGTACTGTAGATAAAAGTACCTACCTACTATGTCATGGGAAATTTAGGACTTCTCTTAGGTCTCAATAAGAAGAGGATGTAAGAAAAAATCTATTTGGATTTTGATTACAGTCTATTATATTGAATTGACTCTAAAGTCAATTGTCTTCTTATGAAGAAATAAGAAGTTATTTGTTAGCTTCTAATATTATTCATCCACAAAAAACTTTTTTAAGCAATACTGTTCTAAGTTGGTATATCATTCAGAACAATATGATATCATTATTTTTGTCTGCCTACACGATACAAAGGTACGTCATAACTATAAACGTTTAAACTATAACTATGATTGTATTTATACTTGGCTAAAATCTGAATAGGTACTTATCTATTCCGGGACCAACATAATTTCGATTATGTTTTCAAACTTTTCCCAGAACCGATGAAATGAAAAATGTGAAGCTCTTATTAGTTATTCTTAAAACATTCACATCGATTTAAAAAAAATAAGATACCTAACATCAAACTAACTTTTCCTACAAAAAGTTTAAACGAAATTTACTTAAACAAATTATTTTAACAACACGTTTTTTTCAAATAAGCCAAAGATCGTTATAACGATAGTGGCCCAAATGTACCTAGTACCTATCTACTTGCCACGTTAGATCACGGACATAGCCAATTCTTTATCAAGATTTACCTACATCAACAAATTTTATTGTTCTTAGTCTAAAAGCTCAGATTCACCCAAACTAGAGATGCTGAAACAAATGTAAATAAATGTTTATTTGTTATGAATTTTTACGAAAGATTTTTCATAAAAATGTGCAAGTACCTATATCTACCCTATAGGCCCTTTAACCTCCTAGACTCTTCAAGTCCTTAATAACTATCTACCTACAGGGTAAGTTCTTATTGCGCCAACAGTTGAACTTGACTGTTGGCGCAGGTAAGATCGTGGGCTTGTGCCGAAATCATATACTTAGATTCAAAAGCTTCTTCCACACTATAAGACGTGATATTATATTAATTTAATACATAGGTACTTAATTATTGCTCGATTTATGCCGAGTAGGTACTTACTATGTAGGTACCTACCTGAAACATACCTACTTATTTCTTTCTTTCATTCATACATGGTAACTTTGAAGTTTGAACGGCCACTCAAATGCGATTTTCTTTACAAAAAGGATAAATTCATAATTTTAGTTAAGTTATCCTAAATTTGAGCATGAAAGAACACTCATTAATCAATAAAACCTATTTCGACTATAATTTTTTTATAATATCCGTAAAAATCTAAAAAAAGTGTTAAAAGTTCGGTATTTCAGCTTAGTTTCAGTCAAGCCTTGACTGTAACTAAGCTGAAATACCGAACTTTTCAAATTACATAAAAAATTGCCGATTTGAATGTGCTTAGTGCCACGATGGCTTTAGTTTTATTTGTAAACATTCGAAATACCTACCTGATAATTCAATATACCTAGGTACCAAATTAAAGAAATATAACAAGTTGATTTACATCCTACTCAAAGTGGCTTTGGTGGCTGATGGTGCCTACCTAATAATATATACAATTTATTTTTAAACTGGATAAATATTATCCTATGCCACAATGAAAGATTAATACTTAATAAGTAATACTCCTTTGTTCACTGGCGTTCAAAAACGTTCTTTCTTAAATTCGTATCAATCAAATACTTAGTTTACATACTTGCGGTCAGAAAAATGTATTCATTCAGGTCACTTTTGCCATGGGCTTTTATAAAAAAAAACTTTAAACCCCGTAAATTAATGGACCTAGGTTTTGAACACCTACCTAATACTTAGGTAGGTACCTGTGATCTGAGGTAGGTAGGTACCTAATAGAACAATAACAACGTTTAATTTCTGCTGTCTGTAACCAGTGGTTTTTATTTAGATTATAATTATAAAATATGTATTATCCAATGATCCATCCAAATTCATATAAATATTCATTCATTAAAGATTAGTTAGCAATGAGACGACGTGACTTGACGTTAGCGATTGTGTAGAGATGGCATTACACAAGTTACCTATTTTGCTGGGAATAGTTGATATTTTGTATCAAGCAATTAATTAGTTATTAAATAAGTTAAGTATGTATTCAATTAATATTTTCATAATAAAATCCGTCATGTAGTATAGGTACTTACCTACGCATAAATTTAATTAAGAACAACGCTAAAACTAGTCTTGAGAAAGTGTAGATACCTACCTACCTAATGAAATTTCATAATTAATTTATTATTGTAAAAAAAATTATCAGTCTTTCATGAAATTCTGCATTACCTATATATTATATTTGCAATTCGATTTTTATTAAGAGAAAGAACTAAATAATATTTTAGGTACTTGTAGTTAGGTACCTACGCGTAGAATAGTAAGTACTTAAACAGTACCTGCCACCTAAATGCCTCACTATTGTTTGTGTCTAGAAGCTGACCTACTGCTGTTTCGGTTATCTTTGTATCTATAACGGTCAGTTGCAGAAAGATAATTAAATTTTAATGGAGGCATTAACCATACAATTTCCTTCGTTAAAGTCTCCTTTAAAACTTAATGGCCTTTTCTGCAACTCAGCGAAAGTCCTACAAGTTTTGTTACTAGATATAATTGCAGTCAATCAGCAATCACCATTTAAATTGCTTTTGTAAATATTAAGATGTCAGCGCGCTGACCGCCCGTTCGTGTTGTATTATGGCATTGTAAATAATTTTAAAGTAAAATTTATGAATTACAATTTTCATCAAATAAAAACACAAATTCGATTTACAACTTTTATTTATTTTGTAAATTAATCCCAATGAGAACGAATATTTTTACTTATCTAATTCTCGACATCAGAAGCTCGGGTCAGATGTAGGTAAGTACACATCCGCCCAAAATCACTTTTTGGCACAGGGCTTAAAAGGTTCCGTTTCTCTTTCAAACCCACTGGCTCTGGTTTTTCCTATCTCTACTAACGAATTAGGAAATACACAAGTTAATAAAGCCGGATCTTAAAGCTTTCCCATATAGATACCTATACCCATATTCCTACTTACATTATGGTAAATTATATTTTTGCTTATCTCTTAAATTATACCTACTTATACCTACTTACTTAACATTAAGTTAAGCATAACATGGTAACACGGGTGGGTTTTAGTCAGAGTAAGAGTCTGACACTCCCTTCCGCTCCGCCCAGAGCGGGAAGGGTCATTTGATGATTTCCCAACCTCAAAAAAAAAAAAAATGCATCTAATGTCGTGAATTTGCGACGACTTTTAATAGTTTTATTACCATTATACATTACTATATCTACTTACAATAAAATCTTCAGCTTTGGCTTTGTCAGTGTACCTAATTTTAGAATTGCTATTGCTAATCTACGACCGCCCATGCAACTGCACAGTTCGCGGGCCTAGGGTGGGTTGGTGGATAAAACCTTGATCGAAATCAGATATTTTATTTTGAAATTAAAACAATTTGATGTTGTCATAAAAGTTTTTGCTTGATAATTTATTTAAGTGTCAAGTCTCAACTCTGATTGGCTCTGAGTAAAAGGGTGTAGCTACTTAGGTGCGATGCTCCCTCCCTTTTTGCAGACAGAAATAGGAGGAAATCCGTCGACCACCTTCCTCCCCCTTGTAAGTCCAAAAAAGTTATATTTTGTTTTACATTGACACTGTAATTAACCCATATCTTCCCAACACTATAATTTCTAACCCGATTTATTTTATATGTTTACATATAATCATGTTATTGGGCAAAGTATTAAATAGACACAATAAAAAAAAATATCGGTCAATGACCTTTTGAATTACAATACCGATCCAATAATGGAACAGTGGGAACATACGCTTATGTAATTTCTTTGTAGAGATGAATGGAAAGGAGACTAAATAAAAGCTTGTAAAAAGAGTATTTTAGACAAGTTTATTATAAAATATGTAAAATTTATATATGCCGTAACATTATGGGGTTATATGAAATACCACTGAGCATTTAGAATGCAAAGCGACCACTTGCTACATTTCTTCGTGGTATTTTTGTGACACAAGCCACGTTGGCTCTGCCTACTGTTATCCACTATGTAGTGGTCCTTTCCATCTTAGCTAACGCTTGAAGGAACCCGTTTCATAACAGCCAAAGGTGATTTGTGTAGGTAGGTACATCATTTTCGTTATATTAATATAGCGCCATTGGATGCAGTAGTGTCATTCGTTACGAATTTCGACTGCACTACAAAGGTAAAGGTATATCATGTGCATCGTTTCCTTTGCAGCTGGCGACAATCTGTAAAGCTGATAAGACTTGTTTACCTATACACACGTTGAGAGGAAACATGAGTAGTTGCACTGACGGATGAGTGCTTGAATAATTAATTGCAAAAGGGGAATGCTCATTTTATGCCTGAAATGGACAGAGACTAGGTACCTTCCAATATTCCTAAATTCTATCCAGAATAAAATATGAATAATAATTGAATTATTCGATTGACCGCACGGTTGTCGCAGTGGCTGAGAGATTGGCTGCTGCGCAACGTGTCGCGGGTTCGATTCCCGCATTGCACATAGGTCTGGCTGTTTGTGTATGTGAAATTTGTGTTTGTAAACGCACCCACGATACAGGAGAAATCCTAGTGTGGGGCAAAGTATAAAAAAAATATATTTATTATACATAGAGTAGGTAGCCTCAATCATGGAAATATTAAACAATGCGATATGATAGGACTAGCCTTGTACCCATCCCATGGAGAATTTAAATAGAGGAGGAACAACCCGAACAACTCTATGTATGAAAAGTGTCCATCAAAATGCGTTAAATGAGGGTGGCGTTACTGGTTAGAGGGTAATTTCAAATAAAACGCCAAAAGTCCCTTCCAATTAAAATATTGTATGAAAAGTTTCGTCAAAATGTTATAAATATATATATATATATAAATGTTAAATTAGGATGGCGCTGCTGTCCTACATTCATACATACCATCTGCTCTGCCCATGGAGGAAGATTAAGCCTGTATCTATGTGTGATTGTTTTTCGTAGTGTGCTATTATACTATACGTGTTCACCGCATATTAAAAAACATGAAAAACATTTTCTACCACTTTTTGCGGGTCGCCCCCGCAAACAGTGGTAGAAAATGTTTTTCAATATTCGGTGATTTACCGCTTGACACCTCCAGGGGTATTTATGCTCTAAGCGATTTTTAGGGCCGAAACAAACGTCCGGAATGCCCCTCTGGAATTAAGGTGAATGAGGTATTTTACGTTAAATTAAACTATTGCAGCTGGAACAATTTATGAATAATATCATTAAATTTGACGTAAAATCACTCATTCGGTCTCTTAATTCGGGAGGGCCGTTTAGATACAACTCGACTAAATTATTAGTATTCCGTGATAATCGATTTCGATTGACATTTTGCATTTGACCAACCAGATTGTTCAAAAGGTACATCACTAAACACCGACTTAAATATTTAAAAATTAAAAAGTGTGGTCATGACAACCGATGTGAAATCGAAACGATCGAAAAAAAATAATTTTGTATTGATCAAATAAATGCAGGAAACGTGATATTACAATTTTGAAGAAATGATTATGTTTAACTTATGGTCAGTGCTACAATGGTATTTACGACCTTTCATCAAATGGTTTCTCAGAAAAACCACGAAGCTGTGTGAGCTGCAGAGAATCTGTTACGGTGATAAGCCTGGCGCCGAAAGATCGCTGAACGTGGAGAAATCATTGATGCTATCTCGTACCCGAGATGTGAAAGAGGTCGTATCTTATTTGGACAGCGTGGTCTATGAAAGAAGATTCGTTCCTCGTAATTTTCGTGAAATTTTGGACCCATCAATAGGTATCATTGTAAGGGCAAAGAAAATAAACCCAAAGCTTCATTCGTCTTTCGTGGTATCTTTTCGACGATGCTTAGAACAAATTTGGAGCTATAGATGTTTGATAGATCAAGTGGAACATCTGCGACAGACTCAGTTCGATAGTAATAATAATGAACATGAGGAAAAGTTACTGAAGTTGTGGTCCTTGTTAGTGCCCCATGCCCCTCTTGAGTCGCGAGTGACGAAGCAATGGCAATACATAGGATTCCAGGTAAGCTATCTTGCAGAATCATTATTGTGTAATATCTGTATTGGTAGCTTTGGGTAAACCTATAAACCAAGTGTTCAGTTCTCTACCTTCAGCATTTAGTCTGTCTCTGCTGTCTTTTGTAATGTTGTCTTTGCCCCAATATGTACATTTTTATTGTTAATTTTCAGGGTGATGATCCAAAAACAGATTTTCGTGGAATGGGGCTCCTTGGACTGGAAAATCTTTTATATTTCGCTATGGAGTATCCACAAGTTTCAAGTCATGTTTTAAGTCATTCGCTACATCCTAAATATGGCTACACCTACGCTATTGTGGGTATCAATATCACATCAATGGCTTATTATTTACTAAAGGATGGTTCTGCCAAAACTTACATGTTTAATGCAAAACAATATTTGCCTAGCACAAACTTATTCCATAAATTCTATTGCTACTTATTTTATGAGTTTGATAAAATGTGGATAGAATCGAAACCGGAAAACATGATGGAGTTTTCTGATATTTTTAAGAAATTCGAAAATGCAGTGCGAAGTCAACTGGCTGACCCTGCTTCTGTATTTAGAATAAATGTTGAAGTTGACAATGTATAATGTGCGATAAATAAATGCTAGTTTAATTTACAATACCATATCAGTTATAGGTATTACACAAAAAGATTAACATTTATTTAACTCAGCACGTAAGACTGAGTGATAATGAAGTGTGATACTTAATCGCCTTATGATTTGCTTATAGGCTTTGGATTGAAGCTTACATAATATTTTATTAGAAAAGAGTTTATTTTTAAGTAAATACAAATGTAATGTATTGTAATGTAAGTTTTTGCTGAACCAAATATCCCAGTGTTATGTGGATAGATACCTATTTTTTTTTATTATATTTTCTAAATGACAATCATAGATAGTATTTTAATTTCTATAGGTATGTCAACAAAATTGGATTTCTTAAGAATGGTAGGTATATTTGTGGTCCATTATGATTAACATAATTATATACTTTCTGATCTCTTTGTTAACTAATTTACATTGATAGTAAGCTTTAAAAAAGTGCAATACTTCCAAGAACTATATTATATTAGTTTCTTTTTTATATTTTTTGTAGTAAGTACCTACCTACATTAAGTATGGTGTAGTAATCATAGTCTTTTTTTACTCATTTACAATATTTGGAATTGAAATGCTGTAATATTAATAATTTATATGTAGTGATGAACTATTTATGAAGTTCGAACGAATATTAGATGTTATTAGTTAATAGTATTGATATTAGTATTGAAAAAACTGAGTTTTGCTTATACAACTTTACAGTAACATGCATGCTGCATTTTTCCTGCACTTGTCATTTGCATAGTGCAGTGGTTCCCAACCGGTGGTCCACGAGAACTAAATGTCCGCGGATCAAAATACCTATTACATGATAACAAATTTACGCTGCGGGCGCGGGCGACGCTCGCGGATTATTTACTATTTTGAACTTTGGGTTACCTGAATCGAAATTGATCGAAAAAGTCCAAGTGGTCCCTGGTCAAAAAAGGGATGGGATGGGAGCCACTGGCATAGTGGTAATGCCCCTCGAATCGTATTAGATTTTATTAAAAGTTGTATTTTCTTAGCCTAGCCTAGATAATATTATTACATTCAAATTCACGAATTTTCAATGAATTCGGTTTGTGTCCATTAGGAATATTAATCTCAGTACCTTAGATGTGTTACTGTACAAGAAGAGCATATTTCACGTCGCCATGTAGAAAAAATAAAATCAAATGTACCTATTAAATATTTGTGCATAATTTTATTAATATCATCAACAAATTTGATTAGAATATTAAAGTATTTATTATAGTTTACTAGAAATGTTGCATTATAGTGCAAGCATATTGAGTGGATTTTTATTAGATATGATGATAGAATGCAATAAATTAATTTATGTGAGTGTTGTACGGGGCTTTTGCTATTTATTTATTTATTAAGAAACATGCACAGAAATAAAGAAGCATTGGACTCGAAATGTTTTTATTTTATTTAATCACTAGCGACCCGCCCCGGCTTCGCACGGGTGCTATAAACCTTCCTCTTGAATCTCTATTAAAAAAAATCGCATCAAAATCCCTTGCGTAATTTTAAAGATCTAAGCATACATAGGGACTTTGTTTTGTAGTGTTAGTGATTTGTCTACCTAGTGGAAATTAATAATCTTATTGTGGGTGTGAATGAAACAGAACGCAAGGCAGGCAACAAAAGGCAAGTATTTTCAACGGTCTAAAAAGAGTAAAATAATTTCTAATGAAATGAAAAATGTAGGACGCATAATTGTAAGATGCGCCCCACTATTTCATTTCATTAGAAATTGTTTTATACTTTTTAGGCCGTTTTAAAAACGTGGAATTTAAAAAAAAATTTTTTTTGCTAGTAAGTATTAAATTTAACTCTATGGCCGAGATAAATAGACGTTACTTAGCACGTACTTTGGCTAAGCCGTATCGTTGTCACTGTCGCGCAACTTGCAAGCAAGACAGAGACGGGAACGTAGCTTAGCCAAAGCACGTGCTTAGTAGTGTTTACTTATCTCGGCCTATGTTTCGATAGTACTACTTAGGGCAAATCGTTGTGACGCGGGAAAACAACCACTAAAATTTCACGTTGTATATGCAAGTTATTAAATATTAAGAGATTTTAAAACAACTGATTCGGGCGGGACTTGAACCCGCGACCTCTGCCGTACCGTGGCGTCGCTCTAACTGCTAAGCTACCGTGTCACAGTCGCACCAGTTGATCTCTTTGGCTTGTTTAAAGATTTTTAAAAAATATACATTATTACAGTAAGGTATTGTATTGTATATATTGTAGACCAAAGTTTTATCAGTGTCAATGATAAATAATACTTGTCATTATGAATCATGAATTCATGATTGATATTTCGAGGAAATGGGAATTTTGATAAAAAACAGATTTTAAGACATTTTCACATGTTTGATATTTATTTATTCTATTATAGGTACACATAAACATAATAAAAGTATTTGCAACATTACCGAATTATACATCCAAAACAATGATTTTACTCATGATTCAGACCCAATATCACCAAGTTTCTTATTCACAACACAAATTAAGTAAATGCAAAATTTTATATAAAACATATAAAAAAAACATAAATGCATAAAAAAATAGGTATTTTAAGTTACGAAATTTTCAAGATTATTTACTTTTCTTATCTTTTTTGGGGTCTTTGGAAGGCCTTGATCTGCCGGCTTTGAGAAGGGCTATGATGGCCGTAATAGCCACTAAGCCGAATCCTGCAACACCTATTTGCCAAATCCAAGGATGTTGTGCCAGGATATCCAGTCCAAATGCTACACCTTCTTTGATCAATTGGACACAAAAGTCGACTAGTTCATCACTGTAACAAAAATATATATTTCATTTAAGGAAACCAAACATAATGTTTATCATTTAAATTGTTAAGTACATGTATTACTTACAATGGCGATGCCAGCAAAGGTACAGTTTCTGCTTTGGAATTCTTATACCAATCTTGAGCAAAAGTAACAAAAGATTTAACATCATTCTTGGGCAAATCAAACCGATACACCTTCCCAAGGCGGAAGCTGGAATAAAAATTGTTCTCATTACTATTTCTGTTTTATGTAATCATTTACTATGAAAATGATCTTTTTTATGCAATGAATTATTATTCCAACAGTGTTTGTATAATTTAATATCTATTTAAATATCCAGCCAGTGCATCCATAATGAAGGGAGTATTTATAAATTTATAATATGTAAATTGAATAATATAAAGGGGCACTCTAGGCCGAAGTGTAATAAAGTACACCCTTTTTGCCAGTTATGTGGGTGTACTAACCACCTCTGCTTAGCTGTTCTAAAGTTATTTGCTAAAGTATTGTCTGAATATTTACATCATTTACCTTTTTGCAAAAGTAATGTAATTTTAATTAGCCATTAATCAGAAATATGAAACATGCAACATAGTCAATGGAAATACTTACAAAAGGAAAGTTGGTAGTTTGTTGACCTTGAATCTCTTTGCCGTGTTCAATCCTGCTAGGTTCGCGTCCATCCGCGCGACGTTGATGCGACCCTTCAATGTAGCACCCACACTCTCCCACACTGCATGTAACCTCTGACACTCCACACAGGAAGATCCATAACTGAAAGTAGAATTAATAAATATTTAAAACAAGAAAATGTATTCGGCCAAGATAACCATACCTGACTTACAAGTTCATACCACTGTTCTAAAATGGTAAAGGAAAACATTGTGAGGAAACTGGCATGTCATAGAACCAAAAATTCGAAGACGTGTGATGTCAGAGAGGCCTGTTTTCCAACAGTGCAAACATTATAAGACTGAATATGCTATGTGAAGATAACCAGATTTTTTGGCAGTAAAGCTGAATGTTTGTTTTTAAGTAAAACAGTTCAGTTGTAGCTTTTTGTGTTTCAGGTCAGCCTCCAGTCATATCAGATGAAGCTGAATTTGAATACCAGTATTTAACATGAAGTATCTGCTCATGGCAAGCATTTGAGAGTATGGTAGCAGTACATTAAAAAGCATACTTACAACATGACAAACCAATCACCGGTGGTGGCTCCCGTAGCTGCCTGAGTCATATGTTCAAATATTTTATCTGTAAGCTCTTTAACTGCCGGAGACTGGTTCTTCTCAAAGAACCCATATATTTCATTCTCATCAGGTTCCCCTAAAACAATTAATAATCTATACACTAAAACAGTTCCATGACTGACTGACTTATGACAGACAATGCTCAGCCTGAACTGAAGATACAATCATGAAATTTAGAAGATGTGTTCCCAAGGTGGTGCAATGGGTGTTTGGAAGTTTGCTTGATAAAATCAAATTTCCTATATTTAAATGACAGAAAAATCAACAAGTTCCAAATTGCTAATGTCTTAGGTAGGTACCTACCTAGTTATAGAATGGTCAATGTTTCTTGGCAGCTCTCAAGTTATTATGGGTGTTTACAGATGTTTATTGGGTGTTTCTCAAAAACCTCAGTGATCAGAATATCCATGGTTTGATAACTGGGTCTCAGTAGCAGCTCAGAGTCTGGATTTGTGCCCGGTTATGTAGCATAAAAAAAAATAGTCTGAAAAAGTAATCTTACCACAAAATAGTAAAGGCACTCCATGTCTAAAGAACACAAGCGCAGGATCCTTAGCTGGGTTATACAGCCTGCTCAAGTGGCTGTTGACTGTTTTCACACTCACTGCATTCATATGCTTCTTAAAATCATCCTGTAAGCTCTCTATGTGAGTTTCAAACTCCACACATTTATCACAGTTTGGTTTGCCTGAAAATTTTGAAATCAATAGATAATTGCTAGAATATTGTATGATGAAAATTAACCCTCCATCTGTCGCATTTGAAAAATCTGCCTCATTCAGAAATCAATTGTGTCTGTCAAGTGCCACAGACGGACTAATAATGGGGTCATTTGTTTACATGTAGAGAAAGAGTGTATCACAAAATTTGCAAAGACAAGATTCAAAGCAAGAACAAAACTTCAATTATATGAGCTTCATTCTTCTCTATAAATGGTAGTTTCTAAGAAAATGTTTTTAAATGTGAGACTGCTCTGTAGGTTAAATGTGAGACTGCTCTGTAGGTTAGCTGTAGGTTATTTGTGAGACTGCTCTGTCTGAGAACATTGCTCTGTAGGTAGCAACAACATTGCTGCTATAGGTAGTGTATTTCAGCAGAATGGTCTTTTATTACAATAACATTGTTATACTGTTTTTAGATCATGATGTCACTGCTTAGTTTATACTGTTACAGAAGAAAGCCTGATACTAGTAAACAATGTGGCGTAAAAATACCGGCTATCAATTAACAAGGCAACAAGATTCGACCAAGATTTTGATTATCATTATTTAGCATTGACCATTCCACCTATGAATTTCTTTATGTATGAATACTTACTAAATAAGACAATAAGTTTTTCTTTGTCTCTAATTAATTCAAGGAGATCATCGTCGCTCACACTTTGTAAAGTTTCGCTGCTGGATTTTATGAATGAAAAAAGTAAAACAGTGAAGTACACTTTGAACTGCATTTTATTTGTAATTTCTTAATACCTGGGATAGATATCACTAAAGGTTTGTCACTTCTTTTAAAATATCTGAAATCAATCCAGAATTTATATTAGTTTTTGAGATCGAATTCATTCAATCCATCATGACATGAATCCATCACGTTTTTTTACTTTTTTTCCAAAGTCACCACAGATAAAGTAGAGCACAAGAGTAGTGTTGCCGGCTTGCCGCTCGATAGTCTATCCAAAGACAAAGATGACAAAGGAATGTTATTTTAATAGTCGACTAAGGGTGTTTGTGCACTACAGACGTTTTCAATTCGCATTCAGTTTTAAACGGATTTTTAGCCAATAGGCCTGCAGAACGATCCCCACCACTTTTTAAAACGTATGAAAAAAAAAAACGGTCCGTGAAAAACGTGCTGGAAACGTGTAGTGCACAATCGCCCTAAGAAAGCGTATTTGTCTAGAAATATTTCGTCTATGCCTGCGTGACATCAGTGACGTATGTCACTGTCAAATATTTTCATAATATATCTGTGGCGGAGGTCCAGTTTACGCGATTTGAAGTAATTTGAACAAAAATATTATTGTGTGATTTATTGAGCTTGTATTTAATTTTTAAATGATTATTTAAACGTTATACCATAATCACCAGAAATTTTGTTATTTATCTGGGTACTCATAAGTTAAGCAATTGAAAGAAATCCTCAACAGGTGAAGGTTCATTTTAATTTCAATGTCGCAACACTTTTCTGACCCACCTCCTCCCCTGGTATCTAAACATGATTACCTTGTGAAAGTTCGATCTAACAAAGTAACAACGTATTATAATATCTCGCTCCTTTTCCAAGCTACGTTGGTATCAATACTTAGCTTATAATTTAAGAGTTTCATAAAGATCAAGAAAGATAAAAAAGGGAGGAAAGAATGAGTCATAGTTCGTAAATTGGTAGTGCTGACCTAATCTTTAACAGTGTTGATGTTGTTGCATCGTATTATTTTTCTTTGAAGGAGTTTATAAAAAAATGGCGGAAGTAGAAGAAAAAGTGGTGATGACACCAAAATGTAAGTCTGCTAATTCAACAACCCTGGTGATTGAGAGGAAAGCAGTGGAACCGGAGGCCAGTGATAAAATCCATGTTGCTGGTGGGGACCACACAGGAATCATTATCAATAAAGAAAAAAATTATGGTAAGATTTTTTTTTTGATGTCAAGTATTTGATTTGATTCTTTCCATAATTTCTTCATACTGCCACAGGTAGCATTAACTGAAATTGATGGTCATGGTTTGCTGTATGAACCATCAATTACCATAGTTAGCAGTCAGATTTGGCAATGTGTGAAATGAAATGAAATGTGTTGCGGGTTCAATTCCCACATGGAGTAAATATTTTTATCAGGTCTGGAATGTTGTGTATGTAAAATTTGTGTTTGTAAACATACCCACAACACAGGAGAAATCCTAGTGTGGGGCAACGTTTTATAATCCTACTTCCTACTATTATTATAAATGCGAAAGTTTGTGAGGATGTACCGATGGATATATGGATATTTGTTACTCTTTCACGCTAAAACTACTGAATGGATTTTGATGAAACTTTACAGTAATATAGCTTACTAGACTTTTGCCCGTGACTCCGTCCGCGTGGACTACAGTTAGTTAGTTAGGTATACCACCTGTTTTCCGCACTTAGCCTCTTGATTGGGCCATTGTGCGTGTGTGACCGCAGGAATGAGATCGTGGTCACGCGTACCAGCTCAGCTCCTGCCAGAAGTCCAGGAGGTCCCGTGGGTTTACGAGCGCGTCTCGTATGGTGTCAGGGTTGTCCAGTAGTTTCCCTCTTTGATCGGCCATGCTCTTACAGTGTCATATTACATGAGCCGGTGCTTCTTCGGCCTCCATGCATCCTCTGCATAAGGGGCTGTCGGTGATGCCGATGTTGAATAGGTGTCTGTTGAGTGGGCAGTGGCCTGTGATTATGCTCATTATATCATTATATATGAACACTAGATTTTGCCCGCGACTCCATCCGCATGGACTACAATGAAATGACCAGTTTAAATGATCTCCGTAGTGTAGATTGGCTAGTACTGCCAAGAGGTCAAGCTGTATCTCTGGTTCCTCCTATCAGAATTAGATGAAACGTGGCTTAGATTTTAAGTTGGACCCCAAGCTATCGAACTGTGAAAACCACATCAAAATCCATTCAGTTCACCGCGTGATGCGCGCACAAACAGACAAAAATCTTTTTGGGTATAGTTACGTCCCAGTACCCTATCCTGACTGTTTTTTCTGGAATATCTTCAATGTACAGACACAGCTTTTTTACAATTTTATAGTATAGATACATCAGAATAACATATATAGGCTACTTTTTATTCCAATAACGCGGGCGAAGCCGCGGGCGGAAGCTAGTATAAAAAAAATGGTGATTGCAGAAATTGCCATTTATTGCTTGCTTGCTCTGCCATGTACCATATTACACTTTAGACAAGTAGTTTGATATACAGATACACATCTTATAAATAATGGATTACTGAATCCATCATTGGTCTCATTAAAAACCTAGTTATTTGATGCTAATTAAAATAATAAAATATACATATATTTTATTATTTTAATTAGCATTATTTTAATTTTATCTTACTAGCCACATGGAAGGTTATCAGTATGTTGACCTTGCTGTTTCCTGTAGCCCATTTTAAAATAAAATCAAATTATATTTATCCTTAAACAGTAACCACATTATTTAAATATACACTATTTCCTGCTAGATTTCCTGTTTATTTTTTTCTCATAACTGTAATTCTGTATACTGATAAATAAGTTAATAATGTTCATTCAAATATTCCATAATTATACTTACTATAATGTTAAAAAAAGCATTTTATTCATACATTGACTGCTTCTAATATTAGATAGCAAAAATATCAATGTCTAATTGTCATTTTCATTGTAACACAAAGTAAGTTTATTGTGAATGGCCTGATCAAGTATATAAGCAACCCTAAATGTATGAAGCATTTAGTTAATTATCGTTTGCATCATAGATTTACTTAACTAAAAGGTCTATGAGTAATATGATCAGAGAATGCAACTGTTCCTCGACTGCAATTAAAAATTATCATTCATTAAATTTATCAACTCATTAAGCAAGACAATGGGCATTGTGCTTCATTGGAACAATGTTCATGTAGCTTGATAGATATGAAAATTAATGTTACTATTTGGTTGAATAATGATTTAGGCAAACAAATACTCCCTTTATAATAGTCATTGCATAAAGGGTCATTAATTAATAAATGATGTCAAATTCTCTTTCTGAAAAGACTTTTTTTCTTATCAATTCTAAACATCAATTTTTTTACATTCTTACTGCTTACATTTTTTGCAGTTATTGTCTTTGCTAGCTTATCCTTTGTCATTGTACTGTAGTACATTTTTCAAGTACATTTTCTAGTGTTGTTTGTCCCATGTATTAGGGGGCGAGCCATTAATTGGATACAAATCCAGACTCCTGGCTGATACTGAGAATTCTTTAATGGAAAAACCCAATAACTATCCGACCCTGAGATCGAACCCAGAATACTACACTCAGTAATCACGCTTGCGATCACTAGACCAATGTGGCAGTCAACTTGATAAAATTTTCCAAAAATAAGGGAGACCAAGGGCCAAAGAAGGCTTTCAGTATCCTTACATTAGGTAGGATCTCCTCTAGGTATGTTCTAATGATGTACAGACAATATGGTACAGATGTGCCATATTCTCATTGTTAACAGTATTTGGTAATAATACATTATGTATTCATGTTTCAGAGAATGGAGTGACGGAGCCTTGCCATGCCCAGTTAGAATTCTATGTGTATTTGGTGTCCGGCGCGACGGGTACTCACACTAGGGAAGCGCGCGCGTTGCGGTTCTGGTTCAAACCCAACATGACTCCGAATGAAAGGCCATACGAAGCACAAGCTTTTTTCAGGGAACTTGTCAGCCCACAAGACTTTCCTAAAGGTGAATAATATTTGTTGTATTAAGGTGTGTAAGGTATACTTTGTACTGTCGCTTCTTAGAGACCTCAAATTTATGGTTTTGGACTAAAGACAGCATTTTCAGAATGGTTGAGTCCAGCCTTTATAGTGTGATTGGCCTTCCAAACTATTGCATGTATTGTAAGAGAAAGATAATTGAATAATGTGGCACATCCTGAAGTCAGTTTATCCTTTTTTTTGTACAAAAAAAAATAATGATGTTAACATGATTAAACTGTATTTTGAGAAAATTATAAATAACTAGCTTCTGCCCGCGGGTTTGCCCGCGTTTTGAGATAAAAAGTAGCCTATGTGTTATTCTGATGTCTAAGCTGTAAAGTTTAATCAAAATCCGTTCAGTAGTTTTTGCGTGAAAGAGTAACAAACATCCATCCATACATCCTCACAAACTTTCACATTTATAATATTAGTAGGATTAATCATTTATGTAAAGTAAAACATATGTCATTTATGAAATTTCAGATTATGTGGGCTACATTAAAAAAATAATGAAATTAATGCAGCACAAATATGATCAACTAAAACTACTAGAAGTAGAACTAAGACAAGAAACAGCTGGACCTCCTTTACCTGGTAAGTACCTTCAGAACATATTAAAATATAACATTTATTGCACAAATATTGGGATAAATAATAAAAATATTATGCATATCATATTCTTTATTAAGGAGTTGCTTACATTAAGGGTGCACTAAGTAAAGTTTATCTATTGAATTATTGAGCTGGGTACGGACCGGACCAACAAATGCTAGTGAAATTATTAACCTTGTCTATGAGTAGGTGTTATGACCCCTGTTGGCTATGGCTATGTTTTCACCTAAAATTCATTTCAATAGAATTTGCGAACTGTATAAACAAACTTACTGTACAAATTAATAAAATTTGTCAATTTGCCATTATTGAAATTGTTTACATTATTCGCAAGGTCTAGGTATTGAAGTGAAGTTTATATAGAGTTTTTATAACTTGGCGATTGGAGATCATAGTCTAAAGGCGGTTTCTCAAGATGGTGAAGGACATTTAAAATGGTATTGTTATCGAACGTGTGGTAGGTGCATTTTTGTTAGTCAGGTCTGTACCTAGCCTAACAAGTAAAGCAAATTATATTATTCTAAGCTTAATACAAATAATAATAAGTATATTTGTTTTTAATTTTATGGTACAGAATCAAATGGCGTTATTACGAGTAAGAGCGTTATATACAACTATTCTAATGGCTGTATGTATATTATTTTAGTATGTATTACTATTATGCATGTATGTACTGTATTCTACAACTGTTTAAATTATGTATCTATTCATCTCTTGCGTAGTACAGTTGACCAAATCACCTTAAATAAATATCATGTTTACATTGTGTTAGAAGGGCCGTAAATTAAAATTTCGTACTACCTACTGTAAAGGATTTTGAATAATTTGAAAGACTTGTTAGCTTTACGCGCAACGACAAGCACCAGGCTGAGTTCTAACTTTTTTAATGACTTAATTTATCAAATAAAATAAACTGCTGCAATTTCATAATTAAAATAAACTGCTACAATAAAAGCAATCAAAGTAACACTGAGTATCATATATTATTAGTAGGTATTCATTAGGTAGTAAATGGTCAAATGTTATCATATTTCTTTTCTAGGTGTTTAAAATTAACAAAACTTGTGATTTGATAGTGATAAAATTTTTAATATTTAATTTAATTTTACTGCTTGAAGTATTATACAAAATAGTGTGATTGATGATAATATATTTTTTTGCTTGGTCAGTCATGGTTAATCATGTCATGTATAAACTAGCTGCATTCATCAGTATCTTTGAGATGAAGTTATTCTTAGTAACCATTAGTAGGTCAATTAATTTTAGCGTACACGTTTTATTTTCTGTGCAATCCACTAACGTACTGATTGCATGTACTCATATGAGTTTTCTATTGTTTGTACTGAAATTTAGTTTAGATTAATTTTAAGATACGACTTTAGTATGTAGGCTTATATATGACTAGCGACGCGCCCCTGCTTGGCATGGGTGCAATCTCTACTGATGTTGCGACATGTCAAAACATCGAAACTTACGTGATGTAACTTAGATAAATATTAAATTATTATACACATAAACTTTCGAAATAAATTCTCTAAAGAGATGTCTGTTTGTCCGCTTTAGATGCTCAACCAGCAGAGTTTCAGTTGAACATCTACTTGAAACCATCTCTGGCGTATATAAAATGTTCAATGTTGCGATGTCAACTCAGCACTTGAAGTCCAAAATCCCGAACTTCGATTATTTTTACCAACACATAAAAAAAATCTGATGAAGACTGCAGTCTCGTTGCAATATTTAACACCTTGTGTTTTTTTTAGCTTACATTGAAGATAGTGTGTTGAATCAAACTCAAGTGATCTCAGAACAGAGAGTGTTAGACATGATAGAAAATGCGTATCCTAACCCATTGACTGTGGACGATTTTGTCACGTGAGTATTACAAGTTATAACTAGCTGTGCCCGCCGTCGCTCGGCTCCTAAGAGTCGTAGCGTGATGTTAAATAGCTTATAATATTCCTCATGAATCTGCCTATCAATGCTATCATATACAATAAGAAGTTTTCGAATACGACTGGTAGTTCCAGAGATTAGCGCGCTCAAACAAACAAACTCTTCAGCTTTATTATATTAGTAAAGACAAGTTTAATCCATCATACAGGGTGGCAGGTTAGACAGTGAAAATATTTAAAGGGGTCATTGTACTCATCATTTTGAACAACTTTTACTATGAGACCAACCCTGAAATCGCGTAAGACATAATCCACTTTGAACGAAATTGTTCTTTTGGGAGTACTTTGGCTATCCTTATTAGCTTTCGCATAAGTTCAATCAATATTTTAAGTGGTATTATAATACATGGGTTTCATTTTCAATGGTAACAATGCCACTCTCTGATTAAACAGCCACAATGGCAACACTTGTTATTTATTTATTGGCCTATCTACAATCTATGATTTGTAACTTACTAATAATACGTAGTAATGAACGAAATAATGTCCTTTTTGTAGTCTAATCCTATTATATTTACTCTGATGATATTTTTTTATTGCAGTGCTGGAAAATGGTCAAAAACAGAAGTAAAAGATGCGTTAGAATCGTTAGAAGAAAAAGGTCTGACGCGTGCTATGTCAGAAGGTCTCTACGTCCGACAACATAGTGTAGACACACAGGTAAGGTTCACGAAAAAAATTAAACCGCGATTGAAGTTCAGTGATTTTGAGATCTTTTGCAATACATGGGAAATTATGATCTCAAGCAAGTTGATACAAAAATAACTAAAAAAGTATAACTAAACTTTAGATGTATGGGAAAAGAGCATGATTAGCTATGATGAGTCTTCGATTGTCTTTAGGTCCCACGGTTATTGTAAACCACAGTGCATTCATTTTTGCTATTAGAATAACGGCTCAGTATCAAAAAGTACCATTCAAATAATTGAAACTTTTATCACCTACCTCAGTTTCCTCTAAGCTTGCTTATAAATGAATACACTATTAAATAAACAGATGGCGCTACTTGTTACCGCTCAATATTATATTTTTTGTGTTATTTATCCTGGTTAGGTTAGGATTTTTTTAACTTGATGCTTTTAAGATATTTAACACGTAATATATTGCGTATATAATGGCGTTGTTTTTTTCGTAAAGCATATTTCGAATTGAAATTCCAATCCTGGAATCGTGGGGTGTAAACTCAGATCATAGAAACAAGGGTGATGTGCCAAGACGCTATCGAGCTTGATGCCTGATTTTGAGCAAATTGCTCGTACTAAAAACGTACGCGCTGGCGACGAACCGGCGAACACGATCGATGCTATAAATACAGTGTTTTAGTTTAGTGCTAGTGTTGAGTGACGATTAACAGTGTTAGATTGAGGGTGTGCGGAATGTTTAATGCGTGGGAGATCTTTTTATTCACAAGGAGCGCTTAATTATGCGCGTGATTTTATCGAAAAATGAACTAAAAGTGGCATCAGTTGTTCCCGTACTAATTTGCTATGATGACATATCTCCTTCTTTCTATGATCTGAGGGTGTAAACATTCGGCGATTTGATTAGAACTCGCGGTTTCAACCCCGCTTGGATCGCTTCAGTATTGTAAACTTAGACATTGTAAATGCGCAATACTAAGAAATCCTAAAGCGAGGCATGAACATAGAAAAATGAAATTTTTATCCGAGACATATTTTGTCCTGAGCTGCCCGCATCCAGCGAATTCCAACAAGGTCGTCCATCCACCTTGCGGGGTGCCCACCCACGCTGCGATTACGGTCGTTATGACGATTTTTGGGGGACGCTTTAGCTTCGCAGTGGATGCGTCTTTTTGCTGAAATCATGATGACGATAGTAAATAAATGTCTAGGTAGGTACCTACTCAATGATGCTGATTTTTTTGTACATCGCACTAAACTAATTTTAATCACCCTATATCTCTTTCTTAAAAATATCATTGAACTAGTCTACGCCCTTGTCATTTAAGCGAAGCGAAGACTAAATTCTTGTTGAAAATATGCAAGTGGACTAATTTGACAGGATTATTTGTCTTCTATCTCTCTCTCAGGTTTTTATTAGAAAGAGATATAATGAGACTAAATTATTTTAGTTTATAAACAAAATAATTGGCACCAATATTTAACAGAAAATCTTCTGTAACAGGTTGTGAAACAAATGCCACAGTTGTGTTCATCACGCCAGCCGAGCATAGCGGTGATAACTGCGTTGTACTGCGAGAAACAAGCCGTCGACGCCATGATGGACAACCAGGAGACATACGTACGATACACCACCGTCGGTAAGTCACACAACTATTTATTTTTATTTAGGCTGTGTCCCCAGTAGGCAAACTGTTACCGGCCGACTGAATTTGCGCTAAAAAACTAGCAAATTGTGGACTCTCCATTTCAAATATATGGAAGGGCGTACTAAACCGATACGCCGTAAACTCAGTCGGCCGCTAACAGTTTGCCTATTGGGGATACAGCCTTAAGGCTTTATGAAGATGCCAGAATGTCCACGGACCCGGGGCCTATTTGATGTCTTCACTCTGCACTCTACTCTTCACTTTTCAAATATTGAAGAGTGTGGAGCGAAAGTGAAATTTCAATTTTCAGTCTGCAAAATGTGTGTACATAAAACATGCTTCCGTTGAAGAGTTCGGAATTTGGAGTGCAGACTTGCAGAGTAGTTACATCAAATAGGCCCCAGTTTTTCCGTCGTCCATGGACAACATATGATAAAATGATGAATGAAGTAACACACGTGAACACGCGCGAGAAGTTCGTCGCACAAGGTATGAATGAACGCCTCATTCACAAAATATGTTTTTAGACAGCCCTATGTCGACCATTCAGTTTGTATATTACTGGGAGATTTTTGGGAGAACCTTATATTACATAGTTGTCTGTTAAGTCGGGTCTACTGCGACCATATTTTTGTAAGAAATTGGCCCTAATAATTTTATTGTGTTTTTCTAACAAAATGGCGTCGTTGCCTGTTTGGCCAAATGCGTCGTCGTTGAAAGAAGAGTGAAAAGACAAAGTGAAAGTCATAAAAAGTGTCACTGTAAAATGACGGCCTTTAATCCTGTCACGGTCGTACGTCATGCGGCTTTTTACGACAAGTACAAAAGGTAACATCAAAAACCACACACATAGAATTACGTAAGCGAAATACGCGAGCAATTTGAGTGATTAGAATGACGTAACAACCCTTTTAAAAAAACTTCCTGCATTTATAATGTGCCTATTACTTATATCGGTAATCTTCCCGCTAGACCAGTTACGCACATAACTTGTAGAAGAACGCCGCATTGATTATGGTGTTTTTAGGGTTCCGTACCTCAAAAGGAAAAACGGAACCCTTATAGGATCACTTTGTTGTCCGCCGTCAGTCACCGGACCATAAATGGAGCCATCTGCTCATAGATGGCGCCGTTGGAAGTATGCAGTAGCGCCATCGATGATCATATTTCGGAACCCTTAGGGCGCGAGGCATACTCGCACTTGTCCGGTTTTTTTAATGAGATATTTAAGATGCACCTTCATACTAATTAAGAGTGTTTTTATTCTGTAACGTTCTTGCAATTGGTACAAAATAATTAAATAAAACCGGCCAAGTGCGAGTCGTACTCGCGCACCGAGGGTTCCGTATCAGTTTTGGACGTATAAAGTGAAAAAAACCGGACCGCATAACTATGTTTGTGAAGGAATTTTGATGATTTCTAGTTTAGTAAACTGTTCTAGTTAGGAACATCGTTTTATTTTTGGTGCAATATTTCGGTCAATTCCTATTAGCTCTAATTATTTCAGATTTTTCGCTCTGCAAACTTCGGAGGTAAGGGGGGGGAATGATATTTTTTCAGACATTTTTCATCATATGTCGAAAACTGTGAGACATAAAATAAAATGAAAATATATTTTGAAATGTGCAGATCAAGCCCTTTCATGTGATATGCCACTTGACCTAGTAACCCGACTTTAAAATTTCGGACCCCCACTCCGGCCCCTTTTGCAATGAAAATAAAAATATTTTTTGACTTTTTTCATTTGCAATAAAGTTGGGCAAGCATTTTTTATAACTGGTCTAAATTTCAAGTCGATAGCATTAGTAGTTGCTGAAATAAGCAGGTGTGACAGACAGACAGACGAAGTCGCACCATAAGGGTTTCTTTTTTACCATTTTGGTACGGAACCCTAAAAAGCTGTTTCTATGTCAGACTGATTGATCTTTACTTGGAGCAGTTTAATTAAATGGGAGTTTTTGGCGTTTTAACCGGCAGTAGCAGTGTTACCAGGTGAAAATACAGTTAAAACCGTTTACAGACATCCTTTAGTTAGAACAACATACCGGTTATATTAACCAAAATCATAGCTCCCGGCTGATTGTACCTACCTCAAAAATATCGCCGGTTGTTGCGACTGCCGGTTTTTACTACCAAATATGAGTATGTATGTATCTTTATTTATCAACGTTTCACAATATTCATATAACTAAACAAAGCCCCACAAAACTGTTTTCACAGTTTGTCTGTGGGAACAGATCCTTCAATATTATAATTTAAGGTGTAGGTACATAGGTATAGTGCGAACACTTAAAGTTAACGAAACATGTTTACACAGATCGCGCAGTTACAAAGTCTGGAGATAGAATTGTTTGAGTAATTGAGCAAATTTGAGTGGTCCCTTCGATGTCGTTATAACAGATTTTGACTGTAATTAATTGCAAACCCGTCAACCCCTTCGAACCTTACCTGTCTGTGTCGGGGTGCCCAAGTTCACGAGCTCGGTTCGCTCGGTCCTGGAACCTAGTTAGGTGTGCCTACCTCGCCTTATTTCCAAGCCCAATTTCCGCTTTTTTCGGGGGGCCTTAATCAGGTATCCCCAATGCAGCACGCATACAAAAACTTTAACAAATGGAGTAACCAATTAATGTATTTGTGTACATATATATTACTAGCTGACCCGCCCGGGCTTCGCACGGGTAAAGTTTAGTACACCTACCCTTCACCTACCCTACTCTACACCTACTCTACACCTACCCTACGTCTAACCTACGCCTACCCTATGTCTACCCTACATCTACCCTACACCTACCCTACACCCCAAATCTCAAAAATAAGTTTCGAGCTTCTAGCTTTAAAAATGACGTAATTTCCATACAAACTTTCATGCCCTATTTCAACCCTTTACAGCCCTTTTTTCGCAATAAAAAGTAGCCTATGTCCTTTCTCTGGCTCCAGACTATCTCTGTACCGAATTTCATTTGAATCGGTTCAGTAGTTTAGGCGTGATTGCGTAACACACAGACAGACAGACAGAGTTACTTTCACATTTATAATATTAGTAAGATATTAGTAAGGATTATGCTACTAGCTGTGCCCCGGGGTTTCAACCCCCGTTGCTCGACTCCCTAGGGCATAGCGTGATGTTAAATAGCCTATACAGGGTGGCAGGTTGACAGTGGAAATATTTTAAAGGGTCATTGTACCCATCATTATGAACAACTTTTACTATGGGACCAACCCGGAAATCGCAAAAAAAAATCAGCTGTTCCATACATTTTGTTGAGTTATGTGAACATAAATGTATGGAACAGCTGATTTTTTTTCGCGATTTCAGGGTTGGTCCCATAGTAAAAGTTGTTCATCATTCAGATGAGTACAACAACTGCTAAAAATATTTAAACTGTCTAACCTGCCACCCTGTATATCTAATACTATTTCTCATGAATCTGGCTATCATATCTATATAAAAAGATTTTTTCTAATCCGACTGGTGGTTCCAGAGATTAGCGCGTTCAAACAAACACTCTTCAGCTTTATAATATTAGTACCTATAGATAGAATGTTACATTTAAAGCTCTTATTAAAACACTGGTGCCGATTCCGTTGTTTACGAACTAAACTAATTTAGTCTTATTAAGTTTCTTTCTAATAAAAAACATGAGAGAGGGATAGCAGATATTAAACCTGCCAAATTAGTCCACTTGAATAGTTTTAATGTCAATTTAGTCGTAATCGCAAAAGGTCATGACTATTTTCCTGTAAATGACAAGGGCGTAGACTAATTTGACAGTTTTAAATATTTGCTGTCCTATTTCAATTATATTTGTAAGAAAGAGATATAGTGTGATTAAAATTAGTTTAGTGCGATGTTCGGCAGAATCAGCACCACTCTAACAAAATAATTTATTTCGACGAGATGAGCACATATCATGCCAAATGTTTATTTATAATGTATTACTTCATCTGTGATTCTGTATCACCCTGCGATCTGACCATGTGCTAATAAATATCAGTTTATCATATGCATTGTACACAACTAAAATGCATTAATCATCTATTAATCGACTTAAATGTTGTAGGTATTTTAATTGATGTGTCAACCTTGAAATGTAGGTAGGTACATACGATATTACGTATAACCTACTTGACACATAGTCCTTGCGATATCCTTGTGATGATTCATTAAATTAAAATCTTCTTTTATCACATGTTCAACCATCGACAGGTACATTTGTTCCACGATGGGATTTCTTCCATTTTGTTCTAAGTATAGAACAAAATAATAAAGCCCTCTTACACGCGAATCGCAGCTACACAATATCAGTTGGCCGTGTAAACATAGTAGATAATGATCCAACAGAAAAAATGCCCAGGAGCCGGGCTTCTATCGCTTTTCTGATTTACAGGATCTATGTGATTGGGTTTTCGAAAAGGCTTCGGTATCTGTTAGTGTGGATTTCACCTATCTTGGGGTACTTACCTACACATTCTACACTCACTTTCGCCTAGCCTTAATCTTCCAAACTAGGTTGGGTTCGGCTACCAATCTAACTAGATACAGCTGGATACCAGTATTCTACGTGGAGCGACAGCCATCTTACCTCCACAACCCACAACCCAATTACTGGGCATTTGAAAGTTGTCAGCTTTCGGGCTTCTGACTACCCGTATAACGCCTATCATAGCTAAATTCGTATGACGTCCGGGACCGATTGTTTAACCTGCTCTTTGAGGTACGGAAGGGTCTCGATATGTAAAGAATGGTCACCCATCTATGAACATACCGCAGTAAGTAAGTGCAGCTTACCCTTGCAGATCGATCGATCAGCGCGACCGTTATTCCCCGAACTTCTCATTTCCCTTACATACTAAACTTACTATTCCAAGATGATCCTGGTCCAGAGAATGTTGCTTATCGCAGTCAGTTACATCCTGTTGGACATAAAAATCTTTCAAAAATACTTGATCAATCTTTATATTTCTCTTTCTTCTAGGAAAACTTTAAAGCAAAATAAATAAGAATTAGGCCTTAATTAAGTAACTGCTCAGTAAGAGCAAAATATTACATTGAATTTCATACATTTGGCAAAAAAAAGTGGATTATATTTATAAAACAACACATAAGAGAAGGAGAAGTTGTTTAATAACACTGTCCTTTAGTGTCATCTTTCATCATTTCGTCATCTCATTCATGAGTACCTATTCAGAAACATGAATTTTAATGAAAGCAAAACAGGTACCTACCTATACATATATAACACGTTGTCCTGTTATACATTAACTATTGATTTTCTTCAGTCATGCACATGAAACATCCTTTTTACGCATTTTTTAGTATTTATGTAGGGCTGCCCTGCCATCCGTCCGGTTTTTCCCAGATTTGTCCTACTTTGGAAGTCCGGGGAGTTCTTGGGTACCTACTTGGTACTTGGGTAAGAATACGAAAACTGCCCCTCTCCGCGAACTCCGAAAATGTTATACTTTTTAATATTTTCAAGGGCGTCCGGCGAAAAATCCCGATTACGACCGAATGACCAGGGTTTTTAAAGCCATTTTTCCGTGTTGGCATTTAGGTGATGGCAGCCCTATATTTATGAGTAAATAACAATGTGAGTAGGTATACCTATTGTTTTTTTACGCGCCCTGCGTCAAGTGAAAAAGTCCAAGACAACATGAGTCACAGAATAGATATTTTGCCTTATTCTTAGTCACCTCTATCAAGATGGTTTTATAAATACCTGACGTCAATTTACCGTTTATTAAAAATAATATTTACATACTTCTCCACTCTTTAACATAATTATTATATCTAATAGGTAGGGTCTACTGTCTATTGATTTTGTTCCTGATAAGGATAGCTAAGTGATAGCTCCAACGCTGGTCGTATCTCTTTTAAATAAACCCCGCAAGTCTGATAGCGACGTTTGATTTTGCCATAAAATTAGGCTTTGTCCGTAGGCTCAAAGTGGGAGCGGAGGAAGCCGCTACCTAGTAGATATTGTACCTATAGTCCTATATCCATAGTTTGTTTTGAGAAGGTTTTAAGTACCTATCAACACCGACAGCGGTGCGGTTGTGCGAATACCTACCTCTATGTAAAACTCACCCCATCCGCTACAACTTTCGACCCGCTCTCACTTAGCGTCAACCCTTAGAGACCGTAGCGTAGTCTTCTTGCCAAAAACCTAATAATGCAGTTTGAGTTATTATCAAAGTCGGCTCCGAGCTCTGAGTATTCGTTACGGATTTGACCATCCACGCCCATCTGTATAATTATGTAGGTAGGTATGGCTCGTTGACTGAGTTGGCTCTACCAATAGAAATTTTGACGGAGATTATATTGACCTAGTTTTAATAAATCTATATTATTAATATTATAAAGCTGAAGAGTTTGTTTTGTTTGAACGCGCTAATCTCTGAAGCTACCCGTCGGATTCGAAAAAATATTTTTGTGTATGGTAGCCAGATACATGAGGAATAGTATGGACTATTTAACGTCACGCTACGACCCTTAGGAGCCGAGCAACGGGGGTGAAACCGCAAGGAACAGCTAGTAATGAATAAAAATAAATACTTCGTTCCACGAACTATTACCTATTACGATTATGTTCTTAAAGTAAGGGAAGCGATGATGTGATTATTCTTGTAAATGTTATGAAGCCTTCTAAGTTAGAAATAGACACGTGAGTCTGTTTACCTATTTATGTTATTCCTCTTAATTTGTTCTGTTATAAATATCCCAGAGTGCAGTGAATTTTATGAATGAAATATTACAGGAAAACAAAACAAATGTATAGGAAGCCGACAACATAACATAATTCATGTTATTGCATTTACGTCAATTAGGTACAAAACAATATTAGATACCTAGGACGATATTATTGAGCAAAATTCCCGCGGTGATACATAATACTCAATGTTTACCTACAAACCATAAAATGTAAGTAAGTACTGAAAATAATTATGTTTACAACATTGTTTTTTTATTAAACAATAAAGTTCTTGCGAGTACCAATTAATTAGCCTGCACTGTGCCGTGGTGACATTAGTAACATTCTATAAACTTTTTAGGAGTCTATGGAACGGGTACTATTTCCTGTAACTTGGGCCTAATACTATTATTGAAATACTGTAATTTTTAGAGAGCAGTGGTGGCCCAGTGGGGTGATTCTCGCGGGTGCTATATTGATATCGATTTAGATATATATTGCAACAAATGTCAAAATGGTAGGGATTTTGACAGTTGTCGCAATATATATCGAATTCGATATCAATATCGAACCCGCGAGAATCACCCCCCTGTGGTAGTTGTCCCAACCTATACGACATAGATCGTGGGCTCGAACGCAGGCGCACACTTTTTGCAATTTTTTTCATCACGACTGCTCTAAAAACGGTAAACGGAAAACATCATGAGGAAACCGGCATGTCCTAGAACCAAAAATTCGAAAACATGTGACGACCACCAATCCGCACTGGGCCAGTGGTGGGCTACGGCCCACTACCTCTCATAGAGAGGAGGCCTGTTTTGGCAGTGAAACATTATAGGCACACATAATTTTTAAGAATAAGAGCCAATATGGCCTATATCCTACCAATGCTGTCTTTCCAACTTTGGCATAGCTCGAAGTTAAAAAAATAAATACATATACATAAATATACCTACTCTACAATCGCAGAATCTCTATAAAAAGCGGTTTAGAAAGGAACTAGGTACACTAAAAATAATAAGAAAAAAACCAAAACCTTCCTGAAAGTAGGTATGTAGATTACGTTAATGAAAACCCCAGAAATTTTTGAGAAAATCGCGCACATACATACATACGGGACGAATACAGAACCTCCTTTTTTGAAGTCGGTTAAAAATACAATGTATCATGTAGTGAAAAAAATGTATTCAATTAAAGAAATAAATGTCACAGCGTGTACCTACACTATACGTGCGCAAGCAATTATTTCCATAAGGCACATAGGTACATAAACAACAACAGGTTCAATATATGTAATACACAACAGTATTACATAACACACAACTATTACATAATGAAATGTCTAAAAGTTAAATGGTGGGATCTTGACGACTAAAGTTTGAAGACACGTAATTTTTATAGATTTATGAAAATGTTTATTCATCACAAACTGTTATTATTTATTATATCATTTGTTTCACGTCAAGTCACGTTTTCGTCTCGTTACTGGGGATTAAAGTTCACAAAAAAAAATCATACTGTTTTAAGGCCGAGGGTCAAGTAACGTAATTTAATTAGCTTTGGCGTTCAGAGCTCAAACGAACGCATAGGTAGGTATGTCATGGCCTAGCCATCAAGGTAAGATTTTTTTATTTGTTTTTGTGACGAGTATTATTATATCACCAACAATGCGTAGGCGAAGCTGCCAATTTTTTTTTCAACCATTTTCCGATTAAAATTTTGTTACATTTGAGTATCACAAATATACAAAAATTACGTATCCTGTACTAAAACAATTGTTTCATTCTCACAAATTAAGGAATTATCAATTTTATTGTTACATCATTAAATAAATGCTATTTTACTAATCACTTCAATCCATTTGCATTAAATGCAATGTGGGTAATAGAAGAATGATTAATAATGGAAATATGTACTAGTATTTATTACCAACGCAGGAAGGTCAACTAAATATAATAATATTATAATAGTATGCACATCCACTTACTAATTGTAAAGCAAAATATCTAAATGCTTAAGTAGGATATAATTGTTCAAAGACAATTATTGTTGGCTTTTATGATATCTTAATATTAATACCACACTTATATAAAATACTTTAACGGCAAGTATACAATCATGACTATAGTTGCAGTATACTTTTCGCAGTTAATAAAATATTCAAATAAATATAACAGCTGCAATAAAATTAACGAAATATAAAAATATGGACAGATTCATAATACATTTTTTGTGAGATGTCAGACAGCCTAAAGCATTTACTAACAAATACAAACGATTTTACGACACTTTCTTAAAACATAATAATATATTAAAATATAATATGTATACTTAAACTTAGCGTTATTTTATCCAAATTGGAATTCAAGTCCTAATACTCTATTAACATCCCCATTGACGGTTATAAATCTTATACCTTGCATATCATGCACTAGTTGCATGGTGTGTAAGTGGGATTGTCCTATACCTATGTCCATCCATCCGTTGTCCCGCATTCTAAATGTCATACTTAAATTGGTGTCTGAAAAATAAAAAATATATGTTACCTAAATTATTCAAAGAAAGAATGATACAAAATGAAGAGAAGAATTTTTATTAAAAAGGTACCTACTTATTTGTAAATTAGTGCTTAAAATTGTTTGGAGAATAATAATAATACATACTTTTACCTTCATAATAATTTTCAGCTGAATCTTCATAAACAACAGAGGGTTCACCATTCTGTAGTGTGCTTATTGTCAATTTATCTGAGAATTGAGGTGGGAAATACATCTCTAATTGACAGGCAAGGTTGCTATAATCAGGTGTGTATGATCCTGTCACTAACGCAAATCTCAATCTGTAATGAACACAAAATTATAATGAATCATTGCATTCCATTTGTTATGGTCTAATGTGTGAGTGATTAGGTAATAGTAGGTTACCAGTTATTAACAAGAGTTAGTTGATGACCCTGGAATAGTATGTTTTTTAAATTAGAATAATTATTAAACAGAAAGGCTACACAATCTGCAAAATACAATGTCATAATAAATCGAATTATTTAATTAATTTTACTTACACGCCTGGCCGATTCATAGTCTCACAGTTGACAATAATTCTGTCTTGCGGTTCCAATTGTTTTGGCAATAGAAACATTTTTTCGTTCCTTAGTTGTGGCGTTGGCCACGGCGGAGCTCGACTTATGTTTCCGTTTAGCTGGACACTATATGGCTCTTCAGCGCGCGCCGCGTCTCTAATATAATAAACAATATGTTAGTACAAACCTCTTATTTATCTGAACTACAGATATAACATTTCAGTGCAATGTAATAATGGATGATAAGATGAGATCTGGTAATGTTTACATCGTATACTGCAAATTACAATGATCATAACCTATAAACCGCATAAAAACTACATGACGCGATGTTATATCAGATGGCATTTCACTCCAAGATAAAGAACTAGTAATTAAAATTAAAATCACGTGTAATTTTATTCACTTTTTCACTATTTCGCTAGATTCAGAAATAATTTCGTGTTATTGTTTGACGTTTCGTCCAAAACTGACGTTAGACAATTATGACATTGACAAATAAAAAGCTGCGTCCGGGAATGTTCTTGATTCTATTTCGTCACGTTCAATATGTACACGTTTTCATTTTCAAGTATCTCACTCACGATAATCACAGGGCATCTAATGTAACGTTAAAATACTAGTTATAGGGTACCTAATTAATAGTCATACCCGGCTAGGCAATCCCAACACGATTTCAACATCTTCGATTACTTTGGCACGGCACACAATATTTTTCTTACACGTCAGGCGTTTACAAGCATCAGTGTTTCATCGTGACTGCTAAAGATGAATCTGAGATTCAAGTTGTTTAACGATGACGTAATGATGAAAACAAACACACAGGCACTGATTCCACCGACCTCGAAATCGTCTCGTAGATCGTACTACGTCATTTCATCGACGCGTAGGTTCACTTCGACATTTCACTTGATACTGCAGCTGGTTTTCTGTTTTACATTCACTCGCTGAGTAGGTATATAAGAACGTGTAACACTTTGAACAGATGTAGCGAGAAAACTGGTTAGTGAATTTCCCGCTTAGATTTTATATCGTCGGCATTGTCGGCGCACGTGTACATTATATTTACATCCAGCTATTGTATTGATACCTAGCTTGAGAGTCGATAATGTTGTTAAGATTTACTACCTACTGCTATTGTAAACTTAACTGTAGTGTGAAGTGTTAGGTATTATTGCTGATTAGGTAAAGTTGACTCTATAGGTAAACAAACACCTACCGTGTTTGTTTCTGGTATGAAGAGATAAAGAGTCTTCTTAATAATTAATAAAATAATTAACGAATATGACCGTCTCAGTAATGCTTGACACTCACACACAAGTCACACTGCTGGTTATTAAAATTGTTTTTATCTGGGTAAATATTATAATTTTTTAGGTTTCGAATTAAGTAGGTACCTATCCGAAATCTCAGCAAAAGTCACACTTTTTAGTTTTTTAAGCTTTATTAACTTTTCTTAGCTAATTTTTCCGCACTATGGAACAACTAAAGCAGCAACGAACACAACAACAAGACGCCTAATTTCAGGGTTATTTTCCATAACGCCTTGTTAGCGGCAGGTGGTTTTTGTTATTCTCGAGAAAATTTAAAAACGCTAAAAATAAACTTACTTGACTTTATTCTTGTGGTTCTTTACCTTGGTTTTCTCTGTTGTGCGTTTCATGCCTTGTTTCTATTTTGAACGCGAACTTAATATTGAATAAGTATTGGCCTCCCAATCTTGGTAAATATTTCCTTAAACTGAACGAATTCGTCACATAGGTACTTTATCAGTAACATCTGATATAGTATCTTTTGAGGTTTACGAAGTTCGTCATTTTGTAAATACATAATAGAACAACGCTGTGTGAAATCTAACGGTTACGACGTTTGCGAAGGTTACACTGGTAATTTTAGAGCCTATTAGTAGGTTTGAATGTCTCCAATAGCCGTATCGATGCCCAATATTTGTTCATGTGTAGGTAGACCTACCTACAGATAGACATGAAAGAAGATGTAAAGTGCTTTCCAGATTATTCCCATTCAAGTCCCAAAACACCCCAAGAAATGGTATTAATAGATAGGGACCTTATAATAAAACAAGTTTAAACGGATTAAATCGCGTATATTACTGATTTTTTGATACCTACTTGTTTTATTATAATGTGTAGTAATCGCGAAAACCTAAGACATTATTAGATAGGGACCTAATTTTTGCTCTCCTTTTTACTTTGAGCAGTAAAACTTCTGAGTTTCAATCCATGTCCAGAAGAATTTAAAATTATCGCCACTCTTAGGGTTAGCTTCAGTCAGTGCAGCATAAAAGTCAACTTAAGGGCCTCCCTAAGTTGATAGCACACGTCAGATGAAGGCGCCCATCCGTTCTATACTACCCACTACAGAGCAGTGTACCGCACACGCAAGGTTCTGCCCGGACCGGCTATAAAACCTGACGACCGGCAAGGGTGCACGGGCGGTGCGTCGGCTGTGCGTGTGCGGGGCTTATCCGGTCCGGTAACTGGATCAGGCAACCGGACCGGACCGGGTTACCTGACGTGTGCGGTCTCCCTAACTCTTCAATCGTGTTTATTCCTGAGTAGGTATGTAGGCATTACTATTAATAAACATGTCTTTATTAGGAATTAAGAAACTCTTGATTGATCAGGAAGTAATCTATTATGTATGTGCTTTAATATAATTAAATGCTGTCTTCGTAAAACTTGCGATAAAGACCGACTGTGACAAGTACCTACTTTCATCATTAAGTATGGATCAAGTCTGTCGCAATTTCCGCATAATAAATGCATTGGAAAATTGATTTGCTTTTGGTGTCACAAAACAAGCAACTCTTCGACCAAAATTCCCAAATTGTGTGTGCCGAAAAGTGGCTAGGTTTTGTATCATCTCTCCACACATCTGCGAGGCAAACCTCACAATAGTCCGGTGGCCTTACGATTATGTACGTCTATTGGATATTAACCGTTGTCGCCGTAGGATGCTGCGAGACTAAATGCCCCTATTCAACTCGTGCGACGGCGACGGTGCGAGTGCGAATGTATTGCGCAAGCCCCACAAATGAAATCACTTCAAAGACGCGTCGTGACTGCGTGGGTTACGTTGACAACCTTTTGAGTAATTGTTTTATACGCTTTATCCCCTTATCTCTTATGCAACAGAAACTTTATAATTTATAGGTCGAGCTATCCGGCTCGAAGGACCACTTTGTAATGGGTCTGAGGCGCTAAATGAAAGTCTGCAGTCGTAATTATGCACGTAAAACTATGATTACACTTCTTAGATCAAATGATACAGTTACAAAAACTATCAATAAGAGGCACATCAATTGCGGATGATGGCGTCCTTTCGAAGCAAACGGAACAAGAAAAATCAGAGGTGCCAACATCAACAACACAAAAATTGGCGAATGACGAACCGACAGATATAATGTTATTGGATGGATACCCAGTCTTTTTAGACATAATTATGCGTCGGTAACACTCCGCACCCCAGTGCAGCTTTAACCTGTATGTTTAGAACCATCTTAGTGTTTTCCTGGGCATGATGCGGTTGATCGATGACACACAGTTCATAACCGGCGAGACGTGGTTCCTTGAAGTCCAGGTACCTACGTCAAGGAACCACGTAGCTTCATCATCTTTAATAATGCCGCATTCTCATAAAAATGCAATCTTTGCATTTATGAGAAATTAAATAGAGATATTCTTAACAACGATAATGTATATGAACCATAAATTAGAAGAAAGTGATTCAGGAGCAGCCATACTTGTTGGCACGAGGCCAATTTTAATTGTTTTATTATTAATGTATTATCATTCGGAACACTTTCGTTAGATTACAGAGCCGTACCTCACCGAGTCGGGAGGGGATACTTGTCAATGTTAAAGTGAGTTTGTCTGTTTGACTCTATGCAGTAACTTTTTCATGACTCAAGTTACAGATAATTTAAAACCCGAAGAAGAACAAAATACTTTTTTTTACTTTTTTTTTTAATTAGACAGTTTAAATTTTCATTGTAATTAGTGATGGGTTTCTTCTGCCCGGGCAAAAACCCCGAAAAGATTTTTTTCCTGGGCAGAAACCCATCACTAATTGTAATAAAATTGGAATTTTATTGTTAAAGCCAACCCCTTTATTTTTAACTGACTTCAAAAAGGAGGTATACAATTCGTCTGTATTTCTTTTGTATCCGGTTACCTGATGGTTTCGCCGATTATGAACCGATTTTAATGTTTTTTTTTTCATTTGATAGAGAAAGCTCGTCCAGTGGTCCCATTAAAATTTTATTAACTTTGGTTGAGTAGTTTTTTTATTTTACCTAGCTTCAATAAACGGTATTAAGTTCACTTTGCTTACGTTGACGATTTAAGTATTGATAGTAATCTTTCACAGCAAAAAGTGGTATGAAGGGATTTGTGGTAATGAGTTCACGCTATTGCTGTAATCGTCATTAAACAACGTAAAAACCGCCTTTAAAAAATATCACAATAATGCCGTGTGATTTTTGAAAGAGTTTCGGAAGTCAGTGCCGAATCAAATCAAAGACATCGATTTCTGAAACTGTTTCACACAACATTATAGTGATCTGTTTGAAGGCGGTTTTTACTTTTTTAACCGACTTCAAAAAAGGAGGTTCTTTATATAATGATTTTTGATTCTGATTCATGTGGCCGACGACACCGCAGGCGCAATTAGCGTGGGAGTTTAATAAATCTATAGGTAGGGTAAAAATTAATTAAAAACTGTTTTTTTAGATTATTTTATATTTTCCTACACTTAAATTTATACAATTTTATATACAAATGAGAAAATAACTTTGCCGGAACCAGCCGTTCAAAGTTTTTGACTAGAAAAAATATACATCTATACTTATTTCTATTTGAGCCTCATTGTTATCCCATAAGGCTGTTGCCCATAACAATGCCTGGACCACACGAGATATTAAAGTCAATTATCATGGGAATTAAGTACTTACATATTTTGTACATTTTGATACCTACTTATAACTATTTGGTAGCTCTACCTACACCAAAAGAATGAGTTTCGACAAGTTATGCTTAAAAATAGCATAACGAACAATACAGTCATACTTTGGTTAAAAAGTGACTACAAAATGTGTTCAATCTGTATAGTGAGGTGTGCAAGTAACCTTCGATGCAATTAAGAATCTCAGTAATCAACATCGTTATCATAACAATTCGACAGATATTCCACGGCATAACGACAAACATAATGATTTTCTAATGACTTTTCCCAAACTCGAATAACAAACTATTCACATGCGTTACACCTCGTTTAACCACTATAGTGTTGATGTCATTAAAGTTTTCGATTTTGCATATCAATGGTGAACTGTCACTATCATCATTTCCTCTGAAAGTCATGCTAAAAAATTCCCTGTTCTGCCTATCGACACTTGCCATCATCGCCAAGGTAAACGTTGGTCCCACTGTAAAGAAAAGAAAAATTGTTTTATAAATTCAGAATCTAATATAAGTAGGTTCGTGAAGAGAAAACTTTGTAGCATATTGATTTGTGCTCACGGAGAAGTGTGAGATTTGGCATGGTTAAAGTAAAGGAGTTCAGAAAGCTAACATTTTGATATATAGTATGTGTTACAAATTAACTTATAATATTTATGAACGGTCGAATTTCGACCACTGGGCGAACACTAGTAGTATTTAAATACAACAAAAACAGAAACATATTTAGGATATTCCATAGATTTCATAAGTCGTTAAACTATACCAACCTAAAGATCCAGGGGTAATACTGAGACTGTATTCCGTCTTTTCAAAATCTTTAACAGCGGGCGTAATACAAATTTCGTTTTTATTAATATACTCGTATTTGATCTGACAACTCTCTTTACCACTTAAAGAAGGCAACTCCACAATTAACCTGAAATATAGAAAACAATTTATCATTTATTCAAGTATTTTGTTAGGGACTATGTAGGTACCTAATGTAGAATTTTATTTTCAAACTGAGGTGTAAGTGGCCTACCACTTACACCTCAGTTTGAAAATAAAATTCTGGGTAGGTAGTAATTCTAGGTACCTACTCTATTAAAGATAGATTTTTAAAAGTACTTACGTTGTATCATTCGGATTTATGGTGCCACTTATAGTAATGACAAGATCTTTCTTTATAATTGTTGGAATGCCAAACGTTATATCTCCATCAGAGTCCATTTGCAATCCTTCTGCACTGGTTAAGCTAAAAAAATTAAACTAAATTAATTAAGTAATAAAATAAAAGTAAATTGGTTACTTTGGAGTTCAACAAATTTTACTCGAGTTCTCCTGACACGTACCCAAGTTATTAGAATTAATGGGATTTTATTTAAACAGATGCACTAAACTTCACTAAAGTATCTATCATTCACATAATAATGTTTATAATAACTTACTCATTCTTTGTTAAAAATGGCCCACTGTCCGCAGGACGTGCTGCACCTTGATTACAAGTTATCGCAAGCACAATAAGTACCGTTAACGTTTTCGTTACTGCCATTTTTCTAAATTAACTTAAAACACAAAACGTCTTCACAATCAAACTGAACTGGTCACTTGTGTATGTTATGATAGGCACACGTCAACTAAGGTGATATTTTAACTGCACAATTAATTAATTAATAATTAATTTATTATATTGGTAGTCCCAATAGTAGGACTATACCAATTTGCAGTTGGTTGACACTAACTAAGGAAACCGATGATCCTTTTTATTTAAATGCTGGTTATAGTGATTCATTACTAGCAAATTGTGTAAATACGTCATAATAAATCAAAGTGCCTGCTTATGTGGATTTAATTGTCAATATTTGTTTGTTATTATTTTACTGTCCTTGTTGGGAGTTCCCGTTACTCCATAGGGCAGGATAAAGTTCATAATAGGAGCGTATACGCAAATAATAAATACGTGCTATTTCCATATTATTTAATTATGTTACACATTGTTATTTAATTTTTTTGGTTGTTAAACATTGTAATTATATTGTGGTTAGGTTTAGTCTGTAACAACTGAATATTTACTACTTTATGAGAAATTACATAAGTATTTACATAATTATATCTATTATGCATTTTGGAAAATATTACATTAGGTTCATGTTATTATTAGTTTCAATTATCTTGAAAGCAGAATGTGTAATTATGATTTCTTTTCAGGTGAGTCGAACGTGTACACATTGGGCACAATAGGCAGCCATCGGGTTGTGACCACTAAGCTCCCATCTGTGGGTCGAACTCGAGAAGCGATGACCGCTGCCGGCAACACCACCACAAGACTGCTAGGTATCTTCCAGAAGGTAAGTCTTCTTCTATACTAATATTATAAAGAGGAAAGTTTTTTTAGTTTGTACGAATAGGCTCCAAAACTACTGGACCGATTTTAAAAATTCTTTCACCAGTAGAAAGCTATACATTATCAGTATCACTGAGTAACATAAGCTACTTTTTATCCCGAAAAATGCACAGTTCCTGTGGGTCACGCGGACGAAGTCGCGGGCAAAGTGCTATAAGCTATATTTTGCGAGTTCGATTCCTGCTTGAAACAAATACACACATCAAAAGTGTCTAGGGATCAAGCATTTTTATGCGGATTTCTTGAGATTGAGATGTGGCTTTGTAATAAATTTATGATTTTATAAATTTATATGGATCCTTTTTGGTGCATTTCATAATTTGAATCAGGAACTCTCAATCAAATTCGAGTAAAAGATGAAAATAAGCTGTCAATATTTTCCCTATAAAAACATACAACGCATTGAAGACATTATTAGTGCTACTGTTTCCCTACTACTGATTAAAACCAACGTTATTATGGAGCGGCGACGTCATTTAAGCAGGGAAGAAATGCTCAGAGCCGTGGGAATGATAGAAGCTGGTTCCCGGCAACGTACTGTAGCTTTAGCTCTGAATACAAGTCAGAGTGTTATCAGTCGACTTTGGACACGTTACCGAAGCACTGGTACCGTGGCTGAGCGCCATGGAGGACGGTATCGCTGCACCACACGGAGACAAGACCGATACATTCAAATCTTAACTCGAAGAGCTCCAACAATAACCGCCATGATGTTAGCCGTGAGGCTTCATCACTCTTCAGGGAACTTAATTAGCGACCAAACAGTCAGAAACCGCTTGCATGAAGTGAACCTTCATTCCCGAAGACCGCTACGGGTACCACCTATAGCAATGCACAATCGTAGGATTCGATATCAATGGGCTCTTGAACACAGAAATTGGGCAGAAGAACAATGGCGTTTCGTGTGCTTTTCTGATGAGTCTCGTTTTGGTATGAGACCGGATACAAGACGTATACGACACTGGAGAACCCCTGGACGCCAACAGCGATTAAAATCCTGCCAGGAAGTCCATCCTTATAGTGGTGGAACCATCATGGTATGGGCGGGTATTTGGATCGGCGGAAGAACTGAGTTGATTTGGATCAGAGGCAACCTCAACGCTCAAATTTATGCTGAGACGATTGTATCAGACGTCATCGTTCCTCTACAAGTGCAAATCGGTCCCTTATTTCAGTTAATGCATGATAATGCACGACCGCACACCGCAAGAGTTGTAAGACAGACTCTCGCCGCAGCTAACATCAATGTCCTGCCCTGGCCTGCTCAGTCGCCAGACTTGAACCCGATTGAGCATGCATGGGATATGCTACAGAGAAGAGCTCTGCCGAATATGGAGGGTATCCAGTCGCAAGAAGACCTTTTTTTGTTGTTGCAACGAACATGGGCGGCCATTCCACAGCGTGATTTGGATGAACTCATTTTGAGTATGCCAAACCGATGTTCTTGTGTTGTTAGTGTTCGCGGTAGAAACACGGATTATTAATTGTTTAAGTTACCCAATAAAATTTTAAAGAAAACTGTTATTTCAGTCTTTTTTTCGAACTTTAATGTTAGTGGTTCAAATGTCAAAAATCCCTTTATTAGGAAAATGGCAAATTTCTTTATTAATGCAAAGGTGACTTGGTTTATCGTTACTGTGACAAACGAAAACACTTTATTTGATGAATCCTTAAAGAAAATTTTAATTAATATCAATCAGGAGAAAAGTTATTGCAAAAATATATGTTGATCCCTAGATACTTTTGATGTGTGTATTGGTAAGACCTACCGATAGTCGTATTAGGTAATAGAAATAAACTTAATAAGGCGATTTAACTTTTTAAGTTTATTTGATTTTTCTACTTTGGGTGACATAAACACACGCGATTGCAGCAATAAAGTGAATTAATTACCTACCACTAACTAGACCTATATCGCACCTTTATTTTGAAACCGTTACTAAACGAAATTTTCACGAAATTGAATTAATGACGCCATCTTGTTTAATTATTTAATTAAATCGTAAATTAATTCTCCTTAAAAATTTAGTTTTTTTGTTTAATAACGGTTTCGAAATAAAGGTGCGATAAATTATCACTTTTTGTTGTAAATTAATACATCGTCAATATAGACGAAGTGAATTAAATACCGTTTATTGAAAGTAAAAGTTAAAAAACTACTCGACCAAAATGTATGGGACCACCGCGCGAGAGTTTCGAGTAATCGAGAATCTACTCCGTTTCTTCAAGTCGATTAAAAGAGATTGACACCCTTGTTAATGGGTTCCAAACTATGCCTAAGATATATAAAATTGTTGCGTATTTTATCGTAATTACCTACTACATATTTAGCATTGCACTGATTAGCCAGAATCACTCCAGGTACGAACAGTCTTGAAACGTCATTTCCCAATGAACTATTGAGTCTCTCGGGCCCGACATAATTAAACTCTACCGTTATACCGTTATATTATATAACTATACCGTTATTATATATTTAAGAGATTCTCAAAAATCGAACTGTCGCGAGCAGGATTTGAACCTGCGACCTTTGGCGAACCGTGAACTCTACCTGAAGGTTGAATTTAATGGCTACGTCTGAAATGTATGCTTTTAATAAAGTCCCATAAAGCTGTAGTACAAATCCTGGCTGACCGGTTTTTATTTAGCGTCCTTTGGGACACCGGCATCGTGTCGAAGTAGGAATGTTGGACTCGTAAAGTCGTAAACTCTTTAGCTCATCTATATCTGGCTCTGAGTTTTACATTCGCCGCATAGGATAGGTATAAGGGTTCCGTAGTAAAACTAGGAACCCTTATACTCGTAGTTTCGTCATGCCCGTCTGTCTTACTGTCTGTCTGTCCGTCTGCCACACCCTTGTAAATTCTACAGTTTATAACCAATTTTTATGAAACTTCGCAGATAGGTGTCTTCTATGAGCCGCCACAAAGATCTGTAGCGAAATTATATTATTATGAAATAATTAGGGGGTGATACATGAAACTGATATGAAAAAATAAGTCTTCAAAGACATTTAGCGTTTTGACATAGAATACCAGCAGCTGGAATGCCATGCCAATGCTACCTGCATGCATGCATACCCGGCATGTGTGTATCACAGCCATATTAGTAAGGTACGCTCCCGTATGTACTCTTAATTGTTCGTAGTCAGTATGTATGTATGAGTAGTTCTTTTCTTCGCAAAATTTCATTACCTAAGCTAAAAAACCGAGTTGGTTTGATGCGCTCATATATTATGAGCTACCCATACCTAAATCAATATAACCGTCATATATGTACGATATGATTTTCCAATGTCGTCAGTCCACAAAACTAAATGGTTCAGGATAAAATAAAGGTAACATCACAGGATAATTGTTAGTTATATTAAATAATATAGGGTAAATGGATATTAATATATTTTGCCTTTTCTATTACCTATATGTTTAGGATGACGCCTCTAAACTTAACTAGGTACTACCATCCGACCTCTACAATCCATAAAAATGTATGGTAGGTAGTCAGGGCTCTTTTAATTTAGACGATTGGTGTAGGACTGCAGCTGCCGTGCAGTCGCGCGGAAGCCATGCGGGTGTCGCACTGCGCAAGTGGGCACCGCCCGCCGATTTTTTTAGGGTTCCGTACCTTAAAAGGAAAAACTGAACCTTTGGATCACTTTGTCGTCGTCTGTATAATTAAGTTTGTACGGAACCCTCAGGGTGCGAGTCCTACTTCCACACCGCCGTTTATTTTTTCCATACATGTGACACGGGGAGAGCCGTCCGGTTGTTGTGGGACTTCTGCGCAGCTGCCGCACGACGCCAATCGTCTATTAAATTGAAAGAGCCCTTAAATACTAATTGGGAAAATTTGATCTATTTCCGCAACTCGGGAAATAAAGCTTTGCGTAAAGGCTAATAGGATATCCACTTTTATAAGTTCAAGTTGGAAGTTTCTTTTTAAATTGACTTTTGTAGGTACCTAGGTAATTTATAAAGACATTTGCAAGGTCCCTTAAAGTTGACCTTATAAAACGAACCGTCAAACTATGGCTATACCGAAAATACGGCTAGTTTTAGAATTAATAATAAAAGACTGAGGTCATGTGCTGGCCGATTTGCGGACTAGTATTTATAGGGTCTAATATTTTTTCTAATATTATATCAATACTGCGTTTTCTGACACTGATAAAATACCGTAAACTGTTTAAAAACATTAGCTTTTTGCATTATGATGTTATCTATTAGCATACCTATAGATTTAATATGGGAAATTATAAGTCTAGCCACAAAATTATTTATTGGACACGTGATTAAACTTCTAATTTTATAACTAAGCAACGGAAAAATGACATAGCCTCTAATAAACTAATTCGTCTTTTTTACAACGCCCACTAAATATTCTATAGAAAGCGTCAAGTAAAGATCATCAATTATTGTGACTTGTCCTTCTTATTTATGCATTGCCACCTAATTTACTAACTCGGCCACGGATTTTACACCTCGTCACCTTTTTACGTTTTACAGCGTCCTCAAAAAAATATAATTCAAGCTTCCACAGAAAGCATCATTTATTATAACTTAACATGTAAAATAATACATCATATTCTTTTATCGTGAAAATAGCCACTGTATGATTTGGCGCGAGTACGCGAGACGACAGCGACCGGCCATTTGCACCAATCAGAGAGCGCCATTCGACTCATGTGACGACGAGTTGAGTTGTTCACGTGTAATTGTTTAGGAAGTGACTCCGCGACCGCCGCCGTGACCTGAATTTGCAGCCGCCGCCGGTTGCTAAATTGGCAGCCGGCGCTGACATTAGAAAAAAGCGGGAAATGGGGTTGGCAATTTGGCATAATTAAAAAAACATTTCATGTTTCATTTGAGTAACACCTAACTAGGGTCCAAGAGCGAGCGAAGCGAGCTCGGGAATTTGGACACCCCGACACGGACAATTTAGGTTCGAAGGGGTTGACGGGGGCTTCAGTGAGCGAGCAAAGCGAGCGAACGAAGCCCCCGTCAACCCCTTCGTGTTAGGTTACTTTTAACCTTGCAGACAGAAATAGGAGCCCCGCGTAGCGGGGCTCCGTCGACCACCTCCCTTCTCTTGTAAGTCAAAAAATAAAGTCTTATTTCGTCTCTCCTCAATAGCTTCTGATAATATTAGTGGCCAATATACCGACTATTTGATGACATTTTTAGCAAAATTTTGACGATCTAATAATATGGGATGAGTTATATTTTAAACGTACTGAGTTAAAAATTTTGAAGCTAAATAAATATATTTTTTGATGTCATTTAGTAGTATTTTAGAAGTTTACTGTTAGAATGCATGCTACAAATTTAGATGCTAAAAAATAATCACTATGCTGAGTTATATTTAGAGTGGCTTACATAGAAGATAACTAGTGGCTAAGATAGTATTATTTAGATGCTCGTTAATTGTGGCTGACTTAGTAATTTAGAAGGCAACATACATTTTTAGGGGCGAATAATGATATTAAAAAGAAGCCTGTTTAAATAGCACCCATTTAATATCAATGCAAATCATTATACCAGTCGTTAGACGTACTGCTAGATGTGACTCATATTAGACCACTATAACGTTTGCGTGGGAAAATGGCCATAAATAGTCACTACACATTTACACAATAATGTTCTGTAATGAAACATGTGGTTTTATACTTTCACTAGCTTCCGACTGCGGCTTCGCCCGCGTTTTTCGAGATGTATTATACATGATATAAACCTTCCTATTAAATCACTATATCTATTATAAAGACCACATCAAAATCCGTTGCATACGTAGAGACAGACAGCCGGGAAGCGACTTTGTTTTATACTATGTAGTGATATTGGTGGGAAATTACTGTACTCTGATAGGCTATTAGTAGTACTAACGCGTCGTAAGATGTCAATTAAATATTTGTGTCTGGTCTGTTCGGAGAACTAGGTAGGTACATCGAGTTTACAGGTACACGGCACCTGATGTTTTTGAATGTTCAATTGGTATTTAAAATTATGCATGATTGTTATGTAGGTATGTTATTTGCTATGAATTGAAGTTTATTTTTTTTATTAGTTGTTACCCGCTATTTCGTCTGCGTAAAATTTTGACCCTAATTTCAAAAGGTTCCTTGCGTAAAAGATTTTTAAATCTTTTACGCAAGGAACCTTAAATACACACATCAAAAGTGTCTAGGGATCAAGCATTTTTATGCGGATTTCTTGAGACTGAGATGTGGCTTTGTAATAAATTTATGATTTTATAAATTTATATGGATCCTTTTTGGTGCATTTCATAATTTGAATCAGGAACTCTCAATCAAATTCGAGTAAAAGATGAAAATAAGCTGTCAATATTTTCCCTATAAAAACATACAACGCATTGAAGACATTATTAGTGCTACTGTTTCCCTACTACTGATTAAAACCAACGTTATTATGGAGCGGCGACGTCATTTAAGCAGGGAAGAAATGCTCAGAGCCGTGGGAATGATAGAAGCTGGTTCCCGGCAACGTACTGTAGCTTTAGCTCTGAATACAAGTCAGAGTGTTATCAGTCGACTTTGGACACGTTACCGAAGCACTGGTACCGTGGCTGAGCGCCATGGAGGACGGTATCGCTGCACCACACGGAGACAAGACCGATACATTCAAATCTTAACTCGAAGAGCTCCAACAATAACCGCCATGATGTTAGCCGTGAGGCTTCATCACTCTTCAGGGAACTTAATAAGCGACCAAACAGTCAGAAACCGCTTGCATGAAGTGAACCTTCATTCCCGAAGACCGCTACGGGTACCACCTATAGCAATGCACAATCGTAGGATTCGATATCAATGGGCTCTTGAACACAGAAATTGGGCAGAAGAACAATGGCGTTTCGTGTGCTTTTCTGATGAGTCTCGTTTTGGTATGAGACCGGATACAAGACGTATACGACACTGGAGAACCCCTGGACGCCAACAGCGATTAAAATCCTGCCAGGAAGTCCATCCTTATAGTGGTGGAACCATCATGGTATGGGCGGGTATTTGGATCGGCGGAAGAACTGAGTTGATTTGGATCAGAGGCAACCTCAACGCTCAAATTTATGCTGAGACGATTGTATCAGACGTCATCGTTCCTCTACAAGTGCAAATCGGTCCCTTATTGCAGTTAATGCATGATAATGCACGACCGCACACCGCAAGAGTTGTAAGACAGACTCTCGCCGCAGCTAACATCAATGTCCTGCCCTGGCCTGCTCAGTCGCCAGACTTGAACCCGATTGAGCATGCATGGGATATGCTACAGAGAAGAGCTCTGCCGAATATGGAGGGTATCCAGTCGCAAGAAGACCTTTTTTTGTTGTTGCAACCAACATGGGCGGCCATTCCACAGCGTGATTTGGATGAACTCATTTTGAGTATGCCAAACCGATGTTCTTGTGTTGTTAGTGTTCGCGGTAGAAACACGGATTATTAATTGTTTAAGTTACCCAATAAAATTTTAAAGAAAACTGTTATTTCAGTCTTTTTTTCGAACTTTAATGTTAGTGGTTCAAATGTCAAAAATCCCTTTATTAGGAAAATGGCAAATTTCTTTATTAATGCAAAGGTGACTTGGTTTATCGTTACTGTGACAAACGAAAACACTTTATTTGATGAATCCTTAAAGAAAATTTTAATTAATATCAATCAGGAGAAAAGTTATTGCAAAAATATATGTTGATCCCTAGATACTTTTGATGTGTGTATTTCCAAGACTGATATTAGCTTAGATCAATCACTCCTTGCAAAGTTCTCTACCTGTCTGTGAAAACCCTGTCAAATCGGTTTAGCCGTTTCAAAAAAATCCCAAGCAGCAAGCAAATATACAGACATTATTTTCTTTAAACTTTTTTTTATATTTCATACGACAAACATAAGAACAGTTGTTTTGAAATCACTGCCAAACTTTTATTTGTACCTATATATTGAAGGGGGTAAATGCTCTAAGATTGAAGCAAGCCAGCCATATCGATATTATTCCTATTGATTTAAGACTATTATTGCGGCCTTGAGTTTGTTCTATTTTGTATCCATGCGTGAAATAGCAGTGATTGCATGGGATCGGCATGTTCGGTTACCGTAAGGACCGAATTAGCTCTGTGGAAATAGCGACTGAATAACTTTGTTGCCATATGTTACGCGTGGTATCTGGCTTGGAATTTGTATTTTATTGTTTTCGTTTGCATTTTTGAGGTGTATGTTACCTCTATTTCTATTCTAACCTACCATTGAATCTATTTTACTTCGACCTTTTTAGGGTTCCGTACCAAAATGGTAAAAAAGGAACCCTTATGGTGCGACTTCGTCTGTCTGTCTGTCTGTCTGTCACACCTGCTTATTTCAGCAACTACTTATGCTATCGACTTGAAATTTGGAACAGTTATAAAGAATGCTTGTTCAACTTTATTGCAAATGAAAAAAGTTCAAAAATATTTTTATTTTCATTGCAAGTGGGGGTCCGAAATTTCAAAGTGGGGTTACTAGGTCGAGTGACATATCATATGAAAGGGCTTGATTTGCACATTTCAAAATATATTTTTATTTTATTTTATGTCTCACAGTTTTCGACATATGATGAAAAATGTCCAAAAAAATACCATTCCCCCCCCCCCCTCTTATCTCCGAAGTTTGCGGGGCGAAAAATCTGAAATAATTAGAGTTGATAGGAATTGACCCAAATATGGCACCAAAAATAAAACGATGTTCCTAACTAGTACAGTTTTTTTCAAAATCATCAAAATTCCTTCACAAACAAACTTAGTTATGCGGTCCGGATTTTTTCACTTTATACGTCCAAAAATGATACGGAACCCTTGGTGCGCGAGTACGACTCGCACTTGGCCGGTTTTTTTTTCTCGGGGGGAAACCTTTAGAAGGCGACCAGTCTTCAGGGATAGGATCGAGATTTTTACCTCACCAAAACCACCCCATTGGTCATGAACAAAACATGAAGGGGGGGAAAACACCGGCTGTAGAACCAGTTGTAATGCTATTGCATTACAACTGGTTCTACAGCCTACATATAATTGTAACCTACATATAATTGGGATCATATTACGTCTTTTCAGCATAATTATGTGGGTAGATAATAATGAATGGTACTTATTAGGAAAATGCTAAATGAAACAAAGAGTCTCTTTTCCACATATTATTCATTAGGTATTTTCAACATAATATTATTAGCTACTTCACATAATATTTATTGGGTTATGAATTTGCGACTTGCGACGGCAACAAATAAAAACAAACAAGGCATAATTAGATATTACGCTTTCTCTTATGTGCACCATTTTCAACCTCTTCAAACATGTTTTATTCTTCTATTCGGCTTGGTACCTCATATTTAGTACCTAGACTACGCAGTACTATTATCTATTAGGTCTTTACCTATGAAATTGCCATTCTGCAGCACTGGCCATTTCAAATCAAAATAATTTTTGTTTGGCTAAGAATTCTAATTTCAAATTAATTTTATTTTAATAACATGGATTTTTTTTTCCAAAAGTAGTCATTTGTTTATTGATTAGTGTTACATTTTCTTCGCATTTCAATATTTCATGTCATCATGGATACGTAAAAAATTCGAGTAATTATGGAATACGAGTACCGTCGTGGCAGCAACGCGGCATAAGCGGCACGCAACATCAACGACGCTTACGGAGCTAACACTACAAACCAACGCACCACCTGTTATTGGTTTGCTCGCTTCCGTTCTGGAAATTTCGACCTGAAAAATGAACCTCGCGGTCGTCCGAACACTTTGGTCGACAATGACGAATTAAATGTGATTGTGGAAGCTGATGATACACAATCTACGGCTGAATTAGCAGCAGCTTTCGACGTTAGCGTCAAAACAATATTGGTCCATTTGCGTCAAATTGGCAAGGTAAAAAAGCTTGACAAATGGGTGCCCCACGAACTCAATGATCGCCAGCGCGAAGTACGCGTCGAGACGTGCCTTGCACTGCTCAACAGACACACAAATGAAGGAATTTTGAACCGCATTGTTACCTGCGATGAGAAATGGATTCTGTTTGATAACCGCAAGCGCTCAGCAAATTGGTTGGATCCTGGTTCAGCACCTAAACAATGCCCTAAACGAAAACTTACCCCTAGAAAAGTGATGGTCACTGTTTGGTGGCCTAGCGCCGGTGTGATTCATCACAGCTTCTTACCAAACGGGGTGAGCATTACTGCAGATGTGTACTGTGAAGAACTGAACACAATGATGAAGAAGCTGGCACATCTCCAACCAGCATTGGTCAATCGCTCGTCTCCGCTGCTCCTGCACGACAACGCGCGACCTCATACTGCACAGCAGACGGTCTCCAAGTTGCATGAACTGGGGTTGGAAGCTCTCCGTTATCCGCCCTACTCACCAGACCTTGCGCCTACAGACTACTACTTTTTCCAGAATTTGGATAACTATTAGCGGGAAAAAAATTCAATACACGAGAGGCAGTACAAAATGCCTTTGAAGCTTTTGTTGCCTCCCGTCCAGCTGATTTCTTTAAGAAGGGCATCAATAAACTGCCACTGCATTGGCAAAGATGCATTGATTGCATGGGTTATTACTTCGATTAATACAAATAAAAAATACATGAAAAAAAATCGTTTAAATTTTTTCATACAAAACGGCAATTTCATAGGTAAAGACCTATTATTTTATGCCTAGACCTACAGCAATGGAGACAACGGTGTAAAATTTCCACTTCCTGATTAAATTGGCAAATTTACCAAATTATTCTACCTTGGCGCCTTGGCAGTCTGACCCGTTACTCATCATTCAATACGAGATTAACACGCGACGTTCTATTCGTAGGTGGAGTATGTGTTCCTGGTGGGCGTCGGAGGCGGGGTGCCACACTACACGGACTACGCGAGACACGTCCGACTGGGCGACGTCGTCGTCTCGTCGCCCGCGCCGGACTTGCCAGACAAGTGTGTATCCGTTTTAATTTTTTTTCACATAATGACAGACAATGCAAAGCCGTCCGGCTGTCGTGCCACGCCCGCCGGGCACTGCACGGCAGCTGTCCGATACCAAACGTCTAAATTGAAAGAGCCCTTATTCCTTCCCTTGCCGGTACACATTATTCCAGTATCATTCCAGTTCAGCGGCGCTGGAATACCATTGGAATAATGGGAACCAGCATCACCGGATGCCAGTTCACTGGAATGCCATTTCACTGGATGCCATTTCACTGGGATGGGTACATTCCACACATTATTCCAGTGGCATTCCAGCGCCGCTGGACTGGAATGCTACTGGAATAATGTGAATCGGGCATTAAATAAAAAACTGCTTTAAAAAATGTCTAAGTCCCATTATAAAAGTTTGTATGGAAAAAATCTGATTTTCTGTATTTCCGAAATCCATGCGAGTGAAGACGCGGGCAAAAGGTGCAGTTTGCACATGCATGTTACATACTTCACCTTGTGGTTTATTTATAAGTCATAATGTTACTGGGAATTCCGGAAGGGCACGCCCTAGACAGACGTAGGTACAATGACGTCATTGCTGTTGACCTATATAAAAAATGTCATATGCATAGATGCATACCTATTGGTGTAAATGTTTATAATTATGATAAAATGTTTGGATAAGAAGAAAAGTATAAGTTAAAAAAAACATTCAAAATTGGTCACTAAATAGGTAGGTACCTTCTTAGTACATCTAGCTAGAATGTCACAAAAAAGTAGGTCAAATCAAGTCAAAGCTCATTTTCCCACCCATCGAACTTGGTGTGCAAGGATGGTAGCTCATGGCGTTCAGTAATTCATTCATAAGCAATGTAAGCATAAAAAACAAATAAGCAATTATCTTCTACTCAGTCGGTTTTATGATTCGCTTGGAAAGATAAGCACAATACCGTCTATGTGTTTTCCTCCGATTAGCGTGGGAGTTCATTCTAATTAAGTACTTGTAAATATTCGTTGGAATGAATACTGGTACATTTTTTATTAATTAACTGTCCAGTAGTGACGTTGAAAAACTACGTCAATTCTTATTCGTCATTGTTTATTGGGAATTTTAGAAATTACACTTTGGACTATGATGGCATTAACCCATAAATCGAGACTGTCTGGCTTGAGTTGACTACGCCTACTTCACAAAGTTGTTTCGTTAGTAAAAGTTATATAATAAGACAGTATCGGATTAAGAATAATAATTCTGGCTTGTAACATCTCACTGCTGGGCCAAAGCCTCTCCCATTGATTTTCAAACTGCACGATTTTGACTCAATTATGCCCAGTCGATATTAAATCTGCCCTCGGTCCGCCATCGCTTTCTCGATCTGCCTCGACGACGGCGCCATGTATTACCTACTTATTTATGTGCCTTTCCGACTGGCGAAAGTTGCCAGTTTTCTTTGGTCATTGTCAGATGGTCAGTACCTAAGACTCCAGTCTTTTAGGCTTCTCGAACACGACTTCTTCCTTGCCCAAGATTTTCCCATCATGATAAAAAATCTGTACCTATCTCTCGTATCCAGAACTTGTTGATATAGGTTGTATACATAACTTGATTATAGGTTGCTATAATAGAAGCATTTAGTTTTCTTTAAAGACATTTTGATAACATGGCTTGAGGATCCCTAAAAAGAGTTTACAAATCAATTGCCAAAAGTTGCTTGTTCACATTAACGATCAGGCGATTATTTACATTGTAATTGTCATTAATCCTAAGTGAGAAAAGTAGGTAAAGTTTTCTCACCTAGCGACCAATTCCGTTGTGGACGGTTGTGGTTAGCTAACCGCACCGATGGCTCATTTTATCGAGAACAGTAGGTAATTGTTTATGTACCTACCTAGTGATTTATTCAACGTGTAAATGAAAGAAAATCCTTGCGTATGTAAACCATAAAACAAAGATATGGGATACTAATGCAAACATACTGGAACAGGCAAAATGCTCAGTTAAAATAACAAAGCAGTTTCTTTGACATTATTTTCAGTGCCACTGCTAATGAGGCCGTTACAAAAACTGAGTCGTTTGTCTAGCACAGTGGTTCTTAACCTTTTAGTGATAAGGGGCCATTTGACAATATTTCTGTCTTGCCAGGGACCGTCAACTGTTTGGAGGTAATATACAGTAAATGTAAACTAGTGACTGCATACTCTTTACTAACTTCTGAATCCCAGAAGCGCCGAGAACCCAATAATTAATTTAGGATGGCTTCGCGGGCCACTTTGGGTGCTTTCAGGGACCACCAGTGGTCCGCAGACCACCGGTTAAGAACCACTGGTCTAGCAAGTGTGGCTGTTGTGATCGTTAGGATTAGGACCCGGGTTCGATTCATAATTCAGACAAACTGTTGTAAGGTTTTTCTGTGAATAAATTCTCTGTTGCAGCTCGGCGTTTAGAAATGCACCCGGTAAATGGTATAGGTATGGTAATAGCAATAAGCTCGCCCTATACTACAGGGGACTTACCATATTTGACATGAAGTATCCTTGGAATGAACGAATGATAAGATAACATAACTCACTGGAGGTGAAAATTTACAACGCTTGGCATATAGATTAATAGATAAGCGGACAGAAGGACCTCCTATCTTTTTGACTTAATCCCATATTTGCTGTTTACGATACCTTGCACGATTAATAATCGTTCCCAATAACCGATCTATCGGTTCTTTCCCCTACTAGAGATAAATTTTTAACATAAGCTCTATAAAATCAATGTCAAGTAATTATTTGAAGAAAAAAAGAAATTTAAAACCACGTTTTTAAAACAGACTAATAAATTAGAAACGTGCGGCGCATCTTACTATTATCTATTGCATACGCCCTACGTTTTTCATTTTATTTTAGAAAATATTTCATACTTTTTACTCCGTTTTAAAAACGGTTTTATTTTATTTTTTCCAATAATTATTTTTATAATTTTGAGTCCATATTATTGCATTGAACAGACAGACAAGAAAGCGAGTTAATAAAAACGTGGTGATAATAAAATCGATCTCTATAAGGTAAAGAGCCGACGCCGACGGATCGGTTATTGGGAATGGCTATTAGTCTCCTCCTCAGCGGCGCCGGTGACGTAAACCGCGGTTAACACTGACACTGACCGTCATAATAAAAATTGTAACAAAACGACTGCTGGACATGATTTGTAACTCAAAGCTTTACTGTGTCCAAAATTATATTATCTTCTGGTATTACCATTCCTTTACCATGACATGATTCATCAATCATGTTTATGGCTAATACATGGTGTACGTGACTTCGAAAACCGCTACACTTACTAATACTATTTGTAGTGATATGATTATCCCTTGAATGACGTGACAATTACGTAGGCACACGTGCGTATGATCGTTTTAAATGTCCTATTTTATTTTTATTACATATTAATATGTTCTTTATTAATTAGCATTGATATTGTAAAAAACTAAATCTTCTATAAAGTGATAATTCTTATATTGATTTGACAGATAATTCTGTTTCTGAATGTTAAAACAGGACTATGACCGAACGATTTTTAAATCTGAATCAAATATTTATTTTAATCAAAAATAGAGTTGTACCTAAAAGACTTTTTTAGAATTTTAAGTTTACATGGAAATAATATGTCGAGATATCTACTTTGCAATATAACGACAAGATATTGAAATAGGTTTAAATAAATATTTATAGAAAAATTAAGTGGGACGGATGTGGGTGTAATTTTAACGGATAGGCGATCTATAATCCGAGCAGCACGAACTGCTGATATAAGTCGCAAATTATTATACCTATATATCATACATGCAAACATGAAATAACCATCTTGCTATAGAGTAGGTATGTGCGTATTTGGAATTTACGTGATTATTTAACTTGTATGTGGCGGGGAAAATAAATGTACCTAGTTAGTTACCTTACCTAAACAATGCAGTTTACTAAGTACTACTACTTAGTTTTTACATAATACACAAATCTTACCTGCACGTGGTACGTCTTGCTGTCTGATGTTCGAACTGGCTTTTCTGCAGTTGAGGAACCTACACATTATTCAACTGGCTATAAGACAAAATGTAAACAATGGAAAACCATACTAAATTCAAAATCAGACGATGCATCGTAATTTGTTTGATATTTTGGTTCTTATCTTATCTTGTCAGTATAATAACAACTTAGGCAGCTATTATTATACTGATAAGTTAAGATGAATTACGAACAGTGCAAGATGTGATTTTGAATTCGGTCGGGTTTGACCTTCATTGTTTATGTTTTATCTCAAGGAAAGCTGAATAACGTGTAGGTACTTACCCCAGGCTGTTAGGGCCACAGTACGATAGGTCCAACTGCTTTTTGAGTATTGTGATTTTGATGACTATTGAATTTAAGCCTCCAACAATAATTAAGTGCATCCGGCACACCCCGCGTATTTATTGTCTCTACCAAATCTAGCTGACTGGCTAATATTTTTACCACGCACGTGCTATCGTATAGCTTGCCCAGATCCAAGAGAAGTAAGAGGACTTTCTGACTTGGTGTAATCTATTGCAGGCTATAGGTACCGGGCTTCAGTTAGTAGGTAAAGTATAATTCGGTACCAGTTCCAAAGTGTAACAATACTAGAAATGGTTTCTTATGTGGCAATAAGAAAAATAAATGACTAGTGTGTGTTTTATCATTACCTATTTAATTAACCTGAAATGTAATATGTATTATTATTTATTATGACTCAATGAATGGTATTAGGTAAGCTCATAATGTAATATTTTTTTTTTCTTAAGTTATTCCGAATCTTTTTTTTTTGTCATTCTTACAGTTTGGAACTGGGGTATCGAATTAGTATTATTAACTAACTATATTTAACTAAGCGAATTGAACTGTAGCCTCAACCAACGCGGTAGATACGATTTGTCAAAAGCATCTAAAGCTTTTAGAGCAGGCGTGTCTGCTTCTCGTCAAACTCAATAATAAACAAGTGCTTACTATTAAATACCTGCGTATTTAGCTAGCTATTACCTGTTAATGATTTCCTAGAAAAGTTTACAGCAAATGATCTTATAAAAAAAATATTTGCTCTAAACGAATGAGGTCAAAGCTTGACGTTAACCGACCGCTTTGGAAATACCGTGAATGTCACCACGTTTTTCAGAAAGGTGTCTACCTAATCATTCATCAGATGATTTATTACAGGGGGAAAAAGGCAAATAAAGTCCCTTATTAAGTAGCCACTGTTGGAAGCTTACCCTGGCCATTTTGTTGTACTTCATTAGAATAAAATTATTGGGTTTGAGGATAAAGTTCACATAGGTACTTACTCAAGGACAAGTATAGCTATACCTATTATTTAATCAGTGGTTAAATTAAGAGGCGGTTATAAGTAAGAGGCGATAAGGTTTTGTTTAACGATAGATGTTTCTAAAGCTGATACATTTATGGTTATTGCTCACCGCACTAGTCGTAATTTTAATTCAATTGTAGGTACCTATTATTGTCTACCTACTCTATAGTTAAGTTTTACGTTGCGAATAATTGAATTAAGCTTTGAAATGGCTTTTTTAAAATTGAAATATTTGTTCACAGATATGTGTACATATTCTGCGAGAAGGCGGAAAAAAATGCGAAAGGAGGATGGGACTACGAGGTGAAACCTTACAAGCCAGCTGATTTTCTTCTCCAAGACATTGCTTTGCGTCTAAGCAACAGCAAACCTCTTTGGGACGCATACGTTAGCGAAGGTAAGACTAAGATATTTTACCTCTGGATAAGTACTGGTAAAAAATCCACTACCCCTAGAAGGAATATAATATACATAGATCTATGTTACTTTCCCAGTTCTAAAAGCCTGGTCAAGTAACTGATTAGTCAATCTTATAGTTAAGTTTGTGCCCGGGAATAAACTCGAAGTGAGTTTGTGCCCGGGAATAAACTCGAAGTGAGTTTATTCCTGGGCATAAACCCGAAGCGAGTTTATTCCTGGGCATAAACCCAACTGAAATCTGCTGTCTCATGTGGTTACGGAAAAGTAAATGTCATTGGCCAATCATATCACTTGACATTAGATTTGACAACAGAGTAAATTGAACGGGCTTTCAGAAACGGAGAGTTTGACGTAACATGTTTAGTGCCAAGTTCACTGACAAGATAACAGGCCGTTAAATTGAAAGAGGGCCTTTTAGACTATTCTCAGGGCCAAAGTCATGATACTTGTTAAGTTCTAAATATTATGCTACTATTTCTGTAATTTTTTTTTCGCTGGGCTATTTTTTGATGTTCAGGGGTAGGTACATTATATATTAGATAAGTGAAGCCATATATATGAAAGTACCGCGCCTGGCAAACAAATCGGTGATCCAATGACTATGTTTTACACAATGTTTTACATAAAATTAACATCTTTGTTTTGACTTCAACTGAAATGAAGGCGTGTCCTTTTTGTCCTTAAAAAATGTTTGTGCTATAAACACAGATAGCAGAAGCAGAATATGTGATACGGAAATATCTTTATGACTTAGGTATGAACAAAGCTATTAAAGATAATGGTGTTTGTTTTAAAAATTCTTTGCACATTTTTATCATAGCAAAGAACAGGCATGGTTCGTTTCCTGCGAGTTTCGTTGAGTGATTTATTGATTACGTTGTTATACTACACAGTAATTCAATTTAACGATTGGTACAGGGTATTAGTGCGGTGGGGAGCGGGGACTCCATTTACATACTGTCACACTACAGTTCTCTTTAACTCATTCAGTCGTAGTGTGATTCAGCGCTACCGGTATTGTGATTTGTGTGAGACATCAAATCAGTCGTGTCACTTTTACTACTCACACACGTGCTTGTATTGTAATGCAATAAATAATAATAAACGTTTAATAAACGTTTATTTGGAACAATTTAGGTTTTCACAATTTATACACATGAAACGATGATAGCTACAATAGTATAATACTGTGGCGCGGCTAATAACAGATAAGCAACTAATTAGTAAATCTGCTGTCAAATCTCATGTCAGCTGTTGTGATTGGTATGCCGAAATAACATTGGTCAATCATATCAGATGACATGAGCATTATAAGGCTCTTAGAAACTGGGGAATAGTCTAATCTAGCACCCGAACAAAGTCTTCACCCATTATTTCGGTGAAACCAAGGGCGGATCTAGGTCATGGGGTCGTGACCCTCCCTGGGCTGGGCCTAGGTCGACCACTGACAATTTAATCTCAAAAATAACTTTGTAGTAAAGGACACGTAGTGACCCACTGACTCGAAGGCGACTAAGAAGAAAACTAGTAGGTAAATGCATTTCTGGCAAAACCTTTAGATCTTCTGCCAAAATGATACCCTTCATTATCCACGGAATCATATCTGCTGAAGGAGTTAACAAGTGTTTGTTATCTATGTTTATAGGCTTGGAGCGACTTCGTGGTGTGCCTGGTAGATGGGATCCTCCGGAGGGCGCTACGGACCGCTTGTGCGTGGACATCGGCGAGGGTGCGTTCATCGAAGTGTCGCACCCGGCACCACAGGGAGACCAAGTGTATGTACCTACTTACATTCCCTTACATTTCTCATAGGTACTATAGGCCGAGATATACAGGGTGGCAGGTTAGACAGTGGAAATATTTTAAGGGGTCATTGTACTCATCATTATGAATAACTTTTACTATGGGACCATAATGAAATCGCGTTAGATTTCAAGGTTGGTTCCATACTAAAAGTTGTTCATAATGATGAGTACAATGACCCCTTTCAATATTTCCACTGTCTAACCAGCCACCCTGTTTAAACATTGCTTAGCACGTGCATTGGCTATGTTCCTGTCTCTGTCTAGCACTTGTAGTTTGACGGTTGCGCGACAGTGACAGGGATACCGCTTTCCCAAAGTATGTGCCATGTAGCACCTATTCATCTCGGGACTAGAGTTCTATATTGTGGTTTCACTTTATATTGTCCCCTTTCTGAAAGTTGGAAGAAGGCTCCATCTATACTATTATTATAAATGCGAAAGTTTGGATGGATGTTTGTTACTCAATCACGCCAGAACGGCTGAACGGATCTGGATGAAATTTGGCACATAGATAGACTATAGTCTGGAATAGCACATGTAGCAGCACGTGTCATGTTGTGTCGTTCATACGCACTTTAACCCATTGACCTGCACGGCCCATATTATCGTTATTATCTACCCCAGAATTATTTTATTAATTTACCTACTAGTGAAGTGGTATTGTCTCCTCGTCTTTGGGGGTCAAAGAGTTAAAAGTATTTATTGAGCTGAATTTGCTAACGATTTGTTTCTAATTCCTTGAATTTAAATTAATATTAATCAAATAATGTAAAATGCAATGAAAGTTTAATTTTACATGAAATCTTGCTGAAAGAGTTATGCGGCACCGACCTCCTGAAAACTTTTCAGATGTAAATCATCTAACTAACTAGTTTTTGTATTATACATTCTTATGTCACATAAATGTATTATTATAACAATATTCCTGTAATTATATTATTACTAAGAATATAATGTAAAACGGTTCATATCAGACTTGGAATGGGTTATTCCAAATGTTTTAATGTTTACAAATAAGGTTGTTGTTTCAGATAAATCTGAAATAAACATGTACGTTTAAAATAATTAATTTTAAAGGAAAATCGTACCTATCAGGAAGGTATGATTGGGGCTTGCCGGCCGGCAGACATTCGAATTACAATAGCCAGATTTATCCGTGTAAATGACGCACTTTTGTCAGTTCGCGCGTAGTTTTAATTTTAGATAATTATTGTTGCGATATATATGGTCTGCGATAGGCTTGTGACCTGTAGTAGTTAACACGAAAGGTGTTCTGAACATAAAGACTTATCTCTTTTACACACAGATTACTAAGGCCATTATAATTTCCGGTACGGTGTAAACTAACATTATTTAGAGATTTTTTCGAATCCGATCCATCTATGAGCAAGATGTCGCTATTACATATACTTCTAGTGGCGCCATCTATGAGCAGATGCCTCCACCCGTTAAGGGTCTTGACATAAGCACGGACAAACGGACAACAAAGTGATCCATTAAGGATTCCGTTTTTCCTATTGAGGTATGGAACCCTAAAAAGAATGATGACCCACCCTATGATCTGAGATCATAGAAATAACGGAGATGTGCCAAGGCGCTATTGACCTTGACGCTTTAGTATGGTCACATTGACCATAATATTAAAACGTAAACATTGGCGACGGACCGAACGTGATCGATGATATAAATACAGTGTTTTAGATTAGTGCTAGTGATGAGTGACGAATAACAGTGTTAGATTGAGGGTGTGCGGAATTTTTTATGTGTGGGAGATCTTATATTTACAAGGAGCGCTTGTAATTGTTTCGCAAACTGTTCTAAAAATGCGACAGTTTTCTATGATCTGAGGGTGTGATGTAATACGGTGATGTTTCAGGGACAGGAGCGGCGGCGGGCTTCGCGTGCACTTGTCGCCGGTGGCGGGCGGGCGCGGCGTTAACGGCACGGGCGAGGCACGCGCCGCCTTCGCCGCGCACGCGCGAGCGCTCGCCTACGACTGCGAGCTGGACGCTGTGCTCGACAGCGTCATCGGGAACAGGAAGGATTGCTTCGTCACCATAAGAGGTATGTACTACAATACAATACGCTTTAGGCACGGGCGAGGCACGCGCCGCTTTCGCCGCGCACGCGCGAGCGCTCGCCTACGACTGCGAGCTGTACGTATCATGAGTTTTTTTGACGTGTAGTATCGTTAACGTAAGCAAATTTTGAATTTAAAATACAGCAGTCCTGGAACATTTTGATAAAATTTTATACAATTTGCACATTTTAAAAAATACAGAGAAATTAATTAAGTATTTAATTTATATAAATATTGTGTAACAAACGTGTATTTTGAATTCAAAATATGTTTACGTTAACGATACTACACGTCAAAAAAACTCATGATCGGGGTACTGGACGCTGTGCTCGACAGCGTCATCGGGAACAGGAAGGACTGCTTCGTCACCATTAGAGGTATGTACTACAATACAATACGCTTTAGGCACGCGCCGCCTTCGCCGAGCACGCGCGAGCGCTCGCCTACGACTGCGAGGTCACGTCACGCCTACTGTTACTGTACGTTTCGTTGAGCTATTACAAACCTACTCGTATTTAAAGATTATATTTTTGCATTTCTATCCACAGGCATATCCGACTACCGCGACGGCACCCGTGGTAAAGAATGGCAACCCCACGCTGCCTTAGCCGCCGCAGCCGTCATGAAGGCAATCATAGCGGCCATGCCGCCGCCTACTGACTAAACGAAACACGCACACATCACCTATAAGTATTTATATATGGCATTTACTTACAAAATCTTTTCAATATATCACTGATCGGCTAATCAAATAAAGAAGTAAAAAACGAATGGATTGTTTACATATTTTTTCGTAGCAATAAACTCAGTTCTTGAGAATAATCCACAAACTTCCATGTGCCGATTTAATTTATGTCGATTGTAAGAAATCTGAAAATTATTGAAAGAAGGGGGCAATTCGGGCTACCTGAAGGGGCGCTTTTGCTCGTTTTCATAATATCGCGTATTTCCTAATTTTTAGGAAATAATTCATAACACTCTATTTGTTTATTACTCTGTGTCACATTATAATAAAACAGGTTTAAACGGATTAAATCGCGTATATTACAGATTTTTACAGAGTTTTCCTGACGTTTCGAACACTTTGCAGCGTTCGTGGTCGCAGGACGACTGTAAAAACTCTATAAAAATCTGTAATATACGCGATTTAATCCGTTTAAACCTGTTTTATTATAATGTGTAATAATCGCGAAAACCTAAGACATTATTACTCTGTGTCACGTAATTTAAATATTCGAACGCATATTATATTCACAGTAAGAAGTGATTACGACTCTTTTTATATTTTACACTTTATTACCGATCGTCTTGTACAATTGTTACGACTTTAGTACATAGGTAGTGCACAATATTGTTAGATAATAACAATTATATAATTGACCTTCATGATTATCTAAAAAGGTAGATATTAAACCATTCCAAAAATTCATATTTAAATCTAACTGATTACTTAGGAAGAATTTATAAATAATATAATTAATACACTTGCATGTTTGAAAGTGTCACAAGATTAATAATGTTTCAATATCAATCTATGTTTAAAATTATTGACTAGATTTATACTTAAGTATAAATAACTACAATATCAACGCGTGTTATTTGTTGACGACAGCGATTCTGACGCCCGACTGAAGTCTCTCGTCATTTTGAGATAACGAAAACCACCCTCCCGCACCGCTCCACTACCGCAGGAGCCTACCCAGTTAAGCGCTATGGCTGTACAATGATTAATTTAACCTAGCATTGGGACAGTATAGGGTAAAAGAAAAATTACATAATTGGACGTAGTTATGCAAAATAGATCCAACCCACAAAACTGGTGAAATTGAGTTATTGGTACCAACAGAATCTACGAATCAACTTTCATATATTCAAAAAAGATCCAAGCTGCTTGAGACACTCTTTACTCATATTATTGAAAGCTGCCAACGATACCAAACCTAGATTGAGTCACTTTAAAAAAAAATTACAGACCCATGTGGCATAGTACCTATAGATCTTAAGCTTTTTCATTACGCAAAACAGAACCAAGCTAAACCAAAACATATGGCAATACAGAACCAACCCACAAAACAGTAATTTTGCAATAAGGAACCGTCAGGTTTTTGATCATAAATAGATACTAAAATCTCACTAAAATCCAAATAATGTATTGTCTTATATCGTCATCAATACTAACCTTAACCTAGTAAAGTTGTTTATCTCAAATAACTTACCTATTTGTTTCTACACACTTCAGAAACAAAAATCTAATTATCTCTTAAGTACCTTTTTGTGGGTTGGTTCTATTTTGCATAACTACGTCCAATTACAAATCATAAATTTACAGATATTTATGGTTTTAATGTGGTAGTTATTTATACGGAATTAAATCTGACTTATGTACAGGTTTACTTGCCTTAGCGTTGGCTGTTATAAAAGTAGTAAAAATAATAATATTATCTTATTAAATAGATATTTACAAAATAATAGGATAGTTTTAATAGTGCTAAAGTACACATGGTAGCCTTTATGAAAAACGTTATTCGTTATTTGTGTGGGAAAACACATGGTTTGTAGTTACGTCTTACACTTTGTCAGGTCCTAAGGACTTATAACACTATTATTTAGACTAAAGCTACATGGTTGAGACTTTTAACAGATTTCTAATTCAATGGTACTATTTCGAACGTCTAGTTTACTTATAGGATACTGGATATAAAAAAATATGGGCTGTACCACAAAAAATATAAACATCTGTTCAACACGAATGCTACCAAATATAATACGCACTTGTTTTAGCACTAACTTGTCTAAAACAAGTGTGTATTCATTCGCGTTGAACACGTGTTTATCTTTTTTGTGGTAAGGGTGTATAAGTTTACCGCTTTTTATGTTGTGTTGTTGCCAATTCAATAGTAGCTAATAATGGGCTCAAATGGTTATTTAATGTCTTCCTTCCTTCTAGTTTGAAATTACATTTTAAAGTATATTTAATTTTTTTACTAGCATAAAGTTACAGAAGAGTTACCAATTTCCAGATTATTATTATAATTCGCTTGTATGCTTTAGTTTAAAATTTATCAAAGTATTCCATTTATTACTCACAAGAAATTAGTGTGATGCCAATATTTATAGGAAAATTGTTCACTTTGCCCGAGCTTAGGATGTACCTTAGAGTTAATAAATTATAAGTACCTACGTATCTAATATTTCAACAAGTAATTTATTATGTTATTTAGAAAATACTAACTCACTGCCATGAATGGCCTATTTATAATTATAAGATTAACTTTGTTATTGGACATGTTATATCAAAATATGTTGTAATACATATTTTAAAACCAAAGTTTAGACGTTTGGCTGTTTTTTGACAACCTGGTCTAGTCGCCTAAAATGTGAACATTTTGTTGAAATATTTTATTTACACGTAATTCTTAAGAATCATTGATCTATGTATAAATTGTGAAGTCACATAGTTTTATCCTCGTTGATGTTTGTAAAAATATTTTCATGTTCGGATTTGAACACTTCTCTCCATATTTATAATTTTTGTAAACTATACCTTTGATTGGGGCCATATCCTCGGGATTTGTCAATCCTGTTGACATTCATTAAATATGTATAAAAAATATATTTTCTTTCCTTTTGTAGTCTTGTGTTCTATTAGTTACAATAATAAATAAAATCATGTTAAATTATTTTAAATGTTTGATATTAGGTATTTCTTTCTTATCTGTCTGTTATGTTTTAGTACTGTGTTAGCAAGCTATTATACTGTCATTCTATCGTATTGCACAAATAAAGTCTTTAAAAATATTTGTTTTCTTTTTTACTAAGCCTTAGCTTACCTAAAGCCCAAACAAAGAATGAACCCATACAAGCTGGCATTCTGACTACCTTTGAATCAATCTGATGGCTGACATCTAAGACAATAGTCGGGCACAAGTAAAATAAAATTGTTCTTGTCACGCGTGCGACACAATGCAAAGGCGATTATGTGATTTTCCGGCGAGCCGCGAGCCTCATAACTCCTTCCACGACAGGACCGCTCAGTGAGTAGGATTGATGATTACATATATTTTAAATAAAATTAGTATACATTATTTTTTTATAGACATACATTGGATTTATAACAACTTGCATCTGTATGAAGTGACTAATCCTGTAAACATTTTTTTTCCGAAATGGATGTCCATAAACCATTTACAAGCTGGACTGACAAGACAGGACTGATTAGCCTACATCATGGACCTATATACAGCAGTGGGTGCCACAGGTTAAAAGAGAAATATTTTACTCAGGTAGGTAGGTATTATACAGAAAAATAAAGTGTAAAATTAAATATTAGGTATAATGTCTTAGAAGTTCAATGTTTATACATTGGTTTTAGGTGGAGAGGAATGTCTTTACAGTACAATTACAGATAGTATTCAAGAACTGAAATGTGAGAAAAATATTAAAACGTGCTTATTTCTTGGTGAAAATAAGTAAAGGGGTAACATCTTCCAGCCTATCCACTTCTGATTTATTCTGAAATATAAATTACATTATTATCTTCTAACACTAAATAAGGTACTTAATGATAATAGTTCATTGTAATATGATGAACCATAGCCCATATATAAGAAACATTTGTAAAATTGTATGGATGCATAAAATATGTACAATCTAACTAGACTGGTATGATACTAGGCTCTCCAGAATTTCGCGCATTTACAATCATTTAAATAAGGTTCAAAATAAACAACAGATCATTCAACTTAGATTGTGTGTATTGTAAAGTTACATAATAATGTGGGAACAATTGAAGCATTGGGTGCAACAAGGGCGTTACACGGAAAAGTGAGTTTTGAGATAATTGAAGTTAAAGTTTTTGATTTATTATAACTTCTAAATAAATTAAGATGATCTCAAGGACTTTTTATATTTATTAGTATCATTATTCAATTATAGGATTCTAGTATTATTATTATTTTAAGATAGTTTGAATTTTTTTTTTTTTTTTTTTTTTAATACATGCTATCCGCCCTTGTTGCACCCAACCCGTAAAATATTTGGGCGTTCATATTTTAAATGGTTTTTATGGCATAAATAATAGCTTTAAATACTTTTTTTTTTTTTTTTTTGGGGATGGGAAATCATCAAATGACCCCTCCCGCTCTGGGCGGAGCGGAAGGGAGTGTCAGACTCTTACTGACTAAAACCCACCCATGTTCCTTCGTTGCCCGTTACATTCCAGGGCTGCGGTGTCTCTTTCGAACAGTCCCGCAGCCCTGGCAGGCTTCGGCCCTTGCGGGCCCCTACGCTGTTGCTGACTCTCTTTGAGGCGCGCGTGGAACACGAACGCGCCGTCGACACGGCCTGTCGTCATGAGACGGACGGACGGTGAGCATACCCAACTCACGGTATAGCTTGATGTGTAGCGGTGTGTACATACAAGTTGACATATTTCTGTTAAAATAATATATATAAATAGAATAGCAATGTTTGGACAATCTTCGTCAGTCATGGGCCATTGACCTACATCGTCAGGTGTCTTTATGCATCTACATGATGTTGTTATATTGAACCAAGAAATGTCCCACAGCTAAAACATTAACCACCATACAAATAAACACACAATAAAGTTATGACAAGCATAAACATCAAAAATGTATGGTTATACCAACCTTATTCACTGCAGGACTTTATTCCGTATTTATTTGTTTGGGGGTAAATGTTATTGTTCTAATAACATCATGTGGTATCATTTAATGTCTTATCTTAATCAGCACTCTGCTAGTATACATGTGCACAGAAGCAATGTGTCATAATGAAATATTATTACTTGCATCAGTCTTAGAAGCATGGCAGCCTTGTTTGATCATCTATGTTATTGTTGATCTTCTATAATGTTATAAAAACACAATTATGACATACACACATCCTAAATAACATTATAACAATTTTGTATTTTTAGTTTTATGCTTTTTTCAATAGATAGTTAATTATTATTGAGATTTCATTAAGTTAGTTTAAAAAATTAAAATATAGCATCAGTTTAGTTATTTCAAATAAGAAAAACAACATTGGGTACAGATTCTGATTCAGCATTGTCTTACAAATTCCTTCTACTCACCAACATATTTAACTTCATCAAAAGCTTTTCTTGCTTTCTTAAGTTCTTCATTCATTGTTAGTAAATCTTTAACACGAGCATACTTGCGTTGGTCCTTCCTGACTAAGAATATAATATCTTCTACCTGAACTCTACCTGTTCGGCCAACCTCCATTGCTCTGAAAATTTATTAGTCTTACTTATAAACATTATCAAAAACACTATGGTTTAGTTGTTATCATGTTGCGGTGTCCTACCTATGTGTAGTTTCCGTAATAAATTCAATAACTAAATCTTCCAAAAAGTCTACACTTTCTGTGTATGGATTCTGATCATCTCCAAAGCCATACATCATGCATCTTAATTCTTTGCTGAATAGCCTTTTGCGTCCCGATGCTGTAGCCCCAAGCTGTTGTTCGGTTTCCTCTTCGTCAAACTGTAACAAAAAGTAGGACATCGATACAAAGCGTTTCCTTACAAAAGAAACTGAGGAACTTTTTTACGTACCTGATCACAAACTACTAAGGCCTTACCTGATCATAGTTATCCGGTGCATCTGCAGGGGTCGTCATTTTAATTAACAGATGTAATTTATATCTGTCTTACAAAAATGATGTTATTTTCTTTCACCAATTTAGAGCGTTTACTTTTCTCGATAGTGCAAGAAATTCAAGAATGAACTTCAAAAAATCAAGCAATCAATTCGTATTATTTCGTATTTTCATCATGACATTGACAATTTTATTGACAAATTGACATTGACATTTTTTTTTTTTAATAATGTGTTTGGGCGTTTGTGCACTACAGACGTTTCCAATTCGTATTCGGTTTTTTACGGATTTTTAGCCAATAGGCCTGCAGAATGATCCCCACCACTTTTTAAAACGTATGAAAAAAAGAACGGTTCGTGAAAAACGTGCTGTGTAACCGTGTAATGCACAAACAGCCTTTGGCAACATTATAGGCTGCTTGTGCACTACAGACGTTTTCAATTCGTATTCGGTTTTTTACGGATTTTTAGCCAATAGGCGTGCAGAACGATCCCCACCACTTTTTAAAATGTATGAAAAAATAAAACAGTCCGTGAAAAAACGTGCTGTAAACGTGTAGTGCACAAGCAGCCATACACGAATAAAAGTTATTTATTCGATTATTCAGTCTAGTCTGTTCACTTAAGTTGGCATTAACAAGTGACATTGACATATAACAATGACATTGGTTCTGAATGAGTTGTCAGTCTGTCACTTCTGTCAGTCAAATATGATAATGATGCAGATCAATCAAAGTCAAGTCAAAGGCTGCTTGTGCACTACGCGTTTACAGCACGTTTTTTCACGGACCTTTTTTTTTTATACATTTTAAAAAGTGGTGGGGATCGTTCTGCACGCCTATTGGCTAAAAATCCGTCTAAAACCGAATACGAATTGAAAACGTCTGTAGTGCACAAGCAGCCAAAAGCAGGCAGGTTGCTAAGAAAGAATTTGAAAACATTACATTGTAAGCTAGTTAACACAGAGTACTTTGATAATATATCTAGTTATGAATTGGTGAAATAGGTAGGTACTTATTTTATTACATGGGTAAAGGTCTAATACAACCACAAAATGAATCCTATGACGTAAGTACAGCTCTTACATTCATGATTTAGCAAATTTGTTGACGGAGATTGTAATAATTTGCACCTATATTCTATTATTTTATTTCAGCAATGTAAAGAATGTTCTGAAGCTAAGTGAACGTGAGCTGTCTGGTAAATCTAAGACCTCTTGGCATGACCAGTACAAGGACAGTGCTTGGGTGTTTGTTGGTGGCTTGCCTTATGATCTTACTGAAGGCGACATTATCTGCGTTTTCTCACAGTAAGTTATTAGATAGGTACATGATATCTTTAAGCCACAAGCTATCTAAACATTTATTAATATTAACTGGTACTGGTAACTTGATGCAATAGAATACAAAAAGAGTTTATAATAATATAAAATAAAAAAAAAGATACAAAATGCTGCTTCACTGGTGCCACCAGGCCACCAATTGTTAGGTTAGCCTTAAGAATAAGCAAACCATCTCTTTATGGAAGTAATATTGATATTGACACACATTTAGTAACACCAAGCTTATAATGTTATTGCAGGTATGGTGAAATAGTGAACATTAACTTGGTCAGAGACAAAGCGACAGGAAAGTCTAGGGGATTTTCGTTCATATGCTATGAGGATCAGCGATCAACAATCCTTGCTGTGGATAATTTAAATGGAACCAAAGTATGCTTATTTATTTATTTATATATTATTTATAAAATATGTTTATCATGATTGATAAATTAATTATACCATTTGTAAAATATGTACCTATACATAAATGGAATTGGATTTTTTTTACTTGTTACCATTCCAGTTATTGATATCTTGTATTGTTAGCCAATCATGGATTTACTGCACACGTTTGCCAAATCAATTAAACTTTTTATCTTTCCTCAGATTTGTAACCGTACAATAAGAGTAGACCACTGTGAACAATATCGAGCTCCAAATGCAGATATGACAAAAGTCGATGAAGTGACCGCAGCAATTAGAATGGAGGGCTGTGCTCCACAACTTATAACAAAGACTGAAACTGTTGTGAAACCGGTATGGCCAATTCTATTTTAATCCTACTAATATTATAAATGCGAAAGTTTGTGAGGATGTATGTATGGATGTTTGTTACTCTTTCACGCAAAAACTACTAAACGGATTTTGATGAAACTTTAAAGTAATGTAGCTTATACATCAGAATAACATTATAGGCTACTTTTTATCGCAAAAAACGCGGGCGGAAGCTAGTTCTAAATATAATTATGATGATAATAAATTGTTTTGTGGTTTATGGTATGTATTCATCCTAATTAAACAACTTATTGCAGGAAAAAGAATCCAAAGAATCAACAAAAGTTAAAGAAGGAAAGGTAAAGAAGAAAAAAGATAAGAAAAGTAAAAAAAAGAAAAAGAAGAAAAGCAAAAGTTCTTCAGAATCAGAATCTAGTCATTAAGTAATATTAGTGAAGGTTATGCATTATAAAAGAATATGTATAAAATGAAATCTTTTATTTGAAACAATACATCACAGTTCACATTAACATGCAACATAGAGATCATAATATTTTAAAATTAATAGTATAATTGAATAATACTGACTAGATAGAGATACATATTTTTATTAACCCTTGACATTAAATGCTTAATTTTATTAGTAAAAAGATAATCACAAAAGTATTCGAATAAACATTAATAATAAACACATTTCACAATATATTCATCATCTAAACATCAATATTTCGTTAAAAAATTGGCCTTAAACATTACAAGGAAACAGATATTATAATATGCATATCTGGAAAAGATAGAAAGATTTTCAGATTACGTCATTAATTACAAGATCATCTTATCATCATTTTAACCTCTTATGAAAATTTATCATAATAAATTTAAAATACCTCCTACACATCTACATGAATGTTTGGGGATCAATCACAAACCACATTCAATAATATTAAACATTCGTTTTTTAATTATTGAGAATTTTGTTTATCTTTTCCAATATGGTTACATCACTATATGCTATGATGCCCTCTTTGTTACTATAGTGTTGTGTTTCCATATCTATTTCATCATTGTAAGTGATAGGATTTTGAGTGGAGTAGCTTATGAGACCCCCACCCTTTGCAAGGAGGATAGAGTGGGGGGCACAGGTATCCCAGCGGTAAGTGGTTCCTTGGGACATGATGTATGCTGCAGCTTCACCTGTAATGGAGAAAAATTCAATTTTAATAGAATTTAAATGTCCATATTATCTGCATAGTTCTTCTGTAGATGGTAAATAATTTTGGGACATAATGATTATGATGCTGTGATAGTACCTGACTACCATACATTTGTCTTGAATCTAATAAGATTGACATTCTCCAAAGAACTAAGAAGTAATAAATTTTAATACTGATCTTCCTCTTAGGAGCAGTGTAATACTTAAATTAGCAGCAGAAAATATAACTTAATAGTTTTCCCACCTATGGCAACTTTTAAAAGCTTGTGTCCAGCTCCCGGAAGTAATTTGACTTCCCATCCAGCATCTCGGAATTTTTCAGCAATTTCTGGCTTCTCTGCTGAACTCATGAGCACAGTGTTATTTTCCTTGTTCTCCTTCAGATCACTGCCACCCCACTCTTGGGTATCTTTATAGTTAATGCCCCATACTACTCTCCCTTTGCCACTGGAAATAAAATAAATATCAGACTTTATTTAATAAATTACTAATATGTTTTAACACTACATGACATTACATTATAATAATTTTAACATCTTCCACACTGTTGTAACCTATGTTTACAAATAAAATTTTTGATTGATTGATTGATTGATTGATGATAGCCCGGGTGCCCTAAACATGAGTGTCCAACATTAATACTGATTCTGTAAGGAGGACACAGGAGAGCTTCATTAGGTACTTGGTAACAGAACATGGGTCCTGATATAAACTTAGGGACCTAGTAAAAAGCAAAAGAAAATGTGGAGCATTGTAAATAATGCAAACTTACTTGTTATAAAATGGCTGATTGATAACTCCAAGAATAGGCTCACCAGTAGACCTTAAGTAGGCACCAATGAGAACAGTCACACATGGAAGACCATGGCCTGCATCAGCATGTCCCTGAACACCGGCAATGAACTCGGCAGTGGCATCTGCCATAAAATAAAATAAAAACAGATGTGATTTCTATCTGTTCTTGTTTGAGAGAATATTATTAAATTAAAAAGAAATTGCATAGTTAGTATACATAATAATGCAGGTTTAAACAGAATGTAAAATGTTTACCAATAGGATCTATCCAAATGCCTACATCAGAAGTGTTAATCTCTGGAATATCTTCAGGCAACTTGTCACAAAATTTATGTTCTGTGTCACGGTGGGCCGCTTCCGCCATTCGTTTCGCAACAGCAGGTGCTACTAAATACTGTAAAAGATCCGCGGTGCCTTCAACACTATCGCATAATTCGATCCTCACTCCACCAATCTCGGTACACTCTTCGCCTCTTACATGCTCTGCAAGTTCTGGGAAATGACTCGCTATTTCAGTTTTAGCAGCTTCTTGGGCCAACACGTCCGCAATCGTTTTAAAATCTCTCTCAAAACGGGCGTTGGCATCGCCTTCAAATTTTTCTGCAACCAATAACACTTCGTCCGTTGATCCTGCACAACAGGATCGGGCTACACATGCGGCCTTTTCTGAAGCGTTTATAAGAGTCTGTAATATATATTTCATTTTCATATAGTTATCAGCACATTAGATAAAATCAATAATTGAATTTACTGCTACACAGAATCTGTCTCCTGAGCCGAGGGAATCTAAAAATAGAAATGTCATCTGTCAAGTGTCAATGTCAATTGCCAAAATTCTGTATGATAGATTAAAAATCAATAACGTTAGAGCTGGGACACACTGATATCGCCTAATGGACATTTTAAGTTTAGGTATAACTTGGTATAATAAATTATGTTCTAAGCTGAACACCCGAAGCCATAATATTTTATCATAGAGATGAACGAGTCTTAACCACAGAGATCGTATTTAAGAAAAAAAAAAGGCGGTAAAATATTTTGCCGCCAATTCGAATAAAGTGATAGATCAAAGTTGCAGCTAAAATAGTATTTTTATTTTGTGGATAATCTGTTTCATCAATACTTTCTAAGAAAGCTGAGATTGCGGTAGGTAAAATTAATCACGAGTTAAACAAGGTAGGTACCTACACTTAGCGAAAAATACTTGAACCTTGACTGCGATATTATGGTCGATTTTGTGCATTTTGACCCTTAGTGCATTCGAATGTAGTACCTATAGGTCGTGAAATGTGATCACAAACGTCACTTATGCATTAGCAATTTTTTCGGTCTCTTTGGCGGAATGAAGAAGACGGGGGGCGCCGAGGCTGCAGGCGATTGGTTCCTCAGTCGGTGCTCGTCGTCTATTGGACTATTCTATAATACGTATTGTCAACTGTCTATTGTCTATTGGCCCGAAAATATAGGCACGATCAGAGATCGAGATCAGATCAGATTCAGTGATCATCTTTAGTGCCGCTAGTTATAGATACCTACATACGCAGACTTTCCTTCACTACGCTGCAAATATTCATGTTATTTGCCGGTGTTATAAGTACCTACCTACCTATCTACGTGCGTTGTTAGATAACCTTTTTGTAAAAAAAAGACCCACCAAAAATTTTCATGTAAAATGTTGCCAAGACAAAACCATAATTATATGGCTAGCAATGTTAAAAGTTATCTGGATCTCATGTAGAGCTAAGCTTCTAACTCTACACGCCCTAACTCTACAAGCCCTAACTTTACAACTCTACACCTCAGTCTAAATAATTATGTGGCTTGGCCATTTTGCTATACCTACTTATTCACATGGGCATTAATTAAGGTGAAATGTATTCAATTTCATTACTTTTCTGTTAAAATACAAAAGGTGTTCTGTTCTTGTAGCTCATACAGGAAAGGAACATAGAGGAAAGGTGTACGAGATGATCCACTTAAGGAGAATGCTCGTAGTATAAACGATTATTATTATTTAACTTGAGGGTACGATATTACCACAGTCTTATATTTACATAATACTGTGATATTATATTACTCAACTTGACGCGAAATAATACCTGCATATTTTTATGAATGATTTAAAATGCTTTTTTTCTTGCCTGTCACTTTTCTGGTCACGCCCTTGGTAGTTCGTACGTTCGTACTTGGTAGTTAGTTTACATTTTTTTTTGCATTAGGTACCTACCATATATTTTCTGGTATGGTATAGGTATTCTACGGTCTACGGCCTACGGCGGTTGTATATTAGGCATTATGTTAATGTATGACCCCCTCATTGGTTTAGTGGCCGCTAATGTGACTGCTGAGGGTGAGATCTTGGGTTCGATTCGGGGTTAGGCACAGAGTGTTAACTTTGATATTTTTCCATTAGGAAATTCTCACTAGCAGCCTAGAATCTGGATTTGTGCCCGGCTGATGGCAATAGGCTCGCGCCCCGTATGTTTAACTTACATGTAACACATACATGGGAGTTAAACATAGGTAATTGGCGAAATGTGCGTGTACTACCTATATACACCTCTACCTAAGCCTTCGGGGAATACAGGCACAGTAAAAATATGTAATACAGGCATGATGTTGTGTTATGTTTATGTAAGTATCACATGGTTGTATTTAGGGTATAGGCAGCATGTTGCAGCATGACCTGCTTATCAAGGCCAAAAATCACTAGTCTTTAGATATCAACCTACTCTGAGAGTTGCTTGCACCCAACTGTATTGCTTTAATCTTAAAGAATGTTTTTTTCAAATACTTAGGTGTTCTCGGCTAACAGTATGAAATCGTTTTGTCATAGTTAATGAAAGTGTTCAAGGTTGCCAAATATCAGTGAACGAGTGCAACGGCAGCCAGCCATCATGAATGCGTGATACTTGTCGCGAAACGGTGCGTGCTTGACCTTAACGGCGCGTGCTGATCGAACTATTTTGTTAAATCGCTGGTAAATTTAAATAAAGCACCGAATAAAGTCATATTGTCGAGACATAAATCGCTGTTTCAAAGTAGTTCATGAACGCTATAGAATCTACTTAGGTACAAACAATTTTCTTTTATGTTCAACGTGCCTCCCTACTACGTAAGTGCGTAGTTTGGTACCTTTTAACTATTTAGGCACTATTACAATAGTAGTTATCAGTGGCGAAGGGTCAGTTTTTGTAAGAGGTAAGCCGGAGCTACAAATGCTTACCTGGCCACGAAAAGCTAATTAATAAAAGTAGGCAATACTGCCTGTGCTATTTTTCAAAGGGAAGCCGGTAGGAGTCGTATTGTAGGGAGCCTTCGCCACTGGTAGTTATCTAGATCCATTAGCTAAACTTTAATCAGTATCTAGGTAGGTAGGTACTACATAGGTACCTACCTAGGTAGATTTGGCGGGCCCTGTGAAGTTTGTATATCTTTATCTTTTCGTATGATATCCTGCCAATACTCCATTTTTATTTTAGCGTTAGACCAAAATGGTTATAAGTACCTGTTTCGTTATTTGGATATAGGCGTTTATTAAGCTTCGTTATTTCACGATAAATACAAAGCTGTATAACACATGCCTATAATTACTAGACATCGGATTATATGCACTATCAAAATGCCAAAATATGCATTCAAATATGCACGGAAAATCGGCAAAATATGCATTATCAAAATACTGTTTATTAGGTAATACAATTTACGCTTATATTCACAATAAATTTATACATATACTAATTAATCAGTTATACCTATTTATTGTGAAAATAATACAAATAAATATTTTTCTAGAGCAAACTTGTGACGTTTGTCACCATTATTTGCAGGCTGCAAATGACCTCTACGTCAACTGATGTTACTGGTAACTGCCGGCCTAGCATGACCACGATAGAAACGGGTTTTGTCTACATAGAAATAGACAAAGTGACAGATTGTAGAAACATTTCTACGTTTTATGAATGAAATCTGTCACTTTGTCTATTTCTATGTAGACAAAACCCGTTTCTATCGTGGTCATGCTAGGCCGGCTGGACAGAACTCGAGACGCCATTTCAGTAGAAATCTATTCAGGCAGAGTTTAACCGGTACTGTTGAAAAATGTGTTAACTTTCTTTATTCCTTCAAAACCTGGGTTTTTTTAAAGATCAGCCTTTAACAATTAAAGGCTGATCTTTAAAAAAAAACAGGTTTATCAATAATTATTGAGGGTGCTAAGGACCCTTTCTGATAGTGAACTCGGAAGGGTGTAACTTTGTTCAATAATTTTTTCCACACCCCTAACACATTTAACTATTGAAAATTACTAAAATATGCAATAACGCCACGAAAATAGCGTTTTATGCATTTACATATGCAAACATGCAAATGCATATAATACGATGTCTACTAATTACCATTTCCATGTCAATTTAAATGAAAAAATGCAGTCATTTCAACAACATGACACAATAAATAAATATCATTAATTTGCCGTTATTATTTAGTATATTGCTAAAATAAATGTAGTAGGTATATAGTACTATCTACCTACTATCTATCTACCTACTAAGATTTAGCACGATAGAAAGCATAAACGTTTAATTTAGCACAATGGATTCGAAAGGGAGACCATGGGCATGGGCTTATCAACTATTATATAAATACTTCGGTAGATATTATCTGCAATTTATTTAGGTAAGTACCCATTTGATTTTATCAATTAAAAGGTACGTTATCTTATCAGTAGGTATAGGTACCTACATGAGTTTTTGTCTGGTTTGCTTTTGGGGGACCTTGTATTTACATTTATTTGCGTGTGTTTGGGGACCTTAAATTTGCGTGTGTTCTTATATTAGGATTAAATACCAATAGTGGGAGCTAATCTCGTTGCACCAAAAGCACTTGTTCAAGAAGTGAGTCACTGACTTTTTGAAGATTTCTCTCGTAAAGCCAAGGTGCTTAGACGCAGCAATTTACTGCGACGATTCTAGGACATTTATCGTAAAATAATGAATGATAAATTGTAAAATTACAAATCACGTATTCTGAATAAGCAGGTAGGTAGGTAAGTACTTGATAAGCTATGATGGGTGTGTCAATCTCACTGACCGACATAATACCTAATTTTATTTCAATATAAAGTGTACCTACCTAAATATACGTTCTTACAGTAATTTTAAGAGCTATTTAAATGATTTTTGTTGCAAAAGCAATTTTCGTACAGGGAATGTTATGAAAGAGCATGCTAGTTTTGGTTAGGCATTACTTTGACCGAGTTTTGCTTTGTGTCCTTTCTCTCGGAGTTAAAGACCTTGTGGCTACTGCCCGCTTAATCATTCGTTTTCAGACGAATTAAGGCACCATAATGGGTTCCTATTTATTTGTTAGCTCACGAGTTACTTCATTTGCATAAATCGTATATTTGCAACTGTGTGCGATTTACTTGCACCGCAAACAATAAAAACAATGTTTATTACATATAAGTAGGCTCATATATATATGGCCGCCTGCATTGTTTGGTTACCTAGGTAGGTACCTCACTTTCTAAAGAATTTTTATGATGAAAACGACATTGCAACGACAACAAATAGAGTAGAATAACTGCACCATGTAAAAAAACAATAAGATATATCCTTCATTTGAGATTGTAAGTTCTAGTTCTATTGAGCAATCGATCGATCAATCAAATAAAATAGATTCCTCCTATGCCAATTTTATTTCTAAGCTTTTAATAGGTTTATATTCATTTTTTTTTATTCTTTATTTGCAAATGTAGCATTCTCTTCCAGTCAACCTTTTCGTTATAATCATTTGCACAATGATGACATCTATCAACATTTTAATTTCTTCTTTATGTGCAAATATAGCATTCTCTTCCAGTGCACCTTTTCGTTATACTTAATCACTTGCACAATGATGACATCTATCAACATTTTAACGACCACAAATGCAGCTAAATACCTAGATTGAATTGATTTTATTGTGACTAAAGCTAATTAAGCTCCGTAAGTAAACGTCAAGAAAGATATGAATTTAGTTGGGCAGTTTATTTATGTATTTGTCCTAAATGGACATTAAGTTTAACGTCCTCCTCATGTTTAGATAGTAACTTCTGTGACTAGCGCCTACACATATGAATCATAATTAAGACAGGGGTCTTCGGCCTTTGAATAATACTTATCGTAAATTTTAATACGTATAATGTTCCCTAAATAATAATATAAAACATATTAAGTTGTTACAACACTTTACAACAATCGTAATAGCTAGGATTTTGGTCTATTCGTAGTATTCGTAGGTACTGTATTGTATCATGAGTTTTTTTTGACGTGTAGTATCGTTAACGTAAGCATATTTTGAATTGAAAATACACGTTTCTTACACAATATTTATATAAATTAAATACTTAATTAATGACTCTGTATTTTTTAAAATGTGCAAATTGTATAAAATTTTATCAAAATGTTCCAGGACTGCTGTATTTTAGATTCAAAATATGCTTACGTTAACGAAACTATCGTCAAAAAAACTCATGATAAACTGATACTAAACTAAACTAAACTGATAACTTGATGTAGATACTGGCACCGTAGCCGTAGCGCTACACAATTATTATCAAAACTTCGTAGCGTAGCAAAGAAGCGGCCGGTCTAACGCATGTGTTACCTAGTAAATAAGTATTTCATGTTATATCTGACCTTCACTTTGATTATTTTTCAAATATTGGTTAAAAAATATTATAGGTATACCTAGGTAAGTATTTTATTTGAAGTCTGGATTTATGCCCGGGTAGTGGCAGTAGACTCGCCTCCTATAACATATTATTGGACTTTAACATACTTAACTAAAACACATATCTGCCTAGTCCTTCGGAATATAGGTACAGGCGTGATGTTATGTCATGCTTTTTAAAAAAAGCCGTCAACAAAGACATTTTGTTAGGCAATAGTTGTGGAGAATTCGTTACTCGCACGCATTAGATTTAGCAATAACCACATCAAATCAACTTTATTATTACTTTTATTATCTACATCGTAGTTTTATTTGTGGCGAACAAATTTTGACATAGATAATATATTATTAACTACTAGGTATTCTTACATTAAAACTTGTAACAATTTGGATGGCCAAGAACTTGCAAACTTAAAAAAAAAATAGGATGTGTGTACTTACAATAGTATCATATCATTTGTACTTTTGTAGTTTAGCATGTCATTGATACAGTAAAATGGTATTATACAGCCTTGTATACGAGTGGCATAAGGATTCTTTCTCTATTACAGAGGAACTGGGGTTTCTCTTATAACTACCTATCTATTACCTTCTGCTATTCATTGATTAAGCTTTCATTGATAAATTATTTAATTCAACGGCAAAAATAGTAACATAAAAATATTGCTTAATTCCAAGCACGTTAATTAACTACAATTTAATTAGATACTAAGTACATTTTATATACATTAGGTACCTACCTCAAAATGCAAACTCATCCAACATACCGATTAGGTAGTATGTTTCTTCGGGAAGTTGGAAAACGATGGATACCAAATCTTATTTCTTACTATCCTACTTCCTACTAATAATATTATAAATGTGAAAGTTTGTGAGGATGTAAAGATGTATGGATGTATGGATGTTTGTTACTCTTTCACGCAAAAACTACTGAACGGATTTTTATGAAACTTTACAGTAATATAGCTTGTCGCGGAGTGCCTCCCTCCTCTGACCTCTCAAGCCTCGGCTAGCTATGAGAGGGAGCCTCCACAGACACAAATCTTGATATTGAATAAAACACTGCAGGATGGTTGGAGAGGTATATTGCGAGACGTAGGTTGTATATTTGCACTTTATAACGTTACACAGAGGTATAAAAATAACTGTTACAAAAAGAGACTATTTGCTTATAGCTTTGCACACTTGATAAATAGGTAGTAGGTATAATATAACAGTACCTACAGCGGTTCAGCGGTCCACAAGTGATGTCGTTGGAGACCAGACAAAGAATGACGAAATAATGAAATAAATGCATAAAAATATGAGATGTTCTAATTTTGAAATTTGAAGTTCAAATCTGGAAGAATGGAGTGGATGAAGTGGCCAGTAATGGAAGATTGCCAGCACTAAATGATGAATGAAGGATGACTCCGTCACAAGCTTATACATCAGAATAACACATAGGCTACTTTTTATCCCAAAAACGCGGGCGAAGCCGCGGGTGGAAGCTAGTTTTTAATAAAATTATGGTGTCCAACAAGTAAATTAATTGCCTGTTGAGGGTTACTATGTCACGGCAATGAGAAAGAAACTCCACAAATACCTCTGTTTATTACAAAGTAGTCGCCGTAATAGACGCAAGTTGGCGTAACGCTAACTTACGTAACCTAGTAATAACATATTTGCAGCATCCCTGACGTGATGTGTCTTACACGATGTTTGCAATAGCAGTAACTACAACTTTAACTGCTGTTGAAGTGTTGACTTACATGTTACAAGGAGATTGTCAAGATAATTAGAGACCTTTTTTATTCAACGTTCGTTTTTGTCCGTAATAATTGATTTATCCTGGCGGAAATACTACATCTAATAAGATTAATTGAGCCGTAAATGGAGTACCTACTTATTTTACTCAGCATAATCTTCATGCGTGAAGGTTGAGCATCAGATACCCACACTTTGATATGCGGTAGGTATTGAGTATATTAAAGGGCCAGCATGTCACATTGGTGTAGCAAGTAGGTAGATATAGGTCTCAAAAAGAACTAGAATTAATCAAAACTAAGTAGGTAAAATACCGTACCTAAATACTAAATAATATTTAGTAAATATTTGTTATTATGGACTCATAATTAAGTTAAGTACTATCATAAAACACGGTTGTTGCCAAACAATTTCTTTAAGGCGAAGGTAAATGGTAACGGCCAGTTTTAAATCTCTTATTTCGCCGTCAAATAATGCAGGTTAGTTGTGCAATTTTTTTATGTTAAACTAGAACATATATACATCAATCGTACCTGTGAATATTTAACTATTGTAGTAAAATACTTAATGAAATAAATTCATGAATTCGTGTCTACCCAAAACATGAAAACGTAATTACTTTCAAATCGCTTAAGATATTTTCATGATTTGTTTTGTGTGAAAAGACTATGTTACTACCTAAAATATTGCCTGTTACTTTTTTTTTATTTTATATTTTAGATACTAAAAAGTAATAATACGTCTAATTCTGCACAGCGCGCTCCTTGATAGGCGAGTCGTATTGCTCGGTGGATGTATGTCGCGTTGCTTGAGCTCAGCGCAGAACACTCAAGCTATACCGCCCAAATCACTCAAGGCCATTGGCGTATACCGGGGCCTTAAGTTGTAATATGGCCGCAGATTATTTAGACTGCTTTCTTGCAGTTCGGTGCCCCTGATTTGTGAAACCTTGTGGGAGGACCTTGAATGAATCAGCATTTTATGATATTCCTGGCAACGTAGATGTAGGTAAGTAGGTATTAATAAAAAGGTCTTGTGACTGATGGCTACGCTATGGACTGGTTATGCATCTAAACCATTAAAGTATTGTGTGAAAACCCCAATGTAATTGCAAATTCAGTAAAAAATATTATGTGGAATATGTGGTAAGTTTTATACCTATAATAAATTAATACTCAATAGACATAATGTATGATAACCATTTATGAAATTAAAACTCTGTATAATGATTTCATTTTACGCGTACCTAAATAGCTATATAATGTTCAATCAATCAATCAATTCATTTATTTGTAAAGTATAGGTAGGTGTACAATAAGGTGTTAGGATTACATAGGACGTGCTTCTATACTTTGCCGTTCGGCGTACAAAATATAATATAGATAAAATTAAATCTAAAAGTTTAAAATAAATCATGTCAAGACAGAGTCAAATTAAATTAAATAAATGTAAATGTTTCGTCTTTCTTTTTTATCGTAGTGAACATGGACTACTGAACAATTTATTATTATGACATACCGTATTAATGAAAGAGAAGAATAATTATTTTATGAAAGATAAATAAAATACTTACCGAAACATTGGAAAGAATTACCGCTATCGCTATTTAAAAAAAACCGGCCAAGTGCGAGTCGTACTCGCGCACCGAGGGTTCCGTATCAGTTTTGGACGTATAAAGTGAAAAAAACCGGTCCGCATAACAAAGTTTGTTTGTGAAGGAATTTTGATGATTTTGAAAAAACTACTCACTAGATCTCGTTCAAACCAATTTTCGATGGAAGTTTAGGTACATGGTAATGTAGATCATATATATTTTTTAGTTTTATCATTCTCTTATTTTAGAAGTTACAGGAGCGCCCCTTCCAAATTGGTAAAATGTGTGTCCCCCCCGACACACATTTTACCAATTTGGAAGTGTCTCTCGCGCAAACTATTCAGTGTAGAAAAAAAATATGTTAGAAACCTCAATATCATTTTTGAAGACCTATCCATAGATACCCCACACGGATGGGTTTGATGAAAAAAAGAAATTGAGTTTCAGTTCTAAGTATGGGGAACCCCAAAAATTTATTGTTTTTTTTCTATTTTTGTGTGAAAATCTTAATGCGGTTCACAGAATACATCTCCTTACCAAGTTTCAACAGTATAGGTCTTATAGTTTCGGAAAAAAATGGCTGTGACATACGGACGGACAGACACACAGACAGACATGACGAATCTATAATCTTCCTAGTTTTACTACGGAACCCTAAAAAGGCTTCGAAGCTTTTTGGCGGTCAAAGCATACTATAGTGTAACTGAGTATCTAACGGAAAAAAAAATTGAAACTCTGAATAATCATAGAAATTAATTTGTAATGTTTATAATATATGGTTTTTGTTTTATATAGTTAGTCGATTAGGTACTTATTTTATGATCCTGTAACATTTGTATGCCTACTGGTGAAATATGGCTGAACCTTGAACCTTGTAAGACCATGTGCTGTACCCATATTTGCAAAATAAAATTATCTATAACTATATAATGTGCATTTGGTAATGAAAGTAAACTTAAGTGTCTCTATTCGGCCTTTACAATGACATAATAAGTTCCAAGCAGGTAGGCAATCGCAATTTTTTTTTGTTTTTATCATAACAAAAATCAACTCTTGCCTTCGGAGACGGAAGTGGTAAAATTTTAATTTACTGTGAGTAGACAGACTACTGCGGCATGATTTCCCCCTTAATGTCAAATTGCTTGGGTTTTTGGTTTGATATTTATTAATTAACCATTATATTATGCTGTCTCAAACTTATCAGATAGGACCATTTAAAAGTTTAAGAACAGACAGGAGTTTCATTTTATATCAAATTAATAGGTATTAAGAAAAATCATTATATACACCTTCCGGATGCAGTACGAAACCTCAAATAAGGATAATGACTAGGTTTTTTTACATTTTATATAATAATATTAGTAGGTACCTACCTATTCGGACATCAGGAAAAATCAATAATACACGCGATTTAATCCGTTTAAACTTGTTTTATTATAATGTGTACTAGTAATCGCGAAAACCTAAGACATTATTATTATAAAATGTTATTTGGCATTATTTTATTTAGATTATTATTCTTGGGGACGTATGATACGACTTACGCAAAAACTGGTTATTTTACTAAAATCCCCTTACGAAATAATTACCTACCGCATTTTTGGTGAAAGTCCCCGAACAGCACTCGTTTGGAATACCTACCTCCAATGTGTGGGCACACGAGATTTAACCTCGTTATAATAAAAGTTGTAATTCCTTGAAAATGGTAGTAATCGCTGTTGCGTAACATGAATACATGCTGAATCAGGTTTCGTTTCAAAGGACAATAAATCATAAAATATTTTGTAGAAGAGCACATATTATTTTATTTTTTGTGAGAAGTTAGTTAATTAACGCCGAGTTAAATAGTTTTAGGTATTGAAAAATAAACATTGAATATAAGTGTATGGTCTGTTTCTAAAAAAAATGCTTTGGAATATGTGCTCTTTCTATGTATATTTTGTTAAAAAAAAATACTGGCTTATTTAATGTGATATTTAATAAAAACAGCTGATACTTCTTCGGTCTTGAACTTATTTTTAGATCTCTTAAACTTACATAGTTATGCTTAACTAGCTGTTCCCCGCGGTTTCACCCTCGTTGCTCGGCTCCTAAGAGTCGTAGCGTGATGTTAAATAAATTATTCTATTTCTCATAAATCTAGCTATAATAAACAAAAAGGTTTTTTCGAATCCGATAGATAGTTCCAGAGATTAGCGCGTTCAAACAAACAAACAAACTCTTCAGCTTTATAAGGGTCATAGCGTGATGTTAAATAGCTAATACCTACCTACTATTCCTCATGAATCTGGCTATCATATGCAAAAAGATTTTTTCTAATCCGACTGGTAGTTTCAGAGATTAGCACGTTCAAACAAATAAACTCCTCAGCTTTTTATTATTAGTATAGATATTTATATATTTTATTTTATTTTATTCATTACCATTTCATTTTTGTACAACATATTGTTCACATTTTTAAATATTTCATCATAAAAAATCTAAAAAATAAAACATTTAAAAATATAAAAAATAGTGCCCCACCGGTATCGGGAACAGGGTCCAAACTACCGGCGGTCAGGGCTCCAGAGAGAGGAACCTCCTCACGATACGTGCCGTGTCTAGGAGTACTGCTTATTTATTTTATTTATTATTATGAGTATGACTCTAACATGTGTAAAATTCAATAAGTTATACCTACATTATCATTATAGATGGCGATATCGTATCGATATCCTTATCCAAAGTTTCAACAAAGCCAGCATCACTCATCAGTATGAGTGATGGTTTAACGAAAAAATACACATGATACCTCACTAAACAAACCCTTGTAATATTTCGTGATTTTTTCCGCACCCGCCCCTTTCGAGCCTCACGTGATTAATGGACGGCCCCCTAATTATATTAAATCCAAAGCTGAATTGGCTGCTAAAAAGCTGGGTATCCTCTCGAAGGTGCGGCGGTACTTCACGTCGGAACAGTTGGTTCAATCGTACCAAGCACAGGTTCGTTCGTGCAGAGTGCCTACCGCTCTCACCTTTGGGATGGATTAGCCAAGTACCAGCTTGAGGCGTTGGAATCCATTGAGAAGAGTGCCAAGAAGCTTATCAGCAATGACTCCTTTGTCAGACCAAGCTCCTAAGTCTTGAACATCAGCGCAAAGTTGCTAGCCTATCGGTATTTTATCGGATAATGATATTATAAAGATCAACCTCATAACATGTGTACCTAGTTACCTACGAAGATATTTTCTTTTTTTATATTTATCTAAATTCTGCACTTTCACGAAACAGCCTGTATAACTTTCGTAACACAAAATAGTAAGTTGCAGATGAATATTTACCTATTAGGTACTTATATTAAAAATATAAAAAATAGTAAATTAAAAATTAAAAAATCCCGACTGCCAAAAAACAACTAAAAAGTTCAAAACAAGAGCACTTTTCAAGCAGTCTGATGCAGTTGGTGGCAATTATTTGTGTTAAATCTTAGATTTTATGCCACCAACTGCATCAGACTGCTTGAAAAGTGCTCTTGTTTTGAACTTTTTAGTTGTTTTTTGGCAGTCGGGTTTTTTTAATTTTTAATTTACTATTTTTATTTTTCACTTTTTAGTTTTTAATGTATGTTTTCGTAATCTTCTTTTCGAGCCCTTCATTTTGATACCCCACATGATAGGTTTTGAATGATTGCTTTGTTAAACAACTTTAAATCGTTATATATCCTAAACTATTATTTAAAATGAAAAATGATAAAAGGAACCTAAAGATGATTTTAAAATACCTATTCAACGACACCCCACTTGACATAGTTCATCAACTTTTTTTTTTTTTCATTTTGACAATATGGCGTCTGGTTGTCGCTGTGGTGAATTTTGATTACTGTTATGTCTTTAGTGACACTCGCAAGGTTAAGACGAATCGATTGACGTAAGAATTATCAAAATCGGCCTACGCATTTGGTCTCTAGAACGCCACATAGAAACAAACATACATACATACATACATACATACATACATACATACATACATACATACATACATACATAGACTGATAAACACATTACCCTCCGTGCGTCGCGCAGTCGGGTAAAAAGCAAATGTCAAATCTTCCAGTTGTAGAACAAGCAAAAAAAACCGGCCAAGTGCGAGTCGTACTCGCGCACCGAGGGTTCCGTATCATTTTTGGACGTATAAAGTGAAAAAATAAAGTATAAAGTGAAAAAAAAACCGGACCGCATAAGTAAGTTTGTTTGTGAAGGAATTTTGATGATTTTGAAAAAACTGTAGGTACTAGTAAGGAACATCGCTTTATTTTTGGTGCAATATTTAGGTCAATTCCTATCAGCTCTAATTATTTCAGATTTTTCGCTCCGCAAACTTCGGAGATAAGGGGGGGGGGGGGAATGGTATTTTTTCAAACATTTTTCATCATATGTCGAAAACTGTGAGACTTAAAATAAAATGAAAATATATTTTGAAATTTGCAGATCAAGCCCTTTCATTTGATATGCCACTTGACCTACTTAGTAACCCCACTTTAAAATTTCGGACCCCCACTCTGGTCCCTTTTGCAATTAAAATAAAAATATTTTTTTACTTTTTTCACTTGCAATAAAGTTAGGCAAGCATTTTTTTATAACTGTTTCAAATTTCAAGTCGATAGCATTAGTAGTTGCTGAAATAAGCAGGTGTGACAGACAGACAGACAGACAGACAGACGAAGTCGCACCATAAGGGTTCCTTTTTTACCATTTTGGTACAGAACCCTAAAAAGAAACTTATTTTTGCACGTTTCCACAAAACATTTAATATCTTCGAAACTACAAAGAAACGGCCACAAGGTACCTTTTCCTGTGAACTGTCACATATATTTAATAACAATACTCTTTCTTATTTAGGTACCTATGCATAATATCCCACACCTTGACCTTATCATAAATAATAGATTTTATTTACGACTGTCGTGATGTCACGCAATATTGACTGCCCGCGCTAAAAGAGAGATATGGAGATTGTCGTACACCGTCAACGTAATAGAATAATAGAAAAATTGGTACTTTGAGACAATCACAGAAAAAGTTTAGTGGAGCAAGGGCAACTTCAATAGCTTTATTATCGAATCTAGTCGTTCACGTAGAAAGTATAATATGCCTAGTTAATAGTTATCGCACATATTTTGGAACTTTGTTCTCTTTATAACCGGAACATAGGAAAATAAGTGGATTTTCATGGTATTTTACGTTAATAAAATTATATAACATTCAATTCAAAACTCACGTTTTTGGAAATTGCTGCTCTGGTTTCCGGTGAATGTTTGATCCTTTAAAATGAGGATTCGCTGTACCGACATAATTGTATTTGTGTATAAAATTTATTATGTGTTCATTCTTAACCATGTTATTATTTCATTAATTATTGTACCTAATTAGTTAAATGAAAATAAATAAAAAAAATTCTAAGTCTCTGACAGAGCTACATTTAGACAGGTATAAGATTGTTAAAAAAAAAATTGTTCAAAGTAAGCATGATTCCTGGCTAAACCGGACACGCTTTTTAAGAAAAATAAATAAATAATTTGGTCATTGGCCTTTATGGAGTGTGAAATGGTTTATCATGGGACAAATATGCAATTTTTTCAGAAAGTCATAAGTAAGTTATTTCGACCACTGCTCAACACATTCTTTGTATTAAGGCGCTGATAACTGCCAACAGCCTTGAGTGATATGGGTGGTATAGCTTGAGTGTTCTGCGCTGAGCTCAAGCTACGCGACATACGTCCACCGAGCAATACGACTTGCCTATCAAGAAGCGCGCTGTGCCGAATTAGACGTATTATTACTGTTTAGTATCTAAAATATAAAATAAAAAAAAAGTTACAGGCAATATTATAGGTAGTAACATAGTCTTTTCACACAAAATAAATCATAAAAAAATTTCTTAAGCGATTTGAAAGTAATTACGTTTTTATGTTTTGGGTAGACAGTAATTCATGAATTTATTTCATTAAGTATTTTACTACAATAGTTAAATATTCATAAGTACGATTGATGTATATTATGTTCTAGTTTAACATAAAAAAATGCACAACTAACCTGCATTATTTGACGGCGAAATAAGAGATTTAAAACTTGAGATTTACGGCCGTTACCATTTACCGTCGCCTTAATTAGATAGCGATTCCAAGATCCTTTGAGAAATCAATCGGAAATTTGGTATCGAGGAATAAAAAGTTTGCCTTAGTATAATGAAGCCTGCACTTCCGACGTTTGGCCCCCAAACTGGAACGGACTGGGGCCGCTCTCAAGCGGCTCCTACCTAACCTGAGGGGTCCAAACGCCTCCTGCCGGAGGCTTTACGCTGGGGTCGTGCGGTCCATGGCCACATATGGGGCCCCGGTGTGGGCGCGTTCACTGCGGTGGAGAGCCGCCCACTATCTGAACGCGCCCCAAAAGGTGGTAGCCGTAAGGCTGATCCGGGGCTACCGCACGATCTCGGGCGAGGCGGCAAGCCTCCTTGCCGGACTGCCACCGTGGGATCTGGAGGCGATAGTCCTCGCGCGCCTGTATGAGTGGCGCGCGGAGGCACTACGTCGGGGGGAAACCCCGCTTCCGCGGCAAATTGCGGCGGAGCGGACGGACCTCCGGCGCGATCTCATGGTGGCATGGAAGGAACGACTTTCGCAACCCAGCGCAGGGCACGCCGCAATAGCGGCGGTAAGACCCCTCTTTGAGGAGTGGCTAGGGAGACGTCACGGCGTCCTCACCTACCGCCTGACGCAGGTCCTCACCGGACACGGAAGTTTCGGGAGGTACCTGCACATCATCGGGCGGGAGGAAACGCCCGGGTGTCATCACTGCGTTGATCGCCCTGAGGACACGGTGGAGCACACGGTGGGGGTCTGCCCTGCATGGGCGGAGCACCGCCGTGTCCTCGTAGAGGCGATCGGCAGCGGCGGCGACCTCTCGCGCCCGGCCCTGGTTCAAGCCATGGTCCGGGGCGAGGGGGAGTGGGAGGCAGTCGCCTCCTTCTGCGAAGCAGTCATGCTAGTGAAGGAGGCGGCGGGACGGGAGAGGGAGAGATTCTCCCGTCCAAGCCGCCGCGGTAGACGCTCCGGGCGTCGGGAGCCGCGTGACGACTCCCGGCCACCGTAGGCGCGGGGCTGCGGGCGGTGAGTAATGGGTAGCTCACCGTCCGATCAGGACCAGGCCCGTGCCGAACGGCGCGTACGTGTTCCACGCGCGCCTCAAAGAGATGTCAGCATCAGAGAGGGGGCCCATTAGGGCCCAAGCCTGCCGGGAAAGCGGGATCGTCCGGAAGGGATACCGCTGACCCGGACAAAAGGGCTAAGGAAGGAACATGGGTGGGTTTTAGTCAGTAAGAGTCTGACACTCCCTTCCGCTCCGCCCAGAGCGGGAGGGGTCATTTGATGATTTCCCATCCCCAAAAAAAAAAAAAAAAAAAAGTATAATGAAGCCTGAGAGAGCCGATGAAAGTTCGTTTTTAATGAGGTTTTGCGTACCTAGTATAGGCTATAGTACGATGATATATGTATAGTACAATGATTAAAGCAAACTCGATAACTCAATGGTTAAGTATTTTATTTGACATTTCATATAATGGCAGATAACATTTTGTGCATTCAGGTGTTAGACACAATCTAATTTTTAATGAGGTTTTGCCTCAGAACAATAAAGTTATTTTTCTGAGGGTTTTGCGTAGGTACTTGGTATATCTAGACTATTGTAAGTTAAGTAAAATGACTTAGTAAACTCTATAACTCAATGGTTAAGTATTTTTTTTGACATTTCATATAATGGTGAATATTTTGTGTAAACAGGTGTTAAATACGGTCTATTCACTCATTTCAGTTACAAATACCTATATTATTTTGTAAGCAAACTTCTTATGTAAGCATTTCGGAAACTCATTTAGGTATTCTAACAATACCATTGTGATCTAGCTATCGTAATGACAATATGTAACAACATTGCAGAACGACATTGACGAAATTATTTTCCGGTTCAATATCAATTGGAAATGTGCATTAACACTCGTGTTGATAAAAGCAATTAAGGATGCACAATTGTGCAAGAAAATTGCCTTAAATACATTTTAATAAGAACCACGTGTTTCGCTCGAATATAGGTAAATATGACCTTCAGGAATTCACAGAATAGCGCCCTTAAGCAATTTACAATAGAATACAGCCTTCGCTTGGTTTCAGAGGTTTGTGCAAGTTGAGCGCTCGTGGAGAATAGACCTCTATACGTACTTATTATGTTCTACTGTTTCAATGTACGGTTTCTCGCAGTGTTCAATATTATTTCTTTGTGAACTGTTTTTAACGAATTTAGTGTGTGCTAGTGCTGTTTGTTTAACGATAATATTTTAAAATGTATAAAATACTCAATAAGTGTACGAGTTGGTAAGTTTATTTTAATATTATATATTCGATTTGAGGCCACATAGGTATTTTAAACTTTGCCAGATGAAATTATATGAGCTTAGCTAAACTTAGTAGTTTATCTGCTTTTGTTTTTTATGTAACAATACCTATAGACACATTTTATAGTATAGGTTCTTGATATTTGACACTAATTTTATCGAAGAAAATACCTATTATCCTATTTCTTCTTTCAGTAATTGTTTTTACGGATAGGAATTAATTTAAAAATAACCGTTGCTTGTAGTTAAGTAGTTATATAGTGTACCTTCTTAACATTGTATTGCCTATAGTAAATGTTATAAAATATTTTCTAATAGGTATTAATAGTAGTATAAAACAACGTTACTCAATTCTAAATTGATTTATTTTTTGCGGGAGGCAAATTATCCATTCTATTTATATCGACGTACATTATGAAAAAGTTTGGCGGAAATAATGAAAAGCGGCTTGCTTATTTTGGTAGGCAATTTTATGGATGAATTAGAAATAGGTAGTCTTTACTAGGCCAAAATATCTAGCCTATACTAAACTCGCTACCCTACGCTTGTCTGCGAGAGTGCGAGACTCACGCCAGGAATGAGACACTGGGTGGTAGGACTCCTACGGGTCTGGGAGTAAGGTTATCTAAACAAGACTTATAATAGGCTTTCAAAGCAGTTAGATGAGGTGAATTAAATACTTAGGTATCTACCTAAAAAAAATTACGTGTCGAATCGATATCCTCCTCCTGGTTTTCGTCGGTTAAAAATGCACACCTAGATAGCGTCTCCACTGCTATCAGGCGAGTTTGTCGTCAAACATGATTATGCGATTTACTAGAAAAACCCAATCAAGTGCAAGTTTGTTTCGGTTAACGAATGTTCCGTTCATTATTGAGGGCACGAGTGCGACTTTCAGACGTTACCTTAATCTGAAGAAAAGTGTTGAAGAGTTTTCCGATGTGAAATTTTAAAACTGTTGGTCAATGGGAAATATCCCTAAAGGATTTGGTTACTAATTGACTATGTACTCTGTAGGTATTCATGCAGGTGGTACTCCTACATTTTAATTTTAATTATGATTTCCGGCAATTCCAGAGAAAACACTGAAAAAAAAGTTTTGCTACCTGTAGCACTTTTATTCAAGCCTGTGAGAAAGTTCACCAGTATTATACCATTTTAGAAAGCTTAGAAATCAAGGAACTATTTTCTGTAGTTGGTACGCCAATCCTTGGAAAGTAGAGGTAGCTTTTAAAAAAATTCATAACATGATCTGTAGAAAGCATTTTTCAAAAATTATGGGTATTTTTGGGACAAATTGTTTTTCAAAAGATTCATTAGTTCACTAGCTATTAGAAAAGTATCTAGATAGTAGATTTTTTTACAATTAGCAGGTTTTGGTCGAGAGGAGGAAAATTTCAAAAAAAACTTCAAAAGTGCAATAACTCTGAAAACACCCAGTTTCGACCCCAAGTTTACGGGTCCGAATTTGTTGCAAATAAGCTCTAGTATAACCCCTTTCAAGGAATAGGTCGAATTAGCACCCTGTATACATGGACGATAGCAAAGTGATCCTATAAGGGTACCTTATCTATTTCGGACGTACGCAGTCCCAGAAATATGCTTAATTATGTACTAAATCTAATTCAAAATGTTAGTTAGCCTTAATAATGCAGCTATAAATCAATCTAACATGCAAACATTATTATTATATCAATCTAAATATGTAGGTACATAAATTAATCAGATACAGGTCAGCAAAACACGCATCTTCTAACTGTTGCTAAGGTGTTGTTCTAATGTTTATTGTGTGTTGATTTAGTGAATACAACTATTAAATTGTTGTGTGCATTTTAAAATAGATACTTTTCGTTTCTTCTTTGTCAGGATTAAGAATTCTGGAGTGTAAATATAGGTAATATCTCCGTAAAGACAGGATAATATAGACAGAATACAGTATCGTATCTTCTTATTTTCTTAGGGTACCTACGTTCACATGACAAGCGCTTAACGCGCGTTTTGCTAACGCGCGTTTACAACTACCTACCTACATACATTTTCTTCAGGCCGCTCACATGCTAACGCGCGCTCAATGCGCGTTAATGTACAGACCTATGTAGTTGTAAACGCCCGTTAGCAAAACGCGCGTTAAGCGCTTGTCATGTGAACGGGCTCTTATGTGGTTTTATAGATCTTAGGCTTGATTCCTACTGACAAAAGTCAAAGCAAAGCGTCAAATTGGCGCATCATAATATAAACTAGCTGTGTCCGCGAATCCGTCCGCGTGGGAGTGGGAAAACAACTTAACGTCGTTATTTTCTTCATACGAACTTTATCATCCTTTTTTACCTCTTTAGGGATAGAATTTGACAAAAATCCCTCAGTGCACCTCTAGGACCCACTCAAAGAATATTTCCTGTAAACAATCTCTACATCTTGATAGACATTAGGTAGGTATATTGCGGTCATTATATAAAGGTCAATAATTATGCTATATAAAATTTTAGATTGCCGCTTGACTTCGCTTCGACTCTGCGTCAGTGGGGATAGAGTCTTAGCGTGGTAAAAAGATTGGCCTGTCAGCAAGGTTACTTACTGTCTGGGCTGACAGGCCAGGGCGCGCCAGACGTACCTATTGTCGTCACTCGTGGAGACTCTTTTACTGTTCTGCATAAGAATAACATTACACTTTCGCATTAGGTAGGATTTAATTTAAAAGCAAGGATACTGAACAGACATAAGGTAATTAAAAAGTACTTTTTTGCAGATTATATAACCAGTCTGTCCGCTAGCACATTTACTAATATCCTTTCGGCTATTTCTAAACAAGAAGTAGTTAGAAATGTGTCTAAATTTTACTAATATTATAAATGTGAAAGTTTGTGAGGATGTATGGATGTTTGTTACTCTTTCACGCAAAAACTACTAAACGGATTTTGATGAAACTGTACCTACAGTAATATATCTTATAGGTACATCAGAATAACACATAGGCTACTTTTTATCTCAAAAACGCGGGCAAAGCCGCGGGCGGAAGCTAGTAACTCAATATTGTGTTCTTTATTTATAATAATTTTACTTCTGTGTTTTCTTTTCATGCTTTTTGGTTCCGTTGAGATTTGAAAGCCTATAAGCAGAATCTGTCACCACTAGAAAATTACGTACTTGTGTGGAACGACCGTCTAAGTCCATGTTGTTTCAACTTACAGTTACGTATCTGTATCCGTCAAATATGGCGGTTTGTACGACAATTTCATACTGACTTAACGATTACGTACTGACTTACGGATACAGATGGTTTGAAGCAACCCGCGATTAGGTACCTTGTATGCAAAACTAAAAAATATCTCTAGTATCTAGCGACTCGTTGATCACACGCATTCATTAGAAGAGTTAATCTTCCAGTTAATATTTAACTCTTTTGTTCACACGTCCAAAGTCTTGCTTTGGTTAATTCAATACCTATCGTACTTTCCTCTTTCTTAGGGCAAAGCCCAGACCAATGGTGTTTGCTATCTAAGCACTATTCTAATTGTATAAAGATAGATTAGGTCAAGTTAGCGATTATTAGTGACTTTTGATAGAGTTTTGATCAAATATGGAATACGTAGATACTGGCAATCACGCTTTATCTAATCGATAGGTACTTTTTTTTTTTTTTGAGGATGGGAAATCATCAAATGACCCCTCCCGCTCTGGGCGGAGCGGAAGGGAGTGTCAGACTCTTACTGACTAAAACCCACCCTTCCTTAGCCCTTTTGTCCGGGTCAGCGGTATTAGTTAAACTTTAGACAAAACGTTCATATATCTACGGTAGTCTATTTACAAATCACTTCATAGTATAAAACAAAGTCGCTTCCTGTCTGTCCCTATATGTATGCTCAGATCTTTAAAACTACGCAACGGATTTTGATGCGGGTGATGCAAGAGGAAGATTTATAGTACCTGTGCGAAGTCGGGGCGGGTCGCCAGTATTTACTAAAGGATTATTTAGTTATGTTTATGAATCCTAATAGTTTATAATTATCAACTAGCTGTTGTCCGCGGCTTCGCCTGCATAACGGAGGTTAGAAATTATCCCAGGGAAATGACTACCGGGGTAAAAAGTAGCCTGTGCAATTTTTCGGCCCATAAACTATTTCTATGTAATAAATCATGTCGATCTATTGCTCCGTTGTTGCGTGGAAGATAATATTAATGGGGATGTCACTGAAATTAAAGGTGTTGAGGTGACTTTGTAGCGCAATGCGATAGGTCACACACTCATACGTACTTATACAATACCTACATTGCATTTTATTCGGTCCTGCGGCCTGCCACAACTTCCGTCACATGAGGTTGAGAATTTTAGTCTGAGATAAATTTTTCGCTGGAATTGTCTGAATTTATTTTATTCTAAAGCAAACTGTTACTGCCCATAAAAATGTAAAATTAATTGATACTGCATTGTTTGATCGTGGAGGTCAACCCTGTCATTCATTATGATTAAAATCTGGGAAAAATAGGTGATGATAGTGCACGCGAGCGATTAGGTAGGTATACGCAACTAATTAACTTGTTCTAAATATCATTATTGTATATTTTAAGTGAAACCTGTACGCGTAGCATGACCAATTCTATCTCCATTCTACCAAAGAATAGACAAAGTTCTTTCTATCCAAGAAGAGGTAACGCCTCTTCTGCTCGAGCGCGACGACTGCGCGGCGACTCGTGCTTGGGTTATCAGAATGTTGTCTAGTGAAGAAAAGAAACATTTCTTCTCTTCATTGTATGCATAAAACGGTAGAAATCTTTCTACAACCTGTCACTTTGTCTATTCTTCTGTAGACAAAACCCGTTTCTATCGGCGTGGTCATGCTAGGCCGAGTTGTGTTTGATACACACAACAATATCTCTATGCAAATACCTATAGGTACCTACGAGTATTCTATTTTATTTTTTCAGGCAGCAGTGGTGGATCATTTTGGCAATGATATCTACGATGATATCAGCGTACCGACAGGGGCCATCAAACGTCGTGTTTATCATGGTTGATGATATGGTAAATAATTTATTAATTTACTTACAAATAAATATAGGTATTTGCCATTTGGGTATATTATGGTAATGGCAATTATAGGTTCGGCTCCTCTCATATGGGAATTGAACAACTGGTGAAATGTAGGTGTTATACACCGTTACTATACACCTCTGCCTAATCTTTTGGGGACAATAGGCGTGATGTTATGTTTTTTAGTCGCGTCTCAAAAAAATATGTAGGTACCTATGTAAAAAATATGTGTCTAGAAGATTGTCTATGTTAATATTACTTTCAGGACTGAGGTGGTGTGACAGCGACTGCATGATTAATCATCTTGTCTGCCTTGTAAAAAGATGGTCGATCTAGATCAGTGGCTTCACTGGCTTCCAACCTATTTTTGATCATGGACCTTTAGATTGGTACAAGGATTATTTTTTTATAATAATAAAACCGGTTCGTAACCACTGATATTGAGGGTAAATATAGAATCTAGATGGTCGTCCTCACACGTTGAAACCACGCCCTTAACTCAAAGATCCCGGGTGTCACACTTATAAGTCTGAATAATTTTAATTTCAAGCCTCCTCCGCACTAAATCATAACCACAAGTCGCGAAACATGTTTGCTAGTGCCGGGCACAAAAGTATCTGAAACATTTTTGTTCCATTCCTGGTACGTTTCAGTTCAGTTCAGGCCCCACTGTGACTTTTAGATATTGGAAAGTTGATATCTCTTACTGGGTTAAAGTGTTCAGCCGCGAATCGCTCCTCTGTAAGATAACAAACATTCAGCAACAACTGGTTAGACCGGATTTCGAAAAATAATTTAATTTGACAAAAGACTGCTGCAATAATGTGATCATTAACAGATTACAAGTGAGTCTTTCCTTAAACCGCAAGCACGTACACCCTGGCTAGACTAAGAAAACACGCAATGGTATTTACTGACAGGTAATTGTGTCCATTGTATGTTAAAATTTGCGTAATTATCTGACTGTAGAAAAAAGTGTTCAATCAATTTTATTTACATTTGAAATTAATTTAGTTTGAACTAGAATAAATTGAATTATGTAACAAATTGTATTATAATTTATTTAATAAGTAAAGGCGTCCTCCAGGAAGCTGGGCAGCATATAGGTACCCTTCGAAGTACGACTAGAAGGCCGGCCTTCATACTATAAGACACCTTCTAGCACATGTGTAGTAGGTACCATAGTATAGTAGGTATGTCATTGTGTAGATTAGCATTTTATAAACGTAAATTGTCATAGACCCATGTGCACCACATGCTATGACTAGTCGCATTTGATTTATTTATTTTATTTATTTATTTATTTATTTTATTTTATTGATTTACACGGCATATACACATGTTCTTTATATTTATTGAAGATTTTAATAATTGTACTTATACTTAAATCGAATTATTTACCCACCTGCGTAATAACTTTGTTTTCGCTTAGCGTTCTTGCTGACTTATTGTCTTTTTGTTTGGCTCCTAAGGATCGTAGCATGATGTTAAATAAATCTACAGGGTAAAATTAAAACCAGTGCGGATATTTTAGGAGGTGAAAGTACTCATGAATATGATCAACTTTTATTATGGGACCGACACTGAAATATGAAAAAAAAAATCAGCTGTTCCATACATTTTAATCATGTTGCAGTGCATTTTTGTAGGGAACAGCTGATTTTTTTTTTCATATTTCAGTGTCGGTCCCATAATAAAAATTGATCATATTCATGAGTACTTTCACCTCCTAAAATATCCGCACTGGTTTTAATTTTACCCTGTATAACCTTGACTATCAAATGCAAAAATAATTTTTTAATCCGATTGGCAGTTTCAAAGATTATCTAGTTGTAACAAAAAAACAAAAAAAATAAACAAAAAAACCTTTCAATTTTATTATATTTGTATATAAATATTTAATGAATTCCCAGCGACGGCAGTTCTGAAATCGTATGGCAACTAAAAACACAGTGTGTTCAAAACGTTTGGGAAGTTTAATTTTATTCCTATTTTGTGCACCAAAAAATTAAAAAAACGCATTTAACCTGAACGCAGCAAATGGCCAGGAGTTTGGAAAGTTGTTTGAATAAAATTATTCCGGTAGAATGGAACACTCACGGAAATTGCAAGAAGAATAACATTTCAGCACTAAATGAACTAGTGCCTACTTGTAGGTACATGGAATATAATTCGTAATTAGGTACTCATATATATTTTTTTAAAGACAATTCCACTGTCTCTCGCGCATTATTGTTGTTTCATTAGTTGTCAAAGATAACTCTTGCTTTGATGTATTTTAATATGTTGTAAGGTAGGTACCTACTTTATTTGTCAGGTATAGAAATCTCTCAACTTTAAGTTTTCCAATTTTATAACAACAAAATATAGAATCGGCATTTTTGTAAAAATAAATTAACAAGTCGCTATGTAATTACAAATTTAATAACGCTGTACCTACACTGTTTTCTGTTGTTTATTTTTTTTTAGCGAAAAACTGTGAGCATATTGTGAGTCTATAGGTACTTAAAGTTGAAAGAACTCTTTTTTACGATATTCAAGTCGACAGCTAATAAGTATTTGATTTTTTATTAAAACTATGTGTCACAATCACAATTAAGCCAAGACTTTTTGCTAATAAATTGGAGTAAGTACATAACACATTGAATTGAGGTACATCGTACCTCAATGACATAACATTTTTAAGTAGGTAATTACTTAAGTACAAAAACGTTTAAAAAGGTTCAATTTTGTTGTATTCTGTAATAACACTTTCCGTGACACACGACGAGTTACCTACCTTTATTGTAACTCCGTCTGAGCGTTCAGTCTCGGAGCGTGCTAACATTGTTAACTATGTTTTTTGCGAGTTATCGATCAGTAGTGTGCAAGTAGGATTTTTCTTTTCTAACTTAATTCAAATTATTTATTATTATCGCAAATATATCAGGTTAGTACTTAATAATTTATACACACAGAAAAGGTCGTGTGGGCTGGCCGTAGACGGGACGTATATCTATCGCCACAGTAATATGACCTTTTATGCAGATCCCATTATCATCCCATGATTTGTACCTAATAAGTCCAGCCGGCGTAGAAATGTCTAATATTGTACCTACAACAAAAACGGTGTTCAAATGTAAATTGATCGCGATCAAACTCGGTTTACGCGCTTAATCGCGTTCAGAACTCTCATTTGGATTTTACCAACATAAAGTAAACGCGTTCAAGCTTAAACCGGTTTAAACTTCTGAACGCCCAATTTTCGACGTTTAACGCGGCTAAAGGCGTTCAAGAGAGAGAGCTGTCATCGGTTTTTATGTGTTGGGAAGCATTGCTTTATGTAGTTAAAATTTGGTTTTTTATTTAAAATCCAAGCTTGAGAAGGGCATTATCACTTGCATTTGATGATAGTAGTAGATAGTAAATAAGTTTCGGCGTAAACTTAGATTTCGTAAACGCGATCAAAATGTAGCCGGTGAAATCGAACCGACGTGAACTGAGATCAAAACCAATGTGTGAACGCGATCAATTTTCACTTCGTTTTATTCAACTAAGTTCAGCGTGCAATCGGTAAAATCGGCTCTAAGTATCTCGGTTTTTAAAGTCGGTGAAACCGCATTCGGATGACACGGTTGGCCGTTGACACCGGCACTGCTCCATGTCGACGGCCGTATTGTTCTGTATTGGCGGCCGTTTAGGTGGCCCATTTAGTTATCTGTCGTAATTTAAACCATTCCGAGAGTGGGAATGACAGGCAACCGTTGTTTTAAGCAATAAATAGGTCCGTATAAACAAACTGGGAGGGGCTCGTGCCATGACAGTCGCGCTGATCAATCAATCTGCGAGGTTAAGCTGCGCTTGCCGCGGTCAGTCCTTGGATGGGTGACCGTTCTTTACACATCGAGACCCCTCCGTGCCTCGGAGAGCACGTTAAGCAGTCGGTCCCGGTTGTTGACAATCGTTACGGGTAGTCAGAAGCCCTAAAAGTCTGACAGCTGGTCTAACATTCGAATACCGGTATTACCCATTAATTGGGTTGTGGAGGTCAGATGGCAGTCGCTCCACGTAAAATATTGATATTCAGCCGAAACTAGTTAGACTGGAAGCCGACCCCAATATAATTTGGGAAAAGGCTAGGCAGATGATGATAAACAAACTCACATCGATTAGTATGTAATAGGATCTAGCAGTGGCGAAGTGTGAAGGGAAGTCGGTCCTACAATAAAATAGTAACAAAATATTAAGTAGATACCTATTCCGTTTTACTTATATCATACCTGTCGACTATTCAAATAAAGTAAAACAGTGAATGTAGGATAGGTATATGACACAACTTAAGTAAAACGGAATTATTTAGGTATAATTTGTAACTATTTTATTGTAGGTACCTTTCCCTCACCCTTCGCCGCACCTATTAGTAATTTTTATTGTGCTTTCATGGAATGCACACCTTAAACTCCAAAGAGACTTTAAGAGACTCTTGAGATAATGTCTAGTATAGGAATTTTGTTAATGTATGATGAACATTCGATAGTCCGAGGGAAAGGGTCGTAGGGGTCATGACCCCCCCAAAAATCATACACCACACCACCACACAAAAAGTGTGCGAAACACCGTAACGCTCTTGACCGCGCCCTGTAATGTTTGATGAATAGGTATGTGTAGGTGCAAGTGACAATTCTGTCCTCTGCTTAACATTAATTTGTAGTAGTTGTGGACAAGCGGTTGTAATTACTGACAGGCACGTACCTACTACGTAGTACCTACGTAGGTATCTAATATCTACCACATAAATCTAAATTGAATTTCTGCTAAGGCCTCTGTTCTGTGAAAATACACATTTGCTGCTAGGTACTCGTCAGTAGTAATTTATATCAAAACAGCTCATAAAATAACTAGGTATTGCTGCATAAATTAATTCTAAAGAGCTTAATAAATTATAAAGATAGGCAAAAACGGTTTTTTTTATATTTTCGTTTCTTCCAAAATAATTCATCTTGCATATTATGACCACATGATATTGGTAGGACGACATGTACCTACACAAGCGACGCTTTTAGTTTTCTTGGCTCTATGGGGCTAACATGCGCGCCGCGACAAATTTTGTCGACTGTTTTGTCTCGCTCTTACTCGTGCGAATATGAGACAAATGCACGATAAAAGCGTCGACAAAATTTTGTCGCGGCGCGCATGTTAGGCGCTATGCACACCATTGTAGAATGCCGCGGTAATCTTTTTCGCCATTGTCTGCTAGCTTGACCAAACCGCAATATTAATTTTCGTGTATTCAAATGCTATAATAGCCTCACAACATACCAAGACCATTAGATATTTCATTTACATAAATATTACATTAATTTAAGAATTGTACCTATAACTAATTTCACGGTCTAGTGAATGAAAAGAAACAATACAATAATTATTTCTTAATAGTGCTGTATTTCATTGACCACATTATTTTTTCATTGGCCATGAGTTTATTAGTGTTAATAGCTGTTATTGATTTGATATTAATCTTTTGCTAGATAAACTTAGGCGCGCTCAACACTTTCACATTGGTGTTTAGCGAAATGATTTATGTCAGTTAACAAAGAACAGGCACCACATTGTACAGTTGTGTAGCTCACTAGTTATTAGGGTTGCCAGATTGCTGGAAAATCCGGGAAAGTTCCGGAAATTCGCGCCTAGTTCCGTATCCAGTAATTAATTACACTTTACTGTTCCGGAAATATTTGTTTTTAATAGGCGCTCTTAATGTTTGTTTTATGTTTGGTTATTAATTAGAGTACCTAACACACATAGGTATATTACCTAAAAATATTAAATTACGTAGATACCGACCTAAAATACATTTTTTTGCCATTAATTTTCAACTTTCTATTCCTTTATAAAACACCGAAAAACGACTTAGTTATTTTAATATATTATTCTATCACACATCCCACAATTTGGTGTTGCTATTTGAAATCTAACTCCGTTTGTAACCCCAGCAATGTTCAGGAAATGTTAAACCTGAATCTGGCCACCCTATAGTGGGTGATAGAAAAGTTTATCTATCCCAAAGAGCTAAAAATATCCGTAGCTCATTTAATTTCAAACTATACAGCTTTAAAGATATAGTTCAATCCGTTTATGATGTATCTAAGTCACTGTAGAATTGACTGACGTAGCGCACTCTAGCTTAGTATAGCTCTCTTAAAGCGAGGGATACAAAAACTGCATATAATCAAAGGCTAATAATTTGCTAAGGACACGTATTTTGTAAACAGCAATTGAAAATATTATAAGGCCTCAGTTCACTGACAAGATGACAGTCCGATAGTCCGACAGTCCGATAAATTGTATATAAAATGTCATTTTGTATAGAAAAAGATATGATAAACAGCCGTTTCCAAAATAACGGACTGTTATCTTGTCGGTGAACTTGGCCCTAAGTAGTCTTCGCCTCTAAGTCTTTAGTGTGAATTTCATGATCTTTAACTACGAGTACCTGTTGGTACCGACGATTATTTCCGTTCTTCTGAATAAGATTATGAGCGATTATCATAATCGCTCTACTCTTTATATTCTTCTTAGCTATAAATTAAAAGCGATATAATAACTCCTAGCTCGCTCAGTTGTCAAAAAATCATACATCATTGAGCTAAAAAGATATATCTTTTCTCTTTTTTATTTTGCTCAACTCTAACCACAAGGTGGATTGACGACCTAGTGAAGGTCGCGAGGTCGCGACATTCCGCTGACTGAGAAAAAAAGATTCCTATTATCGTTTCTGATAATAAGATTTTTTATTTAGGAATTTATTTAGGTCGCGGGCCGTATGTTTGACATGACTGGTCTATGGGGTCTAGGTGACCTTGTGACCGATGTCTGTTCAGCGTGAACTAATGCGGTAATCTTGGTAGTAATACGATGTTTTCATTCACAGGGTTGGAATGATGTGTCATTCCACGGATCAGATCAGATACTAACCCCAAACATCGATACCTTGGCGTATCACAGCGTCATACTCCAACAGTACTACAGCGAAGCCATCTGCACGCCTGCGCGGACTGCACTACTCACCGGGAAATACCCCATGCGGTTGGGTAAGAATTATTTTACGCTAATTAATTTGTATAACTGTAAGAATTAATTTCCCTTCAAGAAAGTGCAATGTAGTCGAAGGCAAACGACTGAATGAGAGTTGTTAACCTTCGGTCGTGTTATACGCAATTTTGTGTAGGTACTCTTTCGCAAAACTAGGGCTTTTGGCAATTAATCCAATTGTTATGTATTGATTTTTTTATAAATAGCATTAAATTTTTATATGATACCAATTTAATTGCTTCATTCATAAAACGTTGTCTACATCGGTAGTTAATCTGCATAACAATATAGGTAAGTAATATTAATGAATTAATATAATGGTAGAGACTTTCGAATTTATATTTTTGCTTATTTACCTATCATGCGCAGTAGTGACAAATTTTGCAATCGGATTCCAATAAATATAACCCTGACCTAATTGTTTGACAATACAACAGCCATTAGAAGTGCCGATGAAGTGGTACATCAGGTTAACGACATCGAAAACATTCTATTTAGTAAGTTGGTGGTGAATAGAAAGTTCGTAGGTTAGTTTAGGTTTCCAGATCTCCGCTGAATAAAAAATAAAGAACTGGATCACTTGTTGCCCCTCTAATTTAAAACCTCACAATAACTGATTTATCGGCTTCCTTAAACTTTATACTTATATGTCTGTCTTTGTTAAGTCTAAGTTTGACCAAGGCTATCTTTCTATACTTACACTTAGGCATACTATTAAATCCATTCCATAATATTCAATTTCTATGATTCCCATTATCCTTTGTTCCTTTGCTTATTAGCTTAGGCTTAGCATAGAGATTAATTACACATGAATTAACCAATTATAACATATAAATAACCTTGGTTATAGAACTTAATTGGTTTAATTCATGGGTTGATTTAATTACTAGTGGCACATAATCCAAATAAAGCCGTAGACCGCATCATCACTTAACATTAGGCGAGATGGCGGTCAAACCCGAGCCTATTTTATCAAATAAATAAAAAAGAAAACCTTGTTTGTAGGTACTTATTGTTCCTTCTGCTCTGTATCCACTTTTTACTTGAGGTCGGTACAATACGTTTTCGTCTTCCATTCTGTCCCATTAGCAGTTATAATTGTTTTAATATTAATAAAATCAAAATTCAACGTGGTGCTATGTCTCAGAAGATAACGCTAATGTATTTCTATTAAGAAGTTGAGTATTACTCTTGATGTAATATTATATTATAGTCTTCTAACTCCTTTATCGACATTCACATAAAAAAGGTTATTAATATTTACCGACATTTCAATAATAATGTAGCTACGATAGTAGCAAATTAATCTCACTCTCTTTCAAGGGCTAAAAAGGATTACTTAGTTTAATTAAATGTCAAAAGTCGAAAAACTTGGCGAACAGAAATTTTCAGAGAAAATCAAAGGTGTGATTAATCAGATTGTGGATAAAATGGTGGAATAATACAGTTGTAATAAATGATTTCCATTTAGTTGTTGGACACTAGGTAAGTACATAGTGATTACCGCGGTGTGCGGCTGTTGGCCGCGAAATCGCGTGCGGCCCCGCGACCGACGACGGGAATAATTATCTACTTTTAATTGATTGCCAACTTAACCATGCTTTATTAACACACTAAGATGAGACAGACCTTTGACGTCACTTTTATAACTTCTACTTTATCTTTCGCTGGTACTTTGTACGTACTGGCTTGTCGTTATTAAAGAGGTTTAAGAGACAGATTTAAAAACAACTGATATTGGCTTGTCCTTATTTTTTAATCTAGATTGCGATTTATAAAACACATTTCAGCAAAAAGTGTTTGATTTAATAAAGTAAGATCAGTGTTTCAATTAAGGCTATAGGCAATGAAGGACGACCAATGTGATGTTATGGTCTACCTATACTAAAAGTTCTAAGTTTCTAAGGCAGTAAGCATTTTGAGATTCTCTCAATCCACTATAAAATTATTAACACTGACAATTAACAACTCAGAGCTTAAAACTGTTGGGTCTAAAAATATAAAAAAAATCACAAGAGTTTCTTAAACAATCTAATGTGAGCGCTAAGAATAATATTTGAAAATTCATCCCTAAAAGGGTGAAAAGGAGTGGTAAAAATATGAAGAGAAAAAAAATTGTGTTAATTTCCGACTTTCACACGAACGGAGTCGGAGGCATAATAATATCTAGTCACTAAAATATTTTACAAAATCACACAGTTTATTTTCCATTCTCATAGGAATGCACGGCCAGCCGCTCTTCAACTCTGAAGACCGAGGTATACCGTTAACGGAGCGTCTTCTGCCATCGTACATGAAAGAGTTGGGCTACTCCACGCACTTGGTGGGCAAGTGGCACGTCGGGATGTCCAAACCGGAGTACCTGCCCACGTCTCGCGGCTACGACCACCACTACGGCATGCGCGGCGGCTACGTCGACTATTACACATACAACAAAGTCGAAGCGGTAAGTGACCGCGACCGATCGACTGTAGTACAAAAGGTTCCCTGATGTAGGTAATTAGGTGTGGACACCCAGCAACCGAGCCATGAAATTTTATAAGGCCAAGCAACGCGGATATACTTGCAGTCACGTTTTGTTGGGCGTGAAAGTACTTCCAAGTGAACGGTTTTGCATTATTTACTCTATTGTTTATATTAAAGTTCTTAATATAAACAATATTAAGAACTTTATGGGCCGTACCACAAAAAAGATAGAAACGCGTTAAACGCGAATGCTACCAAAAATAATGCACTTGTTTTAGCACTAACTTGTCTAAATCAAGTGTGTATTATTTTTGGTAGCATTCGCGTTTAAAGCGTGTCTATCTTTTTTGTGGTAAGGGCATAAATGTTAAGTTTGTCATTTAAACAACAATAATCGTGTTTTACAAGATCGTTAATTTTCCCCAGTGGCCGAATGGACGACAAATGTTTGGTCTAGATCTGTACGATGATGCAATACCTCAAGATTGCGAGCAGCGGTATATTGTGGACGCACTCACCGAGAAAGCAGTTAAAAGTAAGTTGGTACAGAAGTTTCATTTACAATGCCATTGTAAAGTATTGTATTATCTTCTGTTGCAACAGTCTTTATGAATTCAATAACAACGATTGAAATGCGCAAGATTTCATTTTTAATCTTAAAATTGGTTAAGACGGTGTAATGTGAATTTTTGCAACACTCATTTAGGTATCGAGCGTACCTCCATAATTGCAATATTACCCGTACTGTATGGTTACCTATTGCAATAATTGCAATCACGCAAAAATAACCATTACTCATTGATTGATTACCGTCTTTTTAGTGTTGCGATTCCGGCCTATTGTTTGGGGAGAAAGACAGCAATTTTGAACTAAAAAGAGGTCAAAATACAAATCGCAATATTAACAGTTGCTTGATCAATGATAATGTGTAGGTATATTGGTTTTCTGTGGAGCTACTTCGACATCCGGCGTCCGATTAGACTTGCAGTTCAATGTTCCAGTCTCAGCCCCTTCACTTGGAGGCTGCTGTCCAATATCTGATACAGTACTTCGACAGTCTTTTACGAAATTTAAATACGACATACATACTTATCACTACCCTTGTATTTCTCGAAGGACTTAGCAGAGGCGTACCTACATACATCTACATTTCGCCAGTTATGTTCAAGTCCCATGTAACAGGGGTGAGGTTATTGCCATTGCCAGACTCCACGGCTTGCTACTGAGAATTCCTAATGGAAAAAATCTGTAACACGCTGCCCAACCCGGGGATCGAATCCAGGAGCCCAAGCTTTAGTCGCACTTGCGATCACTAGTCTAATAAGACAGCTTAAACACAAATGACCTACTTTTAGTTGGTGATGATAAGATGTAAATATTTTTTGCTCATAAGAAGCGTATTCAAAGAGATTTCAATTTTCAACTGGTGCGAGCGGGACACGGTAGTTCAGTGGTTAGAGCGACGCCATGGTTCGGCAGAGGTCGCGGGTTCAAATTCCACCCATGTCAGTTGTTTTTGAAATCTCTTATACAATGTGTTCGGCTTACAACTGTACAAACTTTAATAGAGTGTAGTACCTACTCGTGAAAATTAACAACTATTCATAATTATGGGACCAAATCGCGAAATTGCGAAAAAAATGAGCTGATTTTTTTCGCGATTTGGTCCCTTATGAATAGGTAGTTGTTTATTTTCATGAGTACTATACACTCCCTTGTACAGTCGTTAGCCGGACACACTGTGTATTTAATAAATTTTTTCTTTGTTTGTTTTACAGTAATCCACTATCACAATTCGTCTCAGCCCCTGTTCCTGCACGTGACGCACAACGCGCCGCACGCCGGCAACGACGGCGGCGCGCTACAGCCGCCGCTGTACTCGACAGTCAAACATCAACACATCGCCAACTCTAACCGACGACTCTATGCTGGTAAAGATTCAGTCATATATAGAGCTGCTATCACCTAAAATGCTGACGCCGGACGAAAACTTCAAAAACCCCGGACATTTGGGTGAAATAGAGTAGTTGCCCGGACGCCCCCGAAAAAAAAAATCATCAATCTGGATTCTCCTGACAGTCCCGCTCCCCGGACGCCCTCTAAACTAGGACAAATTCGGGGAACTCCTGACGGATGGCAGCGCTAGTCATATACTGTATACCTATACTTAGTCATAGTGTTCTTCAGTGGCGAAGGGTCATACAATACGATTCCTACCGGCTTCCCTTTGAAAAATAGCACGGGCAGTATTACCTACTTTTATTAGTTAGCTTTTCGTGGACAGGTAAGCATTTGTAGCTCCGGCTTACCTCTTACAAAAACTGACCCTTCGCTACTGGTATACTTACAGTGGTTCATCGCCCATACATTTAACAGAACTTGAAAATAGTTAGTGATATTCGTCCTGCTTATGTAGCTTCATCCCTCTCTCGGAACAATAAATTATGGCATGACCACGTTATTGCAGCCTCAGAATTATATATGAACACTAGATTTTGCCCGCGACTCCATCCGCGTGGACTACAGTGAAATGACCAGTTTAAATGACCTCCGCAGTGTAGAGTGGCTAGTACAAGAAGTCATGCTGTATCTCTGGTTCCTCGCCTCAGAATTAAATGAAACGTGGCTTAGATTTTAAGTTGGACCCCAAGCTATCGAACTGTGAAAACCACATCAAAATCCGTTCAGTACTTTTTGCGTGATGCGCGCACAAACAGAAAAACAGACAAAAAATCTAAATAAATATTTTTGGGTATAGTTACGTCCCAGTCCCGACTGTTTTTTCTGGAATATCTTCAATATACAGACACAGCTTGTTTACAATTTTATAATAGTATATAGGTAGATGTTCTACAATAGAGGAAGAAAAGAAAGAGAAATCGTTTATGTAACTATTTATGTATTATGAGAACATAATAATTATCACGTTGTACAAATCCATTATGTATTATACGGTGGACGTTTACATTTGAACGTAAGTAGGTATTTCATTTGTAAATACCCTTACGGTCCGATGGCGACTTCAACTAGAAACACGATATGTAGTTTCAAGTAATGTTTGAAAGCTCGCTGCGGAATATGGCTTTCAGCTTAGCAATACCCTGCACAAGGGGATTCTGAAGTAGGTACCTACACTAGGAGCTAACGTAACAATACAACAAATAGGTACAATGAAATACTTGTAAGAAAATCTAAACTTACTGTCTTATATTTTGAGACATGATAATCTAATATTCGCGTCGTGTTTCGCCGAGAAGTGAGGGTACCGGAGGCCCAACCCCCCCCCCCCCCATGATGGCGCAGTTGATAATCCATTGTTGTGGGGGGGGGGGCAAAACTGCGCTCAACAATGCCCAAGGCAAGAGCAGTTTTTTAAAGGCCGGCAACTCACTTGTGACTCATCTGGTGTTGCGAGTGTCCATGGGCGGCGGTGTAATCACTTACCGTCACGTGATCCGTCTGCTCGTTTGCCTCCTATAATATATAAAAAAAAATACAGAATAAACTATTTCTATCCTGTGATTAACTTGTATTATTTATTTTCAGAAATTGTGACGCATGTGGATCGTAGCGTCGGCAAAATAGTTCGAGCTCTTGCAGAGAGAGGAATTCTTGACGACACTATAATCGTATTCGCTTCCGACAACGGAGCGCCGACGGTCGGAGCCCTAAGAAACTGGGGCGTCAACTTACCCTTCAGAGGAAAGAAATATACGCCTTGGGAGGGCGGAGTGAGAGTCCCGGCATTTATTTGGCAATCTTCAATCAGGCCAAGAGTCTGGCAAGGATTAATGCATATCTCAGACTGGCTACCAACCTTAACCGCGGCAGCTGGAGGGAAAGTACCAACTGCCATAGACGGAGTCAACCAATGGGACTCCATAGTACAAGATGAAGCATCCAAACGAACAGAAGTTTTAATAGTAATTCCTGGGCTGCTTACAGAGCAGGCGATTATAAAGTCGTGGTTGGCAATGTTACCGGTGTAAGCAATGGTTACTATGGAGCTGAAATTATGGTGAATAAAAGGACTCCTCCTGCATATTTTCCTGCTTTAAGAAATTGTGATGCGGCGAAAGCTTTCGAAGAGGTGGGAATATATTTGGATCTGGATGCTGTGAGATCTACAAGGAGAGCTGCTACCGTTAAACAAGAGGATACTGTGAGAGATGCCACGCCTTGTCTTCCTAGTCCCAGTAAGTTACCTAATAGTTAAGTATTAGATAGTATTTTATTATGTCGACCTCAGATCATAGAAACAAGGAGATATTAAGCGCTCCTTGTGAATAAAAAGATCTCCCACACATTAAACATTCCGCACACCCTCAATCTAACACTGTTAATCGTCACTCAACACTAGCACTAAACTAGAACACTGTATTTATACCATCGATCGTGTTCGGTTCGTCGCCAGCGCGTACGTTTTTAATATGAGCAATTTGCTCAAGATCAGGCATCAAGCTCGATAGCGCCTTGGCACATCTCCTTGTTTCTATGATCTGAGATGTCGACCTATAGCTATTGACTTTCATGATTTTGAAGGACATTTGAAGGAAATGCATAAAATCTTGTCCTTTAAAATCTTGGATCTCCAAAAATGACCTACATAGATTGTAGAAATTGTCGATCATTATTTGAAAAAAATATATATAGGTACGGTACTTAAGTTTGGCTACGTTTTGGCGTGGTTTCATTCTAATGCACACAGCTATACTTTCTGTACGAAACCAAAATTGTGTATGCAGTGTCTCCCGGCCATGAAAAGGAAATCGTCTTTTACGACATCCATAGAAATCTTCCGTTACTCCTAGTTTAAAGAAATTCCTTCGGTACTTAACCTAAATGTCTCAATTTTCTACTTTCTTTTCGAAAGCACGATTTTTAATTTTCTAAGTACCTACCTAATATTTTCCAATTCTGAAATAAAATTCCATTAATTATAATTCTTTGTTGAGCAATATTTTTAAAATGAAATATTAGTGAAATATGATTTCTAATTTGTTATTTCTAAAACTTATATTTTCAGTCCCACAGAATTCTAGCTGTCAACAGATTATTTAGGATAAAAATAGTCACAATATCCATTAGGAGAGCAAAATATCGAATCATTTTTCTGACAGCCCGCATTTCGTAACTGGATTTCCAGATAAAGCACATTTTTAGACCTACAATAGATTCGAAATTATCTTTATTAAAAATTACACTGTCCGATTTTCACGTTATTATAATAGGTATGCTCTAAGTACGCTGTGTCCTAGTTTCCTTTACGCAGGATAAGTCATGTTACAAAGAGAGATAATGAGACATATAATTTCTACAAAGTTAAAATAATAATTTCAGCGCGCGGCTGCCTTTATAACGTGCGTCGTGACCCGGCCGAGAGTCACGACTTGTGGGGACGCGCGGGGAAGATCGCCACTTTGCTTACGAGCCGCCTCCGGGGGCTGTGGGCCACGCAGAAGAGAAGAGGGCCTCCCAACCTAAACGTTGCCTCCGACCCCGCCAACTTCAACTACATCTGGACACCCTGGCTCGTCCAAACCAACGTCACCCGCGATAACCAGTTATCAAGACCCAATGATAAAAGAACTGATAACATTAACCTGTCAATAAACTTCAGCCAGCAACAGACTGGCAAAAGAAACACAACAGTCGCGGCCGTCGTCAACTGCGACGGTACGACCGGCTTGAGAAACTTTTTGTGTATTCTGAAAAGTGTGTTTTAATAAGTATTTAGCGTTTAGCAATCACTGTTTATTCCATACAGGAGATTTGTTCGAAAGTGTTCTAAAGAACTTTCTGTTTCAATGTCTGGATCTACTATACATGCGTCGAGAGTCTGTAAGATGCCATTTATTGATATTTGACGAGACGGTTCGAGATTGTCTGCCAAGAATTTTGAAAATAAGGTAACTATGATATTACCCTTCGTACTGTTAGATACATTGATTTCTTATATTTGTAACTGTTATTAAAATCCAGGGTCTATAGATGTATTTTATAGTGTTGTTTGTTTACTTACACATAGTGTATACGTTTTTGTTCATAGTGGCTCTTTATGCTTACCGTGCAACAATACTTTAAGACCTAGCCCATTAGTGTAATTATTTGTAGAGTCATGTTGTGTAGTAAATATGTATTTGTATTGAACGTAACTTTTTACTGTTGATGTGTTATTTATTGTAGATAATAAATAGATTGCTATATTTCACTAACAATTTCCGAACTTAAATATTTTAAAATTTTCTAACGTTAGCTGTAAGCAGATTTATATCTTCTACGCTGAATCTATGAAAAAATCACTTAACATTAACTTGTCCACATTAGACCCACATTAGGCTACTATAGCTAAAGAATTCTGAGATTAAAAAACATTATCCAAATACAAAACTTCATCCAAAGCAATTATGTATGTATATTGTATATTCAAGAATTACCAAAGTAATAAGATCAGGACCGCCATTTTTAACGATTACAGACACGTAACTGTAAGTTGCTACAACTAGCTCTTGGAAAAGAAAATGATCAAGATTCAATCTCATATTAAGTAGCTGTTTGTGATTGGTTACATAAAATAACAACAGTCAATCAAATAACTAGATATGGGATTTACCTAACGGATTTATTTGCATAGGCTTTCAGAATCAGGAGGTCAAAGACAAGATTTACGTAAAAGAGACGCTGGGACTTGTTAGTCAAGATGACCTATGTTCACACATCGACGGTTTCAAATCGTGGTTTCATAAGCATCGATTTAATTTTTTAGTAGCTCATAAACTTTCGTAAGCGGCTTCACACGTTCACTGATGTTCACGTAAAGGTGGATCCAAACATTGCGAGGCATGCGCCGCGCACGCCTCGCAACGCACAGTTTGCTCGATATAAACTAAACATTTAAACATGCCTCACCACGAATATGAACATCCACACATTGCAAAGCATGCTATTAGCGCCGTGGGCTGCGCATGCCTCGCAATGTTTGTATCCACCTTTAAGTGAAAAACTACGAATCATTTCTAAGGGCGCCTTCAAATTAGAGCGCCTCTAATTTGAAGCATAAGCATGCATAAGCATAATCGGCCTATAATGTTCCCACTGCTGGGACACAGGACTCCTCTCTGTGAGAGGGAGTGGGCCGTAGTCCATCACGCGGGCCCAGTGCGTGTTGGTGGACGTCACATGTCTTCAAATTTTTTGGTTCTAAGACATGCCGGTTTCCTCACGATGTTTTCCTTCACCGTTAAAGCAAGTGATAATTAATTTCTAATACGCACATGACTTCGAAAAGTCAGCGGTGCTGCGTGCCTCGGGATCGAACTTGAATCATTCGCCGTGGGAGGCACATGGTTAAACCACTAGGCTATCACGCGTCAATTTGAAGGCGCCCTTACAAATACGAATCCGTCAGCAGGACGAATTCTCATGACGTGACGTACCGTATTGATTAGTGTGAGCATTCGGTTTTGACGAACGGCGTTCGTATTTTCTTTCGTTTTCTTCTCTTCTTAATTCGAATTGTGTTTCTATCAAACTGCCCCAGAAGGATAGTAATGTTTTTCGAGTGTTTGTATGTATATATTTCTTTGGCACTCTCTGTTGCCTAAACGGCTTGATGAATTTCAGCATAATTACGAGGTGGGAGTGATATAGGGATAGTATTTCAGTACAACGCAATCGAGTTTTATTATGATTTTTTTAATACTTTTGTTTAACTTGTTTACGAATTGTTTTGACGAAGTTTATGTAGGTATTAGTTAAGACTTGTACACAAAACTACGATGCGAAGCAGCATCGCAAAAATCTACGAGCTCGCACGACGCATCGTAAGAACCTGCGAATCGATTCGCATCGCATTGCGTTGTTATGTTTTTTTATGTATTTTTTTCTTTTCTATATGTATATTTTTATCAATAACAGAACAGCAGTATAAATCTCTTTAAAAATATACATCAGTACGGTTGACGATCGTCGAAGGAATGGTCACCTGAAACGTGGAAGGTAGACCCCTTGCCGCACGAAATCGCAACGCGCCGATTCGCAGTTTTGTGTACGATTCAATTTATAAAATAGTAATATAGGTAATATAACATAACTAAATGCTATTAATGACGACTCGTCATCGACGTATTTAATGTTGAAGCATCATAACTGTATTATAACTGTAAGTCAGTAGATCGTTGTTGTAAACTTGTCAAATAAATATTTGTGATACTTAGCAATAAGAACTAAATAGGTAAACATTAAAAATCAAAGTTTGTAAAATGGTTTGTATTATATCTAATTTGTTTTATTTTAATCCTCAACACAAAAGTTCAGAATGAAAACGAACGTTAGGTCAGGCAGAAATGAATATCGATTAATCTGCGTTGTAGCTAATCGATATGATTATAATTATTTTTTAAGTAGTTTTGTGTTTATTAACAGTAAACATATTGTGGATGAATATTTTTATTTTAGTAATGAAATAGGTATACAGAATGATTTTTTGAATGAACCTCCAATATTTTCTAGACATTAGGTATTAATCTTAGACATAATTTTTGACAGAGATCATCATCATTAGAGATAGTGGGACTAATACCTACATTTGATTAAAAATTACATCTGAATGATGAATGATATAGGTACTACTTATCATGTAAATATACACGATAGTATAGTACTTACATGATTCATCTTATTTAAGCATACTGATAAAAAGATAATAAGATTTAATATTGGAGTTGTTCAAAGAATTGGAGGGAAAATTGGTAGCGATGAAGATGATAGAGCACGCCTAACGCATTCGGATTATGAGGCGTGCAAAAGAATTGACTAATATTTTGGATTAAATGGCAGTGACAACTTGGTACATAATCGGATTAAATTCGAATTAGACCAAACATTTCGGGGCAATCGAAATGTCAAGGGGAAGCCCGCAGGGCGCCAGAATCGTTCACAAAATAAATAGTAAAATCCTAACAAACCAAGCGTTAAACTTCAACATTGAAATAGTAGTCGTTAGCGGCAGTTCCGGTTAGTATGAAAATGTGCGGTACTGGCCTTAACTAGAACGTTTGACAACTACATTATGTACGCAAAGTTGCGGTGGACGGGCGACATGTCCATTCCTATTTCTGTGAGCCGTTTCAAACTATTAGGTACGGGCGAATAGAATTTTTTTCAATATACCCACTTGTCTATGGTAGGATAAAATATTTATTAGGTACCTACACACCTTTAGGTTCATTTGGATTTTTTGTAGGTAAGCAATTGTATTTTTGTAAGGAATATAGCACTGCTCTTAGAGCATAATATTACAAGGAACTACTAAAATCAATTTGCTAGAATGGCGTTATTAAGAAATGATTATAAAAAGTTGTGACAGGTTCTTTTTATTATTTTATTAGGTAAAGAGCAGTTTTTTAGTATTTAGACTTTTACTCCCTGTTTCTCCCTATTTTTACTGTCACATTACGGAGACTTACAAATAAAATCTTAAATTAAAGGTACTCATTAGTTTTGAGTATACCCGAAGATAACGCAATGTAGAGCCTAACCTATTATTGTCATCTAAATGGTAGAATTTCTACATAAGTTTTTACCCACATCTCTTAAAGTTGCACCCATGCTCGCAGTAATTACTAAAGTTAAACGTGTGATAATGTTGTTGATGAGTTATTGGGTGACCCACATGTTCGCCGCGCTAAGTTGCATAATTACTAAAGTCTAAAGTTCACCACTCACCTCAACTTTAGCATGCACAATTTTGTCGCCTCTGTTTAACTTTTATCTTACTTTGTATGCTGGTTTGCATTGCAAATAGATCATAAAGACACGGCTTTTTTGAAGCAAGTGAAGCTAGGATTATGCAAATTTAAACAGTAGGAAGGGAAAAAATCAAGCATCAGAGTTAAAAAAAAGAACATATCTGCAATCTGGCAGTTGGTTGCTTTCCCACGCAGTTCGTAAAAGGAGCTTCAGTTGCACAGTAAATAGTAATGAATTGACAATCTGTCAGTGAAGCAGCTATTTCATCTAACATTTATAGATGGTATAGGGTCCTACCCTTCATACTCGAAATATTTTAAAAAGCATATCTATAGGTGGTAAAGATGCCATACCAACGAAAAAAAATTTGATCTGAGTACTTTTTTAAAATAAATAAATAAAATTATTTTAAATAAATTATTTGACTCATAAAAATACTATTTTCGACATCCATTACGCTTGTTTCTAATATTAATAGTTGGTAAGGTACGTAAAAACTAGCGTAATAGATGTTGAAAATAATATTTTTTGAGGGTGTCAAAAATTTTTAAATTAATTATTTTTTTAAAAATATATACTCGGATCAATTTTTTTTTCGTTTGTATTGCATCTTTACCACCTATAGATCGGCCTCTTAAAATATTTCGAGTATAAAGGGTAGGACCCTATTGTAATTATACCGTATAAAAACTAAAAAAAAATAAAAAAAAAATAGGAAGAAATACACAAGTTTTGAACAGAATATCACGGTTTATTATAATATAAGAGTTAGAAAAATTACAGTCAACTGTTTGCACATTCGATGAGACCTACGAGAGAGCGCCACCCGGCGGCATTGACCGGAGTTAATAATAACTATAAAAACCTACTTCGTGGATTATGTCTACACATTTCCAACATCCTCCCTTAAGATAAACCAATCATTTTGGACTTCAATGCCTAAAAGTAGCCTCTCTTTAACCTAAAACAGTAACTAATTTTTCAATTGAATCTCGACCGCACTATCCAAGAAATCTGAATCAAGGGAACACAAAAAGTTACTGTCATGGTTAAATACTCGTATTTCGCCATGACGACGATTTTTAACAGCTCGTACAGTATGACGTCATTTTGGTTTAACAACAATAAAATTACAATTATGTAGTTCGACAATCGATCGACTATAGTGAATTAATAAATTGCAAATCACGGCATGTAAGCGAGAATCTAACGTTAAGGCTTAAGTTCACCGACAAGATAACAGTCCGTTAAATTAAAAACGGCTGTTTAATATATCTTTTTCTATAGAAAAGGACGGCCGTTTTCAATATAACGGGCTGTTATCTTGTCAGTGAAATTGGCCCTAAATGTTAAGAGGGCTCTCGCATTCGGCACCTCTCTCGCTCGCACAAAACCATGTATTTTAAGAAAGTTAAATGAAAAGATGCATTTTGAAAAATGTAATCTGATACAGTATTACAAAATGATATTAATTATAATATTATAAACTCCAATTTAATGATTAAAACACATGAGTTAAACATGTCTCAAAAACACATCGTAATCGTTTTTTAATCTTGTTTATTAGATATCACAGTAGAAATGTGTTTTAATTATTTACCTGTAAAATTAATATTATTTTGTAGTTCTGTACCTATCACATTACATTTTTCAAAAATGCATATTTTCATTCAACATTCTTAAAATAGGTATATGGTTCTGTGCGAGCGAGTTAGGAGACAAAATTCCGAGAGCGCCCTTAATTGATTATAGGGATACACCAAAATCAAACTCCAACTTTTATTTTTAATCACACTATAGTTACGAATATTTCGTAATGTTTTCTATTATACCTACACTCACTTCTGATCGTATACTCCACTATATTAGTTCTTTAAATCAATATCAATATAAACCAATGGAAATCCGGACAACTCGACTGTTCCTGCCAGAATGTGTCAACCGCCGAATCTTTTCTCCCCGACTATTTCTAAATTCTCGTATTCACTACATTGGACGCGCGACATGATGCACAACATGCTGCTCATCATGTTTAACGACGGACTTTTGTTTAGTAACGTAGAAGCTGGCAACGTCGCGCGTTGTTGTGCAACGTTTGTTGCTAAAATAACCTGAAGGGTTATTTTAACTAGAGTAGGAAAATAAAGCAAACACCTTTATACAAAACACTATGTATTTTTTTACATTAACAATTATGGTACCACACTTTGGTATACAGAAATAACTAGAAACTCAGGGGTGAGTAATTCGCTGGCAATACGGGTCTTCAGGTCTTCAGGTAATGTGGCTAAAGAACTTAACTGGTGGTGAGCCGCTGCGCTGGATCAAGAGGGACGCGCGGCTTTTTTTTTTTTTTTTTTGAAGGGCCTCTCGCAGTTGTCTTCTAACAGCCGTCACTGCTTAACCGGTCATCTGGTGAGGACTTACAAATGCCTCCAGCCAGGCTTAAAACGAATTAAAAACTACAAACTAAGCGACCACACGCTAAGGGCACCCCCTACTGGGGTACGGACCTCGGCTTAGGGCGTCGCTGGGGGGAGGACAACTAGAGGGAGGGGCTACTAGCTGGATCGGATTAATATGATTTAGGGGCATATTTAAATCTACAGGCTCAGCGCGGGCTGGCTCGAGCAAGGGTCGGTTAGAGGACTGAGTCATAGGCGGCGGCGGACTTGGGTCATGATGGGGACGTCGCGACGGGCCTCGTCGGCGAGGTCGGAATGGCGCCGGTCTGTGTTTGTACCTACGCAGAGTGCTGGTCTCCCTGCTGCTCTCTTGCAGTAAGGTGATAGCATCATCGGGAGTATTTAAAGCATGCCTCGGGCGGCGAATTCTGCTAATCTGAGAGGGGGTGTATCGGGCGGCCGATACCACCAGAGGATTCGGGTGGTTCGGGGCAGAGTCAAAGAAGCGCTTGGAGGCGCGTTTCAAGCACTGCTGGATGGTGGGCAGTTTTAAGTCTAAGTGCAGGCGATCATTACGAACGTACCAGGGAGCTCCCGTGGCCTTTCGCATGAACCTGTTTTGAATGATTAAAGGGACGCGCGGCCACCACGCGCCGCTTATATATATAGCGGTAGGCTCCGCCCATCGGCTGCAGCGACGATCACCGTCACACGTTGCCGAACATGTTGAGCGTCACGTGTTACGCGTCAAATGTTGCCTAGTGGATACGAGGTTTAAGAAGTGCTAACAATACATCACGTGGTCTCAGTGTACAAGAAATAGAGTAATAACAACAACAACAAATATAATTTAATTAACAAAAAAAATAATTAAATTTTACCATGATGATGCAGTCGAAGATTTTGTATTCTTCACAGAAATGCAGAATGTTGATGTTACTTGATAGTAACGCCAACGAGGATACTGTTGTCATCCTATTAGTGACCTACCTTTTTCGAAACTCACGGAAAAAGATTGAAGAGGTCTTCACCACCTGATTAGTGCGAGGATTACCGATTGTCTACAAAACTTTGATCTGCAAGTATTGAGTTTTGGGTCTTTGAGATTTTTGGCCCTAATCGCTAAATTGTTTCGCACCCCAGTGACGTGGAAATGTTGTGTCCCGCGTCCCTAAGACGCAGAATGCGCATGCGCATTATCACTGCCATTAGTAACAATCAGAACACGCGACCTCGTGTGTGCGGTGGTTATCGTACATGACATAATTTTACTGGATTACAAAATATATCCATTACATTTACAAAATCAACACTTTCCTTTAGTTTGCTGTATATCATTACTTCCCAGAATTTGATCCGGATTATTAACGGCACTGTTAGATGGTATAATAGTACGGGTGTGTTCTTTTTCAAAACTTTTGGTTTCGATTCCCAGCTAGGAAAATTGATTTTTCAACAATCTAATGATGCAGTTTTAGTTTTTCCTAAAATCGGCTCCGAATCTCCTTTGAGTGTTTTTCACTAATTCTTACAGTTTCGGATTTGGCAATCCACGCCCAGTTGAAAATTCATCCTGTCTAAAAGATTTAAATCCCACTCGTGTCAGTTGTTTTTAAATCTTTAAGTTAAATTATTTAAGTGCTTATAAACTTAATTTTGTATTGTATTGGAATATATCTACAATCGAAACGGTCATGAGAATTTTAATTGTATTTTCCTCGTAAAATATAGGTAGGTACCTACCTAGTATTTTTCTTCTCTAGACAAACAAATGTTACCTGAGACGTAGCATATTATTGTAGTGTATTCTTTTAATTTCGACTTTGTCTGTGACTTTGATACTGTCATTAACTATTAAAAGAGTAATAAATATGTACAAGTAAATGCACTAACCTGTGATATCGTTCAATCCCGGGTCGTGTGGTCACACAGTGCTAACCGTCAACAGTGGTGTACGCACGTGCTATTTAATTGTGATAAAGATTTAACTTGTTTGTTGTATTATATTTATTTCAACGTAAACATCTATGAAGGTACCTAACTATTCTTTATTGTTTCAGCAAATGAATTGATTATGCAGTTTGTGTTTAAATAGTTTTCATGATAGCTATGTTTTAGGATGGGAACACATGTGTTATTGTTCTTTATGACCATTGGAGTTTTAGTCTTATCTTGTAAAGCAGATAATCCTAATATAGTTTTTATAATGGCGGACGATATGGTAAGTTTTAATCTTTTATTACACATACTTATTATTTTATTTTTAATTCAATTACTTAGTGGTTATCAGACTCTTAGGTAGGTATCTATAGTTTTTGTCGTCAACAACAAAAAAATGTCTTAACATAACAAACAAACTTCCTTTTTTTAGAATCAGGGTCCTATGTCCATCTTTATACCTAATTTAGTGTAGAATAGTTAATAGATTTAATGCCATGAAAATATCTACGTCAGTGGTAATGGTTAGTCAGAAAAACTAAAATCTAGATATGAGTTTTCCAAAATCATTATTATATTGGAAGCTAAAGTAGAATCATTTGGAACATGATATATTGGATTAAGTGAGTACCATCTCCACATGTTTAGGGTTTTGTATCAGAAGGGTACCAACGGGACCCTATTACTAAGCCTCCGCCGTCCGTCCGTCCGTCTGTCACAGAGCTATATCTTATTACCGATAATAGTTAGCCAATAGAATTTACAGAACACGTATAATTATGGCCGCTATCATGGCAAATAATATAACAATAAAAAGTCAAAACCTAAGGGTGGTCCCCATATCATTGGAGCGGAACCCTTACTGCACTAATCCGACTCGCACTTGCCCGATTTTTCCTAACCATTAGTTGCTTTTAAGAGACTCACATAAGAAGCCATAATCATGTTTTATATGCGTATTTATGCTAGTCATAACATAAACAAAAGAAAGTAATGAAAGTACCTAAGTACAAATAATTATAATATACGATAGCCACGTTATTTTTATTATGGTTGACTTTATGTAAAAACAATTGAGAAGCCGTAATTATACGTTTGTATTTTGTTTTTTATAGGGATGGAATGACGTCAGTTTTCACGGATCCGATCAAATTTTAACACCTAACATTGACTTGCTGGCGTATTCAGGAGTAGCACTAGGGCGCTACTACAGCCATGCGATATGTACTCCATCTCGAACAGCACTTCTTACTGGCAAATATTCATATAAGACAGGTATATCTCGTTTCATACACATTGGATTCCACTAATGAACATACTTAGTATAATTTCTCTATCTAAAAGCGGGTTAATGACCAGAAAATATACACTATTAGTAATGATGTTGCTCATCAAGTTGTCGAAGCTGTTATGTCTATATTAGCAACAACTACCAATTATTACCGATCTTGTAAACTGTGATTTCCTCATAAACAAAAACTTTTGTCGGATCATACCATAAATAACATTTCTTGTATATACACACCCTTTGTTATCCACCATTTGTTATATTTTCTGTAGTTATTGTTACACATAAACCCCCTTACTTATAGACGATGATTAAATTTAAACAGCTCTTATGTCAATTTATTATCATCTCTATTCATTGTCATACAAATGACAAGGATAGTTGTATATTTAATCAGTGTTTAAAGTTAAGAGGCATCTAAAGTACCTAAGGGGAAAAATGTATTATTTTTTCTCAATCAGGGATGCAAGGCTATCCTCTAACAATGGGTGAAGATCGGGGCATTCCAATCAGCGTGTCGTTAATGCCTGAGTATTTAAAAGAAGCTGGTTATTCAACTCATCTGATTGGCAAGTGGCACGTTGGATCATCCCGTGAAGAATATTTACCAACCAAGAGAGGCTTTGACAGTCATTTTGGACATAGAGTTGGTTACATGGATTATTATGAGTACACTTATGAGGAAAATGTAAGTCTATTTAAATTAACGGCTAGTTACGTTTTCGTGTGTTATATATCAAAAACTTTTAGATAGTCGTCAATAACAACTTAGACATCTCTTTGGAAATAGACCACTTGATATCAGAAATATGGCTAAATGGGGCAGGCTGACTGAGGAACCGAAATTGTTATTAGTGGATTGTCTCATCTTCGTCATAATTCAACAAAACCTTCGACACGTATCCATATACCTCCCGCTGAAGCTAAAGCGAATTAGGAATACTTAGTTACGATGAACACACATTTGTTTAAAGCTATTTTAGTAACCTTAGCCAATTAATAAAATTAAGTGACTTACTCCCTAATTTACTTACTTACTTATAAGTAAATTACTCCCGTTCAACTTTGGTATACCCCAAGGCACTACACTTGGACCGTCACTATCACTACTTGAAACACTTTAGGCCCGTAGACGACGCTTCGGTTTTAATTTGTACAATCATGTTTTTAGTGGACCGTTGGCAAAGTTTCTGGTTTATCCATATTTAGAAACCTAACCCCTGCATGGGACGTCGAGGGTTACATCACCGACGTCTATACAGAGCAGGCTACGTCAGGTGAGTGGTACAACCGATAGTTATACTGTTAGCCAGGTTAGCCTATAATATAGGCTAACCTAACCTTAGCCTATAATATAGGCTAACCTGGCTAAAAAAAACATGCTCTACAGGCAGACAGATAGCAAAGCAAGAGATAAGATACTTTGTCGAAACTCTAACTCATACAATCAATTAATCAAAAATCTGAAACCAACTGCAAAGTGCAGTTTTGTTCAAAAATTGTATTATTACGAGTAAAATGAAGCATGATGTATAATTTCGCCCTCATAGCGGATTACTACACAAATTCCGGACCATTTAATAAATGACACACTATTTTAGTTAAGTCGATTCTTTGACTGATTAGTATGACATTCCTCCAACCATCAATCAAACAGCAGTCACATTTAAGGCCGTGATTTTTGTCATAATTTAACCGAGTTCAAAAAAAGGGAAGAAGGGAAGAATGCATTCAGCAGGTTATTTTTTATTGCAATAATTTGTTGGTAGGTAGCCCGCAGAAAATGTATTTTGCTCCTCCTTTCTAATTTTATACTTTAATCACTTGAAGAAAGACACTTTGCGGAATGTCATCAAACGAGTTTATGCACAATAATACATACAATAAATTATTGTGTTTTAATTGGAAATATATTTCAATCAGTGATCGAAAATCACGACACATCATCTCCCCTGTTTCTGCTGGTTGCACACAATGCTCCGCACGCGGGAAATGATGGCTCCCCGCTGCAGGCGCCGCCAGAAGTAGTCAGGGGGATGAGACACGTCGAGTCACCGGAGAGGAGGATATACGCAGGTATAAGGAGTTTAAAAGGCTTGGTTCTAAGTAGCTGTCGCCTGTTGAAAAATGTAGGTATAGGTCTTTACCATACTCATAGTGACTCACATTATTATCAAGATACTCGTGATGTTCACGCTTTGCTTTACCACCCAGATTCCACTACCACTAATAAGGTTTTATATTTCCATCAAACTGCTAATTCACTTTTATCTTTCAGCCATGGTAAAAAAACTCGACGACAGTGTCGGTGACATTGTCGAAGCTTTATATGAAAAGGGAATTTTAAATAACACGATTATTGTGTTCGCCTCAGACAATGGAGGCATGACAAACGGTGCATTCAATAACTTCGCTTCCAATTATCCTCTGAGAGGAATTAAAATGTCACCATTCGAGGGCGGTGTGAGGGTTGTCGGGTTGTTGTGGAGTGCCAACTTGAACAATACAAGTCACTATTGGGACGGGTACATGCACGTCACAGACTGGTTGCCGACTTTATTGAGTGCTGCTGGCGTAGAACCTCCCACAAACATTGATGGAATCAACCATTGGGACAGTATTAACTCTAACTTAGCTTCTCAAAGGTCCACAATGTATGAAATCGACGATGGCACAGGGTATGCTTCAATAATACATGGGGACTATAAGTTGGTAACGGGGGATGTCGATCAAAGTTACAGTACATATCAAGGCACTAATCTCACCGGTATCATTGGCAGTGCACCATCTTACGTCGATGCTATTATAGACAGTACCGTTTACGGTGTACTTAACTCATTCGGCCTAACCATTGATACAGATAACTTGAGTCTGAGAAACAATACAACAATAAAATGCGATACATCTTCGACAAAATTATGTTTTCCTGGAAACGGTAAGTCTAGTCATGAAATACTGAATACGGAGTTGTAAACAAATTGAGCACCTAATTCTCTTTTTTGTTGGTTCATAGGGATATGCTTTAATTATCAGTTTTAGTTCTATATAGACTTCTTTTGATTAGCTTCACAGCATGTCCCGGTCTGAAAAGCCATGGAACGATATATTTACTGTGACATCATGCAGTGTATCTGATCTTACTCATTGGTTTACTACTCTATGATGGGAAACATTTTTTGAAACATGTGTAGGTACATGTCAATAACTTTATCTATTATTTTCAGGCACAGTATGTCTTTACAACATCATAGAGGACCCGTGCGAAGTAACGGAGTTATCCGACACTAACCCAGACTTAGTATCCAGCATGCAGGCTCTGTTGGAAGCAGAGCTAGTGAACTTAATTCCTAGAATGTTACCTATTTATAGAAACCCCTTAGCTGCTCCTAGTCGGTTCAACTTTACGTGGGATGTTTGGATCAATTGAGGTATCTCTATGAATTTGTTTTATATGAGTCTTTGTGTTTACAGACTGTCTGTATCTGGACTCATGATCGATGATTTTGCTACAAAAATGATATAAGTAGCAGAAAGAAGTTTAAATGTAGTTATACATGTACATGGAACGATATTCTTAGATGTTTTTAAAATGTAGAATCCGATAAAAATGTTAGTTTTGATTTTTTGTCATTGAAAGAAAGAAAGCGTGGCAATGTAATGAATAATTCTCGTAGTTCTGCTTCATAGTGACTTCCCGGAAAAAGATTGTTCAAATATTTACATACGAGTGGTACTACTGGCGACTGGCGAGGTCTTGCTTGAATTTCGTCCTTACCTTTTTCATTGTCCTTGATTGTCTAAGGACCAGTACTTTCCGTGTTCAACCTGAGATAACGACTAGAGATGCCACGAATATTCGGCAACTATTCGGTATTCGGCTATTCGGTCACTTTTTTTCGCTATTCGGTATTCGGCCGAATATTGCAAAATATTCGGCCGAATACCGAATAGCAAATCATGAAATAAAAGAACGCAAAATATTACTCACAAATATGTTTATTTATCAACAAATTAACATATTTATATTTAAAATCTACCAGTGGTAAGTTATGATGAACGAAGACAATTTTTTCAGCATTTGCTAGCAGACGACTGCGTTTTTCCTCATAAATTATTACAAATTATAATCACCAAATAAAGCGTTTTGTAACACGACCGCGACCTAATCACAAATGACACAAAACTACCTCCGCCTACGCACTACTTTAGCAATGCATGTCGTAAGTGACGGACGAGTTGTGACTTGACTCTCGCGGAAAGTACTAAGTGTTGCCGAATATTCGGCAGCCGAATATTCTGCGCTTCGGCCAAGAGTTTTGCCGAATATTCGGTATTCGGTATTCGGCCAAATAACTATTCGTGGCATCTCTAATAACGACCTCTTAAATCCGTGCGTGCATGTTAACTTAGGATACCACAAAAATCGTACTTATTTCGTATCAAATAACGCAGGACCTAGAATCTACCTATAATCTTGAAATTATAAAAAAAAACAGTGAACAGGACTAAAATAAATACTGATCAACGAAAGAATTTGCAACTCAATTAGTGTAAGAGCATTTTGCTACAGTGAGATTACTTTTGTTCATGTCTTTCACTCTAGCGATCTGCATAATTAAAAAGATTTTTGAATAAGAATTAAATCCTGGATAAATAAAAATAAATATTTGAGTATGTTGTGTTAGAACAATCTCTTATTAATTATTATAATTATTACCTACCTATATAAGACGGAATTCAATAATTAGATACAATTTTTTTACACTATATAGTCAAATATTGCATTGTTTGGATGCATTGACTGTTTGTAAAAATAAAAAGATAATGTATACGTTGTATAGGTATGTATAAGTTGGGAAAAATCTGTTATCTTTTTCGTAAAATGCAGTTAAATGTTGATTGTTGTTAACTTTTTTATATGCGTGAGAAAACGGGGTTCTCCATATGCTTTAGTCAATATTTTAAATGTTTGGTGGATTATTTAATTATGTATTATAATCACCCTGTAAATCGTAATCTACATACACACATGTACATAAAATAATTATTGTAGATTTAATATTACAAAAATGATTGAATGTCTGACGTATTACAGCGCAGCGGTAGAATAGGTACGTATCTAAGGACTAAAGAAGGATAAGCTATAAAATAAAATGACTGTGCAAAATCGAAGAAAAACATAATTTTTGCCGTCGTAAAATAAAGGAACAAGAGTAGTAGGTACTTCGTGTTTGATATGGGCGGTACGAGACTCGTTTTATGCAAATAATTACTATAAAAAATATTGTTAAGTTTGTTTCCTCATAAATATTGCAATATCTTACGAATAAATAAACAAACTTTAGGTAGTAGTAGGTACAAGGCTTGCAACAACAAATTATTTAAGTTTATTTGTATTCTTTTTTTAATTAATTTAATTCAAACAAAATAAATCATTTAAAATAATGAAAAAAAAAACATTATTTTATTTATGTGTTTAATCAAAAGATTGCAAATGTAGGATAAAATCTTTGCAAAGACATGTTCATGATGAGAGCAATGTAGAGTGACACCAGCGATGGAGTGAATTTGAGGCTGCTTGTAAATGTTTCTCATTGTACCAAAGGAATTAGGAGCGTATTACAAACGTTTTCCTACAAAAGCGACTGCGTATTACATGAACAGAATCCTTTTAAGCAGCTATTCAAATGTTCCGCGGTAAGCTACTTATTTTATTATGTTAGGTATATTTTAACTGTTTACGTGGTAAGCGCCTCAGGTTAATAATTTTTAAAATCCTTTCTAAAATTATTGGATAAAAGATATGATCCTAGATATATGATAGTGTAACATCTTCTTAACATCCAAATGTATACCTAACCCTACTTTATATGAAGTTCACCATAATCACAATATAGGTAGGTAAGGTACTCCGAATATTTTCACAGTTTGTGAAAGAGCTAGCTCCGCCCCGCTCGGGGCGTTATCTACGTCGATATATAGCAAGGATATTGCTTGCAGTTTTGCTGTCTCAGCAAGAGGATATAGCGTATCTGCTCTGAAAAATATTTTAAAAAACGTTAGCGCCATAATATAATATTAAATCGTGATCTAAAGTAAAATATGTAAACCACGTCCCAAAGATACGTTAAGAGACTATATGTACTTATACTTAATTACTAGCTTCCGCCCGCGGCTTCGCCCGCGTTTTTCGGGATAAAAGGTAGCCTATGTATTATTCCAGACTATAATCTATCTGTGTGCCAAATTCCATCCAAATCCATCCATCCGTTTCAGCGTGAAGAAGTAACAAACATACACACACACACACACATACCCACACACACACACACACGCACAAACTTTCGCATTTATAATATTAGTGTGATTACAAATATTTCGATACTTGATTTTTAGGTAGGTATACCATTGTGGCTAAACGTGAATGCCTTTGGTGCCTAAGATAACCTGGATTTATCTAAATCTCGTGACTCGTAAAGATGTGCAGTGTGCACGCGCGCTGCAGAATCAACGCTGTAATATCAATACGTACAGCTCGATTCGCGAGCGTTTCGCAAATAAGCGTAAGCGCATTCGTCTGATGTGTGTGATCCTTATGGATTCTTTTATGAACCTCGGCTTTATAATCTGGTGTAAGTCAGTATAGCCACGTACGAAAATATCCTTATTTAAATCTTAATTCTGATACGGCGCTTAGTCATGAATTTCGAATCTAGAATTAATTTATTAATATTCTCTAATACGCCCTAATCTACGAAGTTAAAGATACTTTTTGCAAACCGGGGTTATGAAATGAACACAGTATGTTAGTTTTAGAGAAAGTTTTGGCTTCGTGCAACCTTCGTCGGCTATTTTGTCGTACAGAATCTCATTACGCCGGCATTATCCCGAGAAAAGCGTAGAAATAATTACTATGTCACCACAACGTTAGCAGATGATAAAGAATGAACGTTGACTAAATTCTGTGAATCTTTTGTTACGACGCCAGAAACAGTATGTTAGCCCATAAAACGTTAGAAATCTTGTTAAGATGTAACATTTTATTTTTATCAGCTTTGAAGAAGTTCACAAAATAAAATGTTAAGTAACAATAAATACAGATTGCTATGGAAATAGGGTCAGATTATAAATTTTATATCTTATAAATGGTTTCTTAGATAAAATCCTTCGGATATTTTCCGTGCAAGCGTGCAGATAGATTTGATCTTGACTGTAGTACCTACTTGAAATTAATTTTTGCCGTAGGTTTATTAATCCCAAGAGACGCTACGGTATTATCTACATTCAAAAACTTTTTATATTGGGATTATTTTTACTATGAAGGTTTGTTAATGTATCATAAAAAAAAATCTGCTGTTCCATACATTTTGTTGAGTTATGTGAACGTAAATGTATGGAACAGCTGATGTTTTTTCGCGATTTCAGGGTTGGTCCCATAGTAAAAGTTGTTCATAATGATGAGTACAATGACCCCTTAGAATATTTTTACTGTCTAACCTGCCACCTTGTATACTTGACATAGGTACCTATTATTTTTTGATGATTTCAGTTTCAAGCTGTCAATGTATTTTTCTGAGCAGAATTACATTTATCTCTTATTTTGACATATTTTGTTTACGTAGGTTCGTGCGGACAATTATTCCGAAAACCCTCCTATGTTGTTAAAGCACCGAAGTAGACAATGCTTATCCTTTTTTAATGGCCTTGTATAATTGGATTTTCACAAAATTTATACCCAATTATGACAACGAATGTGTAATGATAAAGTTTAACGTGTGATAAGTAGGTAATTTATTTCGTGTAGGTACGGGAATTAATGAAGTGAAATAAGTATGTACAATAATGTATACATTAGGTAGTATTACCCTTACGATAGTAAGGGTTTTTGATACCTACATATAGCTCCGTTAACTACCCTTGTGCTGAACTACTAAAATAAAAGTGCAAGTGCAGTATTCTCCAACTTTTAAATATTTTTTTCCCGCACTTTTATTATTCCCAAGCTGCATTCATCAAATTAAGGATTCCATATGATTGACGACACATCTGTAAACAAATGATATAAAGATCAACCATTATAAGTAATTTTAAATCTCAAAGTTAAGTATTAAACTACTAATCAATTGAAAAGAAATTACTCTACTAAAAGATTTGAAGAATTATCTAAAACTGTATAGGTACATATTGTATATTATGTAATGTAATTATAACGAAATAAACCTACAAATAACTTGTTGTGTAGATAACTCTACCAAAAGGTAGAGTCACTTTTTTTTTCAATATAGGTAGCTGGTATTAGTTTAGGTATATTGTATATAACTTGTGAATAAGATGAGGATTGATAACCATTGTATATTATTTTATGTACCTATTTAATAAAACATAGGTAAAGATCAGCCGTTTTGATTTTGTCGTTTTTGCCGTCAACCATGGCAAAAATGTGCCACCAAAAGAATTACGTACCTCGGCGAAGGTATCGAGATTAATCACGTAAAACACCGTAGTGATCCCCATAGGGATTCTGGCTCTCATCATCATGAACAGCACAATTTGTCGTATTCGCTTGTCAGTGCATTTCTCCCAGCCGCATGAATATATCGCTTGACGAAAGTTTTCGCTCTGGAATTAAGACAGCGTTCATAAATAAGTATAGATGAGGTTATAATTACTTAAGTAATTTGTTGTTTGTGTCATTCCTTGAATGAGAACAGAGCCCTATCCCACAAAACTTTACAATTACCTACAAGTTACAAGTTTTCAAGAATACATTAGATAGGGCCCAGGCGGAGTTGCATTTAATATTCATGTCAAAATTAAGCATTTATGATCCCTGTCTAAATGAACTTAGAAAAAACAATTTGAAAAACTACTTTAATGTATGAGACTAACCGTTTCCATTAGAAGGTCGCTGTAGTAACAAGGCATGAAGAAATGTAAAATGCAACCAACAAAGAATGAAATAAACTCGACGTTTATCCGTTTATCTCGCAAATCCTGCAAGAATTAATTATAATTTATTGTGTATAATTCATCTTGTATTCCGCGTAAAGTCGGATTATTTTAATGTTTAGAAGCTGTTTCATAGCTTTAGGAATAAAATCTTTTTAACATTAAATGGAATAAAGTTAAGACAGGGTTACCTAGATGAATACACAGATATGACTTAAATATATAAACTTACACGGGACAATGTTTTACATAACTATACAGTTCATAAAAGTATATAATAACAACTTATACTTACTTCGACTATCTGAAATGTAGTTAGCGGTAATAAAAATGTAGTCGCTTTCATGTTGTATTCGTATAAGATAGAAAAGTTTTTTTTCACCCGATCTACTAATCTGTAAAAATATATTTAAAATTCAAATATAAATGCAAATGCAAAAAGCGTGATTTAGCCATTTTTTAATCATTATGGGTTGCTTTACTTATAAAGGTATTGCTGTTTTGCAATAATCTTCTTTAATCCTTCTTCTATTTCTTTGTTATCATTGGCTTCAACGAATAATTTACTGATGCGTAGATTCAGCAATTCAAGTTGACCACATGTATGTAACATACATATGGGTACCAAAGGATCAAATCCTACGTACATCGATGAGGCATAAGCATCGAATATTAATGTGGATAAGAATAAAAGCCAAAAGAATACAGTCATATTTTTATACCCTTCTATTGGTTGGGGGTACGTTAAGTCAAAGAGAGGGACAAGAACGAATTTTCCTTTCCAGTAATAATATCCCATTAACACAAAAGCTTTTATCGGGAAGATAGCGCTGGTGCCAAAACCAAACACGAGCCAAAATTTGCATACGGTTACACCTCTTTCAGCATATTGTACTACTATATCCAGGTCTTCATTAGAACTATTCTGGGCAGTTTCGTAGTCTCTCTCTATGATGTTAATAAGTTCTTTGATAGATTCTTGATGATACAGAAGAACTATATATTTAAGAGTAATTGTAAGTGATACGATAACCATCGTGCCATTTTTGCTAGCTTCAGCAAAATTCCCAGTTTTAATATCATGATAAAAGATGGAATACAAAAGAAAAATACAACAGCTTAATGTATTTATCATTATGATAGAGAATTGAAACATCCACCGTGCATCTCGTGCGATTGATGGATGTGATCGGTTTAAACGCATAGACATTGTTGTAATTTTAAACATTTTTTCAAAATTTAAATCGAATTTCTTCATTTTACAACAAAAACTGTGTGTTTCCAGCAAAAAATGAAATGTTCTAAAATGGAAAGCGTGATTGGAACTGAAGTGATTTCTTTGTGAAAAAAAGAACATGCTATTGACAGAGTAATAACACATTAACCAGCAAAACTGTTTTTGATAAAACTTTGGTCTTCGGCTTTGCTCGCCGTTTTATTATTCGTTTGTCCTAAACTTTATTTAAAATAGTAATTTTCGAAATAGATCTAGACGTTTTTTGCTATTCAGTATATACTACTTTTTTACTACGAGTAATAAGTATGAACTTGAATTTATTTTGCAAATAAAAATGCATGATTATCTATAAAGATATATCTTTTGTAAGTAAGCTACAATATATTTAAAACGATGATATAATTACATTTTATATGAAAACAAATAGTGTGCAATAGTAAAAATAGTAGTAGTAGTCAGGAACGAAGTTCCTTACGCCTCATATAATAAAAAGAGACAGAGGGAAAGAGAAAGTCACATGGAGGGGGCATAACGTTTTTTCTCTACGTGACGATTTCTACCAGTCAACTCCTACTGCAAGCCGCGCTAAGGAACTTCGTTCCAAAAAAAAAGGAGTAATAAAGTATTTTTAATGTTTGTAGTGAATAACTAAATTGTTTCCAGTCACAGTAAAGTCGCAAATTGTATCATTACCTTGTATCTGACACAGTAACTACGCTGGTACGTTTCACAGACAACGTTACTGCACGCACCCTCGCATTAGGTGCTCAATTGAATTATGGCTGTCATCAATCAAGCTTCGCGTACGTTACTGAAACTTCTTATTTTGTTGTCAAACAATTTATGGGAAATTACTTGTACTTATTATGTAATTTCAAAGTTATATGTAGATCTTTTGTATTGTGTGTCGATCGAATAATTGTCGACCGAGTAAATGACTCCTTATTGGAAAACAACTACTGCTATAATTAAAATGCCTACCAATCTTTAGATTATCTGGAGTGTAATAATTATAGTCCAGGATAAACTAGGACAATTTATTGTTCATAAAGTATCCTGAAAGATGTTTGTCTAACTTGAAGTTATTATCATTTTAATCTACAAGTTTATAGATCCTGTATAAAGTTAAGGGTTGGTAAACATTTTAATGGTCGTTCAACCATCTGTTTTACAATGAGCTAGGAACATAAAAATGGTAAGATAACGCACGAAAGCTTATTTTTGATAGGCCTATAAAAATGTATCAGAGATTGTAAACACGTAGGTATTGGATTATCATAGGAAAGGCGGCTCTATATTTTTGGTCGTCAATTTACTTGATCTGGCGGGCCAATAATTCGTTGATATATTAGTAGAACCTTACAGGAATAAGAATTATGATAGATGAGAATCATCAGATATCGTAAAAACCTATCGCAATAGTTGGAACTCGTAAAGCCAGTAAAGTTGTAACGAACGATGAAAGAAGATAGGTAATGCAATGATTATCACAATTGGCTTACTGTTTTTGGTAACACGGTGGAAAAGTGGCCTACTTGTACTTAGTCGCAAACGACACGGTGAAAGGTTCAGATAAATGTTTGGTCTTGTCTTACAAAGTAGGTACCCTCGTATTTTTATATATCATTCCGCTGCTCACTAACAAGTGTAGTTTTTACGTAAACACAAAAAATGTGTCAACATTTCAAAGTCTATTTTCAGTAGTCCCCGAGATATTCTACTTTATATTTGTTCATTTGTATTCCGGCCGCGGCCCAAAAGACCCACTGCTGTCTTGAATTCCTTATTTTGAATCTCGACATCTTTTTTAAAATCTCTAAGCCAATTTATGAAAAAGATAACAAAATGAAGAGTTGTAATGTAATGTAAAGATCTGATGCAACTTTCTCTAATCTATGATGGTCGGTGTGTTCAGTAATACCTAGGAAGGTAGAAAACCGTGTGAACTCCCTTTTATTGCTGTTTTAAGGTTAATGTTAAAATGTCTTACCAAAATTTCGCTAAGCGTATTCGACATTTGCATAGCTGTTAAAATGTCCTTTAAAAGCAACGTGTGCGAGCAGAGTTGGGAAAAATATTTTGCGTTTGCTTTTACAAAGTTTTTATTGCCGTTGCCGACGCCTCGCATGTTACCTACATTATTTATAAAATACTTCCTGCTTTGTGAATTCGCTTAATATTGTGAATAATTGAATTTATTTTACGTTTCAAGCCCGTGAATTTTTAGGTAGGTACCTAGGTATCTATATCTATTGTTGCACTTTCCTACCTCGAAAATTGTGAAATAAATATGGATACCTATTGATAATATAATCCAGTGTCCAAAACCCAAGGAAAAAAAGCATTTGTCAAACAAAATCAATTAGACTTGATCCGTATCATGATTCGACTTAGACCTTGTTCCAATTCACCTAAATTGACGGTCGTCGACCAAGCAAAATGGGTCATCTCGTCAAACAGACAGCTTGATGGATCGCCCTCAGTCTGGGCGGAGAGCGGGGCAGCAGCTGACTCATTCCGAGGGCATTACCATGCTTTCACTGTTACATTATTAAGAGGAGATCGTGACCGCAACACCAAAAACCTATCGGAGTATCGGTACCTACTGCACGATTATTTAATTTTCTTTTAGCTCTCAGGAATGGCAACTATTTTCTCATGAATAAATAGATTTTGTGCATCGATCTTGCATCATCCATATCTAATCAAAATGATGAAAGGATTAAGATTGATCTTATAAGTCTTATCATTATTATTATCTGAGAAGGTATAGGTACCTAGCATATTCTATTATCGATATCTTTAAGTATTATATCTTAAGAATCCGCTGATGGAAGGCATTGCGAAAGGACGACGAACGACGAACAAAGACATGAAGACTGGCAGAAAAGAACGAATATATGTACCTAAATAGAGTTACAAGAGTTATGCCCGCTTTCACAAACACAAGGAGACACCTAAATGTACCTAATGCCTAAATATTAAAAGGAGTTGGTACTTCGCGCAAAAAAACATAATGTCACCAACCACTAGGCGGCAACTATGGACTATCCATTAAACCTGTTAAATTCCTAAATGGTTTTTGTTAGAATGTATACTTTAAAAATGAATAACAGATCACTGCGTAGAGTAGTGATAAAGGTTGATGGCTATTTGAAAACAAAAAAAATGATTTGTGTATTTGCAATCGTTATTTGCGGGACTGTTTGATGGATATGCGGTGTGTACGTCACAACGGGAACTAATTGAAGCGGACGCCGGACGTCTGACGTCGGGAAAAAAACTGCAACACGATGGGAAAACAAAGGGTAGAAATAGGTTTTTGTAGCAATCGTCTCGGCTGACGGGGGCTGCGAATGGGATGAATTAGCTGTTTTGTTTCTGAAGCCTTCCTGCACACGTGCTAAATGCACGTGTAAACCTAAGAGAGAGTCAAAAATAAAGCAGTGAGTGAATGTAGTGCAGTGTCATGTCGTATACCTACCTAAATCTATCTTCCAGAATAATGAAAATGTGTTCTTCTGTCAGTTGATGTGATAAATGATTGGCTGGCAATTTTGGAACATTAAGATCAATTGCTCTGGCATTTCAAGAAGAAGTAACAGGTGGTGCGATCCATTCATTCAATGCATTTTATGAAAAGTCGCGACACTGAAAAGAGTTATGGCGAGTCAAAAGAATTCAAGGATTGCTTATGCTACTATTTTTGCATTAACGTAATTATACATTTACTGTTAAATAGATTTTTATCTATAGGTACTAATATTATAATGTTGAAGAGTTTGTTTGTTTGAACGCGCCAATCTCTGGAACTACCAGTGGATTCGAAAAATTATTTCTGTATATGATAGCCAAATTCATGACAAATAGTGTAAGCTATTTAACATTACGCTACAATCTTTAGAAGCCGAGCAACGGGGATGAAACCGCGGTGAACAGCTAGCCTAAAATATAGGAACAAAAACCATGCATTACCTAGCTGCAGTCATTAAGTTGTCGACAAAACAATGCCATCACATCTCATTTAACATAAGTACTTCCATCCACCTACATGTACGTGGGATACATGCTGAATTCCCTGATGACGTTATTATAATTAGACACCCTGCTCGCATCCGACTCGTATCCGATGCCAACAGATTCGGAAACGTTTACATGTATCAAGGGACTTCCAGCGAGTAACCTTTGCTTTGTCTTGATATTTCACGCAAGAGTGTTCCTTTAAAATACCTAATAATATTATATAGGTACCTACTTGAGAGGCAACATAGATTGCAAGTTATTTTATGCCAAACAAGTTTACTTTTGGTGCGTCCGTTGCGTTTGGAAGGAGAGGAAGTGGAAATTAATTGAAATTTAATAAAACTTTGTTAAAGTAAAATAGGTAGTTATTTTTCTGATTTCTATGATTTTTTTACTGTGATACCTATACGTGTGTTAGCTCTTAGCAAGCTAGTAATCAGATAAATGTGATGGCTGAAGTTAAATGCTGACTGTATGGCAGGAAATGAATGAAATTAGATCAGGGGGATATACACAGCGACGCATTATGTCAATAAAGGAAAGAGTAGGATACTATTAATGCAGATGGTTAGGAAATAAAAAATGTAAGTAGGTAAGCTATTTAAATTCTAGTCTCGTATTTTGAAAACCAAAAACAGTGTATATTTAACAAAATATATTTTTCCAGACATTAACATTAGTTTTTAAAACAGGATCATCACTTGCACGTCACTGGCACTTACGTAACAAATAACTTTATATTAATTACTGCTATTGGTGTAAAGCTATTCTAAATAAATAACAAACGCAGTTTACAATGTTCAAATAAAAATGTTCTCGCAAAATCAGGATATCATTTTTCTGATATCATTTTTAAACAATACAGAGCATTTCAATTAAATTACTCGCCGCGTCCCGTGATAGTTTTATTTTAACATTCGCACACGATTGTACTTCTAAAATGTTTTATTTGAAACGATATAAGTAGGTCTTTTGAAGACCATACAATATGTACTTACGTAGTGTAGGCATGTATACGATGCTTAATGTTAAAAAATATATTGTGGTATGTACAGTTTAAGGCGCTGATACCTGCCAACGGCCTTGAGTGATTTGGGCGGTATAGCTTGAGTGTTCTGCGCTGAGCTTAAGCAACGCGACATACGTCCACCGAGTAATACGACTCGCCTATCAAGGAGCGCGCTGTGCAGAATTAGACGTATTATTACTTTTTAGTATCTAAAATATAAAATAAAAAAAAAGTAACAGGCGTAACATAGTCTTTTCACACAAAACAAATCATGAAAATATCTTAAGCGATTTGAAAGTAATTACGTTTTTATGTTTTGGGTAGACACGAATTCATGAATTTATTTCATTAAGTATTTTACTACAATAGTTAAATATTCACAGCTACGATTGATGTATATAATTATGTTCTAGTTTAACATGAAAAAAATTGCACAACTAACCTGCATAATTTGACGGCGAAATAAGAGATTTAAAACTTGAGATTTACGGCCGTTACCATTTACCGTCGCCTTAACTCACTTGCATTGCGGGAATGTTTTATGAAATTGCGCAACGACACAATAAGGCGGCGTTAGGCATGTCCCAAAAATGAAATGATATTGTTTCCATATAACTAAGCTTAACATGCAAGTATACCTTTTTGCGAAAACTTCTGTATTTTATGTTAATTGCATTAGATAAATAAAAAAAACTAATATATTTTTTTTACGACAGTGAAAAAAAAGTACGTAGGTACTTACTTATAGGTTTTTAAAGTAGTTTTACCCAATTTTACTTTAGAAATAAGTACTTATACTAGATACTTATAACTCGTAATAAAAAATAACTTATTTTATCATGTAAACAAGTTACAAACGGTACTATCTCACAAGTTACTAACTTGTTTTTCTCGTCCTTTTCACCCCGCTGGGAATGAGCCCATAAATATAAATAAAAAGTTTTCTTAAGCCAAAATTCACATTCGTGTGGTTAAAACGTAATAAGGTTTGACATTGTTGTAGCGTACCTATATCATACCTTAATTTATGGAAATACTTCTACTTACAACTACAGTCGTATCTACGCGCAATCTAAGGCGCCGTGCGCCTTTTGTTATCCGAGTTTCGGCAATTGGCAGTCCGTAGGTATTTGCTGTTTATGACGATTTTCAAATAATTTAAAGAAACTGCGTAGACAGAGCAACTCTAGTTCCGAGTTTCGATTATCGACAACTGTTTTATTTTATATCGAAAACTAGTAAAAAGTTGACAGTTGCTTCAACTCAAGGTCTCCAGGTCTCTCAACCAGGCTCTGCAGAAGTTCGCACACGTACAATCATATAAATACAGTTGAAAATACTCAGAAACTAAACTGATAATGAAACACCATTCACACGAACTTCAGTCCGGTCAACTTAGATTGCTCGCATTGTAGGTAAGCTATGTATCAAACTATACATTTCCAGTATAAGCTGGCATTGTACGGAAAACCTACACAATGTACTTTACTTGTACTCTACTGTTAGACAGGTGTCTTCCCTTGAATGAAGGCATTTATTCATCTTTTTCTGGTTATTTTTAAGTGGAAATATGTTACATAAATTAACAAAACCTTTTTTAGTACCTACACGTCATGTACCGTACATGCATGATGTTTAACTAAATTAAAAGTGATATACCTACACCCATATAGCAGAAATAGAAGTTATGAGTTTTTATATATTTTTTACTAGCCTGCGGCTTTGTCTGCGTGAAAATGAATGATAAGTAGCATATATGTACTTCTTCAGGTTCCAGGCTTCCTCTTCGTCAAATTTCATCCAAAGCCGTCCAGCCGTTTCAGCGTGAAGGAGTCACATAACACACACACAAACATACTTATAATATTAGTGCGACTAGTGTGATTTTTGTTTCTCTGTTCGAAGGTTCCCACACATTCTGTGTCTGCACATTAAACGATGTAGCTACAGATGCAGCACATAAACACCGAAATGAAATAACACGCATGGTTTGTGGCACTTTTAATTTGTTAAAGGAGCGACGACGGAACATCGCTTCCAATGAAGGCAGTGTTTCACTTCACTAAATTGAAAAACTGCGGTCTCGTGTTTGCAAGCGCGACAGCTGAGCGTTGGGTCTTAATTTCAATCCCCGGCAAAGTGTTATTGCATTTTTCCAGTAGGATTTCTTAGTAGCAGTCCGGGGTCTGGCTCGTCCCCTATGGGACTTAAACTAAACTTAACTGGTGAAATGTAGGTACCTTCAGCCCCGGATTTAGAATTAGGGCCCGCGCCCGACAGTATTTTTACCTTTATCATCATGATCATTTCAGCCATAACACGCCCACTGATGCTGCTGAACATAGGGCTCCCCCAAAGAACGCCACAACAACCGGTCTAGCGCTGCTCTTTGCGATCACTACGCTTCGTACGAATACACTATTCAGTGTATTCGTCTACCAAGCTTGAATTTGCCCCCCCCTAGATCCGGGGCTGGGTACCTTTGCCTACTCTCGGGGAATACAGGTGTGATTGTATCTCAATTCATGTAAATATACTAGGTACTTATATCATGTAATTGGTTTCTCGGAAATGGTTTTAGTGACTTGAATGAAATATTGTATTATGATAATATTTTACTTTCCAAGATTATCCATGAAAAAATGTTTCAAATAAAAAAAAATCTTTTACTCTGAAAATGAACAAAGCAAGGTCACCCAGATGCTGTTACGTTAAATAAGAAAATTGCATATTTCAGTATCTATACCGTGGTCCATTTTTACATGATTATTAGCTTGACGAAAACGCTAAACAAACCCTCAGCTTCTAAAAACCTATTCAATTAATCTGTTATCAAAACTCATGTCAACCACAGTGATTGGTTATTGTAACAATCAATATTTGACGCTGATTGGAATTAATTTGCTTTTAGAAACCTTCGCTTAAAACTGAAAGGGCTAAACAAAATAATAGAGAGAAACTGTCAAAGGGTTTTTGTAGAATAAAAGGCTTTTACCTGGTAAATACTTACCTGCTACCTATTACAACTTTCATGAGGAAACTTAAATCGATTTTCTTTATCAACAATTTGAAATCGAAGACCACCTTGTAGGTAATGCATTTACAATTCGTTTATCTTTATCCCACACTCGGACTATCCTTTTGTTTCCTAAAACAGGAAAATATGTCTCCATATTCTATAGAAAACAGTATTGTCTCGTCTAGTCTGTGCAACTAGTCGGATCCATATGTCTACCGGCGAACAGAACGTAATTAATCAAAACAGTCGGCGTTCAGTCTAGTGATTAAATTGATGAAGATTGTACGCAGCTGCGCTGTGCGGCGCGTCAGAACATTGTCAAACTGAGTCGTACCCGCTCCGCGGCCAGGGGTGCCTGACCTGAGGAGGGTAAAATCCTTAGGCAACTCTATGAATTATTATATCTCGAGATTTCCCTCGAGTGCGTGCCTATATAATTATTATCTTGCAAAATTTTACCAGAATCGTATGTCGTGAAAATCCTACAGAATTATAACATAATTAATATTTAAAACAGACGAGATTTTTCTCTGTTACCTTTTTGATGATTTTATATGTAATATACTTAGATACTAGAGTGATTTATTTTTCCGGACCAGGGGCTTTACCGCCTGCTCTTAAGGCAGTAATATATTTATTCTTGCTTAGTTTTCGTACTAAGACGACCTAAGAAGAAGTTTATTATATAAAACAGCATGCTGGATAGAGCATTATTACAGTGCAGTCAAATCAATCATGTTAGGGTTGTCTATTAATTAATGGGACGTGGGACAACCTCTCGTTATGTGATGTCATGTCACTTGCAGGACGCCAGGCGAAATAATGTTGTATAGGTACTAAATCATCCACGAGAGCTAATTATACCGTTTTTGGGGTGTAAATTGTTTAGGTAGAGTATTTTTAAGGTTTGAAGCCGCTAAAAAGGTTATTTATTTGTGGTAAATCTATATATAGATAAGTACCCTTTAGGCTTTAATAAAGGTCAAATTCGGCTATTAATCGGCCACATCTCATTAGGCTTCACTATTCCTTCAGGGAATACAAGCTTGAAGGGTACCGTTTAAAATCTGGAATCTGGATGCAGTTTTTCTCACAGCTTGTACTTTATTCTCTCTGTTGTGGTGCCGCGCCGCTTAAATTCTGTAGAGCAAAGTTTAGTTTGTTAATTAATTGCTAAAGTATAAAACATCACGTTCCTACATTGTGCAAAAGCAAAGCTTCAAATTCTAGTACACTTCAACAGCGTCCTCATCTTAAGTGTCACTTCACACGGTACTCCCGTTAAATCCTCTACCAACTTTTCCATTAACTATCCGTAGTTTGGAAAATAGCAGCGCCGTAAAGGTGTTTAGAGACCAAACGAACAGAGGGCACAAGTGTTGTGGCTCATGATGTTGATATTTTAAACTGGAGGAGAAAGTTAAGACAAATTAAACGTATCTATTCATGTTTCTCGTGAGCTTGGTTTAATTATTATAATGGTAATATTTTTGTAATTCCCGAGCCGATTTGTAGTTTGGTAAACTTAAGTTGATAAAAGCTTAACAGAAGACCATAATATAATTTTTTTTGTTTGTTTTTATTTTATAGGTAGGTATTATAAAATAAAAACAAACAAAAAAAATTATAGAACACCGACTGTTTGCACAGAGCAAATGAAAATCTACAAAATATAGGTAGGTATTTACCTACTGTTTTTGTCATGCTATGAGCTATCAAAGTTGTAGTTGACTTCTAACGATATGCATAGGTGTGAGGTCTCATTTTGCAGCTTGCTGCACTTCCTAGGAACCATTAAAATCCGTCAGGACTAATTCGAGTTCTCTGTTTTGCTCTACATTTGTATAGTCTAAACGAGCTTTTAGAGAGCGCTAATTACGATGTGTAGAGTCATCCCGAAATTACCAACCACGTTCATTGTCACACTGTGACGTCAAATTGGATCTCTGTAATTTACTCGGAATATGTTTAGCACAATACAACGTGTCTACCAAACTGAGTGACGATGACGAGTTCGCTGTATTATTATTTATTTGTTAGGTAAATAAACGTAGGCAAGTTTTATGTATTTTGTGTACTAATAAAATTATGATTAAGCTTATTAATTAGGTATGTCAGCTAACGAAGGTTTGACCTACTGTACAAAACTCTGGCAATATTAAAAAACACGGCGCGTGTCCTTCTTGGATAGACACATTTAAAACGATGCTTGGCTACATTTTCACAACAGAACCGGAACTCTTCTATCTGAAGAAATTTATTTTAATTAAACTTTACCTTTATTCTTAAAAAAAAGTATATATACCTATAATAAAATTAAAGCCCGTGTATAAAACCTTTTTATACAATCTTTCTTCGTCCTCGGTTTGCACAGGGTGATAACGCGGCATTCATTAGATAAAATATTAGAAATGCTTTATCATAATTGAAATCTGTAAAAGAAGGTGCATTCTTATCAACTTCACTTATTTTAGGAGGAAAAAGTGCTTTATTAACGCTTTTTTATATAAAAAATGTAAAATAGGTTGAAATTTTGGCTGATATAGCTCTTGCAAATCACGAGCGTGCGTCAAGATGAGGATTTCATAAACATTGATATAGGTAAATTACAATTATTGAAGCACGCTCCATAGAATGCAATTATTATAGGTACTCAAAGTGAGTAAATACTCTCGTATAGAATATTCTAGGCTATCGGTATCAGCACTACGTTCACCCGTCAACAGAGAACCTACCTTAAGGCGAAGGTAAATGGTAACGGCCAGTTTTAAATCTCTTATTTCGCCGTCAAATAATGCAGGTTAGTTGTGCAATTTTTTATGTTAAACTAGAACATATATACATCAATCGTACCTGTGAATATTTAACTATTGTTGTAAAATACTTAATGAAATAAATTCATGAATTCGTGTCTACCCAAAACATAAAAACGTAATTACTTTCAAACCGCTTAAGATATTTTCATGATTTGTTTTGTGTGAAAAGACTATGTTACTACCTATAATAATACCTGTTACTTTTTTTTTATTTTATGTTTTAGATACTAAAAAGTAATAATACGTCTAATTCTGCACAGCGCGCTCCTTGATAGGCGAGTCGTATTGCTCGGTGGATGTATGTCGCGTTGCTTGAGCTCAGCGCAGAACACTCAAGCTATACCGCCCAAATCACTCAAGGCCGTTGGCGTATACCGGGGCCTTAATTGGTCCTTTTCAAAGTTCAAACCACGGCAAACAATGTAGCATTGTTCATTATACCCCATTTACTCTACTTACCCCAGTCTCCTAAGCACAGGCATTCTTAGCACAAGAGTTGTTGCTCTTATTTACGATAGTGGCCAAGCAGGTTACTGCCTGGTACCTACTAGTATTTTCGTAGACAAACTTATCGTTGGCCAAAGCAAGTTGTAGTCGCAATTAAAAATGATACTTACGAGTATAATCTCAATATCAATACATTTTAAAAGAAAAGTCCTGACACTCCTGACTCAACTACTGGCTGACTCAGCAACGGCCAGCCCAAACCTGGACCTAGAAAACTGAAATTTGGAGAAAAGGTTTCCTTTATGATGTAGACGAGGAATAAAGTCGGATTTTTCGAAATTCCCACCGTATAGGGTCCATACACGCGGACGGAGTCACAAGCAAAAGCCAGTAAAATATTTTTAAAGCGAGTTGTACTAACCTACATCAACACGACGATCGTATCCTGAATTATTTGCATGTACAAATTAGTTAGAGCCCGTATTGACAGTGAATAAGAAGCAGCAGAGCATGCAATCACCCAAATTGAGTTTACTGTTACGGATAGTTTGACGTCACACCGAGGTTGTCTATCATTTTACATTTCCCGAGTAATTAACATTCAGTACACCGTCTTAGAATACAGCCGTAATTTATTTAACAACCCATAAGGCTTGATTAATAATTATAATTCGCTAATACAAGCTGTAGAAGTTTCGTTATACGTGAAAACATTAAACCCGTCGTTCGTGTTTCCTGCAATCTCTACTTGAATGAAGCCACGAATTCACTAGAAAATATAAAATATGTATATAAACATAGTATCAGAAACAATATTTTACGTGTATCAAATACAATAATTATTGTTTCAGAAACAAGTGATGTTTGTATCGTAAACATTCACTTATTTTGCGATGTAAGTATATTTCGTATATTTATAGTTTCAATGTTCTAGCTCCGTGATAATAAGGACGGAAAACCCTCTGAAACATTCGTCTCAGAAACATCTACGTGATGTATCTGAAACTGAACTTATATTGGTACTAAGGGAACGTCCATTAATCACGTGATGCTTTTTTAACAACTTTTTGATCCCCCTCTCCCCCTGGTGATACGATACCCAAGATCACGTGTATTTTTTTGGTACGATTTGTCTTATTTTTTTTCAGAATATTGTCTTTAAATACAGCAATTTTTTTTTCAGTTTAGAAATCGCACGTCCAACGAAAAAATAAATACACGTGATATCTCACTACACTCCCCCCCTCCCCCCTTGTGATATATCGTGATCTAGGACCGAAGGTATTTTCAGCATAATAAATGTCGCCCGCATAAGTGAATATTAAATTTGTGTTAGCCAGTTGCGAATTTGTATGTAGTTGGAACAAGTATGTAAAAAACCGGCCAAGTGCAAGTCGTACTCGCGCACCGAGGGTTCCGTATCTGTTTTGGACGTATATAAAGTGAAAAAAACCGGACCGCATAACTAATATAATAATTTTTATAATAATTTATTTATTTTCTTCCACAAATAACACTTATAACTAGGTAACTCTAGACGAAGATGATATGGTTGGACAATGTTTATTTGTGGGAGACTGGTGCCTGAACTAAGCCGAGGCCTGTATTTCAGGACACCAGGGACTCCCCCCTATAGGAAAGGAACAACGGCTTAGTAGATGATACAATAACAATACAAATTATTATTAGAAATAAAATACAATTTTAAGTGCTTAGGGCAATCGATTTCGAAAAATAAAATAAAAGAAAAAATTGTGTGAAGTGTAGTGAAGTTTGGTGTATGAGTTCGTGTGAGGTAGTAGGTACGTATGTAAGGGTGTGAGTAAGGGTGTGTGTGTCTGTGTGTGTGTGTGTGTGTGTGTGTGGGGGGGGGGGGGGTATGTCGAAATTAATGAAAGGATGGATGAGGTAGGTAGGTAACTTTATATGCAAACAAATTACTTTTTTATGACAAGCAACTCTTCAGTTTTTGCGTAATCCAATTTCAACAGCCAATTTGTTATTATTAATTTACATTTAGTTTTATCATAATTAAGAATACTTAATTCTTTATTTAATTTGTTGTAAAGTCTGACCCCTCGAAAAGTATAAAACTTTTGAGCAAAACCTGTTTTGGATCTAGTAGTGTTACATACTGAATAGTGCCTCCTAGTTATTGTTTTAGAGAGATCGAAGGAAGATGCATCAGAATGTTGACGGAGTATAGTGAAAAGGATGTAGATTTGTCTGACAGTTAAGACCTCAGCTTCCTGATATAAAGTAGCTGTAGGAAAAAGTCTTGGTTTGGAGAGGCCAACTTTTAGAACCAGCCTTTGGGCTCTTTCTATTTCCAACATTTTAGTTTTATCAGCACCTCCCCACGTTGTAACACAATATGTCAGGATGGATTGTACTAGCGCATAATACACCATTTTGAGTGTTTTACCGTCTGCTACATGTCTAAGTTGTTTGAAAATATAAGTCAGTTTTCGGACTTTTGTAGATAAATTGTGTATATGTTCATCAAATGACAATCTTTTATCAATGGTTACACCCAAATAGCGGATACTAAATTTGTTTGTGAAGGAATTTTGATGATTTTGAAAAAACTGCACTAGTTAGGTACATCGTTTTATTTTTGGTGCAATATTTGGGTCAATTCCTATCAGCTCTAACTATTTCAGATTTTTCGCTCCGCAAACTTCGGAGATAATGGTATTTTTTCAGACATTTTTCATTATATATGTCGAAAACTGTGAGACATAAAATTAAATAAAAATATATTCTGAAATGTGCAGATCAAGCCCTTTCATATGAAATTCATATTCCACTTGACTTAGTAACCCCACTTTAAAATTTCAGACCCCCACTCCGGCCCCTTTCGCAATGAAAATAAAATTGACTTTTTTCATTTGCAATAAAGTTAGGCAAGAATTCTTTATAACTGTTCCAAATTTCAAGTCGATAGCATTAGTAGTTGCTGAAATAACCAGGTGTGACAGACAGACAGACGAAGTCGCACAATAAGGGTTCCTTTTTTACCATTTTGGTACGGAACCCTAATATTAGAACCAAGGTTCGAAATTCATCGAATTGATAATCACCTATCTCCGATAGTTATCGGAGATAGGTGATTTGATGAATTATAATTCATGCACCTAGCCTTTTCCCAAATAAGACCGGTATTTGGAAGTTAGACCAGTTGTCACACTATCGGGCTTCTGAGGCCCTAGACAAGTTACTTTTCTGTTAGCGTTAGCGTCAAACGCTACGGATAAAATGTATGGAAATGACATTTGTGAGTCACGTGACTTTTCCGCAGGTAATGTCATTGCCATACATTTTGTGCTTATCGTTTGGCGTGAACGCTAACAGAAAAGCAACTTGTCTAGAGCCTCTGGCCACCTAACGACTGTCAAAGATATTGATATTTATGAAAACCAAGATCGATTGTTTAATGTATTCTCCGAGACAAAGATGGGTCTTCCTGTGTAAATAATGGTCACTCATGGACTGATTGCGGCAAGCACAGCTTAACTTCACAGATCGATCGATCAGCGCGGCTGGTATTTAGCCACGAGCCCCTCGTAATTATACATCCCAATTTTTTCTCTCTCTTAAGATAAGTAGGTATCAAACCCTGATTAGACTTGAAAATAAATATGTTTGGTCTCTTTCTCTCTCTCTAGTTTTATCTCTCATAAAAAACTTATTTTTTTTTTAGTTAAGCTCGCCACATCGTACAAGCAGAAACTATATAGGTAGGTACTACATATCTGTACAATAAAATCAAATAATGTTTCAAATACATGTATCCAGAACAAGTTGCGAAACATAATGTAGGTAGGTATTCCGAGAGTTTCCTCAGTACGGACGAGGCTTCGCGTGGTAACAATGATGAACATTAAAGCATCAGGTTAAATAAAAGCTCGTAATAAGTAAACAGTGCGGATATGAAAAGTTGGGGTAATTTGCGCGCCACAGAACATGCGGCCGGAAACATTGGCAACAAGAGGTGTTAAACTTTTAATTAGTTCGACAACTTTCAAAGAAGCATTAAGGTTCCTGGCCGCTTAAGCCCGACCTTTTGTTTTTCACTTTGTAATCAATGAGGATTTTTCAATGAGGACACTTTACGAACAAAAAAGATATACCTTCTTTATTTAACAATTTGTAGTTTCGCTGTAAACTTTGAAATATTCGATGAACAAGGAGAGATACTCGAAACGGAATGCCTGAACACGTAGGTATGCGAATATGGGAAAATAAGATTTGCAAAAATGTGAGGGTATAACGGAATTTTTCGGAAACATTCCATCGGCAGCTGCTGTATGTGAATTTTTTGAAATAGAATTCACCCGCTGAAAAGGCTGGGCACTAACTAAGTACCTACTACTTAAATTGCCTAGAAAGTACAATAGTTTTAACATTGTTGAAACTTGGTATTTGCTCGCAGTTTTATTGAACCAATAATTGAGAACTTAGATACGTAATTCTATTTTATTTTTACTTTGATATTTTTTTGTATTCATACTGATCTTGGGGAATTCGTTATCCTATTGTTGTAAATCCACTTATTTGATAACACAAGCAGTTGGAGAGTGGTAAATAGGAACGCTAGTGATGAGCAACTCACACAGATAGGTGAAAACAATCTAAGGTCTATTTTAAGACTATTATTTCCAACACGAAAATGCTATTAAAATTGAGGTAGAGTTTTATTGCCCTTGTTAACGTACTATTTTGGATCTCAAAATAGTACGTTAACAAGTTTCGTTCTCAAAGTTGTAAACTTGTATTGTAATGAAATTGATTTAAGACAATTAATAAAATATTTGGTTGGAATATTGAAATGTGGTTAAGAAAAGGCTTCCTGGGAATGTGTTTGTACATGTAAGAATTGTATCGGTTAACGTAGCCAGAATTAATTTGGCAAAATTTCATTATAAAATACTCAAAAGATTTAGGTACCTAATGGCAATGAACAAGTTCAATACAAAATGCGGACTTCAAATATTGTTTGTACACCATATTAAACTTTATACTGTTTACAGAAAAATCCCAAAAAGAGTAGCTCTTAAAAAGAGAGGGATTCCGAACCTGGAATTGCTACTTGTGAGATTTATGGACATAATATACAGGAGTAGAGAGTTAATGCCTTTGGGCTTCCAAGGCAAATAGTCATATTATACAGAAAGTTGCCAAGCAGTTGTCTATACCAACATTAAATGTACCTATCCACGCAATTATATCTGTAAGATATGGTGTAAGATATTATTATGATATGAAGAGATATAAATATGAATAGGTATAATTACTATAACCTATCACCTAATCTTAGACATAATAATAGGTCTTTACCTATGAAATTGCCGTTTTGTATGAAAAAATTTAAACGATTTTTTTTCATGTATTTTTTATTTGTATTAATCGAAGTAATCACCCATGCAATCAATGCATCTTTGCCAATGCAGTGGCAGTTTATGGATGCCCTTCTTAAAGAAATCAGCTGGACGGGAGGCAACAAAAGCTTCAAAAGCATTTTGTACTGCCTCTCAGATATTGAATTTTTGCCCGCCAAGAAGTTATCCAAATTCTGGAAAAAGTAGTAGTCTGTAGGCGCAAGGTCTGGTGAGTAGGGCGGGTGACGGAGAGCTTCCAACCCCAGTTCTTGCAACTTGGAGACCGTCTGCTGTGCAGTATCAGGTCGTGCGTTGTCGTGCAGGAGCAGCGGAGACGAGCGATTGACCAATGCTGGTTGGAGATGTGCCAGCTTCTTCATAATTGTGTTCAGTTCTTCACAGTACACATCTGCAGTAATGCTCACCCCGTTTGGTAAGAAGCTGTGATGAATCACACCGGCGCTAGACCACCAAACAGTGACCATCACTTTTCTAGGGGTAAGTTTTCGTTTAGGGCATTGTTTAGGTGCTGAACCAGGATCCAACCAACTTGCTGAGCGCTTGCGGTTATCAAACAGAATCCATTTCTCATCGCAGGTAACAATGCGGTTCAAAATTCCTTCATTTGTGTGTCTGTTGAGCAGTGCAAGGCACGTCTCGACGCGTACTTCGCGCTGGCGATCATTGAGTTCGTGGGGCAACCATTTGTCAAGCTTTTTAACCTTGCCAATTTGACGCAAATGGACCAATATTGTTTTGACGCTAACGTCGAAAGCTGCTGCTAATTCAGCCGTAGATTGTGTATCATCAGCTTCCACAATCGCCTTTAATTCGTCATTGTGGACCAAAGTCTTCGGACGACCGCGAGGTTCATTTTTCAGGTCGAAATTTCCAGAACGGAAGCGAGCAAACCAATAACAGGTGGTGCGTTGGTTTGTAGTGTTAGCTACGTAAGCGTCGTTGATGTTGCGTGCCGCTTGTGCCGCGTTGCTGCTACGACGGTACTCGTATTCCATAATTACTCGAATTTTTAACGTATCCATGATAACGAAAAAGATTGAAATGCGATGAAAATGTAACACTAATCAATAAACAAATGACTACTTTTGGAAAAAAAATCCATGTTTTTAAAATAAAATTAATTTGAAATTAGAATTCTTAGCCAAACAAAAATTATTTTGATTTGAAATGGCCAGTACTGCAGAACGGCAATTTCATAGGTAAAGACCTAATATTATTATGTGCATTTGTTTTGTTGTTTGCATACAATTGTCTCATATGATGAGGCAAAAATATGTTTCATTTCGTAAGTTAACATGATCATTCAACAGTTTTAAGCTACTTGTACACCGCTAGCACTAAGTGTTCATACTGTCGATATCACCGCATTAGACCATCCATAGACTGGTGATGTCAGGATAAGTGTGTTTGCTTAATCTATACTAATATTACAAAGAGGTAAAGTTTGTAAGTTTGTATGTAGGGGGTAATCTCCGGAACTACTGATACGATTCTGAAAATTCTTTCACTAATAGAAGCTGCATTATCACTGAGTGCTATAGGCTACTTTTTATCCTGGAAAAATGCGCAGTGGGTCACGCGGACGAAGTCACGGGCAAAGTGCTAGTGTGATTATATAGGTACCTACCTACCTACAGGACAAAGCTATTCTTTATTTTCTCAAAACCTAAACAAGTAGTAGCTCACGGATTATTGGACGGGGCTTAATTAAATGAGTTTACACATATTCACAATACATAATTACATAACACAATAATCATACATACACATTTTGTAGTAAAACAGACTTCAGTAACACAATTTAAAATTTATTAATTTTAATTACAACGCTTAACTGGATTGTGGTTTTCTTTACGATTTAAATATTCAGTGTTCTGTACAACGAATAAAGTTCTGAAAACAACAAACCAGGTGAAATAAATGGATTTATTATGTGCCCTCACAAGGCTTTACTTGACCTATTTTATTATGTTACTTAAGCTGAATAACATGGAAATTAGGTAAGTACTTATGCGAGTAAACAGCTTAACATGATTGAGATAAATTATGTTTTCACGGTGAATTCTCTAGTATTTTTAAATAATTCTTATTTACCAAGTCTAGTTGACTTGAGAGCCTGACATAACCTGATTTTTAAAGTAGGTTCCTTGTGTCGGTATTGGACTTGATAAGCGGGATACTGACTGCATGAGTTTAGTGGAGTTAGAACTACTTACCTACACAGGGTTGTATTACAGAATCGAACTCAATACTCAAGCCTACTCAAGCATTAGGTACTTAAAACTAGTTTCAACCAATCAAAATATGGCTTTAAATCTATGCTGAAGGCAAGATCTGTGCTTGAGTATCGTTCTGTAATAGGTACGAGCCTTACTTCACCAGTTTAATGTTTATTGGCGAGTAAAACAATAAACTATTCCGATATCTTTTGGTCGTCCGTCATCGTCAGGATGAAGTTGGAAAACTTGAGTTTTGTAAGTTACTCCGTCACATAATTTTGGAATGTAAACAAATCTTAAATAGGATATACAACCTTATAATACTCTTGTATTAAGACCACTTTTATCTGCAAAACTGATCACTATAAAATTGAAGTGTTATCAGAACTACATAGAAGTGCACAATTTCAACTCAATCGGATTACGGGAAGTGGGTGTGAAATCGATTACAAAATTCGATTGTTAGAGCTGCGGTTAGTTCGACGGGTGTGTAGACAGAACTGTTTTTTAATCTTTCCACTCTCAATAAATTATGGATTTTTAACCAGTACCTACCTAGATACGGTATTCTACCTATAACATTTTTTTTACGTTAACCGCGAAGGTTTTATTCGTTTAAGTTTTACCTTATAATTTTACAAATAGATCTGGGCATTTCCCACATAAATGCATGGGAATGAACATAAATTGCGTTGACTAGCCCCCGGAAACAAAGGCGGATAGGATTTATTCATAATTATTGTCATTTATTCGGACATGAAAGGTTACATTCATTTTTGTAAGAGATTAAGGCTGTGTCCCCAATAGGCAAACTGTTAGCGGCCGACTGAGTTTGCGGGCGTATCGGTTTAGTACGCCCTTCCATATATTTGAAATGGAGTGTCCACAGTTTGCCTACTGGGGACACAGCCTAAACCTGTAACGAGCGAGACTTGAATCCACGACAGCTGACGTACCGTGATATATCCCGGACCACTGACCTAACCCCCCGCCGCCGCGTCGTGCGGCTCGTGTCAGTCATTTCTAACAATATTGATTATTGAATTTAAAAGTCTTAAACCTTTTACAGCCGGAAGACGCTATTGCGTCACCCTTGGTCGGTGCTAAAAATCAGCGTTGTCGGTGTGGCATATTGGAATAATGAATTTCTATGTTGCCACATCACAACATTTTGCTGAGTGTCGACCTTTTCGTATGCGAATTATGCGACGCATTACGCGTTTGTTTTAATTGTATGTATTATTTTACTTTTAGTTAATTGTAATTTTATTCCTTTTTTTCATTGTCATGTTGTGTCTAACAAAAATATTTAAAAGCAGGTCTAAACTTGGCTGTAAAATATATAGTAAAATTATAATATCCATCCGAAATACCAAAAGCGAAAGTAAAAAAAATTAAAGATAAATGATTATTTGTGAAAACATGAGCGTATCGTAAAAAATAGTTTGCAAAGTAAAGACGTAAAATGTTGTGTACATACATTTTTATATAGGTAGCAAAATAATAATTTGTTATTTTACGAGTTTCTTAACTAATTACATTGTCTTCCTGATACCGCAACTGATGGAGCCAGATGTTCTCATTTTTCATGCAAATCGTTGTTTTATAGCAAAAAGTTGGCTAAATCTGTTGTTTTCTTAGGGCGCCTTTCCACCAGAGATGTGCGTGTTAGCTAAGCTGTGAGTAAGGGCAAGGCTACGAAACTACGTGTCTATTTCCACCAATCCTAAGTGCTGTAGTGGAGTGGGTACGATGTACTTACTAGAAATACGTGCTTTGTGCGAGTTAGTTGTGCGAGGAAGATGTGCGATGCGAGCTAGCGATGCAATGCGGTAGGGTAGCGCCCTCTACCCAACTCTGCTCCTTATTTAGCATAACTACATCACTCGCATACCTCGTTTCAGCGAGTATGAAAAAAAAATTCGCATCATCGAACCCTCTTCTACAAGATCTTACTTGAGCTAAGCTTATGAAAATCAAACGATCCTATTGGTGGGTATCGCACACATCCCTGGCTACGCATTCTCGCACGTCCCTGGTGGAGAGGCATCCGTATACCGCCCTATTTTTCATATTGAAAAAAGCTTTGTTTTTTAGTATCTATCTAAAAAAATCTGTTAAAATTAAATTATAATACTTGGTTGCTTGGCACCGTTATGAGACCGTTGTACCTATATAAGTCCTGAAAGCCGAAATATATGGTTATATTTCTGTAACATTTTTGATCAAATTATTTCATATCTTTATACACAATATAGGTATTAAGCTGTTCCATTTTATGGTCTTTTAGTATTAAATCTGGTTATAATAAAAACCAATTTACTTTGCAAGAGTAATATCAAAGAGTCTCCCTTTTATGTCTTCATCTAATTAGCTTAAAAGAAATAAATTAAGTCAGAACGTATTATAAAACCTTAGATATATTTATCTAATAACCACGTAAGTACCTACTTAAAATAATTCGATGATAGAGAATTAAGACAAAAAAAATCCTTTAGGGATAGTCTTTGTAAAAACAGACACTAATCCATTATTAACAGACAGGTCATTGAACTCTTGATAGAAACTCGCCAACGTTGCATATTTGTTTGCATAAAATCACATTTATTATCCGTGAAGAGTTAAAATAAGTTTTAATTAGTGCTGAAACATGGTAACGAGTATGATGGAGACATCTAATATCTGAGATTCCTGTTCTGACTTTCTGACTTATAAATTTGTAAGAAATTAAAGTATAAACTGTTACCTACAAGTTAACAACATAATAAGCTCCGCGTGAGTGTGTCAGTTAGATTTGTATCTTTAACCACACTTCATAAAAGATTGTGTGGTGTATTGGTGTAAAGTTATAACAGCCTTTAGTGTGATTTTTGGTTGTTAATAGTGAAATTCCCTGTAGTTTTTTTTTCTATAGGAAGAAAAGGAACACCCTTTCTATTGGATGAATTAAAGAAACAAAATACAATTACCTATAAATTAGCGTCGGCATGACACATAAAAACTAAATAAATTGTATTCATATGTATTAAGCCCGTCACAGACGTAGCTATAATATATATTAATATGAATCATAGCAAGGCATATTACGACATATTTTCTATATAAATTTTCGAGTGACCGCATACGCAGCTATAATATATATTTCTGAGACGTCACCGCTTCTATACGTTTCTATTTCTATATCTCGATATATTAATATATATTATAGCTACGTCTGTGACGGGCTTTAGGATGGATACTTTGTGTAAATCATGTGCGTTTAACAAAAACGTCATGTATCGCTTTTGTTCTATGAGGAAAATTGGGGCTGCTAATGTATAAATTATATTTTTTTATTGATACAGGTGCGACCTCTAAACCCGATACCTCATTAATAAACGGAGCGGAAAAAAGCCAGCTAAACCGCTTGGTCTCGTGAAATGAAAAAAAAAATAGTGCATAATATTTTTTTTTTCTAAATTAATAAAATCTTTATTATTTGGCTGGCTGCTCGACTGGGCAAAAGTAAGAATCTTTAAATCTTTTCACACATATTTTTTCTGAAAAAAGGTACCGTATGCCGTCTTCTTCTTTATTACCTGATCACTGATGATATTCACTAAGATTATATATCTAAACCGAGTTTTTTCCCCTGTCCGCACCTAGCTATCTAAACAAAATCAAATTTTCCAAGTCGCGTTTTCTTCCAGTCTAGGACTCTAGGTACAAATCAACTCACGTCGCAGAGTGGAGGTAGTCTTTGATATTCAAAAAGCACTTTAAAATGCGTCCATTCTTAATAATAAAAATGTTGTCGTTGCCGTTGAGAATTCTTTATTTTTTATTCAAGTTTTTCCATTTAGTTTTCCGCTATTTCTGCATTCTACTTAGTCTATGTTTTCGCTACGCTAGCCGTGTGTCAATGTACCTAGGTACTTATATAAGTATTTCACTTAGTAGACGGTTTCAGATGAAGTTAGTTTTCGATTCTTGGCAAAATGAGGCTAACATTTAAGTAAGTGATTTTGTAAATTGATATTTGACTATTTTCATGTTACAATGGGTAGTTCGTTCAAAGTTTATTTTGGTTTCAGTATATTCATGTCACTTGTGGCCTTTATTAAGTGTGAGTCTTCCTCTAAGCCGAATATTGTTTTTATTGTGGCAGATGATTTGGTAAGTCAAATTATATTGGTAGGTATTACGACACTAACTAATTATTATTTTAATATAAATAACATGAAATTGCTATTAAGAATATTTATTTAATTGGTTTGGTAGATTGAGCATATGTGTCCTGTACCCCGATCATGAGTGTTTTTGACGTACCTATAGTTACGTTAATGTAAGCATATTTTAAATTGAAAATATACGTTTGCTACACAACATTTATATAAATTAAATACTTAATTAATTTCTTTATATTTTTAAAAATGTGCAAATTGTATAAAATTTTATCAAAATGTTCTAGGGCTGTTGTATTTTAAATTCAAAATATGCTCACGTTAACGATACCTACTATACGTCAAAAAAACTCATGATAGGGGTACTGCTTTATTCTCAGATGTAGGTACCACTGACGACTATCCTCTGTCCCAAGCATTACAGTCCATCCAATGGTTGTCCAAAATACTTTTAGTCATCGATAAGGCCGCCAATTTGTACCTTTACAGGTTTAAAAAATTGTATTTTTTTTTGCACAGTAAAGAGGATTGTCTTGTAAAGTGGTCCTTGGGAAAGTATGGTATTGCTTCAGGCTATTCTGTCTGATTGAGTATTGCTCAATACCATCCATCGCTATTCAAAGTGGGTACCATCTACTCACTGTTGGATAAAAGACAAAATTTTTTGCCAAACGATTTTGCATTAGGTAGGTACTGTTTGTACTTTGTACGTAATGGACCCATTCTTAAGTCGTGGTAACCAAATTATTTAGTTTAAGACTCAAGTTAACTGGAACAAAAAACCAATCCCTATTCCCTGCATGTTTTCCATTTATTACTATGATTATTGTATAACCGCTAACAGGGTTGGGGCGATGTGAGTTTCCACGGCTCGGATCAAATAATGACTCCTAACATAGACGTGCTCGCATACCAGGGCGTCATAATTCCGCAGTACTATACCGACACACGCGGCACGCCAGCAAGAAGCGCGCTTTTCACCGGGAAATATCCTATAAGAACAGGTACGTTTTAGAAGCGAAGAAAGCGCATTCTTATACGGATCTCGGGTCAATTTATCTGTGTAATATTTTAAAGAGATACTGTTTGCCTTTCTATCCTTTCGTCAGTCGCATTTGAAAAACACAATTGATTTTGACCTCCAGGAGGCGAGGAAGTAAACTGCAAAATTAGCAGGTTAATGGTGATTATTTTAATGTAAGGTATTAAGTACAACTTGAGGAAAAAAATGATAAAATATGATATTATATAAAAAATATCTTTGATCGTTGTAACAACATATCTTTCAGATATTTAGAGTAGGTATTTACTCAGCATGGTAGCCCCATTAATTTATTTCTTCACCCGAAATATTCCACATCAAAAATTAATTATTTTAGATAAGAACAGTATCGTACGACGATTTGTTTCGTAATCAGTAATCACTTACAGTAGGTTAATTTATTCTTCACTTGTGATTTATTTCTTTGAAGTATCATTTTGCGAAGTCTCATAAATAGCACAATTTTATATAGGTATAACATTTGTAACTTTTGAGCTGATCAATACCTAATCAAAAATGGCCGTTAATTTATTCAGTATAAGCGCGTGTTAGACGTGAATTTATTGGTAGTTTTGATGTATGGACTTATAATTGAGATAATAATGCCCGTTTTCATTAAAACTAGGAGACACCTAAATGTGATGCCTAAATATTAAAAGGAGTTACCTAGCGCAAAAAAAAACAGTGTTTGTGAAAAAGGGCATTATACGAGTACTTTCAGTTAACGTGTTTTTAATATTTATTTGTGTTACGCAACATAGATATGACGCACAATATAGTTACAGAACATAGACAATGTCTATGTTCGAATGTTTATTAGACATCCCAAATTTCCAATAATTCCAAGACATCTGGAAATAGCTTCTCGTCTCTACTACTCTACCTACCTAATTTGTGTCATTAATAATTAAACAACATCTATCTGTTAAACAAGATATTCCAATAATGTTTACTAAATTATACATTCATGCACAGGTACACAAGGAGTCTCCATTACGTCTGCTGAGGACCGCGGAGTGCCTCCCACTGAGCGCCTTCTACCCCAACATTTACAACAATTGGGCTATACCACACATTTGATAGGTAAATGGGACCTCGGTAAATCCAGGGAACATTATCTACCCACTAATAGAGGCTTTGATACATTCTACGGCTTCTTAGGCAGCAGCGTGGATTACTATACGTATAACCACGTAGAGGTTAGTATAATATATTATATGTATTATGTGTTATACGTTCAGGTATTAGGAACACAAAGCAGCATTGTTAGGGGAAGAAAACACATCTTTTGTTTGAATTGAGGAATAGGATCTAGGAAAGTTCTTTTCTGTGTTGTTTGTATTCTTTGTAAAAATCTTTAGGGATATATCTGGGCAGTGGGCACGTTGATGATGAAGAATAGAAATATGAAATACATAACAATGGCAAATTACTATGTTTACTGAAACATGAGACATCATACTACCTCTTTTCAATATTTTTATCACTGCCGTAATCTTAAAGTAGGTCATAATGAGCCAGTAATCGACACTTGAAAGGAATCATTTGAAAAGTGGATAATTGATTGTTTTTAAGAGACAAGCTGTGCCCATGACTTCATCCTCGTGGAAGTTGGAAAACAAAACAATATCGTTATTTTCTTCTGTCAAACTGTACCACCCCATTTTACCCCTTCAGAGATGGAATTTCAAATCTGTAGGTCCACCGGTTTGAGCTGTGTGTTGAGTGTCAGTCAATCACGGTACGGTTTTATCAATGATATTGTGATAATGGTTATAAAACCACTAAAACCTATTTTGAAATACATTAACAGACATGGAACGATACTGTATTCTATGGACTCGATTTCTTTAATAATTTGGAGCCGATTGAAGATCAAAGGGGCCACCTCACCGAAGTACTAACAGACCGGGCTATAAAACGTACGTATGTTTAGTAATCAAAATGTTTGTAACGTACACACATGCATATTTATTTGTTGCACGCGTTTTTATTAATATATACAAAGTTAGAACATCACAGAATGTTAAAGCAATGAATAATGTTAAATGGTGCGAGGTTAATCACTTATTCGTTTAGTTATTCCAACGCGTAATTATGGTCAGCAATTCTCTATGCATAATAAATTAAAAGTCACACTAGAAAGCTATGCATAATAAATTAAAAGTCACACTTTGCAATGCTATGTCAATAGGGCTAACACCTTGGAAATATTAACCACGGGACGCGAAATAAGGTTCGTCCTCGTCTTTGTCCCCCTTGCTACGAATTGATTTTAGAGACGTATTTAGAGACACACGAGCCACTCGCCTCAGCCACAAACGCCGCCACAAACGCTATCATCTGAATCTGAAGCGCGCGACAGCCACTTATGGTCGGTGGTCGACACAAGTTTGTATACAAGTTGTATTGTGTAGGGCGAGGGCGGCGGCGCCCTTTGTGGCTGTCGCGAGTGGCTTGTGTGCGGCGAATCTATTACACGGTCTACGATACAGCCTTTTCAGTTTAGGAATAGGATAAGCAATAGGTGCACCCAACCTTCTGCGTCCCTTAAATGCTAATCGATCTGAATTTCATACATTTTTTGATCGTTTCGCGTCCCGTTGTTAATATGTATCGTAGGGTTCTACATAAACCTTGGGGTAAGTCGAACAAGTGGAGGTAAGACATTTAGGCCCGTATTACAGAACGCTACCCGAGCACAGATCTCGCCTTGAGCATAGATTAAAACTAGTTTCAACCAATCAAATAGCTTTAAATCTATGCTCAAGACGAGATCTGTGCTCGAGTACCTATTGTTCTGTAATACGATCCTTAGAGCTAAATTGTGCTTGGTTTGGATTGTGAATCAAATTTTTAATGAATTGATTGGAACTCTCATTTAGGTACAGACATTAGATAAAACAATAGTTTTACCTGATGTTTGTAGAAGAGTATAGGAGGAAGGCTATTTATACAATACGTAGAATTTATGATCTTTTATTCAGCCCATGTTTTTTTGCTAATAATCTTATTCTATACCTGGACACTTGGACAGCCTTAAAAATTATCTATCTCGTTACAGTAATAAGGAACCACAATACATCAGTGCCATTATATCTTCATATATCACACGCAGCCCCCCACACGGGAGGGGGGTACGTTAATCTGCAGACGCCTGAGGAGTTCATAGCCGCAAACGACCACATCGCACATTCGGCAAGGAGATTATACGCCGGTAACTAAACAGAATCAAATCTTATAGCCCCAATCCTATAGACCATAAGGCCTGTGGGATTGGGGCTTAAGGTAACCGTTATAGGCTCAGATGTAATTGCCAATTACGAGGGATGCTCTAAGGTAGCCCGCGAAATTAAAATCTTAAGCTTTTTACAATTTCTAGCTCAGTATCAGGTTGTATGTTGATCAAAATATGATTCGCGACAATAACAAGTAGGTAGATAATGATGTATTTTTAGAATAATAATCATAACAATTGGTTTCAAGTATTTATGTATGATTCATGAAATATTCATACTTGCTCTCAACTTTGACATTAAAATTATAGACTTGATACGATTTTGAACATTTTTATTTCGTAAATATAATTATCCCTACAGTCACGAATCGCATTAAAAAGCTGTAGATTGCAACAAACGAAAGAAAATTTGAATTTCCTCTTAAAACTTCAATGATTAGATTTTCAACGTAGATGCTGTTAATAGGAGATGCAAACCTTAGAATGTCATTAATGAGGTTATAGACTTGAAGTTGAACTTTAGATCGGACTTCGCGTAATTAATGTTTTTATGGAGCGAGCTTTTTGCTCCATCAAAAAATGGCAAATGACTTACTCGCTACGGGTAAAAGTTCACATAAGTACTTACTACACTTCATTTTGTGATCTTACTTGGCCGGGTAGAAAATACTCACGAATGGCTGCAAATTTAAATTGCTAATTTTCTCTAGTATTACTCAAATCGGGAAATAACTGAAAAGGTATGTATATTATGGTGAGACAGCAATATTGCCCACTTTTAACTATTGATTTTTTTTTTTAAGAAACACGGGCTATTTTTTACGATATCAGGGTTGGTCCCATAGTGGAAATTGTTCGTAATGTTGAGTATAATGGCCCACTTTCGCATGTAAGACGACTGTTAAATGTATGCTCCGTAATGTTTTGTACCAACTTATTGCAGATCTACAAGTGTGTCTCTACACAACAATTGCAACCATACCTATCAATATAATCAATTAACTGGTGCTTGTGTTCCGATATCTCAACAGGTCTCGTTACCGGCTTAGACAGGAGTGTTGGTCACGTTATATCTGCACTAGCCGAGCGGGAACTTCTCAACAACACTATTATCATTTTGGTTTCCGATAATGGTGCAGCTTCAACAGGATCAAACCGAAATTTCGGCTCGAATTTACCTCTGCGAGGCACAAAAGGCACGCCCTGGGAAGGTGCGGTGCGGACGACAGCGGTCGTATGGCACGCATCGATGCCATCCGAAATTTGGCCAGGTCTCTTTCACGTCACCGACTGGATGCCAACACTAATTGCCGCTGCAGGTGGCAATTATAACAGTACAATTGACGGCATCAATCAATGGAATGCTATAACAAAAGACGAGACACCTCCACGACGCGACGTATTAATAACAATGGACGATCTCAAAGACTGGGCAGCTTTCAGAGAAGGGAACTATAAAATAATTATAGGCAATGTGGAACCTCAAAAAAGTGAATACTACGGTATGGAGTTAAAAAGGTTTAGACTGCCCTCGTTTTCATACGATAATGTGTTGTTGAGCTCAGAAGCAGCACGTGTGTTTAGGGAGACGTTGTTTATAAATCTGGACATGAACATTACAGATATAAAACGCAACTGTTCTAATCTATATCGGAATCTTAATTTTTCAAATACAGAAGAGCTTTGCATACCTACAAAAGGTTAGTTCACAAAAAGTTTATGAATAACATGTAGGCTTAATTAGTGCAAGATTTCTAACACCATTTAATTACTTAATTACAGCAAAAGGATGTCTATTTGACTTGAGCGTGGATCCTGCAGAAACGAATGATTTGTGGTCCTCTCATCCGGAGATCGTGCAGCACATGGTCCTACGGTTGCGAATGTATTGGGCCGTAATAAATCCAAGACAGAAACCGGAGCTAGATCCAAGAGCAAATCCTGCACTTCACGATTTTATTTGGCTCCCCTGGCTTGGTAACGAAGAAAATGTATCAAAGGCTTTACAGGCATTCCCGTCTTTTCCTTTGCAAGTTTCCGTCGGTGAGCTACAATATTTAGTCGATTTTAATCTTAACGCGTTCAGAGATAATTTGACAAATTATGTGAAGAGCTCGGTTGACTCGTTCAAATATAATTTCCGCAGATTATTTTCGTTTTAAGTATTAAATAATATTGTTAGCAGAATGGGGTTGGAACCCGATTCTTGAGCAGAGCTGAGAAATAGATGGAGTCACCTAGCAGAGGGTATAGGTATTATAAGGCGATGCTGCGGGCTTGTTCAAAAGATTTGCTCTGTACCCGATATCTCTCACTTTTTTTTTAATTATGCCGAATATAATAATATTAATTATTAATCTATGAAAAATGAAAATTTAAAATTAATAAAATCTACATTTTGTTAAAAAATCACTCCCGTAACTTTTTTAATTGTACGTGGTTTATATTTTTATTAATGAAAGGGTTGCCAAAAACATGCTTGATGACTTGGATGGGCCGAAATAATGAATTTTATGAGCCGACGAGTTATTTTGTCGTCGCTTCGCCGCCCGCCCTTTGATCAAGGCGTGCATTAAAAAGGAAAATTGGTCAGCTTTTTGGGTTCGCATAGCTGGAAGAGCATCTGTGTTATTATGTTAAAATAAATAACAACATCCATCTACGTCTAAAAGGCGTAAAGGACTAACGAAATAATAATGTTTGGAGGAAGTTCGGCCATTTTTACTGCTTTATAAATACAGGGTGGCAGGTTAGACAGTGGAAATATTTTAAGTTGTTGTTCTGTTTAATACATTTTGTTGAGTTATGTGAACATAAATGTATGGAACAGCTGATTTTTTTTTCACGATTTCAGGGTTGGTCCCATAGTAAAAGTTGTTCATAATGATAAGCACAATGACCCCATAAAATATTTCCACTGTCTAACCTGCCACCCTGTATAGATAATAAATAAAAATGTGATAAATAAATGTATAGTTAATAGGTAATAGTAAGACATAAATAAGCGTCTTTATCTTTCGGAAAATCTGTGATTTACGAATCAGATCTAGAATAATGTGTCATGAATAAAAGATGGATAGCGTTTGCTTCCATTGGTGTCCATATCTACCTACAATTTGAACGAATTTTTGAAAGAAACAAAACAATGCTCTCGAATATTTTTTTCATAATTCGTATAAAAATAGTCTTCGTGTACCTACTTATTTATCGTTTCTCTTTAATATTCATTACCACATTGTTATACTTAAATACTGTAGAAGAATAAGCATTGTATTGTGATTTTGTGAAAATGTAAGGAAGGATCATTATAAAATGTAGATTAGTAAATATGTTTGGTAAATGTGTAAACCTCAGATCATAGAATTCTATGATCTGAGGTGTAAACTGTAGATTGTAAGATTATGACCGCTAAATAGAACCCATCTTTTAATTAATTTGATGGTTTCATTAACATTATAACTAGCTGTAACATTTGACTTGTATTTGATTCCCCGATCAGTATGTAAATTAAACAGATAATTATTACCTTTGAAAATCTTTACTGAATTCCTTTTGTCTGTAAAATTGTCGACTTTAAGGACATTAAATCAGGATTGATAGCAGGAACTGTGAACGCTACCCAAACGTTTTGAATCGACTTAGTATTGGCGTCATAAATCTTTTGACTCCGAGAGCCCCCTAATCTGAGTCCCGACAAGAAATATATGAGCCTTCGTTTGTACACCATTCTTACACTGAACCGCGAGAACAGGGAATCTGAAGAAAAACGTTCTCAATAGAAGCGCACCTAAGTTTTGAAGCCAACTTTTAATGATGGAACTTCACATTATCTATTCATGAGGTTGTCGTTGGAGTTTGAATATTCATTTCTGTGACATCAAATTATTTTCAATAGTTCTAATGAAAATGTCATGGTTATGGCGACCATCCAAACTAGGACGGTTGATAAATACCTTGTCGGTAATTATGGCTTTGCCTACATTAAGGGGGAGTAGCAGCTGATAGGCATTAACTTTTAGGTAGTAAGTTATTCATACTACAGGCGCGGCTTCTAAAAAAACAGCTGTTCTATATAAACATGCCTATAGAATCAAAATGTAGGGAATTATTGTGAATTAAAAAAAAACTGTATCACAACTTCTAAACTACGGATTTTCGCGGAACATATGTTGCGTTTAGATGAAACTTTGTGATGTCTACGACCCAAAAAAATATTTGGACTAGGTACTATAATAAACGGGCTACCCTGTATTTAAGAGATTTAAAAGTCAACTGAGGCGGGTGGGTCATGAACCCGCTACCCCTACCGTGCCGTGGCGTCGCTCTTCCAACTGAGCTACCGCGTGGACGTGGATAAGACGCAAGTAGCTCAGTTGAAAGAGCGACGCTGATTGTTTTTCTTTCAGAGGCTCAAAGTTGTTCTCATGCTACATGTCTATGTTTATAGCCCGTGCTAAAACTCCACGGATTCCCTACAGAGGGGTACAAGATTTGAATCCACTCGACCGCGCACCGCAGCGGCAGGCGGTGCCACACCGCTCCGTGTGTTATTCGCCAGTCCTAAATACCTTACCAAATGAAAACATTTTTAACTAAAGTTGCAAAAGTTTCTAAAAAAATCTATTTGCTCCCGATACCAATAATTAAAGTTAGCGTCGTTGGTCTCGTAGGACTACTGAGCTTGGGGTCGTAAATTCGATCTTCGAGTTGGCAAAGTTTCTATTAGGAAATGTTTAGTACCTAGCAGCCCAGAGTCTGGATTTGTGACCAGTTAATGGCAATAGGCTCGCCCTCTATTAGCTACTGGGACAGATGGAACTTATACATAACTGGCGAAATTTGGGTGTACTGTGCACCTCTCCCTTTGGGGAATAGGTACATACGTGGCATGTGTAATACATTTTCTTTTATTTTATTTCCATGCCAAATTCAGTTCTCGGTGGAATACCTAAAGTTGAAAAAACTATAACAGTGACGAATCGCACTATACTAAACTTCCAACACCATTTTCTCGGATGTTATTTATTCGGAGCTAAAGGATTGGCGCGGTATCGATATTGTGAATGCTCTCATTGTTTATCCTGTAAAAATAGTTTATCCGAACGAGAATGTATCGATATCTTTGTACAATGATTTTTTGTATATTTATTTTATTCCCCTTCGACTTTGAGCTACATTACGTCTCTGAGATTCACTAATATTATAAATGTGAAAGTTGCGCGTGTGTGTGTGTGTGTGTGTGTATGTTTGTTACGTCTTCACGCTGAAACGGCTGGACGGGTTTGGATGAAATTTGGCACACAGATAGATTATAATCTGGAAAAACACATAGGCTACTTTTTATCCCGACAAACGCGGGCCAAGCCGCGGGCGGAAGTTAGTAAAAATATAATTTCATTTTTCTAATTAAATCTATCTAGAATCAGAAGCTGGTTTTTTGATCATTCACAACATCTATATTTTTTAGCCTTTGGTTTTTTCTTATTTCCCGGTCGGAAAAAGTTTATGGGTTTTTCTAAAAGCCTAGAGTTGTGCCTAGTAATAAGTCATTATGCTCATCCCGATAAGATGCAGTAGGTACAGTCATTGACTAACTGGTCTTATATACTTTCATTCAGCAGTAAATACACTCTTGCCTAACCCTACGAAAATACACGTGACCTAATAACCCTACACCATCGCACTTGGCAAATAAGTGTGATTCTATTTGCATGCATTGCCAAGTAACAAAGAAGTGTGCATTTTTGTCCCGAAGAAGTTTATCAGTGAATTGCCATCGGGGATGCCACGCTGGCAACGCGCCAGCCTGCGTTCCTAACAACTTTATTATGCATTACCGGGTGCGCGTCAACCCTAAATAAGCAACAGTTCACTTGCCAAGTTTTGGCTTTACATTTTCATTAGATGGCGGTCTGTCAACGCGAGTGTGATATTAGCGCATAATTTGTGATAACAGCCGCTCAAGATTTTGAACATATCAAGTTTAATAAGATTAAATATAGGTAAAGGACACGGCGGACGCCGATAGAACGCTGGGCTTCAAATTGTGTATGTCGGTACAGATATGAAATTAGTTTGGTGTGATCGAGTATTTCAAGAGTATTTAAATTTATTTTTTATTTGTTTTTGTACGTAATTGGATTAAAGAGAAATCTTTGTATTTGTGACAGTGAGGTTAAGTAGGTATGGTGTGAATGATTCAATGAAGTACAGCCCGACTAATGAGTTCTCAATTCAAAGGTTTTAGTTGCTGTCGACATGATATTCTATGGAGGCACGCGCCATCCAGCATGCACCCGTTTTTGTTTTATTGGTTTTTTCAAAATGTCAACGGCATAATCATTTTATTTCTTATTATTTCGATTTTTGATTCCAATTCTTAATCTCTAAGATAAATTAGGCAAAGAACAATTAAAATATATTTAAGCTTTTATTACTGTACCATATCAAGCCCAAAACTACCAACGTCCTTTATATAACAACTGGAGTATTTGTTTTAGGCTGTTGTTCCTGGTAATTCAAGGTTCCAAACTGGCAGTTCCGATATAATGGTTTCAATTTCAGCTGTTTCTTGGTTAATTTTTCACATCGCTGACTGACGGTAAAAGAAAACAAGGAAAGTCACAGTGTAAAGTAAAATACTTTCAGTTGATCGTAAAATCAACCAGTTTTATGACAGTCCCCATTTGTACTTAACTAGCTTTCCGCTTCCGCGGCTTCACTCGCTAAGGAGATGAAAAAAGTATGTTTCTTTATACAAACTTTACCACTCTTTTTCACTCCCTTAGATCCCTAAGGGAGTGAAAAAGAGTGGTAAAGTTTAAAAAAAAGAATTAAAAAAAAATCCTTCTTATTGCACCTCTCAGGTACCTGCTCACGGATTATTTCCTCTTAATTTCAAATCTCTAGGTCCACTGGTTTAGGCTGCGTTATTTAGGTATTTAGGTTTGCGTTGTCTGTCAGTGTAAGTCAGCCACGGCATTCTTTTATAAGTGTAGGTACCGGCGTGAGTCATGAGCACAGATCGCGCATGTACGGCCCAATAAACAATAGACAGTTGACAATCGCGTGCAGCCTCGGCGCACCCGCCTTCTTAATTCCGCCAAAGAGACCAAAATATCAACTAATGCGCAGGTTTGTGCTCAAGACTGGTGCTGGTACCAGCACCCTGTACCTGAGCGCAAACCTGTACCTATACTATGAAATAAAATATAAGTTCCTTCCTTGTAATTTGGCTATCACTACCATATTATTATGCAATAATATACATTTTTTCTATTCCAGTTTCTAAAGGTTATCAAATCCATCTCGGTGTCATCAGTCAATCTGTGTTTACTAATTCCCAAACATCACGGCTGAAGGTGACTTTTGGTCTTATTGGAAGGTCAGCCTGATCTGTATACGGTCAACCTTATCAGTAGTCAGTAGCATAAAAAAATATGGTTAATCAAACTACCTTATCATCCTGAATACATCAACCGATGACACGGTTGGTGCAGCGGCTGACCGGTTGGCTGATGTGCTATGTGTCGCGAGTTAGATTCTCGCACGGAGGAAATATTATTAGGTTTTTATTTTAGGTGGGAATATTTTTTATTATGTATGGACGCCATTTTATTACCAGTTAAACTGAACGCCTTTCGTTGATAATCTGACTGGTGCATTGATGGATCAGTGATAATTCGACGCACTCATAGAATATTTTATTATAATACTTAATACCTATTGTCCAACGTAGTGTCCTTTATCACGTACTCGTATATATCTTAGATTCTAAGGACCAAAATAAACTTCTAATACATCTCGACATTATCTGATTGTAAGTTGTTCATTCTTGTTAGAATTCCACGTTTTGAGGTCCTCTAGTTAGAAAGTTCCGCGGGACGTGGGAACACCTTGCAAACTCCTTTGAACATTCATAACTCGTAATAAAATTTGTGCATTTTAGAAAACCGCAATACCCTATACGGGGGAATATGGGAAACTTTTCGTTTACGCCAGGAATACTAAAATTGTAGGTCGTTTTATCTTTTGTAGCTTCTAGGTTGTAGGTAGTGAGGATGTAGGGTTCGTTACTGAATACAAATGTGACAATTGTCTAGTTTATCAGGCTATTTGTAAGTTCGTAACTTATACACGACTATTTGGCTATAAATATTGGGCAAACGGGTGAAATTCATTGATAGCCCGTACAGTGGTTGTAGTAGGTCCTCCATTACAATGGAAATGTAGTCATCATCTGCCTAGCCTTTTCCCAAATTATATTGGGGTCGGCATCCAGTCTAACTAGTTTTGGCTGAATATCAATATTTTACGTGGAGCGACTGCCATCTGACCTCCACAATAATGGGTAATACCGGTATTCGAATGTTAGACCAGCTGTCAGACTTTTAGGGCATCTGACTACCCGTAATGATTGTCAAAGATATTCCTATGACAACCGGGACCGACTACTTAACGTGCTCTCCGAGGCACGGAGGGGTCTCGATGTGTAAAGAACGGTCACCCATCCAAGGACTGACCGCGGCAAGCGCAGCTTAACCTCGCAGATCGATCGATCAGCGCGGCCGTCATTTAGCCACGAGCCCCCAGCCCCCTACAATGGAAATGTAGTAATGTGGTAAAATGAGCACAGTTATCTATTACCTAAACAGTATCATTTTATACTGTTGCTAATTGCAATTGCTATCAATAGTTTGTAAAAATATTATTACAACATACATACAGACCTATAAGTTGCAAACTAGCTGGCCTAACCTTTGATCTGTAACGCCTTATTATCAGCTGCATACCTATGATACCCATCTAGGTATCTTCTTATACAGGGTGGCAGGTTAAACAGTGGAAATATTTTAAGGGGTCATTGTACTCATCATTATGAACAACTTTTGCTATGGCACCAATCCGGAAATCGCAAAAAAAAAACAGCTGTCCCATACATTTTGTTGAGTTATGTGAACACAAATGTATGGAACAGCTGATTTTTATTTCGCGATTTCAGGGTTGGTCCCATAATAAAAGTTGTTCATAATGATGAGTACAATGACCCCTTAAAATATTTCCACTGTCTAACCTGCCTGTCTAACCCGTATAGTAAAATGGCAAAAGCGAAAAAGTCTGTACATTGGAAATATTTACACGAAAAACAGCTAAGGATACTAGAGTTACAGATACAACACGGACCAATAATTTAAAAAAGTGATGACTTTTTATTTGTTGCCACATCACATGAGAACGACTGAACGGATTTCAGTAAAACTTTTGGGTCCGTTCGTTGTGCTCCCGGTTTCCATTGCGTTCGTGTTGTTTGCACCCGATTCTGTTTTAGGTACGATCAATTTAATTCAAAGCAATTTGAACCTTACTATAAAATGTTCTATGATCTATGTTTTATCTCGATTGGTTAAGAAGATCCTAAAATATAGATTGATCGCAATTGTAATAAATATTTTTTTAAGTCTCTTTATCATCATAATCGACAATCTTTTTATCACTGATAAGAAAGAAAATTCGGGATGAAAGATGTAAGAAATATTTATAATATTTGTGTGAAGGTACGAATTGAATATCCTACGTACATTTATGTACCTAACTGTATCAATTCTACTACTTTTTACTACTTAACATACTTTTACTTACTTTTCATACCTATATAATAATAATATCAGCCCTGTTTATAAACTGTCCCACTGCTGGGCACGGGCCTTCTCTCAGAACGAGAGGGGGTAGGCCATAGTCCACCACGCTGGCCAAGTGCAGGTTGGCAGACTTCACACACCTTCAAGAACTTTATGGAGAACTCTCAGGCATGCAGGTTTCCTCACGATGTTTTCCTTCACCGTTAAAGCAAGTGATAATTAATTTCTAATACGCACATGACTCCGAAAAGTCAGCGGTGCGTGCCTCGGGATCGAACTCGAACCATTCGCCGTGGGGGGCACATGGTTAGACCACTAAGCTATCACTGCACTGCCTTTTCACTTGCTTTTTTGTACTTTCATACCTATATGTATAATTATTTTTATTCGTTTCAAAAAATATGTATATAGGTATGACTACCAGATATTTTTTTAAAATATTGTTTATAACAAGAATCCTACGTTGTATTATAGATAAAATGTTTGCTGTCGAGTTGTTTGTGATTACGGAGAATTTATTCATTACAAAATTTCTGTAACGTAAGTAGGTATTGATAAGGTTATAAATATGAATTTATCAATTTTACATTACATACCTATTCATGAAATGTCTCCGTTGATGTATACAATTCAAATCTACAAATATGGAAGTTACCGTTCAATGTATAAAATTCTAATTATATTATGTTTCTGAATAAAAGCCTGGAACGGTCCTTTCATAAGCTCACAAAGTGACATAATCCTTGAATTTAATAAATTACCCCGCAAATTGAGACTTATATAACAAGAATGAAATTAAAGGGGGCAAAATGACTTTGTGTAGGTAAGCTTTTACCGTAGGTATATACCTACCTAAATTCGTTATAGGTAGGTACCTAAATGAAAGGAAATTATTTATTTTGCATTTCGGTAGCCAAAGAGCCACTTGTCACAAGCATTTCCTGATTACGTCCAAAGTAATTAAAACACTTCTGGCTTCACAAAAGGCGCGTGACATCAATATTTAGAGTCTCTCAAGTCGGGAGACCGATACAAGAACGCTCAAGCCATGGTATTAACTAGTCAGCCAATCAGTAAGGCAGCCCCATTCCCAGCTATGTCCTGGGCGGGACCAGTCCCTATTTTAGAGAAGGCAACGGGTAACGACCTGGGCCCCAAGTCTGCTATTGCAATTGTCATAATCGTGTCAGAATAGTCTCATAATGACATCGTTTTGACCTATGACTAGGGCTGCCATCACCTAAATTGCTGACGCCGGACAAAAACTTTAAAAACCCCGGACATTTGGGTGAAATTGAGTATTTTTCCCGGACGCCCTCGAAAAAAAATATTTCATCGATCAGGATTCCTCTGACACAACCCACATTTTTGAAACCCCTACCGGACGCTCCCCGGACGCCCTCTAAACTAGGACAAATCCGGGGAATCCCGGACGGATGGCAGCCCTACCTATGACCGAAGAGATAGTCTCTCTAAGCCATCAATGACCGAAGCTTTTGACGTAGGTTTTGACAGTAATTATGATGTCATTATGACACCATACTTACACAATTGCAATAGCAGACTTGGGGCCCTGAAGTAGAACACTAGTACCTGCACTCATGTTAGCAAAACGCGAATATTTAATAAAAATAATTTCATTTGACAAAATCATTATTTATATCGCGAACAACAATATTTAGGTGACCTATTTTTCAGACAATGGCGCCAATAAACTGAACTTTCATCGTACAGATAACGGTTCTGTTCATTCAGAGAGTTGAATCAATTTTTTCCCTTTTTTTGTGAATTTATATTTTACCTCTTCCGCATCTTACATCCATTGATGTTACGCGAGTTACGTCCGTTCTTCAGTTTGTAAACGTTGATAAAATCCCTTTTCTTAAAAGAACATTTATATTTATTTGAGATTTTATTTATGATATAATTAACTAATTTATTCTACTCAGTATACCTAGTAAGATTGATTTGAAATATTATCTGCTTCATATCAGTTCTAAAATAGTTCGATATCAGAGTCGGAAACTCGCAGAGCATCTAAGCAGGGGGGAGCGGAGCATGAATCGTCGTAAATACATTACTACACTACTAACTAGCAATCGGATTACCTACAGATTGGACGTGCTAAACGATTTGTACGCATGAATACGCAACGGCCCAATTGGATGACATATAGGTACTTGTATGTTAGAGGAATACTGATGAATCATTGCGATGACTATGTGATATAAAACGGTTTTCATATAATAATAATTATAATGCTTAAAAACAAACTCAACAAATAATCCTCTGAGTAAGTAGCTCATACAGCTGGTATAATTTAAGATTAAGAACAAAAATTATTACAATAACAAAGACGAAAATTAAAAAGTAAAGTTAGTAGTCAGCATTATATAAGCATAAAAATTATGACAGATTTTGCCTAGCTAATTCACTTTTAACTTAGGCTTAACTAGATAAGGTTGGGAAGACTTAAAAAGAACGTGATGGAATAAAGTTTAATATAGTTAAAGTAGAAAGATAAAACTTTCTTGTGTTGGTAAAAGATTTAAACAAAAGAAAATGTCGCCAATCACGCTTGTCGATTTAATTCTAAGATAGGTACCTATGAGAACCAGCTGTTTACCGCGGTTTTACCCCCGTTGCTTGGCTCCTAAGGGTCGTAGCATAATTTTAAATAGCCTATACTATTCCTCCCAAATCTGGCTATCATATTATACAAAAAGTTTTTTTCGAATCCGACTGAAATTTCCAGAGATTAGCGCGTTCAAACAAACAAACAAACTCTTCAGCTTTCTATCGATTTTTATCTTTGTATCAAATTTAAAGTGTTCCATATAATTATATTTATTTGCGATATAGTATTTTCGTTATTTGAAGCAAAATTAGCACAATCAGCTTATAATGTTCCCACTGCTGGGACTTTTTTTTTTTTTTTTTTTGAGGATGGGAAATCATCAAATGACCCCTCCCGCTCTGGGCGGAGCGGAAGGGAGTGTCAGACTCTTACTGACTAAAACTCACCCATGTTCCTTCTTTAGCCCTTTTGTCCGGGTCAGCGGTATCCCTTCCGGACAATCCCGCTTTCCCGGCAGGCTTGGGCCCTAATGGGCCCCCTCTCTGATGCTGACATCTCTTTGAGGCGCGCGTGGAACACGTACGCGCCGTTCGGCACGGGCCTGGTCCTGATCGGACGGTGAGCTACCCATTACTCACCGCCCGCAGGCCCGCGCTTACGGTGGCCGGGAGTCGTCACGCGGCTCCCGACGCCCGGAGCGTCTACCGCGGCGGCTTGGACGGGAGAATCTCTCCCTCTCCCGTCCCGCCGCCTCCTTCACTAGCATGACTGCTTCGCAGAAGGAGGCGACTGCGATATAGTATTTTCGTTATTTGAAGCAAAATTCGCACAATCAGAATGTTCCCACTGCTGGGACTTAGAGTGCGTTTCCACCAGAAATGTGTGTGAGGGATGTGTTTGTTAAGAACCAATAGAATCGCTTCATTTACCAACGCTTTCATTTGCTTCAGGTAAGTGAAGTGATTCTATTGGTTCTTAACAAACACATCGCTCGCCCAAAATCATCTTTGGTAGAAACGCACCCTTAGACCCTGGGACTCAGACCTCCTCCGTAAATGGTAGAGTCGTAGTTCCCCACGCAGGTCTAGTGCGGGTTGGTAGACGTGACATGTCTTCGAATTTTTGGTTCTAACGACATGTCTGTTTCCTCACGATGTTTTCCTTCACCGTTTTACAGAGAACAATTTATCATTATTAAAATCAGGAAAAAAAAATCTCACTCGGTAAAGGAATTCTCAAACAGAAAAAGAATATATGTGATTTATTTTGTGGATGCGACGATGTAGTGGCATTTTTAATCATGATCATAATCTAGTTGTAATATTACAAACTCCATATCTCTAGCTTAGCTTCTGTTCCGAGCTCTGTCATAGATGACAGAGCTCGGAACAGAAGCTAAGCTAGAGATATGGAGTTTTTTACGATGTAGTGGCATTTTTAATCATGATCATAATCTAGTTGTAATATTACAAACTCCATATCTCTAGCTTAGCTTCTGTATGATCATGATTAAAAATGCCACTACATCGTAATACAGTAATAGAGCATAAAGAATTAGAAGCAAAACCTTGTTTGTTAGTAGACTAACAAACAAGGTTTTGCTTCTAATTCTAAATCAAGTTACCATGTATTACTGATGATGTAATTAGTTACCAGCTAACGAGAAACGCAAATATTAATGAATCTCGGGACAGGAGCTCTTTCACGACGTTCCTCGAATTTTGTCTGTTCAAAGTCTACATATTACCCACGTAACTATCACGAATCTTTTTGTGAGATAATCATCTCTCGCTTTTCTTGTAATCTTAATCTTTTACGCACGTTTTCAATAATCTGTCCATCATGAGGGAATTTTATCTAGTAGGTAAATAAAAATTACGGATAGATAGGTACATTATTGAAAACGGCCATTAGTGGTAGGTATGTCAATTTATGAATGAAACATTTGAAATGGAAAGGTAAGAAAAAGTACTCATATTATTTTTAGGGACAGGCCTTTGGAGATTCCCCATATTATTATCCAATAACTGGCACTGGGCCTGCGTGGTGGACTACGACTCACTTTGTGTCCTACCAGTAGAAACATTAAAGTATTACCCAATAATTAGGTTGTGGAGGTCAGATGGCAGTCGCTCAACGTAAAATATATTTTTTTTGTTTTTTAAAACGTTGCCCCACACTAGGATTTCCTGTGTCGTAGGTTCGTTTACAGACACATATTTCACATACCTACACAAACAGCCAGACCCAGTGGGTGAATCGAACCCGCGACACGTCTCGCAGCAGCCAATCTCTCAGCCACTGCGAAAACCGTGCGGCCATGTTATTCAAGTCGACCCCAACCTAGTTTGCGATAAGGCTAGGCGGACTAAGGTTTGGTTGACCAAAGTAACGATAGCCAATCCTATCAAGGGACACGAGATTTGAGTACAAGTTAAATTTGAACCAGCTTTCAGTATACGGAGGTAAGACTATTTCTACGTATCTACCGTAACTATCAGTGTAAAATGATAGTCACGTACACGCTATAGAGAAATTGATTAGGCCTTCTCAAATATTTCGGTTTTCCTTCACAAAATACCTACGTCGGTAACGAAATGGAAAAGTTTGCGGCTGAGAATTTACTGTTTGTTAGCTCGCTTACATACACGAAGTTGAAACACAAATAAGGTATAACTTTCCCTAATATACTGATTATCCCAATATTCCTGATATTTGCTTTTTGAATACACGTAAAGGTGAAGGTTGTTCCTACGTTTTGGTAATATGTGTAACCAATTTCGCTCCATATTGGGAACTGAGTTTTATTGGCACCTGTGTTTATGTTATAAATTTAAGTAGGGAAATAATTTTTTTACTTCTTCTTCTTTCGTCTGCATGATTGCTTTGACGATTTATTAATTAATAGGTACGTGAATAGAAAACTTTGTATCTCTTTTTAAACATATTGCGCGCACGGAGGAGTGTGTTTGGCATAGTTAAAGTTTCCATGGAAAAAGAGTGAAAAAAGTAAAAAAAAATATAACTAATACGGTCGAACTTCGGCCACTGGGGGACCACTAGTTTTAATTTTTGCTAATTAACATTGTTGTGTACCACTTTGTGTAATTGATTTATATAAGGTCTTACCATTCTTAGATCAATATTTTTTTCGTTTGTATGGCATCTTTACCACCTATAGATGTGCCTCTTAAAATATTTCGAGTATGAAGGGTAGGACCCTATATAATCAGCATCTATTTTACCTTTACCCACTTTTTATTCCTTCTTTACCTCTTCTATTCAAACATAAAATAATTGATAATTGTAAAACACTGTAGATACAGACCTAATATTTTAGAATGTTGAAATAAAGCAATCAAATTCAACTATCAATAAAAACTTTATTCATTTCAAAACGATTTATTTCCTCGTCAACAAAACAAAGGATTTATAACAAATTTTATAAAAAAGTAATTCGATTCGTTCCATCAATATCTCGGGAACCTTTTGTTTAATTATAATGAGAGAGTTTTGTTAAATAAAACCACAATATTGAAGAATGGTTACGTCTGGTTGTGTCATTTAATTAAATCTATCTACTGGCCAACGGTTGATCGTTAACGAAATATTAAATTAAGGATCGGAATAGCTGACGAGAAAGAACGACGTTCATAATAGAGGGTCGGTTAAATTGCAAGCACTTCGTATTATCTTGTAGTAGTATCTAGTAAGTATACTTAATCAGTAAAAGAAAATGTTTGATAAAATTAAATCATAAGTTTAGGTAGGATATCACATATATTTTGAACCTATTGTATGTGTGTTAATATGGAATAAATTTATGAAACACAAGCTATTGAAGCCAAAACAATTGTAGGTAGGTACCTAGGTAGCTGAAATAATAAGAATTTAGTCAAAGTTTAAAGCTATTGCGATTAAAAGTGATTTACATCATCTGCTTTGCTTAAAGATCAACGATATCTTGTCATTAATTTTAAATTCAGGAAATATTTTTCATTTTCATAATATTCAATTCACATCGGTGATTTATTATTATGATGCACGATATCGATTTTAATAATACAAAATTAAAATTTATTAGAACAGCTTATGAAAATAGATTTTTGATTTATATAACGTGGCTCTATTATGTTAAAATGTACAAGCTATTATATAATGTAGGTTGTATATAATAAAAAAGCGCAACAATGAAGGTGAAAAATATAAAGCGCAAAGAAAGCCAAAAGATGGATTTGACGATATGGATACAAAATACAATGGACCATAACCGTCACGTCATGACGTCACGTATCGGCCAAACGACGAGCCGTAACACCGGCCAGGTATACAACGGGTAGGTACCACAGGTAGAACGTAACATGTCAAATCTTTTCATGCCGCATAAAAGGCGTGTTGTGCTATCGGCAGATAACAATTTTACGTGTGCTCGTAGGTTTTTTTTATTCCTTTTTGTACGGATGCTACCCTAATTTGGATCGAACTTGTCGGGTTGTCAGTTTGCAAAATAATTGGACAATGTGTGTGTGACTGATATATTATGATATTATGCTTTTTGCTTTTTCGCTAAACTACTTATAAGGGAATAATATTTATAAAAGGTCATTCGAAGAATTATATAAGTATTTATAGCCAAATAATCGAAACAGTAAATTCTAAACGTGTTTTTGTTTACGCTCCGTAACAGTCACAGGTAACATTATTTAAAGATTATACTCAAAACTCAAACACGTAACGGTGCGATTGCATCACAGCAGTTTGCTCACAAGTTTGCCGTTGTTTCGTGTACAAAGGCTTTTGAACTTGACAGTTAGGAAAGGTCATTCTCAAAAACAACAGGTAAACCGCAATGTTACGTAGGTCTCATAAATAACCGCAGAACCTTGACATTGATATTGAAAATTACCGAATCCATTTCGTACTTTTTGTGTGAAGTTGTTATGCTAATCATGCTTTCGACAATTTTTCGAAGCTCAACGGTCATGGTGAGTATGATGACCAGTTAGTTGCCGCGCCGGTTGGAGTGTGAGGGAGAAAGCACGACCGCGCGTCAACGCGTCAGTGCCTCCCGCGGAACACCCGGCATTTATCGCGGCGCATTCTCGTATACCGCGCGTTCTCCCTGCTCGGATATCCCGCACATGTATTCCGCGAGTGTACATCTGTGAATATCTTTTGTGATCTCTGGATGTTTTGCGTACAACCATGGGTGGACGACTAGTGTTGTTGTTAGTGATGTGCACGGGACTCGTTCTCGCAGACAGGAAACTTACCGTTGTCGAGAAAATTAGAGGAGACGGAGACCTCTCGCAGGTATTATAAACTTTCTAATGAGTAGGTACTTAAGTAGTTTTAAAAGTCTTTTGTTTTACTTTTAATGAGTTTCTAAGAGAACTCTTTGGTGCTAAAACTGCTTTAGTTGTGCTAAAGTTAGTTACGGCTATTTTATGGTGTAAGTTCGACGAGTGAAGGGTTACGTTGTACCTGCAGCTCACTTGTCTCGAAGTTGTAGTAATAGCGTAATCATCTGGGTGTCCCAAGCGTGTCTCCTTGGTTCAAAACAATTGCTTAACTCTATTTTAATTCAAGGTGGGTGTCAGGTAGAGCTGCGGTCTACTAGCCATTCGTAGTACTTTGACCTGATAAAAAATGCAACAAAACAAGTAGGTAGGTACACAAGTAGGAGGAACCCTTCGTAAGATGATGTAAATAAATAAAACTTATTTCTTTTTAATGTACGAACCCAGTTGCTTCTTTTTAACTGGACTCTATAATAGTCCGCGTTATCAATGTTATTGCGTTGATGACTCCACATTATAGAGTTGTTTTTGTACGGAGAAATGTTTAGTACAATAATGTTTTGTATTTAAACTTCCTTATTCATTGAGCTTAGTTTACATAATATATATATAAGAAGTGAGGTAATTAATAACAACTGCGATTAAATATTGCGAATGCGGTTTGTAATCGCCGGCCATCTGGCCAGGAACATGAGTCATGTGGTTGTACACCCCATAACTTGTTTTCCACTTGGGACAATGGCTCACTGATTTGTGCCTTATAACTTTTACTGTTCAACATTAGGGTTTCCTTTGTGTAATTTGCTGTAGTTACCATGATTAATTCTTAAAAGGGAACAGTAATTTGCCTGAATTCAGTCAATGACAACTCTCTTTCAACTCAACTTTTTCGTTTCATTTTGGAAGAAAGAAAATTGATCCTCACCCATGTCCAGACGTCATAACTGTAGTCGTTAAGTTCGAGGTCTTGGTTTGATACTTTGCCAAAAAAAACCCGATCACAACGCCAAGAATTTTGAATAGTGACCGGACTACTACTCCCAATGAAGAAACTCAGGGCAGTTATAAAAGGTAGTAAGACCTACCCTTTGTGCTGAGTTTGAGTCTTAGGTACTGCTGCTGTTATTGGGTTACAATATAAATACCTATGTTAGGAATCTGAAATTATGCCCTAACCTGTCAATATATCATTATATGGGCAAACATTGTAACTTGTTTGATTTTTGGGAATATTTGGACAAAATATGATATTATTACATAACTTATGACCAAGAAGAATAGTGACGTAAACGGCCCACCCACAGTACTGAAGCCACTTGTCAAAGACAGAAATCACAAGCAGTTCAAAAACAAAAGACATCTACTAGCCTAACTTCAGAAAGAAATAGCTGATTAAAAAGTATGGCCAAGAAAATAGTCTAAAGCGGAACAGAAGAATATGGACGAGTAGAGAAGTAATGTAGGTACGTACGTAGTGACTGCATATTGTCGACTTCTTACTGGCTTCCGTTTTATAAGCGCATGAGTCATTAAGTGACCACACGAGACGTTGCAAGTGTACAATGTCAATAAGGTTTGAAAGCTGCCGGAGTGTTTAATTAAAGAAAGGGCAAGAAGTTCACATAATATGTTTACTTAGTCATAATCTTTCTGGTCGCCTAGCAGCAACAATTGTAGGTACTAAGTTTTTATTCTGGTCGCCTAGCAGCAATAATTGTAGGTACTAAGTTTTTACCTACTTAAAACCAGCTTAGGTTTGGAATAAATCATTATGAATAAAGATTTTCCTGGTTAGTATAAAAACAGCATTATGTAAAGGCACATCGTCAGTCCATGTCAATTTAAACGGACAGAAGAAAGATAAAATCCAATAGAGATCGTGTTATCATTACCTACTTTCAAAGCAAGAACTGCTGCCAAGAATATTCTGGCAGATAAATAAAATAATAAACAACCGAAAATTTATCGCAGCAGAATTGGTGACCATTTGACCTTCTATTTGGCCAATGAGGCGGGAATTATGTAAAGTCTTCAGATCATATACAACAAGGGAGATTAGCCAATGCACTATTGAACTTGATGCTTTTGACAAATTCAATGTGATCATATTGCCGACGGACTGAACGTGATCGATGATTTTTCACACTGCTTTAAAAGTGGTGACAGCGGTTTCCATACTAATTTGCTATGTTAACATTATATTATTATTATCTCCTTATTTCTATAATCTGAGGAAAAACATACATAAAGTTATTGTTATCTCCAAAACCCTATTCATCCAAAATAAGTATCCTAATACAAGATAAGTGAAACGAAAGCCGATTTCAGTAAGCAAATCTTTCTTGTGGAGTTTAAAAGAGCCTGTAATTCTTCCTTTTATTTACGAAGCGGTGGTCCGCCCCAGGCTGATAAGCTAGGACAAAATCTTCTTATTAAAGATATTATTTAGTCACGGTCCAAGCCGGGTTACGGACAAATTTGCATATTTTGTTCGAGGGCGGAAGACGGACTTAACTGTATTACAAAAATATACGAATTCAATAACTAAAGAGTTCTTCAACTAGGGCGGTACTAGATATCCAACTCATGATTTTTCATAGCAAAAAAAAATTGGACAGGTGCGTGGACTTGGTTCCCTGCATATGTAAGTTTGTAATCGCAATTTTTTTAGTGATATATTACGATTTTCGGGTTTTTCCTTTGTTCTTTGGACATTGCTACTTTCCAAATTTCATGATTCAAGTCAATGGGGAGTAGGTACCCGTGCGTGAGTGTGATATTTGTGACATAAAAGTAGCGTATCTTTCGATTGTGTAGACATGGAAGATTAAATTTTTGACATCTCTAAGGAATCGTAGACCTTAGTCCTAGTAATAATATAAACGCGAAAGTTTGTGGAAACGTATGGATGGATGTTACTCTTTCACGCAAAAAATACTGAACGGAGATTTTCATATTAATTGCAACTTGATAGGTACTTTTATCCATCCCTGAGAAAACTATCTCTCTATCAGACGGACGGACAATAAAGTGATCCTTTGTGGATTCCGTTTTTTTTCATTTTCAGGTACGGAACACTAAAATGGAATAGTGCTATTCGTTCTAGGTATATAGCATCTCTTTCTCATACTGGGACCATGACGGCAATAACTCCTTATAATACGATTCTAGAATGTATTTCGAGCCCGTCATTGACATTAGTCCCACGAGAACCCAAACGTATTAAGCTATAATGCGTAGTACCTCTCCAAGGAATGTATAAAACTCGTTCCTATTTTAGGCCCAAGTGGGAAAACTCATAAAACTTTGCTAATGTCTGTTTTGGTACACATTTCCGTTATAAAGACTTACTTTTAAGTGTTTAATTTCGGTATACTCGTTATATCTCCGAAACAACTCCCATTTGGAGTTTGTCTTCGCCATTTAATTGAATTAGCTTTTAGGCAATAATCGATAATTTAATCAAAGGCCTGGTACTACAAATGTTATTAGGCCTGTACTTAATTGAATCGAACGTCTCAAATGGCTGCATCCGTTGTGTCCTCAGATCATAGAAACAAGGAGATATGCCATCATAGCAAATTAGTACGAGAACAACCGATGCCACTTTTAGTAAATTTTTCGACACAATGACGCACATAATTAAGCGCTCCTTGTGAATAAAAAGATCTCCCATGCATTAAACATTCCGCACACCCTCAGTCTAACACTGTTAATCGTCACTCAACACTAGCACTAAACTAAAACACTATATTTATACCATCGATCGTGTTCGGTTCGTCGCCAGCGCGTACGTTTTCATTATGAGCAATTTGCTCAAGATCAGGCATCAAGCTCGATAGCGCCTTGGCACATCTCTCTTGTTTCTATGATCTGAGGTTGTGTCTTATGTCGTTTCAATTGTGGTTCAACTTTGTCAAAGGATGGTCCTGGATTTATTAATAGCTATACCAACGTTTAGCAATTAGTCCACATAGAGTCGGTGGAGGGAACATCTATTGAAACAGGGTACGAGGTAGTCTGGACCGTTTATGTACTTATGTTACCAAACCTCTTCATTGTAAAGTCCTATACAAACATAGAGTTGCGTTCCGTTTTGAATTGTGGCTTCTATGTGTCTGTAATTGGAAGTCGTATTAATGCCCGATGCTAAAATAACGACGATTCGCCTCGAAGCTTCGCTTATTGTAATTTACGTTCGGTAGAAACTGGCATAATTTAGAAATTAGTAAACGCCAGGGATTTCAATTGATGATCATGTTAGAATTTGACTCCTTGGTAAATTCTTGCTTATTTTGGGAATCAGAAGTTCGATATATTCAAGAAGATGTATGTCAGTTGTCTACGAACGAATATTTTTATTCATGTATCTACCACTACATCGGAGCTCCTTGAACACTGGCGCTTACTTAGCTACGTGCCTGTAAAGTGACAACCCGCCCTGAATGATGAAATATTAGATAAGTTGTTGTATTGTCTACTTTACGTCGGAAGTTCATATGTACGTACTAGGCATACATAAGTGGTAGGAGCACGCGACGCGCGCTCATCTTACCCGCTTCCTCCGAAATAATTATTGTGGACAACGGGTCCCTTCGTCAATCAACGGACAGTTAAATTTCATTTGAGCTTCCTCTATGAAGGTTGTGAGTTGTTACGACTCACCATGAATATTATGTTACCTTCCAGAAACTTTGTCATGTGGGTCGAAGATAGTTTGAATCATAGTTTAATTAGGAGTTAACGTAATCATTTATCGTTCTCTACTCATACTTTCAAAACAATTATAGTAAGTTTTACTTGGCCAGTCTTATTACAAATGGCACTAAATAAGTGCCAGATAAATTAAAAAATTAAACTATTGTTATAAAATTAACTGCCAAATAAGTTAAGCAGAACTTATCCGGCCGTACATGCCTCTCTTTCTTTTTAACCGGCTTTTAAAAAAGGAAAAGGTTACGCAATACGCCTTCGCCAGGTTTTAATGTTGAATTTACGTACCCACGCATGTCCCCCAATGGATGGCAAGAATGGACTTATTGGTAAATATTATCTGTACTAATAAATTACCAAAAAATGCGTTTACTTTTGATTTATGGTATCTGTTTCTCTGCTTCACAATTGGTGAAAAATGCTTTAATGAAAAATTGTTGTGTCGTTGTGACCGGCATTCGAGTTTTTAAGGGGAATCCTCTAACGCTGCCCGGGCTGGCAAATCGAAAGTATTTTAATAACTCTAGACACCAAACTGGGAAGCATGCGAACATGTTTTTTATTCAAAATTACATTCTTGAGGTTGGACTCGAGCATTTCTTTCGCAGATGGTCTTGTTTCTGAGACGTTTGAATATATTTTGTGAAATGATTGTTTATTGTTGGGTCTACTACTTACGATCGTTTTTATGTTCATTTAAAAAAATAATAACGCTCTTATAAAATTGGAACGCTAATAATAACGCTCGCTATTGCTAAATTTATAGAGTTTCATTAAAACGTAAACCTGAGCGGTACCTAGCCTTCAAAAAGAATAAAATAATGTTCATTTATTCTTTGACCTTTTATAAATATTTCTTATAAGAAATTCCTGAATGTCACAGTTCTAAAATAAAACGAATTTGCTGAAATACTTAAAGAATTTAACAGGAATTTCACAATCTTTCAATTAAAAAAGCAAGGAATGACTTCTTGAACGCTTTTGTTTTTAAGGTGCCACCGCCTTAATTGGAAGTCGAGTGAAGTGTTGGAAATTACAACGGCATCGATGTAAAATGTTTCTATAAAAGTTACTTATAGCAATTGATAAGACCGGTGGTAATATTAGGCCGTGTTCGCGTTTCACCGCGCAAGTGTTATTTTATGAAAATGGATTTTCTTTTCTATCATCGTTAACTTTTTTTATTGGAAAATGGACAATATCGCTTTTGTATTGGACTTTCATTACACCCATTTACTTTGATAAATAGCTTGTAACGAGTTGCGTAGAAAATGTTTTTCGTATGTTTTTCTAAATGGCCAAGTGTGATGCTGTTGGATGGAATGACAAGTTGTAAAAAAAATATAAATAATTATGGTGTCAATATTTACGCTAGTGATAGCAATTAATTTTTTCTAGTACAATTCATTTATAAGTAGGTTACCTATAGTAAAAACGTACAACCCGATTTTAAATAATTACTAAGTACCTACCTACACGTAGTCACGTACGTTGTAATATACAATAGTATTGTTGAACCGAAGCCTTTAATTAGCGTAGACTAATATTAGAGACACGAAATATGAAAAGATAATACCTATGTGATACTTAAAAATCTTATTATTATAATAACTTATAGAATAACAGTATTTAAGAGACATACATTTTTAAAAGACATTAATACTAAGGTAGTAGGTATTTATGTTTATGTTTAAGTCCTATTATTAATTAATTTGTAGAATTAGTAATAGAAGTATTTAATATAATTGACATAATAATTGTTAAGTTACCAACACTATTTTGGACCTAATAAATATTAGTTACGTTTTATTATAGGAACAATATCCAACTACCTGGTCATGGTTTCAGAAAGAGTCTAATAATTGTGTTTACTGTTAAAATGGTTTAAAAATTCCGTCTCAATGGTTCATTAACCTAAAATCCAACCACCCAAAAACAATTTGGGTTCTACAAAAATGTTACGCGTCCCGTATACTCTATCTCATAGTAAATACATGCACGACGTGACAATATCTGGGGACACATCCTGTCACCGCTTCCTGCGTTCCTGTAGGTGACGAAGTATCAATTGATGGGGAATTCAATATGTGCGTACCGCGTATTATGCGGGCCACGTGACGGCCGGCGTTTTCGTATTCTATACACGACACACTGACACCTACCTGACAGGTGTCTGTAATGCCTAAACGAATTTTAACGTATTTTAGCGAAGGTCATAGATGTTGAAGTTGGGGTTATATGACCGGCAATCTTGGCTATTGTTAGAACACTTCCTTGGGAAGCGGGCAACGATGATTCATGGACGTTTCTTTATGAACTGATTTTATGTTGTGTAAGTGGTTAGCATAATCATTTGTCAATCTGATTATAAGCTTTTCACTGAACTCCTCCTAAACGGCTGGACCGATTTTGATGAAATTTTTTGTGTGTTTGAATTCATCCCTGCTTAGTTTAGATTATAAATGGGAAGCGTTAGGTAGCGCTGCGACTGGGTCTAGGAAATATTGCTGAACCCGCTAATAGCAGTAAACATTTATAAGAGTATAGGTATGAGTAAAAAAGATAATAGCAAGAAGAAGCAAAATATTATTCCTTTATTTAAAAATGAAGCAATTAAATAAAACGTTTAACTATCTATCTAAAATATCTGAAATACATCAAGTAGGTATTTGAGATATTTCATGGAGCGAGAGTCAAGCAACGATTGAAATAAAATTAAGTTACTGTTCGTATATGAAACTGTCCGTTCAAGCTTTTAATATTCAATATTCTGTTTCAAAACCAAACTTCACCTTGGAGACCGATACCGGTACCGATACTCCATCACTATTAGTTAATGTTCCAGTCGATCGTTATGTCTTTAAGTCGGTATAGTTGCCGACAGCTGTTATATTTCACTTCGCAAATAATTACCGCAACTATTGAAGTATTTTACCACCCTTACCGGTACTCGGTTATAATTTACTGGCCGGTGCCTATAATCAGACGGACCGTTTCTTCGGTTAATGTACGTTTCGTATTACCTACCTATTATTTTTGTTTAATTTTTATTTGTAGCGGATGATACTACGCTTTAAGACTATGGCTATCTATCTTCTGCTTTGCATCATTATAGGCTCAATTAACGTTACCAAATACGTAAGGGTCTACAGCTCAGATCATAGCTATGATCTGAGACCTACCTATTATTTTTGTTTAATTTTTATTTGTAGCGGATGATACTACGCTTTAAGACTATGGCTATCTATCTTCTGCTTTGCATCATTATAGGCTCAGTTAACGTTACCAAATACGTAAGGGTCTACAGTAATCCACGTGTGAAATCATTCATCATCAAATCATTTTACAATGTAATAAATGTATTGTTGTCGGTACATTATATAATATTAGCTGTGCCTTTTTTTTTTTTTTTTTTTTTGGATGGGAAATCATCAAATGACCCCCTCCGCTCTGGGCGGAGCGGAAGGGAGTGTCAGACTTGTACTGACTAAAACCCATCCATGTTCCTTCGTTGCCCGTTACATTCCAGGGCTGCGGTGTCTCTTTCGAACAGTCCCGCAGCCCTGGCAGGCTTCGGCCCTTGCGGGCCCCTACGCTGTTGCTGACTCTCTTTGAGGCGCGCGTGGAACACGAACGCGCCGTCGACACAGCCTGTCGTCATGAGACGGACGGACGGTGAGCATACCCAGCTCACCGTCCACAGGCCCGCGCCTACGGTGGCCGGGGGCCATCAAGTGACCCCCGACGCCCGGGGCGTCCACCGCCGCGGCGGCTGGGACGTGAGGCTCTCTCCCTCTCACGCCCCGCCACCTCCTTCGCTAGCATGACTGCTTCGCAGAAGGAGGCGACGGCTTCCCATTCCCTCTCGCCCCGGACCATGGCTTGAACCAGGGCCGGGCGCGAGAGGTCGCCGCCGCCGATCGCCGTTACGAGGACACGGCGATGCTCCGCCCAAGCGGGGCACACCTCTACAGTGTGCTCCGCCGTGTCCTCCGGTCGATCCACGCAGTGGTGGCACCCGGGCGTTTCCTCCCGCCCGATTCGATGCAGGAACCTCCCGAAACACCCATGTCCGGTGAGGACCTGCGTCAGGCGGAAGGTGAGGGCGCCGTGGCGCCTCTCTAGCCACTCCTCAAAGAGGGGCACTATCGCCACTATTGTGGCGTGCCCTGCACGGGGCTGCGACAGTCGCTCTCTCCATGTCGCCATGAGATCGCGCCGGAGGTCTGTCCGCTGAGCGACGATTTGCCGCGGCAGCGGAGTTTCCCCCCGGCGTAGTACCTCCGCGCGCCAGTCCCACAGGCGCGCGAGGACTATCGCCTCCAGATCCCATGGCGGCAATCCGGCAAGGAGGCTCGCCGCCTCGCCGGAGATCGTGCGGTATCCACGGACCAGCCTCACGGCTACCACCTTTTGGGGCGCGTTAAGATAGTGGGCGGCTCGCCGCCCCAGAGAACGCGCCCACACCGGGGCCCCGTAAAGGGCCATGGACCGCACGACCCCCGCGTAGAGCCTCCGGCAGGAGGCGTTTGGCCCCCTCAGGTTGGGCAAGAGCCGTTTGAAGGCAGCCCCTGCCCGTTCCAATTTGGGAGCCAAACGTCGGAAGTGCTCAACGAAGTTCCACCGGCTGTCGAGGACGAGTCCTAGGTACTTCAATGTCGACTCGACGCCGATGGAGACCCCTCCCGCCATCAGCCGGGATCCCGGCGGTGGCGCATTCCGAGGCCCATGAAAGCACATGGCCTCGGACTTGTGCAATGCCACCTCGAGACCCAGCTGCCGGATCCTCTCCGCGACTATCGCAACCCCGCGCGTCATCAATTCGACCGCCGCCTCGTGCGACCCCCCTTGTGCCAGTACCAGCGTGTCGTCAGCGTAGCAAACTACGCTGACGCCGGTAGGGAGGTCGGCACGCAGCACCCAGTCGTAACCGATGTTCCACAGGGCCGGCCCCAGGACCGATCCCTGCGGAACACCGCACGACATCTCTCGCCGGTTCCATTCTCCGCTGCGACCGGGGTAGATTACTGCCCTGTCCGACAGGTAATCCCCGACCACTCGACGAAGGTAGGTCGGCACCCGGTGATACCGGAGTGCCTCCCTTATGCAGCTCCAGGGCATGGAGTTGAAGGCGGCGAAGCTGTGCCTACGACTCCGCTCCGTCCCCTTGGAAGTCGCAAAACAACACAATGTCATTATTTTCTCCATACAGACTTTACCATACGTTTTCACGCCTTTAAGGAAGGAATTTTAAAAAGTCCCTCCTTGATGCTCCTCTAGGTTACTCAAAAAATATTTTCTCCGAAATTTCTAGGTTTAAACTGACTGACTGACAGACTGGTTGAGTAAAAGACAACGCACAGCCTAAGCTGTAAGCTTTGCGTTGTCTGCCAGTCAATCACGATACTGTTTTATAGGTAGGTATAGATAGGTATAGGTACCGGCATTAAAGATGATCACAGATCGCGCATGTACATTTTCCGTCCAATAGACAATAGACAGTTGACAATACGTAATAGAGAATGGTCCAATTAGACGACAAGCATCGACTGTCGAACCAATCGCCTGTAGCCTCGGCGCCCCCCGTCTTCTTCATTCCGCTAAAGAGACCGAAAATCAGTTAGTGCGCAGGTGACGTTAAAAATTCTAAAACATGTGACGTCCACCAACCCAACAGAGCCCGCGTGGTGGACTACGGCTCACTCCTCACAGAGAATAGTCCCTATAATGAAAACATTATAAGCTGACTATGTAACTTACATAAAACCCGGTTATACATGAAGTGAATTCTCCTAATCTTCATGATATAAAGATATATGATGTTTCACTTTTAGGTAATTTATACAGGGTTATTGGTAAAACACTAACAACCTTGCAGGACTACTAGTGACATCATAAACAACTACTTTTGTTCTATGACTTTTTACAAAACATAATACCAAATATGGACTTTTAGGTTTTTGTTGAATTACCTATCGGACACGTTTTAGATCAGCAGCCTAATTGCGTAACTCAATTTCTTTCACCGTGGCTTTCATTTTGACAGTTCAACAACATCAATTGCGGCGTTGAGCTAGTTACGGGAGCACGGATCAACAATCATACGGCGTAATTAATGTCAAAAACAATGCCATGGAGATAGCAATTGAGTTACGCAATTCGGGTGCTGTATTTTGTAGTCAATAACGTAACGTAACGTCTCCTGTGCGCTGTTATTCATATAAAAATAATTCGAAGTAAGTACCTACCTATACTATGAGTTTCCGCGCTTTCTACGCCAAAGCCAGATAATATTTTTATTTTTGTGTGAAACTAAAATCTGATGAATTATTAAAAGTCTTAAAACAAATGTTGTTGTTTTTGATTTTAGTAATATAATCCTGAATGGTTGTTAGTGATTTTCCAATAACTCTGTAGTTTCCCAGAAACATCTGAAGATAGACAAAGCAATTTTCGTAAAGCAAACTTGTTGAACATTATGGTCTGTGTGGGACGTCATCACAATATCAAAGTGGTCGGTAACCCAGCCGGACTCTAACTTTGTGTTATTTTATCATTGTAGTTCACAAATGAGCGGACGACTAAAGTTTGTAAAACTAATATACTTTAGATTACTTGCGCACGAGTTACTATCCAGCTTAAAGTTTATGGCTAAGCAATACTAAGCATGTTTAGATAGCGCTGTTCTCTTTGCAAAATGTCTTAGCCGTTTCTTGTGGTATTAAGGAATAGCTAAATTAAACATTGTGTTATATATTACGTAGTAAACCTTAACTTTGAGGGTAAGGTTTGCTTAGAATTAAGACAAAGCCGCCTTAAACTTAATTATGTAATAATAATGATTGCTTTTAATGGCTTCTGTTGTGAGCAAATTACAATTTGATGTTCGTACAACTAAGTTAAATTATAATATTACATTATATTAGTTGGTACATCATGATGTGGTTTGGCCTGGGGGTTAAGTAACCCATTTCTCAAGCATGGGGATGTGGGTTCGAATCCTAGCTAGTAACAATGTGCCTTTTTCAGGATCATATGAATTTTCTGTTTATTTTAAACATCACTGACATATTATTATGGTGAATGATGTAAACGTTGTAAGGAACACGGGAACATACCTACTACTGGGACCTACACTAAGCAAGAGTGGTGATCAATAGTTGTGACTTATCTGTACCTATTAGAAGAGGCAATTGCCCTCCAGTGGAGCAATAGAATGAAATAAATAAAGAAAAAAGACAGCAAATACCTACTTAAATGGAGAAACTGCAAGTGGTTTATCGTTATTCACATGAAAAATAACAATGTACTTAATAAAGATAAATTATCTGAATTCCCAAACAAAAAACATCTGATCCTGTTATCAACTGAATAAAATACCTAGGTACATAAGTAAATTATTCGATGTCAAATCGATGACATCAAACAATAAATCGTGCATTTCAACATTACTTGAACCTACATACTTTATTTAAATTAAAAAATTCAAACTGAAAATGTGGGTAGTCGGATAAGTTGGTGCAAATAATGGTGGGGTCAGAGTTCCGTAGCTGACAGTGATGCGGGTGACTCTCAAGTGATAGCTCTTATACAGATTTATGCGCTTTTTGATATAGGTAGGTATAGAACTCTTTGTATAAAGTGTAAATACTTGCAGTAACTTCGGTTTCGAAGTACAAAGCGATTCAACTAAATAGGAACGTCAATGACCTCGAACCGTCAACTATCACTTGAAAAGAAAAGCTTGCAAAAAAAAAATAATTTGCAAATGGTAACGTTTTTTTTTTCACTTTATGTCTTTGTTTTACCAAATCTATTGTAATAGATTTTTTATACAAATATACACAGCTAAGACGTCATAATATGGCGCAAAGTCATTCCTAACCTTATTTGGATAGCATTGTAATTTCAACGAAGAACAGTGTTTAATTTTTTTTGACTCTGTTAAATATTGAACTTACTACTTCAAGCTCCTTATCATCATGTCAGCTCTTAAGCTTTTGCTGTGTGAATATGAACCACCTTCTATGTGTAATAATCACCACACTTGACACACTTTGTCAAGTCGGCGATTGCAGCATGGAAACTTTAGGTCCTCATTTCTTTAGTAAATAATTCAGCATAACTATGAGTATTATCGTAATACCTATGACCTAAAATTATCTTAATGTCATCGACCTATTGCACTCTTAATCGAATCACTTTGAAAGCAATGATTATAAAACATCCGTCAATAAAAATAAATGTCATTGTAATCAGAAAATAAAGTAGATCATTTCGTCGCTAACTTAGCAGTTAATGTAACAATCAAATCGATTGAACTCGAAGAGGAGGCAGATTAAAAAAGCAATGTCTGTTCGAAGTTTGTTGAACTCCGTTATGATGATCGTGTTAAAAGAAAAAAAAATGTTGAAATTTTTCCAGCGACAATCGCCCACAGACTCCGAAGAGGTTGGTAGTTTGAAATTAACTACTTTCACGCGGGAAAATTGACCCTTCATCTATGATGGCCCGATAATTGAATTCCCGTCATAAGACGAAAGAAAAAAGTTTAACAATATTCCTAAAAGATTTATAGAGAAACTTTTTCATTATATTTTTATTCCATCAGTATTATGATGTAAGTATACACGATGAACAAAATTTGAAATAAGCAGGTGTTTTTAATCGTATCAAGTAAGTATAACGACTTTGTGGAATAAACCCGTATCGGGAACACGCTTTGATTTTGTACTGTTTTAATTGTAACTTGGCATCTGCTGTTCACAATAATTTGAACGTAACAAAAATAATCGATGAGCCCCTTACTCTCTACCTTCGTTTTATTTACCGAATGATGATTTTAAGATGGTACCTATGCATCGCTGTTTTGTAGCTTGTAGCAAACTTAGCCGAAACAAAAGCTTGACGAACAAGAATTTAAATGATGATTCTGCATTTTTTTTTTAAATCTTGACCTCATATGCTATACAGATTGTAATCTAAAGTAATATGCGGCCAGTAAAATTTATCTACGATCACAAATGTGTGTAAACGACAAACGAATGAATCCAATAACGTTCGGTTACTCCTTCGAGAACATCGCACGTTCGCGTCGCGGATGTAGGCAGCTGGTTGAGAGATAGGCTCTTTTATATTCAGAGCACTGAGCCCACACGCCGAATTGCTTACAGTTCTACAGAATTTCTGAACAGTATCATTGTTCTTGTTTGCATATGGATCCACAGGTATACGTTTTAAAAATTCAACCCTTTAAAACGTAGACTTTTGAGGAGGTTGAATTTTAGACACGGTTGCTATTTAATTTTGTATTACGGGTTTTCTTTTTAATGCTGGTTCTACAAATCGTAATGGTCGATTCAAGGAACTACTACAACCTACTACCTACCTACTTACATTTTACAAATTCCAGCCAATAGGTATAATGATTCTGGACACGTAACTTTGTGTTTTATATACAAAGCCCCATAATTTCAGAAATAATAACCGCTTTAATTATAAAGAACATTGTTTTTTCCGAACTTGCGCGTGTCAATTAATAATTTAATTTGTGGTCGTTATCAGTCCATGACAAAAATCAATATGGGACAAAAGTCAATGTGTTATTCAAAACTGTAACAACTATGTTTATTGGCGCTTCAGAAAAATGAATCGACTGATTGTAAAGGAATGTTAACGAACCAGCAAGTAGAGGTGCGCTAAGCGTGAAGCGCTCTTGAGTCTCTAAAATGTCTGCTCGTAGTGAGGGGTCGTTTGAACGTGCCATGCTAAAGTCGGCGTACACTCTTCTCCATTGTCTACGGGGCATCCGTGGCGTTATCGCGTTACCCCGCCTTTCCCTTTATGTGGCTGCATCCCTAAGAACTACGCTCCTCGCAAAATGCTTGTTTATCGTACACCCATTTTTGTAAAAGAAAATGTTGCTCGCTTTTTAGACATGTTTTCCAATGCAAGTCGCGGGCTTTGTTCTTTTCTTTTAATGTTTTTTTCTTTCGTTTTAACTAGCAGCAGCAGAAGTATTTTTACGGAACAGAGTTCTAAATTACTGTTATTTATTACACCATTAGAGCCAATTGATTTGACTTTTTTTGTGTAATTGGAGCAAGTGGCTGTGATACTGAGCCGTATATAACTGAATTGACAAATAGGACTGAGAATGATTAGAATGAATGGGAAGTCCGTCGTACTGTCTCCTACAAACTGATTTTAAAATGCTTGCATGGCCCATTTAATCCGTCATCGTTGTAAATTTATGGCTGTTGTTCATTGCCCTTCTCTAATAAAAGTCGATGAGCCGTGATCTGTATGCCAAAACTTCCACAATGGCGCTATAAGTTGGTTTTATTACGCACCGTGCATCTTAATGCATCCGTGAGGGTTGTAAGCTTGCATTACAAATGTCCGCGATTAATAAAATATCGTATGATTTATTGCATTCTAAATTTTTAACGATATAGATATTTTTTATTTTGTTTGATGACGTACTTTGTTCAGTTCGGCAGAGCTTTTAATTGGACAATAAAATTATTTATTAAAAAACCTACGAAGAGAAATATGCTTGACAGCACTTTTTGGGTCACTTTCCTATTCCTACCAATTTTTGTTGCGAATATCCCTAGTGTTCCTAGTGCCCTACTACTCATCATCATCCGCCTAGCCTTTTCCCAAACATGATTGGGGTCGGCTTCCAGTTTAACTGGTTGCGGCTGAATATCAATATTTTACATGGAGCGACTGCCATCTGACCTGCACAACCCAATTATTGGGAAATACTGGTATTCGAATGTTAGACCAGTTGTCAGACTTGGGCTCCTGACTACCCGTAAGACTGTCAAAGATATTCCTATGACAACCGGGACCGACTGTTTAACGTGCTCTCCGAGGCACGGAGCGGTCTCGATGTGTAAAGAACGGTCACCCATCCAAGGACTGACCGCGGCAAGCGCAGCTTAACCTCGCAGATCGATCGATCAGCGCGGCTGTCATTTAGCCAAGAGCCCCTCCAGTGCCCTACTACTAATATTATAAATGCTAAAGGTATTCTTGATTTGTCGGTTTGTTCTTCTTTCACGCAGCAGCGTAGTTTTGCATAGAAGATAGTTTCAGGGCCGGAGAGTGCCATAAGCTACTTTTTATCCTAGTCGTTTTACTAGGATAGATAGGATCCCCGTGAAATAATTTCCGTAAAAAAAACAGTTTGTTCTGATAACTACCCAGGCCCAACCCTTATCCAAGATGACAATCTGCCCACTTTTCTCTCTCTGCATTATGAACAACGACATTATATCATATACCTATGCGATATCAGATTCCCAAAAAAGCGGAAGCTATATTTCCTATTAGTTCCCATGCTTCTTTTCCATCCTCTAGACAGTTACACGGAATATACATTAGTTGCCGCTCGGGATCACCAATATGAAATCTTCCAAAATCGGCATTTTATCGACCGATCGCAGTATTACCAAAGAATAATAACTATTACTACGTAAAGAAGTGACACTCACTTCCCTCCGTCAATTTAGCGTCCCCCGCAATGCAGCAGTAGGCCAGGACCTCAAGTCTGCAAATAAATTGTGTCATAATTGTTAGTTTTGACTTAGATTTTGACAGTTATGATGTCTTTATTTGTCAGTTATATGTAAGTTGACATTTAAGTGTCATTATGACAGAATTATAAGACAATTGCAATACTTAGCCACTTGGGGCACAGGTAGTAGTAGACTAGTATCTGTACCGACGTGCCGTGATTGGCTTAGCACAGCCCAGACAATACACATACAAAACGCGTGTGAACATGGTGCCTAGTAGTACACCCCCGACACTCCATACAAACGAATTCATATAATTACCTAAGTTACAATATGGGATGCGTATTATGCCTATAAGCATTTTCTAGATCGATGTCAGTAGCGTTCAATAATTGAAAAGGCATTTTCCCAGCTGTGTACTACTGTAGGCTTGTGATGAAACAATTTAAATTCCAACTGGTTTACAACTGAATGGTTTTTTATTTCATTAAAACCAGAGAAGCTAATCCTTTGATAAAATAAAAATTCCGTATACACCATTACAATTCGGACTATATAAGAAAATCCTAAATATATTTTGTAGTAGGCCCCTAGCGTGGCCACTGCCGGCGGCTGCCACGAAATGTCAAATCCTTTGAGTGGCCACTGGCAGCCGCCGGTAATGCCAAGTTGAGCCCCGATACAGCGCACCGCGCGGTACAAAGTCGGGTATTACTTTGTCTATGCATGTGTGATCTCTTTCCTTTATACCTTAAAATGTTCGTGAAAGACCAGGCTACCAATAATTCCATACATCCACTAATGCTTCAGATCAAATTATATTCTTGTACTCGAACACAAAATCGGACTTGACATTTCGAACAAGAATCAAGTTGTCACACGTCAACGGAATTTCCGCCGGTCGGTGCTAGTTTTGGTTAGGGCTCCATATATTAATGTTTATTGTGATATCGTGAGCTTATTATATTCCCCGGCGATTGATATGACTTTCATCAGTAAATTCGAAGGTTTCCGTGTATATTTAGAGCTCTCAAGTGGACGTGGTGAAAATGAACAAAACGCGTGAAAAATGTGTTCTCTTATTTTTATCTTTTTTATTATTTATCCAAATTACATGAAACTTACACAGCGTATAGAAAATATTATATAGATTGTAAATATACGGTTTTACATAGGTCGTTTATCGAAATAGCGAGTTATAGTGTTTTTAACGGAAGTGCAAAAATAGTGCGAAATATGTGCGAAAAAGCTCGAAAATGGGTGCGAATTTGGCCACTCGATGGTTTTTCACGGTGCGAATTTTGGCCACGCGAGGGGGTAGGTACTCACGATTTGTTTCATGTAAATTGACGACGAGCTCGAATCATCACTAGTGTACGGTGTGCCTATAGGAAGCCCGATTCAATAGTTGAAAACTAAATTAGATTTAGTAGGTAACACGTGTGGAATTCTGCGCTGAATAATTACTTTTTGAGTAGGTGGTGGTTATACATAGAGGAGTGTTCTTGTATATGAAATATTTGTAGCAACCGCGACATCGCCGCAACATTCTCGAGATAACATCAAAAATTCTTTCCCTATCGGTTATTATTATTATTATGTTCTCAAGAAATGGTAATGAGATACTTACTGTGCACGTGACACCAGCCTCTTTGTTGTGTTTCACAACATCAGAGGTTTTTAAAAGGTAGCGAGAAAAAATAGAAGGTAAAAAAAATCCTAACGAAGCGCGATGTTTTTTTTGTCGTCTTTTTTTCGGGAAACTTGATGCTCGAATTATGAAGCTATTTATGTGGCCATTGTGGCACTGTTTGCAGAATCAGAATTTTAAATAAGTAGTCGGAAATAAAAATAATGTAGGTAAATAGCAAAGTTGATTATTTTGTAGGTTTTTTCAAATATAATTAATATTATACATGCCAATCACTGTTCTAAAATTATTCATAATATCAGTTTTTAAAATTAATTATCCTTTAACAATAGGTACCTATAACTACAAAACCTAGGTATCATATGCAACGTAAAGGAATCCTTTACTTTTGATGTTGACTGTTCTTATTCCTATTTTCAATTTAAACTCCTCAGATACCTACTAGCGTTAAATTGCCGATGATTTAATTATAAGAGTTAACTTTGACAATGCTAGGTACTCGTAACGTAATTAATGCGATCCATTCCCCCTTGTTGAAAGTTCTTAAATACGAAATCAATCCGCTTTGGATTCGAGCGACTGTTCGAGCATAAACAAGATTTTTGAATTTGAAGATAGATTTTTTTTAGAATTCGTTTAAAAAAATCAGTTTTAAGAGTCTTTGATGTTATTACACTAATAAAAAAAAATCACTGTTATGACAAAAGACATGATTGAATACGCCATAGCCTTTAGTTAAATATTTTGGTCCTTTACCGCTTATTTTTGAGAGCGTAACTGAACTTCGAACTACAAACGTGCGAAAAATGCTGGTGCGAAAGATCGTAGTTACGATAAATTGTTAGCCGACAGATTGCTTCTGCGATGAACGAAGGAATGGTAGTACGATGAACTATGCACCGAAAGAACAATTAGACGAACGTTAGTGAGAAAGAATATCAGTGCGATGAAAACGGTCAGAAATCATTTCTGCGAACATATATTATAGGTGATTAGTAAGCTTTTAGATACTTACCGGGGGAAAGTGTAATAACGTCAAATTTAAAACCACCAATTTACCCAAAGACTAAAACTTAGGCTCGTATTACAGAATGACGCTCGAGCACAGATCTCTGCTTGAGCATACATTTAAAGCCATTTGATTGGTTGACATCTATGCTCAAGCAGAGATCTGTGCTCGAGTATCGTTCTGTAATACGAGCCTAAGACTATTAAGGGGGTAAGTCACGTTATCCCAATCTATTTATATATAGTCCCAATCTATTTATGTATAGTACCTACCTATAAATATGGTACCTAATTTCAGGTAGACGCCTACGTCCACAAATGGACTAATGTAATAAATAAGGTAGGATAGTCAGAGTGACCATGCTTTATTATACAACTGATTACAATTTGTCAACATTATTATTGACGCAGACAACGTGTTCCATTATTCATTTTCCATTAACGTTATTATTTTGAACAAACCAACCTTAATGTGGTTTATTATTATAACGAGAATATCAAAAACAAACCTACGTAACATCTAATACGGCTTCTAGAGAAACACAGAGTTTCGATCACAAGAGTTCTAAAATCGTTTATTATTCGAACATTTTCTGTTTTTGATACCATTCAAATGCTTGCTCAATACACTTGGGTTAAGATTTTCGTATTGCTGAGCAAAAATTCTTCGAGGCCTGGACTATGAAGATAGAGCTTCGAAAGAAATTAGATGCATTTGAAATGTGGTCCTATCGACGAATGCTGCGTGTCAGTTGGACGGATAAGGTTCCAAACACTGAAGTGTTACAGCGTATGGGCAAAACACTAGAACTTATCCGGACAATCAAGCAAAGAAAAGTCGCTTACCTAGGCCACGTACTTAGAAACGACCAATATGTCCTCCTCAAGACCATAATGATGGGCAAAATCGCTGTGAAACGTAAAGTCGGAAGGCGCAAAATGTCATGGCTCAGAAACATCAGAGAATGGACCGGCATCAAAACTGTGGAACAACCGTTCAGACTAGCCATGAACAAGAAAAAGTTTAAGGAGCTGACTGCCAACCTTCAATGATGGAGAGGCACTAGAAGAAGAAGAAGAGCAAACATTCTATAGATTTCTATTATTTTTAAGAAGAAAGAAAGAAATAAAAATAAATATTTATTTGCGTCGACATGACGCACAAAAATTAAATAAGACAAAAAATTGTTTGGAAAATATGGGTCACATCCGCGCAAAACGGCTTTCGCTGAGCATAATGCTGTGACGTATGTAAGGGAAAGAGCCACAACGCTGATTTCCAGTGACAGGCAAATAAAAAAAAAAACGGGCAAGTGCGAGTCGTACTCGCGCACCTTCCGTATCATATTTAGACGTATAAAGTGAACAAATCCGGACCACATAACTAAGTCTGTTTGTGAAGGAATTTTGATGATTATGAAAAAACTGTACTAGTTAGGAACATCGTTATATTTTTGGTGCCATATTTGGGTCAATTCCTATCAACTCTAATTATTTCAGATTTTTCGCTTCGCAAACTTCGGAGATAAGGGGGGGGAATGGTATTTTTTTGGTCATTTTTCATCATATGTCGAAAACTGTGAAAATTAAAATAAAAAAAAAATATATTTTGAAATGTGCAGATCAAGCCCTTTCATATGATATATCACTTGACCCAGTAACCCCACTTTAAAATTTGGGACCTCCACTCCGGCCCCTTTTGCAATGAAAATAAAAATATTGTTGGACTTTTTTCATTTGCAATAAAGTTGAACAAGCATTCTTTATAACTGTTCCAAATTTCAAGTCGATAGCATAAGTAGTTGCTGAAATAAGCAGGTGTGACAGACATACAGACAGACAGACGAAGTCGCACCATAAGGGTTCCTTTTTTACCATTTTGGTACGGAACCCTAAGAAAAACACAGATTTATGTTTCTATTAGTTGTCTTTTCAGACAACTAATAGAATGCTATGAACGCCCGCGTCCCGCCAACGTTTTATACGTAGTTCTGCCTTGATGACGGCACCCGTTGGAATAAACCTTCTAAAATAAACACGAATAAGTACTAGAGTTGGTATGTAAATTAATAAATTAATACATACAATAACACGTAAAAGGCTACCCTTTACCTACGTTCCCTATTGTAGAAACTACGCTAACACCAATGGTAATACCATTGTTTACCATTTCGGAGACCCTCTTTGGGGATTACAAACGTTATGGTTATGTTATTACTTTTATGGCTGTCTTCAAGAACACTGCAATTTCGATGTTTGTTGTCTCGATACAAAAGCATACTCGCTATTTGCGAGTATGATACCGTGTTATTTCAATTCATTTTGATGAATTTATAATTCTACCATATCGCACCCCCCACCGAATAATATGGTAATCGATAATTCTAAATTTTACAGGAAAAATAAAAAACTGTTTTTTGCTTATATCTCAGCACGGGTGCATCGTAAGATAGTGATTTATATGTCAAAACAAAGCATATTTTTTTACTGTCTATTTCCTTTTATGATTTTTTTGTAATAGTTTCCTAGATAAAGTTATTGACGAAAATAACATTACTGAAATTGCTGATCAAAAGTATAGTATGCAACGCATCATTACAATATTATTCGCGTGTAAACCCAACGATATCGCAGGCAGTATTAATGCATTACAGTATTATTCGTTGCAATGTAGTGTCAAAAAAGTTAACGGTAATATGATATTACGACATTATTCGGGTGAAATCTCAGCGATAGTGTATACAGTAATAATACATTACGACATTATTCGGGTGAAATCTCAGCGATAGTGCATACAGTATTATTACATTACAGTAATATTCGTCGATGTATGGTATCAATAATGCACAGTAATATAATGTTGCGGATACGTTATTTTATTAAATAATTTAGTAAATATTTATTGATTTGGCAAAAAGTAACAAATTTAGAAGAAATTGATTTTATAGGTACTGTATAATTTATATAAATAATAGTGATTTGTTAAAGGTTTTCAAATATGCACAGCTTTTATTATATTAATCAGGTAGGTACAACATTATATTTTGTATCATAAATTATAATCAGATGGAAGTCCTGTTGGTCCGTTGGGTCGTTGGTATCTCAATTATAGTAAAAATCAATCATGTCAATCATCAATACAGTCCGATTCAGTCTGAAGATTGCTCTGTCATAATTTCACTGGTCTGAAGGAAATTATAAAAAGAATGACAATGCTGAGGTAAGGCTTCTGTTCTGCATAGACCTAATAATCTTCTTTTAACAATTTACCGCTACTTGGTATCTGTTTCACTGTTTCACTGTCTGGTGAAATCTGTATCTGTTTACTCCCCGCCCGATCTCTGCCCGAGAGGAACTCACCGATTGTGGCGGTACAGGTCAGCAGATTGGGATGAGATGCGGTCTTTCTTTGCATTTTATCCTTCGACTTGCGCGGATGCTGTGACGGATGTGTTGCATCGGGCCATGGAATACTACATTCCTTATACCGAAGTACCGCTGTCCGGCAAAGCTCGCCTGTGGTTTTATGCCTCAGTGTGGTCTCGCTAAAGCCAGTAAACAGTGAGGCATACCTAGCCTGGGTTGATGCTCGACACCGTAAAGCGAAGGACATAAGTCAGAGGAAGAAGTCGTTTAACAAGGCTGCCAAGTCCTGCAAAAAGGAGCTCGCTTTGATCACATTAGTCGAATAGGGAAAAAAATGTGATGGTACGCTGGCTCATACCATCGAAGAGAAAGCAAACTTGTTTGCTTCTCTGTTTGCGGAGTCTTCACGTCTAGATACTGGCAACGCGATACCTCCAACTCTATCTGGCAGCACGACATTTATGTCGGAAATTCGCATTTGCCAAATGGAGATTTGCAAAACGCTGTGCAATCTTGACGTAAACAAGGCCAGTGGTCCAGATGGTATTCTAGCCATAGTTCTGAGGACATGTGCGCCTGAGTTGTTTCCTGTGCTTACACGCCTCTTTCGTTTCTCTCTTTTAAATACTGGACAAGTGCCGAAAACGTGGAATCTTGCCAACGTGCAACCCGTGCCCAAAAAAGATTTCAAGAGAGAAACGAAAGAGGTAGTCGTGCCGACCCTGCCAATAGGCCCATCTGGGTTACGTGTCCATTTTTTACAAGAGTATGCAGCGTCTCTTCAATAGCAAGCTCCTGACGTACCTTGAAGCTAATGACCTCCTCAGTGACCGGCAATCCGTATTTCGCCGACACCGGTCTACTGGGGACCTAACCTACACTACTTGCTTATGAAACATGAGGACGCGCTAGCCGTTTCCCTGGAAATCTCAAAGACTTTCAACAGGGTTTAGCACGACGGCCTTATTCGTAAGCTTTCTTCATATGGTTTGCCCACTTGTTTCGTTGCGTGGATATCGGACTTCCTGAGGGATCGTTCGATTCGAGTCATTGATGCCTGCTCGTCCGACCGAAAGGCAATTAATGCCGGTGTCCCTCAGGGGTCAGTGCTCTTTACGACGCTCTTCCTGCTGCATATCAACGATCTGCTAAAGCCCGGAACGTTAGCGTATGCAGATGACAACACTGTTGTAGAGAGATACATAGCCAATGCACGGACTACTGGACTACAAATCCAGGCTCTGAGAGAGGCCATGGTCGAGCGTTTGAATTAATGTTCCTTAAGGCAGTCTCTGATTGCAGCGATGCCAATCTGGTCAAGTTCAATGCAACTAAGACCCAGGCGTGTCTGTTCTCTGCCAAAAAAAGCCCATTCCAGATGGCTCCTACTTTTCGGAATGTGTCCATACCGATAACTGATCATCTTGAGCTTTTGGTCGTTACTCTGACGTCTCCCCTTAACTTTGGCTCTTATATTGAGTCCAACGCTCAATGGGCAGCTAAAAAGCTAGGATTCCTCTCGAAGCTGCGACGTACTTCATGTCCCTCCTACCTTTTTTTCATGAAAAAGCGCCATTGGTTCATGGTTGATATACCAAACCCGTACGAAGCGCTTTGATTTCACTTTCATTGTGAAAACCGCAAAACAATGGAATTCACTATCGGAGTGGATGTTCCCGATAATTACAATCTGGGTATCTTCAAGTCGAGAGTGAATCGGTTTCTTTCTCTGGGCAAGCGTGCTCCATCGTAGACCGCATCATCGCTTCACATCAGGCGAGATGCCGGTCAAATGCAAGCCTATTATACAGCGAACAACATTACGATTTTGCATAATATCTGTCATTTATTGTAAAAAAACATTACCAAATCGTGTAAATAATAATAACACATGAATATAATTGTTTTATACTTTACATAAAAACACAAATGTATTTCTTACGCGAATACAATGGTAATCGTCACTTACCGAAAAAGTTAACGATTGCATAATCTGTATTTACTTGTTATGGTACTATTCGTGTAAAAACTGTGTTTAGATTTTAAGAGAATAATATTGTTATGTTCATTACGGGGCCATTGAAATTATTGTACTTTTATCAATATCCATAGAAACGTTACAAAAAAAATTCACAAGGTGTAATGAATGCTCTAGACACGGGATATGCAATAAAACATAAACTACCGCAATAGCACATTACCATATTATTCGTTGGGGGGTGCGATATAACCGTTACAATGTTACAATTACTTGTGATTTATTTATGTAATGTATGACGAAATGTGGAACTTGGTCTTAGAAGTGTTACAACCTACCCGACAATGAAGTTCTTTGCAAGTTGTTAACTTTGCCTCTTAGAACTTGCTTCAAAGACAATTTGGGAACAAAACTTAAGATTAAAATTAATGAGGTTCTAAGGGAGTTAAAGAGAGTCGCATGTACCTAAGTATTTATTTATAGGTATGTTAATCTGGAGTGAAGTACGAGCCATCGTTGTTGGATGTACTGTAAATCTATTCAGCATAGTATTCAGAAGTTAGTAGTGTTAGTTAGGTTTTGCTATTAATTAGATCTTGGAGATGCCAGCTAACTTAGCTTAGGTACCTATAGTACTGCAGTTCACTTTTGGACATAGTCGTGCCTTGTGGAAATCTTATCTGTATATGTAATAAAATAGAAACTGGTATCCGAAGCGTTAAAGAATGAAACAGCTCAAATAAATTACCTAAAACTAAAACCTACCTGTGTTATTCCAATGCCCTTTTCTGTGACATCAGAAAAAGTAGACATTAAGGGAAAAACTACAAAACATTGTCAAACAAATATTCAATGCAGATGTGCGGATAATAAATCACGAATAATTCCAAAGGCCGAACTCCGAGCAGATTACCATTATTAAATATATTACCATTAAATGCCAACTACCCGCAAAATGCGTGCCAAAGAACACGGCATTTTGTACGTACTAATCCGCCAACTTATTTGTCATAGCTAATGGTTTTTATGTTGTACGTAATAATCTCTAGTTTTTTTGCCCGATGTTTGTGTACAAAAAGTAATAACGTGTTGTGTAACATGGTTTTGTGAATCGCTTAGCTGAGAGCTACAGTAGCACGCATCCACAATAGATGGGGTCCTATTGTGACGGGTAATTGAAAATGCGGGCATAATCGATGCTTTCTATGTTATTGTAATATTTCGACACACGTCGTGATTTTTGGATGTCAATGATTTTGTCGACGTATTAATTTTGACCTATTTGAATGGAATTTTAAAGCTACCAGATTAACTGTTGCAATTTGATGCCATACCTACAGTTAATAGAACTGGAAAATTGTTAGTGCTTTCATGTATTTCGGCTAGCAGTGTTAGCTATAAATTCAGACATTTGAGCAACTCTCCAGTGGCAAAAGCACTGCCTTTGAAGGAGATATTCACTCAACCGAGTAAACTGACTCTAAACTTGGAGTTTGGTTTCTGGTGTAGTCTGTTTACTTAATTTAAGCAATAGAATAGTTTGAATAAAGAAAATAATAATTATTTAATTAAAATGCGAAGGTAGGTTACGGGTTAGTCTTGGTGTGTAATGTGTAAACTAGGTAAATTGAAGGAAGCACTTCAAGAGCGTGTTCCGGTTTCGAGCGAAATGCGGACCGGTCACCGGTATGGCTTCCGCCGCTGACCGCAGCATGTAGCCGCTCACGGTATATCGGAGAGTTTTGAAACACAACTCCGCTCAAACCCGACATCAAATGTAGCAAATAATTCACCGACGCCCGATACATGAGGGAGTTTACTGATGTTTAAAACACTCATTTATTAAATATTTTATGGAATACTCGGTTGTCGACTCAGAGTTATTCACCGTACCTACTAAACTCAAAGCGCCCGCCGTGTCAAGAATATTGGGTACTAAACGGTGCCCTCTTAACATTTAATTATATAATTTTCTTTGTTAAAGGTATTCCATTTTACTGAGCACAATATTAGGGGTTTTCTCATTCATGTAAATGCAGTAGCAACAACGTAAACAAAGCAGCGAGCGTTAACAATTAGTTAGTTTGAACACCAGTGTACTGATAAACAATTTGTTGAATTTGTACGAGTGTTAACGTACTTAATCAACAGTTTCCTTGTTTGTTTACGGTAATTAGCATCGATAATAATATAGCTGATGTTTGTATTTACCTTACAATTCCAGATAAACAATAAACCCTCTATTTCCACGGATAGCTCTTCAAAAGTAAGGGAAACCCAGTCTTTTGATGAGTCGGGGCAAGGGTTAACCTGAAGAGGCCCTTTAGTGAATTTAAATTCAAATTTAATGACATTGATGATCATTATTCCGAGTAATCTAGGACTTCACTGTCGACAGGAGGGGACACCCGCTGTTACAATAATAACAGCTGTGCTAAATTAAAACAATTTACATTTGAATAATTTACTTACTTTCAAACTTTGTATCCAGCTACCGGAATACCTGTCGCAGTATAAATATTACAAGCTCAAAATGAATGATCACAGTTTTCCAACTCTGCTGAGTCAGATTTATTCGGGTCCAGTTGTAAATAAATGGACGCGCTGCCATCAACCCATCAATAAAATGTTCACAAACATATCACTCACCAAACTTAAGACAGTTTTGATAGATATAATGACAATGTTGATATTTATTTTTGCCGAAGAACCATTTTGTAAATTGATGAAGAGAATGTTGAAAACAATCCTAAAGTGATTGGTTTAATTTGCGACTTTATGCTATTGAACTTAAAGTCTTATAACATCAGAGGAGGATTTGTCGAAGCTTTTCACCGGGTTTCAGGGTAGTCTGCGTGAAAGGTAATTACCTAAGTAGAATCCTTTAAGCTCATCAATAGCAGCCGAATGAAAATGCATACATATAATGGTCTTATTCAGTGTAGGATCTATTGTATTAAAAACGAGGTACCTAGGTCTCTGGAAAACATGGAATACAAACTTTCTTAAAATACCATGTTTATATGACTAAAAACACCGATGCAATCACAAATGAAAGCAAAATAAAAATAGTTATTGATGAATTATAATAAGTTTATTTTTGCAACATTAACACAAAAATAAGAAGAGACGGACTATACTATACGAGTAGAATTAGATACGAAACATAACATTTAACATTTTTCATTATGTTGACCGAAAAAATAATATCTGCAAAGAAGTCACTCTCACTATATTTAACTAAACCACTTTTACTAATTCTCGCGCATTCAGCTAAGTACCTAGCTACTTGTTGTTGCAAACAAGTCGGCTTGCTTATCAAAATCTTCAACAAAGCTTTGTATTGTCCTAGCCGGCTCATATTGAATGCAAGCGAGCGCGCGGCGCCGCGAAGCCAGCGGCAAATCAAAAAGTACCCTGTTACGCAGGAAATTCTCGGTCGGTGGTCTTATATCTATAGCACTTATAGTCTCGGTAATAATCGCATAGCCTGGATCAGATAGCCGCTTAAATATAATAAAAGAGCTTGCTGCAAAGGAGCTCGCTCTTGGAAGCATTTTAAAATAATTTGCTTTAAACGCTTGAACCTAATAGAATCAGTAATCGAGATCCTCTTTCTAACGTTGCGGTCATGGTGCTTCATATTATTTAGATTTTGGGCTTAGATGAAGAGGTGAAATTGATGCTTACTTTTTATAGGATCTTAGAAAGGTTATGCAAATGCTTCGTTTATGCTTAATTGTATTAAATCTCATCTCTTTACGTTTTTTACGCTAAATGAGGCTAAGCCACAGTCGCAGCGGGTAATTAAGAAAATTTCAGCTTTTTTGTGAGATTAGAGTTGGCTGTTTCCGTCAGATGTGCCAACATTACTCTTGTTGTAAAATTTTGGGCAGAAGTCCACATCAACCTCAATCCGTTCTGACTTCTGTGATTGCTAAAACTAGCCTCACCTTAGCTTTGAACTTGAGAATAACCTTATTAAACATTTAAAGTGCCTGCAGAAAGCTCTCTTCAAAGTCTCTAATAAATTAAATACCTTCAATGTAATCCGGTAAAGTTACGAATTTTCTTGTTAAATATGATTTTTTAATAATGTTTTCAGTCGCCAGAATTTGCTTTCTGAAAATAACTTAATATTTGCGGTTCTGAACGAAATCAAATTTGATCTGGAATTTTTATGTTAATATTAACATCACTTTATATTCAGTTTGGCTCGTAAAATAACCGTGAATAATATTGTTAGTTGTTCAAATAAGACAACCCTCAAAAGCTTTTTGAAAATAAAATGCGAATTTGGCGTAACGAACCAACGAACTAACATTTGGAACGCAGCAGTTGCAGGGTCAAATCAGTCATTATTAAACATTGAACTTCGAATTCATAAATAATAATAACCAAGGCATGTCTGGTAAGATAGCATGAAACTAAATGTTGCTTTTAGTAGCAAGCTGATCGTAAATTCAAATCCAATACACATGACTAAAAGGAGAGCCGGAGAGCGTCGTGAATACTACACAGTCACGCTACAGCTATCAATATTCTACTTCTGTGATATTGTTTGTAAAGAGCTTTTATCTACCTACATTTATATCGAGTGTGAAATTTGGTAACGTCTGCAGTGTATCAATAGCAAATATATTTTATTGACTCGACAGGAAAATGTTTATTCAATGGAATGTCGAATATTTTTATTTTAATACTTTTTCGGTGTATCCAGGCAGCTGCCCAAACAAAAAAGATAATCGATCGTACTGAAATAACTAACACATTTTTAAATAACAAAAGCGCATTTAGGTTTTATAGTAGATAAAGTTGTATATTTAAATCTGCTTTACTTTTCTTCCTTTCTCATTATATATTCAGATTTGTGAAAACGGTATATTGTTGTTGTTATGTTTTTTAGTTATAAACATGGCCAGAGGAAATTACTAGGGTTTCATAACCTTATAGGAGTTAGGACAGTCGTAAGAGACACGAAATGTCGCGTCGTCAGAATGCGGGTCCCATTGTTCATGCGTCCCTCCGATGTCTGTCGTTTAAACACTTGATACTTGCGTTCCTTTTGTCTAGTTTTCGAGACCTCGTTACACATACGACAGTTTTCAAGTACGGATTTATAAGGGAATAAGATGTTTTTTTTATTTTGTCCACAAAACCGCAGTTTGGTTTAATTTTTTTTAGTCTCGGACTTACCTACATACCTACTCATAAATATCGTTTTAGGATTAACTTACCAGTTTCTATTAAATTAGGTGTGGCCTTTGTAACTTACTTTGTACCTTACTAGCTAACAGTGAAGTAAGGAATTAAAATGTAAATATTGAATTTACCTCTTTTTTGATATTTTATTATATCGTTCTTAACATAATAAAATTATTTTGTTCATTATTTTTCACTTGATGTCTATGAAATTCCACAATCTACATAAGTAAAATATTTGTCTTTAAAGCTGAAATTCGGCAGTGAACAAAATTCCTACGCAGAAGTTATTGTCTTAGTTTTCTTGCCTAAAATGTTAGTTTATGAGATTATAATGTTTATTTAAACTCTCTGTTTTAAACTAAAGACAAAATATAGGTCTAAAGTGAACAATCCCGGACATAAATACATAAAACTTAGCTACTGATACAAACAAATGGGGAACACGACATATCGATGACAGCGGAATCAGCATACTTATGTTTCATTCAGCCCGGATGTAGGAGGCCGTTATCTATCGGACAAAGCTCGATTTTTCATGCAGATTTAATCAGTAGCTGGTATTACCCGCCATGACCGGGTATAGCTGTACAAATAAACAGAGTGGACTGCGTGCTGCGTTCTATAATTCGCCGCATATAGCGCATTAATTTTCAATTGACGGCAAATTGACAGAGATTATAATATAAGAAAGGCCCATTTGGGTCTGTACACATGTCACACATCTACAAATGCCAATTAAGATTAGACCATTATACATAGAAATTGAATTGAATGCTTTTAGCATCTGGCTGTTTCTCTAGAACTGTCATCTAATGTCCTACTTTTAGTCTGTATGACATATTTTTAGAATAAGCTGATATTTGGAATGCTATTCTATAATCTAAGTTTTAGGATTAGGTTACTATGAAAGTTTCGTTTTTGACAGATGGTCGTAATTTTAAGAACAGTGGCTATGCTGCGGCTCGTCTACAGTAGGTACCTATTTGTTTGGACCGGATAAACAAACATTTTCTTGGAATATTAAATTAATAGGGCCGTACCACAAAAAAGATAAACACGTGTTCAACACGAATGCTACCAAAAATAATCGGCACTTTTTTAATCCGCACTGTTTTAGCACTAGCTTGTCTAAAACAAGTGTGTATTATTTTTGGTAGCATTCGCGTTTAACACGTGTTTATCTTTTTTGTGATGAGGGTGCTAATGTTTATAGAACAGTAAATTAAAGTCAGTTTAACAAACTCTTTCATGCATAATAGATAATAGTACCTATATTTTAAATCCACCGAGTAAAAAGCAAGATGGATGAGAAATATCGGAGGTATTCTCTTTACATAGAAAAGGTTCTATTCATTTTAATAACAATGCTCTTAGGTCTTATCCACTTTACGGAATCTAAGTACGTACTTCTAAATATGTGAGAGCATTTTTCGTATATTCAAAAGTCGGCATTTTCCTGCACATGTCCTTACTGATATAATGGGTGGGTGGGCGTATAATTTAGAATATTTTATTATAAAAGACTGTCTAGGTGACTAAAGATTTTTCAATTAAAAAATTGCCTCAGTTCGAATGAAATTGCAGGATTTTGAAAGTAAAATTCAGTGAGTAATCCTATACCTACATATTATCGCAGACAAATAGATTAGGATTACTGACAGACTCTTCAGCTTTATTTTATGGCATAGATAAAAAAATAAAAATAATATATGCAGGTTTGTAATAATTAATGTTGTTAATGATTTCAATTTCGCGGTGTATGCAATGTTGTTTCATGCTTATTATTTAGATAGGTAGGTACATTATAAAGGACAGAATCTTTTCCAGAATGTTTGCCTGAAAGTCCCACATTAATTGAATAAATAAGGTACCTTTAGGGGAGGGATTAAGCAAATTTGTTCACGTCGATTTGTTCGGAATATTATTGTTTGAACAAAAAAGAGATTGTCAAATGTTTGCTTATATCTTTTCGGTTTGATACAAAATCAAAGAACTTTGTACGTATTCTTGAAAATGTGAGAGGAATGAAAATGTTTTATTTAAGTATCGACTGCGATTTAGCAGCAGCTACATTTTCTGTAATGGGAAATCCCGTCATTTGAAAGGCTAGGATTAATCGCTCTTCTGACGGTTATTAAATGCTTTATAATAAAACAAGTTTAAACGGATTAATCGCGTATATTACAGAGTTTTCCTGACGTTTCGAACACTTTGCAGCGTTCGTGGTCGCAGGACGACTGAGGTGGTAGGCGTCATGACAGCTAATTTATAGAAAAATTATTCTCGATCTACCCGCACAATCGATTCAATCGATATTATTCGAATCGTACTTGTTTCGATGCACACAATAATCGCTCACGGTGTCTCGATGTTTTGTAGTCCGGTGTGAAGTTTGGGACTTGATTATTTTAAGAACTGGATTCCAAACAGGTGGTAATTGCCAACCATCCTCTCTATTGAAATTAGGATGTTTTTTAATTTCAATAGCCTCGCGAAGCATTCTAGGTACATATCGGTTCTCCTTTGCGAGGATTTGAGGTTGATCAAAACGTAGGAAATGGTTGGGTTTGCCTAGGGCATGCTCACACACTGCAGACTTTGTAGAGCGCACGTTTTTGACGTCAGCTATGTGTTCTTTAACTCTAGTGGCTATACTGCGCTTTGTTTGCCCTATGTATGATAGCCCACAATCACAGTCAATCTTGTAGACCCCTGCATCTTGTAAAGGAATATGATACTTCACAGGTCTAAGAAATTGGCTAATCTTTCTATGTGGCTTGAAGTAGGTTTTTATAGAAGCACGCTTCAAGATATGACTAATTTTGTCAGTGACCCCTCTTATAAAGGGTAGAACAGCAGGTCGACGATCAACTGAGATGGGCTTCGGGCGGCTTTTGCGACGGGGATGTGGAGCACGTAAATTGTTCTGTTTCAGAACTTGCTTCACATGATGAAGTTCCCCTGCCAGATGGTTGACGTCGCAGATGCCATGTGCTCTCTGTAACAAAGATTTAGCCACAGTAGCTAACTGACTAGGATGGTGGTGAGATTCACCGTTAAGGTACCTATCTGTATGGGTAGGCTTTCTGTACACTGTATGACTAACAGAATGATCGGGATTATGAATAAGTCCCGATCATTCTGTTAGTCATACAGTGTACAGAAAGCCTACCCATACAGATAGGTACCTTAACGGTGAATCTCACCACCATCCTAGTCAGTTAGCTACTGTGGCTAAATCTTTGTTACAGAGAGCACATGGCATCTGCGACGTCAACCATCTGGCAGGGGAACTTCATCATGTGAAGCAAGTTCTGAAACAGAACAATTTACGTGCTCCACATCCCCGTCGCAAAAGCCGCCCGAAGCCCATCTCAGTTGATCGTCGACCTGCTGTTCTACCCTTTATAAGAGGGGTCACTGACAAAATTAGTCATATCTTGAAGCGTGCTTCTATAAAAACCTACTTCAAGCCACATAGAAAGATTAGCCAATTTCTTAGACCTGTGAAGTATCATATTCCTTTACAAGATGCAGGGGTCTACAAGATTGACTGTGATTGTGGGCTATCATACATAGGGCAAACAAAGCGCAGTATAGCCACTAGAGTTAAAGAACACATAGCTGACGTCAAAAACGTGCGCTCTACAAAGTCTGCAGTGTGTGAGCATGCCCTAGGCAAACCCAACCATTTCCTACGTTTTGATCAACCTCAAATCCTCGCAAAGGAGAACCGATATGTACCTAGAATGCTTCGCGAGGCTATTGAAATTAAAAAACATCCTAATTTCAATAGAGAGGATGGTTGGCAATTACCACCTGTTTGGAATCCAGTTCTTAAAATAATCAAGTCCCAAACTTCACACCGGACTACAAAACATCGAGACACCGTGAGCGATTATTGTGTGCATCGAAACAAGTACGATTCGAATAATATCGATTGAATCGATTGTGCGGGTAGATCGAGAATAATTTTTCTATAAATTAGCTGTCATGACGCCTACCACCTCAGTCGTCCTGCGACCACGAACGCTGCAAAGTGTTCGAAACGTCAGGAAAACTCTGTAATATACGCGATTAATCCGTTTAAACTTGTTTTATTATAATGTGTAATAATCGCGAAAACCTAAGACATTATTATTAAATGCTTTCAAGGAGAAATCCTTTTGACAATTCTACATTATCCATTGCGTTTATCTAGTTGAGAAGAAGACAAATTACTAAACATATGGTGTGATGGATTATACAATATTGTTGAAAAGCTTTTGCTATTGCGAGTGTGTTGAATAATGGCGCTAGTCTTTTAGTAGGCAAACTTAATGACCTTTTCTGCAACTCAGCGTTAGTCTTGTAATTGAGTCACTTATAGTTATTTGCTTTGTAACTGTGTGTGTAATTTTTAGTGAAATAAATTTATTTTTTATTTATCTATCTACCTCAAAAATGACTATTCGTTTCCAACACAACTTACCTAATTTAATTTATGACTGTCTTGTGAAGTAGGCACCTTATGTCGGATGCCGAGCGCTGGACATTGTTTGAAAGAAGTACAACTTGAGAAAAAGCTTATCAAATGGAAACAAAACTATATTGTACCTAGTATAAATGGAGTTACTCTCAAAAGTCGGTAAAAACTTTACAAGTTGTTTCTTCGTTCTACAATAACACAATTGACAAAGAAAATTGTAATTTTCTCGCTTATTTCAGTACCGTAAGTACTTTTAAAGAATCAGTTAAAAATCTAGTCATCAAGTTTGGAGTACCTAGTCAGTAAACGTATTTAGGCTGCGTTGGGTAACTTGGTAATTTATGAGCTTACAATAAAGCAAATGTAGGCCGAATCATGATACTCATGTAATTTTATTTTATTACGTAGGTAATAACCTACTAGATTTGTGTAAAAGAACTGAGACAAATAAAATGATTCCACACAAAAGATAGATTGAGCTGTAAAAACACGCATTAAAACAATAAAATCACAGTTGCTCTAGTTGTTTTAATTCAGCAAGACAGCAGATAAAATGCTCTAGGTACTTCGCGATTAAACATACCATCAAAACTATAAAAATATATTGTACGATGTCTCATAAGCCTACAGTGCTCATTACCTCAGATGTCATTTGTGTGCCAATTCGGGTTGTAGGGGTCAGAGGGGTTAGTGACCCCTTGTTGACGTGTAGCAGATTTTACAGATGTTTATGGTGGCAGTGCCATCTTCGGGTGGCGCCACCCAGACTGTGATGGATCCCGTCGTCGCGACGAGCTGGCGCCGGTCCCGGATTGGGCGATTAAGACGAAACCTTTATTTTCAGTGTGACAGTAAATCTGGACGCGCTGTCGAGCTATTTTGTGTTATTTTGGCCAAATAGATCTGTAAAATGTATCGTTAAAACTGATACCGCCATATTAAGAATTTTGGTTTCACTGGGCGAGACTTTTACACTAAACGATTAGTTTGGTTTGAACTACAGGTCAATTTACTCAATTAGTGTCGGTACCAGCAAAGGACACGCAGGAATTTAATTTAAAAACTTAAATGTAAAATTTTTATCTTGTATTTTTTTTCTATAACCTACTTGATATTTCCTGCTTGCGGGTGTACATATTATAGGCATTGAATATAATTAAAACAAACTTGTTAATTGAAAACTGCTTTATAAAACTTCCTGAAAAACACTAAGGAGTTGGAAACCGTTTGAAAATCTATTCGGTAAGTTCGCAAACCGACGCGGTTGAGAACTTTGCCCTATATCATGTACTAGCTGTTACCCGCGACTTTGTCTGCGTGAAAATAACTGAACAGAAGCCCATGTGCTTTTCCAGGTCTCAGGCTACCTATTTGTCAAATTTCATCGAAATCCGCCCAGCCGTTTCAGCGTGAAGGACTAATAAACACACACAAACTTTCGCATTTATAATGTTAGTAGTGCTATGCTATGTGTTCCAGCAAAACTATCGTTAATGTTATTAAATATTAAGACATTCCAAAAACAATTGGCGGGGCTTGAACCCGCGACCTCTGCCGAACCGTGGCTAGCACTCTCACCAACTGAGCTACTGTGTCTTCGCCTGAATCAATTGAAATTTGGAATCCCTTTTTACTAAAAACTATTGTTGCTGGAAAATGTGGATTAACATACCTACTACAAAATGTTCTGGAAAACTCCTATGAAGAACCATGGAAGTATGAATAGTTCAAAGACGTTTTTATCAGCTTTTATTAATCCAATAGCTGTATCAGTCAAGTGACAGAGAGTGGACATTAAAATTCTTGGTTCATTGTCGAGGTCGACGAAGTAAACAAGTGTTGCATTTACTTCTAACTAATCTACTAAGTGGCAATAAAGCCCCCTTCCCCGCGCGCTCTTGTGCGAGCCAGTCGCCTACGTGCCATCTCTGTGCTTTTAATTCACTAATAATAGTAAAACTGTGTTCGTTCTACTTGTGACAGTAATTGATCTGTGCGTGAAGCATCACCAATAAAAACAGTGCATATAAATATTAATTAAATGCGTGTTTCAAATCTAAAATTGAAAAAACACATAAAAAAATTTGTGCAAAACGTGATTGTTGCTGGGACTGGTGACTTTGAAACACAAAGGAAGGTCATAGTCTCGAGCATTCCGCAAGTCCAACACGATACCGAACCAATTTTCAAACGATTTGATCAGCGACAGCTTGGTCTAGTGGCATTGTGGTAGACCCCCCGTGCAGTGTGTCGTGAGTTCGAGTCGGCCGACCACCAAATACTTTTTGATATTATTATTTTTTTTTTATTGTTGGCGTATACAATTGAGATATCTGATTCCATAAACAGATTAACATAACTTCGAATATTATATATTATTATTTCATTTATTTATTTATTTATTTTTCATTATAAAATGCCACTGAACAGAACTCCACCGAAAACGCCGACGGAGCCACTTTATGACTCTGAACCCGACATGCATACCTCAGCTCTGCCTACCCCGCAGCCCGGTAGTAATATTACTCATAGATTCAAGCGTAAATATCAACAAGGAGACGATATTACCGCGTTCATGAGCGAAATTAAACAAATGTTCCAAGATTTCACTGAGCAACAGGAACAAAAGTACAATTCTCTCCTTACTACTGTAACTGAGATAAAAGAACAATACATTGAATTACATAAGAGCATGCTTTTTGTTTCTGCCGGGTATGACGAGATAAAGGTGCGACTCCACAAGCTCGAGACTGATAATACAGATAAAATGGCCTATATGCAGGGCCTGGAAGAGAGAATTGAGAATTTTGACGCCATTAGCAAGTCTTCATGCATTGAAATAAGAAATATCCCGGAAACTAAAGGAGAAAATAAATCTTCCCTCTCAGAGATAATTATAAATACCGGCAAAAAACTAGATATTGAAATCAATGAGTCTGAAATTCGAGATGTTTACCGCCTGAAACCAAAAGTTCGCACGAATAATAACGCAAATACTATAGTGGTCGACTTAACAACGATAATCAAGAAAGAAAATATATTGCAAGCTTACAAAACTTATAATAAAAACCACAAAGATAAAAGATTATCCACGGCTGATATAAACCTCGATAGCCCTTCAAACCCTATCTTTATGTCTGAACATCTAACATATAAGAAAAAGAGATTATTCTACCTAGCACGTGATTTTGCAAAGATAAACAACCTACAATTTTGCTGGACTTCATATGGGAAGATCTACATTCGCAAGCAAGAGGGCCAACCCGCTACGAGAATTAATACAGAATCTGACCTCAAAAGCGCCATATGACTCATATTTATGTTATTTTATGTATCAGTTTCGCCAGTCCGATATTATCTTTATAAGCGATGTTGCATGTCATTTCTCTCTTTTTCATTTTCATTTTTATTTTTATTTGCTGTTTTCTTAAATGTCACTAGTAGTATTTCTAATGTAATCCAAATACACATAAAACAAAACGACACACCTATCACACATTACCGTACATTTAATTTTCTAAACTTTTTATATCAACATACACCAATTCACAACACAAAACAAAACTCCAATAGCCTTGGTTTGCTACCACCGCTTTTGCTACTACTTTCCATTTCCACCAAGTATATTCTATTCATTCGTATAAAAAAATGTCCTGCCATTCCGTACGTATGCCCTTATATAAATAAACTGCTCATACTCCAGACCCTCGTATCTTTCTATAGTAGTTTTCTGTAACTTAAACGAACTTTCTTCGGAGATTGATAATGTAACTATCTCTAAGGCATTTACATGTGACATTGATAGCTGTTACAAACTAATACCTCATTCCCTATCTAATAGTCTAGTTGTTCTCACACAGAATATTCGAAGTATTAACTGTAATATGGCTGGCTTAGAACTTATGTTGACTCGACTTAAAATAGAATGTGATGTACTGATTCTTACGGAATGTTGGATTTCAACGACTTCTACTATACCCAAATTGTCAGGATATCGTTTTACTTCCACAAAAAATAATATTAGACAAAATGATGGCGTGGTTGTCTATTTCAAAGATCACCTTAAATTCATAACACAAGAGCCCCAGTTTGTAGATGGTAATTGCTTGGTAATCTTGAGCGGCCAACACACTGCAATAATATCTCTGTATCGCTCACCCTCTATCAAAAACATTGATACATTTTTAATGTCGCTAAATGATATCCTCGCAAAATTAGCAGCTTTCAAAAATATCTTAGTAGTTGGAGATATTAATATTCCCATTAATTTCGACAAAATTGACTCTTCAGGTGAACGATATTTAACTCTAGCTGCCTCTCACGGACTCTTGCCAGCCCATACAAACGTAACCCGTGAAGCTAGTGGCACATGCCTCGATCACATACTAATTAAAACTCAGTTCCCTACGATCACAATTATTCCTCACGCAAGCTTAACTGATCATTATCCTGTCCTAACGTGCATTGATTTCAAACAGCCACGCCACTTTGCAACCACTACTATAACTAAAATTGACATAGAATCATTAAAATCAGCCATTTCAGCCATTGACTTAGGCCCCATCTATTCATCCCAAGATCCGGAATTCTCAATAAATTATCTTATTACTAGTATTCAGATAGCTTTACAACAAAATACAAAACTAATAACACTGTCTAGGCGCAAAAAAATAATTAAGCCTTGGATTACTCATGGACTATTACGATGTATGAGGAATAGGGATATGTTGCATATTAAATCCACAAAGTCGCCAGAGAACGAAATTTTGAAATTAACATACGTACGTTATAGAAATTATTGTAACACTATACTTAAAAAAGTAAAACGGGCATATGATAAATCTCTAATTGCGGAAGTTAAAGATGACCCCAAAAAGTTATGGAAAACCATAAAAACAATAACAAACACTGGTAAGGACAAAGATAATCCTGATGAGCTCTTAAAAATATGCTCTACACCTGACTTGTCTGTAAATGAAATTAACCACTACTTTAATAATGTCGGTAAGAACTTGGCTGAAGACTGCATACAATCGCATCATAACCAACTACCCGGAACAGTTTGTGGTGCTTCCCCGACTTCCTTCACTCAGCTCAACTCACTTGTGTTGGAGAGCGTGACTGAAGATGAGATCGAACGCCTTATTCGTGGACTTAAAGCAGATTCTGCGGAGGGTTGGGACAAAATCTCTAACAAAATTTTAAAACACAATATAAGTGCTCTAATCCCCCCTCTTACATTTATTTTTAATGCCTGCCTTGATAGCGGCATCTTTCCCGCCCCTTTGAAAAGATCTGTAGTACGTCCCATACACAAGGCTGGTGACAGAAGTCATATTAGTAACTATAGGCCAATTTCAATTCTGCCCGCACTTTCAAAAATTTTAGAGAAATTAATTAATACCAGACTAGTGAATTATCTCGAAAAAAATAACCTACTCTCAGATAAACAATTTGGTTTCCGTAGAGGTAAATCTACCGAAGGGGCAGTGCATACTCTTACCAACTATATCTCTACCCACCTAGATAACGGGAAAAAATGCCTGTCTATCTTTCTGGATCTTAGTAAAGCCTTCGATACGATTTCTGTCTCTATCTTAATAAAAAAGCTCGAAAGATTGGGTATTAGGGGCACCCAACTAAACCTTTTTGAGAGCTATCTCACTGAGCGAAAACAGTGTGTAAGAGTTGGCAATTATACAAGTGGTGACCTCTCTGTCAATTACGGAGTACCGCAGGGCAGTATTTTGGGGCCAACTCTGTTTCTCGTGTACATCAACGACCTAACGAATCTCCAACTACCCCAAGGCGAGTTGATCTCATACGCAGACGACACGGCTCTTCTTTTTACCGCTGATACTTGGGATGCCGTTTTTAATACTGCCCAAAAGGGATTCAATGTGGTGACGAAATGGCTCCGTGACAATATTTTAACTTTAAACGCAGAGAAAACAAAATATATAACTTTTAGCATACGTGATCTCGCTGGAGCCAATGACAGCTACCACATTGTATCACATAGCTGTCCTGCTGGGGTTGGTTGTGCTTGCGTGTCTCTGGAGCGTGTGAGAAGCATAAGGTACCTGGGTATCACAATAGATAGTCATCTTAATTTTACTGACCATATTAAACATCTGTGTGCCCGAGTGCGGAAACTCATTTATGTCTTTAAAAATCTAAGGCATGCTGCTGACTTAGATTTGCTAAAGCAGATTTATTTTGCATTGTGCCAGTCGCTTGTCACGTACTGTATTGCGTGCTGGGGAGGAGCTGCGAAGACTATAATGAAAAACCTAGAAATAGCCCAGCGCGCAATTCTAAAGACAATGACTTTCAGACCTATCCTATATCCCACTGCACAGCTTTACCAGTCATGTCAAGTCCTAACCGTACGTCAATTGTTTGTCAAAAATATTATACTGAAACAACATGCTGAGCTCACATACAATCCTAATATCCTAGGAAAACGCAGACAACATGCAGTATGTAGTCGCAAACATTTCCCAAAAACATCTTTTATTAGAAGATTTTATATTTTCATTGGTCCATACATATATAACAAAATTAACAAAATTATTGATATATACTCTCTAAATAAGTCCCACTGCAAAAAAAAAGTACATGAATACCTAATAAGCCTCTCGTACGAGAAGACTGAGGAAATATTTAATATTCCCAAATAGCATAACACGATATTGGTAGCTACTAACACATAACCTCGATCGCATACTCACTTCTCTCACATAAACACACACACCACACAACACACCCTCATACACCACTCCCTCATACACCACCTACCCTTACATACACCACTCACTCACATGCATGCACATATTCGACATAAGACTAAAGCACCACATACCTAAGCACACAGTGGCAATTTTACACTAAAATGGATTCATAATGGCTTTTAAATTGTACAATCTTTTAAAGGGGATGGACTGTATTCCGAGATACAGGTTACCACCTAGTTCGGATGCAGAGGTTCCCAAATCAAGTTACGAAGTAGTCTATGTCTTTAAATTGACTCATGTTTATTTGCTTTGTAACTGTGTGTGTAATTTTGGTGAAATAAATTTATTATTATTAAAAAAAAAAAAAAAAAAAAAAAAGCGGCTTTCTAATGGTAAGTGGTCCCGCTGTCTGGTGCTGCCATCTGCAATACCAGAAGTATCGCAGACATGCTTTGCCACCATATAGACTAAGTTAAAATGTCTTGTGTGCCTGTAATACACCAGCATCCTGTGGCGTGCCTGGGGGCAAGCGTGACGCATTTTTTCGTTTTAGACAATATTTATGTTAATTTTTCATAAATAATGTGAGTGATTTTTAATGTACGTTGTTCGTATTACAATAACGATATCAACTCACTCATGAACAATGGACATAAACATACTCTACAGCTAAAAGAATACGTTGGGCTTGCGCTCTAGGCACGCCACTGCCAGCACCTCAGATCATAGAAACAAGGAGATATGCCATCATAGCAAATTAGTACCGAAACAACTGATGCCACTTTTAGTACATTTTTCGACACAATTACGCGCATAATTAAGCGCTCCTTGTGAATAAAAAGATCTCCCACGCATTAAACATTCCGCACACCCTCAATCTAATACTGTTAATCGTCACTCAACACTAGCACTAAACTAAAACACTGTATTTATACCATCGATCGTGTTCGGTTTGTCGCCAGCGCGTACGTTTTTAATATGAGCAATTTGCTCAAAATCAGGCATCAAGCTCGATAGCGCCTTGGCACATCTCCCTTGTTTCTATGATCTGAGGCCAGCACCCATACCCTACCATAAATGGAATACAGCAATGCTGCCTAAGCGGCAAATAGGTATAGTGGTAGTACTTCCCCTACAAAATCTACTACCTTCTACTAAATCCTCGGGGCATAACACCATTCTCATTTACATTGCTTATCATCGTGAATTCGTGATACTCATATAATTATTTCAAAGGCAATCGTAAACCACCCCAAATGGGATAGCCTGTATTATCTTTGAACATTAAGTATTTCTAACGAAATTAAGGGTATCCGTAATTTATTCCGATTCCTTTGATTGTAAAGTTTTGGGTCATAATTTGTGAAGAGTTTGCAAAGTTCCATTGGAACCCCACTTGATGAGATTCAAAGGAAAAAAGTCGATTTGAATGTAGTATGCCTTTGCATATTTTTTCTGAAAATGTTATTAAAAATAACAATGGTACCTATTTAAATTCATCATTTGTTTATTCAGTCTATCTGTCTTCTTTCTTCAAGTAACTTGTGTAAATAGTCTGCTTACAATGTTAACTGTTTTCTTACTTGGCTAGGAACAAATCTAGTGAAAAATTCTCCAGAGGAAATTCACGAGGATTGATTTCCACTTCGACGATCATGCAACAATCTAGCAGACCGCGGCGGAAATTATGCGAGTTACGCGATATAGCGAGTACTAGTTCTGCGGTGTTGGCAAATATTATATGCAGTGCTTGAAGTAAACAGTGATATTTCTTGAGAATATTGGGATCGAACTGTTTTGATAGGTACCGAAAAAATAGAGTTTGCAGCATATTCAACCTCAAATATTTCTTGTCGACGCGATTTATCGTTAGATATTATCGTAAAGCTATAATAACATAAACTTTCGTATTGACTGCCTGAACGCAAGTAGGTAAAGTGAGAATTTTTATGCAGGCATCTCATATAGGGATCAGCTTCCAGTCCACCCGAAAACCGTTAGCGAGCAACTTGAAACAACAATCGATACATTTTTATAGTGTTTATTGCTGTTCTGATAGTTAAACACCAGATATTATGATCATTTAAAATTTGTGCCGAGTTAACGAGTTGAAAAGAGTGAGCTTATCATAAAAATAAGTGACTTTTTATGGGCGATTTCAATCCACTTTACGTCTCTTTTGATACCTATCTATGGACAGGTTCGTATCGTAAAACACCCGTTTAATGTAGGTCCAATCGCCTCCGCTTCAATTTAGGTTCTAGAGACCCGATAGATTATACCCAGTAGATTATATTACATGTTTCTGAGAATTCAAACTTTTTTTTATCAATATTTACCACGAAATTCTAACTGGTGAATAAAATTCGTCATTACTGAAATAAAAACAGCCAAAAACAACTTCGCACAGGCTGGTGAAAGCATTTGCGCGGAAACAACCCAATAAATGAGAGTCAAAATGGCGGGTGTATCATTACGAATCCAATCAAAATTATTACCAAATAAATGTACTTAAAATGTACTATTTAGTACCTATACTCATGAAAAATGTACCTCCTTTAGAACAAAATTATAACCAAATTAAGATACACCCGCCATTCTGATGTCAATATGGCGGGTGTATCCTAATTTCTCCCTAATTATCCATTGGTGATTGAATATTATTATTCCAAAAAAATCTACCTAAAAAGTACCTACAGTAAAAAGAAACACTCACTCGATCTGTTCATTAGTTCCTGAGAAATAAAACTACAAATGTTTGGTACCATACCGTGGCGTCGCTCTAACTACTGAGCTACCGAGTCAGTGATTAAAGCGACGCCACGGTACGGCAGGGGTCGCGGGTTCAAGTCCCGCCCGTGTAGTTGTTTTTAAATCTCATATATTATAAGTATAGGGACTGATACTTAAGATCAACAGTCATAATATCAGCAGTTAAAACATCAACACCGTAAGACCAACGGTTCAAAATCTCAACACTTCAGAATGTCAGCAGCTTAGTAAGTCAACAGTTCACCAGACCAAAGTTTAAAATCTCAACTTGGAAAGTATTAGGTAAATACTAATTGTATTAATGTTATGCATGTTTTACTATAAGTAAACAGTATTTGACGAGGGGTGCTTACCTTTTATTTACTTTTTGGTCGGTCAGGTATAGGTAGGTACATAATGTAGGTACTTGAGTAATTACACAATATATTAAAATCCTACTAATAATATAAACGTGAAAGTTTGTGAGGATGTATGGATGGATGTTTGTTACTCTTTCACGCAAAAACTACTGAACGGATTTGAAACGGATGAAACTTTACAGTAATATAGCTATACATCAGAATAACACATAGGCTACTTTTTATTCCAAAAACGCGGGCGGAGGCGCGGGCGGAAGCTAATAAGTAAATAAATAACAATTGTATTGTATTGTATTGTTTATTCTTTTTATATGTTATACCTACTAGCTTCCGCCCGCGCTTACTGTAAAGTTTCATTAAAATCCGTTCAGTAGTTTTTGCGTGAAAGAGTAACAAACATCCATCCATACATCCTCACAAACTTTCACGTTCATAATATTAGTAGGATTTTGATATATTGTGTAATTACTCAAGTACATTATGTACCTACCTATACCTGACCGACCAAAAAGTAAATAAAAGGTAAGCACCCCTCGTCAAATACTGTTTACTTATAGTAAAACATGCATAACATTAATATAATTAGTATTTACCTAATACTTTCCAAGTTGAGATTTTAAACTTTGGTCTGGTGAACTGTTGACTTACTAAGCTGCTGACATTCTGAAGTGTTGAGATTTTGAACCGTTGGTCTTACGGTGTTGATGTTTTAACTGCTGATATTATGGCTGTTGATCTTAAGTATCAGTCCCATAAGTATACTATAATTATTACGTTGTTAGTTACATTTTTAGGGTTCCGTACCCAAAGGGTAAAACGAGACCCTATTACTAAGACTCCGCTGTCTGTTCGTCCGTCTGTCACCAGGCTGTAATGAACTCATGAGCCGTGATAGTTAGACAGTTGAAATTTTCGCAGACGATGTATTTCTGTTGCCGCTATAACAAAAATACTAAAAACAGAATAAAATAAATATTTAAGGGGAGTTCCCATACAATAAACGTGATTTTTTTTGCTAATTTGCTAATAAAGGGTGTCTAATGTTGTATAGATAATGGTACGGAACCCTTCGTGCGCGAGTCCGACTCGCACTTGGCTGGTTTTAATATTTTGACAACACTGTTATAATATGGTTTCCTAGACAACGTATAAAAATGTCAAGCCCGAGTCGACCGGCGAAGGAGGTCGACACCATAAAACCTTAACTATGACTTGGAAAGCCAAAATTAAATAGGTATGTACGAACATTGACCTATATGTCTCTAGACAAGCAGTTCCGAACAAAAATCATGCCCCACACGCGGGTACTTGTCTGTTGCTCACTGCATCAAACGTCAAAGTGTATGTGAGGCTTGTGTTGTGCCCGCACAGCACTAAAGAAAAATATAACTGAAAATCTATTCACGAGTCTTTTGGATCTGCCTTTTGACAAATTAACGGTTATAAATAGATTACATAGCTTTGTATTTATCGTCAAATAACGAGGCTTAATAAGCGCGAATATCCAAATAACGAAACAGGTATAACCGTTTTTTGTTTAATCTTAAAATTTTCGCTTTCGGCTAAAACTGGAGGAGGACATGTAAAAAAATATTCAATAAATAAATGTTTACGAAATTGAAAAACGAGTTTGGCTATTTTCCAACCATTTTCTTCATTTAAATCCTTAAAAATTTTAATAAAATACATAATTATTTATGTTATGTTATATTTTTGTTTAGTGTTGTGCGGGCACAATACAAGCCTCGCATTCACTTTGACGCTTGATGCAGTGAGCAACAGATAAGTGGGTGGGGCATGATTTTTGTTCGGAACTGCTTGTCTAGAGACATATAGGTCAATGTTCGTACATACCTATTTAATTTTGGCTTTCCAAGTCATAGTTAAGGTTTTATGGTGTCGACCTCCTTCGCCGGTCGACTCGGGCTTGACATTTTTATACGTTGTCTAGGAAACCATATTATAACAGTTTTGTCAAAATATTAAAACCGGCCAAGTGCGAGTCGGACTCGCGCACGAAGGGTTCCGTACCATTATCTATACAACATTAGACACCCTTTATTAGCAAATTAGCAAAAAAAAATCACGTTTATTGTATGGGAACTCCCCTTAAATATTTATTTTATTCTGTTTTTAGTATTTTTGTTATAGCGCCAACAGAAATACATCGTCTGCGAAAATTTCAACTGTCTAACTATCACGGCTCATGAGTTCATTACAGCCTGGTGACAGACGGACGAACGGACAGCGGAATCTTAGTAATAGGGTCTCGTTTTACCTTTTGGGTACGGAACCCTAAAAATGTAACTAACAACATAATAATTATAATATACTTATAATATATGAGATTTAAAAACAACTACACGGGCGGGACTTGAACCCGCGACCCCTGCCGTACCGTGGCGTCGCTTTAATCACTGACTCGGTAGCTCAGTAGTTAGAGCGACGCCACGGTATGGTACCAAACATTTGTAGTTTTATTTCTCAGGAACTAATGAACAGATCGAGTGAGTGTTTCTTTTTACTGTAGGTACTTTTTAGGTAGATTTTTTTGGAATAATAATATTCAATCACCAATGGATAATTAGGGAGAAATTAGGATACACCCGCCATATTGACATCAGAATGGCGGGTGTATCTTAATTTGGTTATAATTTTGTTCTAAAGGAGGTACATTTTTCATGAGTATAGGTACTAAATAGTACATTTTAAGTACATTTATTTGGTAATAATTTTGATTGGATGCGTAATGATACACCCGCCATTTTGACTCTCATCCCAATAAACATCAGAATGACTGATTTGACACGTTACCCATTCTGACATAACACTTAACCCTTTGCCCTAAATTTATTGGCACTAACGTATAATAAAATAAAACTATGACCTCGCCCGGCGTTGGTTGCCTGAATGATTTCAAGAGATTTGCTATACGGCGCCGGCGCCTGTTTTATGTGCTGATTCAGCGTAACTTGAACGATTGGCACGTACGTCTAACAGCCCCATCGATATCTTTATATCCGACAGGCCCGACATTTCCTTTGGTTTGCGGTTGAACGGTGAAAATGATACCCGTATCAGCGTAAAAAAAACAAACATTAACTTTTATGTTTGCGTTTCCTTCCGTCTTTCCGACCTTCAGTTATTTTTGGGTGTAATAAAATAAAGTTAGTGGAGCAATAACGCACACGCGCGAAAGGGTGGAGTGTGTAAACCAGTTTCGGCAAACGTCCATCTCACCTGCACTCGGTAAGACAAATGAGGTGCTGTCGACCAACAGATAGCGGGTAAACTGTTTATCTTACCGGCGCAAACTTCGTGACGGTGACGGACAATGACGTCACCGGTGCGGACGGCAGAACTACCCTATTTTGGAGATGTCTATGAATAGTGGACTGCGGTGAATAACATGTACGGGTATTTTATAGCAAAAGGAATACGATTCCACGTTGTCAGTTTACGTTTACAAAAACTTGGAACCATTATGTTTTCGGTATATACCCCAGTAATTAATGTTAAAATAGAAAGGTTTTCGTAACAATACCTATTTATAAAAATATATGTTCAGTCACATCAGCACAACCTTTCCATCGGGTGTGTGCGGATGCGTAGCGATAGACATGTGAAACCAAACAATAGGATCGCCTCATTTATATAGCTTAGCACATTTTTTATAAAATAGCACATCCTATCCTACTATCCTACTAATACCTATCATAAATGCGAAAGTTTGTGAGGAGATATGGATGGATCTTTGTTACTCTTTCACGCAAAAACTACTGAACGGATTTTGATGAAACTTTACAGTAGGTTAAATATAGCTATTAGCTTATACATCAGAATAACACAGACTACTTTCTATCCCAAACACGCGGGCGAAGCCGCGTGCTTGGGATGGTAGCTTGGAAGCTAGTTTTGTAAAAAATTACTTAGGATAAGAAAAAGTGACAAAAAAAAATCAAGAAGATAACACTCTTTTTAGGGTTCCGTATCAAAATGGTAAAAAAGGAACCCTTATGGTGCGACTTTGTCTGTCTGTCTGTCGGTCTGTCTGTCTGTCACACCTGCTTATTTCAGCAACTACTTATGCTGTCGACTTGAAATTTGGAACAGTTATAAAGAATGCTTGTTCAACTTTATTGCAAATGAAAAAAATCCAAAAATATTTTTATTTTCATTGCAAAAGGGGCCGAAGTGGGGGTCCAAAATTTTAAAGTGGGATTACTAGGTCAAATGACATATCATATGAAAGGGTTATCATATGAAATCTGCAGATTTCAAAATATATTTTCATTTTATTTTATGTCTCACAGTTTTCGACATATGATGAAAAATGATCAAAAAAATACCATTCCCCCCCCCCTTATCTCCGAAGTTTGCGGGGCGAAAAATCTGAAATAATTAGGGTTGATAGGAATTGACCCAAATATGGCACCAAAAATAAAACGATGTTCCTAACTAGTACAGTTTTTTCAAAATCATCAAAATTCCTTCACAAACAAACTTAGTTATGCGGTCCGGATTTTTTCACTTTATACGTTCAAATATGATACGGAACCCTCGGTGCGCGAGTACGACTCGCACTTGGCCGGTTTTTTTTTTTAAATAACCTAACACACTATTGTAATATTAGATACAGACCTAAAGTGTCTTGACAGCAATATTTTCGTATGTCCATTTGTGGTTTTATTTCTCAATTGTGCCAATAGTGTACATTTGGTAATATAAAGGCACTCCGTAGTGATTTATTTTACGAGTTTGCGACAGGTGAGACGTAGGGGCACCGTCCCCTGCTCGTGTATGTACATGGGTCGGAAAACCCAACTATATTTTTCCGTGGAAATCACGTACGTACTTATGCTATAAATAATGTATGTGTACTTTTTGTATTATGAAGTGCGAGGTTATTTATATGTAACAGAAACCTAAAAAATACTATTCTAAGAAATAAATATAGTTTGTCAAATATTAATAACATTTGTTCCAACCTATACTCAATGCTTATGATAATTTGTACTGGTATATATTTGTATAGAAAAATCCAATTAAAAAAATACTGTACCACAGCTATGTTCGTTAATTTTATGACGCGCCGTCAATTTTACTTTAAAAACATTTTTTATAATTAAAATGATTAGAGGAAAAGTGGCGGAATGTTGAGTGCTGTACAGACCACGGGCCACCACACTTTATAAGCAGGAAGCAAACTTAACAAAGTGTGACAGTGGCCCCAATCCCGCGACCAATTAGTTGAGGTTTATGATTTTATTAATGGCCGCTGCGAATAATGTAGGATTTTGTCTTGTAAAAATTAAGGACATTAGAAACATAAATAATAGATAAATGCTTCTCTTTTTACTTTAATGTCTTAGTTATATTAATACATAAGTACTCCATACGTAAGTATATAATATAATGGAGAAGGTAAAACATTATAGCTGGGGCCCAAGTCTGCTAATGCAATTGTGATAATCGTGTCAGAATGGTCTCTCAATGACATCGTTTTGACCAATGACGAAACAGATACTCTTACTCTAAGCCAATGAGCGCTTAGGATTTGACCGTTATGGTGTCATTATGACACCACTCATACACATTTGCAATAGCAGAATTGGGGCCCTGTTAAGACTGTCGACTAACCATATTAATGTATATTTTTTTTTAAGTTTCTCATGTAAGCGAACCCTGTAAGTTCTTTAAATATCTTAAACCTGAAATATCCTTGGGTATGTAGTTACCTACTGATTAATTATATCCTAGCTTGTAGGTGCCATAGGAACGTATGTACTTGTACATACTTCAGACAACGAAAGACATAGGTATTGTAAAACTTCGTTTATTGGAATTTGACATCGATACGATAACACCATCTGATATAGGTAAATATTATAAATGTATTTTTTTTCGAATATCAGGTAAGGGTCTATCGTATCGATGTCCTTCTAACTGCAAAGTGAGAAGCATTGAGTTGGAGTCTGTAATTAGTCTTCGATAGATGTCACTAACGCTCAGAAAAGGTGTATTAAAAGGGATTTAAAATTTCAACTGATTCAGGCGAAGACACTGTAGCTCAGTTGGTTAGACCGCTTGCCACGGTACGGTTGTTTTTGAAATGTCTTATTAATTTTTTGATTCTAATTCTTTGATTAGGTATATTGACGGGTGTCAGGTTACATCATTATTTTGCATAGGAAATTAGTTTACTGTTAAGTATTTATACTTAGTTTCTTTTTTGGTTTAAATCTCAGTTTTACTGTTTTGTTTTATATATTTTTTACATAAAAGTAATTGACAGACAGAATTGTGTTGCTGCGGAGTTGTTGCGCCGTTTCTTCTTCGCAGCTAAAACACTAGGAAGCGGTGAAGGGCGGGCGTTTTTGGGGGCTGTCTCATGTATATTTTGACGTTCAAAAAGTGCTAATTGACTTTAGCCAAGTTTGAATAAATGACTTTTGAATTTGAATTATATTTAATAACTTAAAGATAAGCATAACATGGCTTTAACACGTTTAAAATTCGCAAAAATATACATATAGGATAAACAAATTAATTAAAAAAACAATAAACCCGACTGCATATTTAAATGTCACCCACAATGAAGACGAATATAAGGACAACATATATATTGAAATCCATCAAGCTATTAAGGCTACATAGAGCGTGCTATTGAAATAGACATATATAGGTACTCGTACATTTGGAAAACATTACCCTCCTTTTGAGGCGGTCAGATAATAAATGCTATGTATTCGTTTGTTTTGTTAGGGAATTCCCAAGGGACATGTTTTATGAGATCTTTTATATTGTATGGGATCATTCTCGCGTACCCATAACTTATCTGCAGACAGGAGCGTTACAAACCTGATGGGTAATAAAACGTCGCGGCGCTTGTATTGACGCAACGTGACGTTACCCTTGCTTTTTTAACAATAGGTAGATACATTTTAATGCTAATACATTTCACGTTGTGTGCTATTCAGCAGACATGTCTTTAAAACTGTGTTTCTTTTTTTATTGACGGATTCGTTTGTATAAAAATGCATGTATTACCACAGCTGAACTACATAGATTACTAGCTGTCGGTTGTACCTACATAACTACAAATTCTGCTTACCCTTACTACCTTTGCTTACCTTTACGCAAACGCCACGTCGTGCCGCGCTGTCTGCGTAAATGTTAATTTATTATGGGACTTTTTTGTAAACAAAATATTTGCTCCATGCGGAAATCGACCCCGCAACAAGTCACTCAGCAGGCAATCGTTCAGCTGCTACGCTAATCGTGCCGTCTACCTATCTATCTTTATTATTCACTAGTTGTATCCACGATTCCTCTACAAACTTTATCACCCCCTTTCACCCCTTTAGGGATGGAATTTCAAAAAAGACCTCCTTAGTGCATTTCTCACTCTAGGTTGTGCGTTGTCTATCAGTCAGTCAGTTACGGAACCGTTTTATATTTACCTAATCATCATATTTTAATCCTCTTATACTTTTCTCTAATCCTAAAAGCAGGTAGATTACTTTAATCTCTTTAAAACCACACGGAATATTTTTATGCAAGAGGCAAATTTTAAAACTAGCTACCTACTGGACACGGAGCGATATAGAATTAGCCTTTCACAGTAAGCACTGATATAGTAAACCAATGCATAAAACATGTTTTCACCACCGTAAATTTTCCTGAAAAATCTGCAACGACTGCATTATTAAAGTTACTTTATAGTATTTTTACTGGGTACACTAATCAGTCGAACATGCTAATTATGTATATCTACTAGGCTTTCTCCTCCTCATATTTAAGTTTTAACTATCATTTGATTGCATCATTTGTTTTATGCAGAAACAAAAATATGTTGAAATCATTTTAATCGATACTTAACCAATTCTTGGGTATCCTGGATACGTGACTATACCATTCTTGCCGACTGCTATACTTTTGACCACAGCATCAGCTGATCTCCTAAAGGCCCTAAAAGTCGCGACCGTTCATGTTCAGTGGTAGATGATTTTAAAGTCGGATTTCCCCGACATTAAACAATTGTGTAACAACGTGATTATCCTTACAACGTACATACTACGCTTGTACAATTTAACGTGTTCAGACTGTTCCACTTGCAAACTCGATTAGAAGCTTCACTTAAACTAACTGGATTTACCGAGCATGTCTCATGCTCATCCGTGATGCCAGACATAGTATACACACTCTTTGTGAAAGATAGTTTTTTTTTTCACCACCACCATTCCTACGTCATTGCTGTGTCCCAATCGTATTCATCGTAGGCGCATAGTATAGAACCTACCCGCGGTAGGCCGCGGGTAGGCTTTGGTCTGGTCGAATAAATATCTCCAGACGTCTCTATTTTTGACTCTCTCTCTGCAGCCGTTGACTCCAATAGGCTTTGTGTCCTTCTCGATGCCATCCAGCCGTCTAAGTTTGCGATTTCCGCGGGGCCTCCGGCCGTCAGTTTGATGGGTATGAGTGCTAGAAATTACAGGTACAATAAGACACATTTCAACTTTGTCTCTAGGGTAGACGCACCTGAGATGCCTTGTGGTATTCTAGACTATAATCTATCTCTGTGCCAAACACCTAGATCCGTTCAGCCATTCTGGTGTAATTGAGTAACAAATATCCATCCATCCAAACTTTCGCATAGTAAGATGAAGCTCATTATTTGGATAGTGAAGTTTTTTAGCTAAGTTAAGTTAACTTATCAAGAACTTTCAAAAAAAACTATTTGTTCACGAACATTGTTACTGTACCTATACTATAATGTTGCTACTGATGGAACCCAGGCCAGATGTACGGTATGTATTAGTTTAATGCAGGGAGACTGGTTTACTTAACGTGATCGAACACTATTTATTACACAATCAATTGATTGGCTACGCTATATCTACTTAGGTTTGGCATAGCCAATCAATTGATTCTATTTAGAAGAACTCGTCGACTGATAAATAGGGTCCATTAAGTCGAACTATTTGTCTGAGGTTCGTGTTCTTATAACGACGTTGGTAGTAAACAGGCGTACGGCACACCTGGGCCCCAATTCTGCTATTTGAATAGTGTAAGAATGGTGTCATAACGACACCATTACTATTAAAACCTAAGCGGTCATTGGCTTAGAGTAAGACTAACTCTTTCGTCATTGGTCAAAACGATGCCATTAAGACACTATTCTGACACGATTATGACAATTGCATTAGCAGACTTGGGGCCCTGATGGAAAGCGGCTACCGAAGCGAAGCCTATGAAAACCTTGCAACATCGAGTAAGTATAACATGCGCGTTGCCGACTCTTTAAAATGAGGATTCCTTGTGCTGAACTGTGTGAGTGTATGCGTGCTGTGCTGTGTTCTCAAGAGCTTTAACGACCTTACCTATTCACCACAGGAACACAATACTACCAAAGAGTATTTGCTTGTGGTATTCTGTTAGGTAGAGGTACTTCTCTAGTTGGACTGCTTCAGATTTGAGCGAGATATCCCGCTGTGTCTACCTTTTTTCAAACTCTTCGTCGTTCTACTCATCCAGTCTTGAGCCATGTAGTTTCTGATTAGGCCATTCTATCTCTATCCCTCTCACCATAAATACTGATTTTATAGTCACGCCAATGGCCGCGCCCGCGACGTCGCATTATCTGTGTGGTCTGTATCTTTAGAAGAGATACAGGCTGTTGATTAAGTCACCTGCATCCATTAAGGGGACGATTTTACCCATCATACTCAACAACTCCCCTTAAGAAACCCATAATTATCCGTTTCATAAAAAAGAACAACCAAAAATTTCTGCAAAATTATACAAAAGTAGCCAGAATATGGCATGAAACATAAAAAGTTGTCTCATAGGGAAATATACTCAGTTATCTACATCTGCGGGTGCTTGGTTAGAAGTCAGCACAGCAATCGCTCCTGTGACGTCAGAAACTTATCTTATGGATGACCAAACTTGTGGAGTACTTCCTAAATGAACAAACAAACCCCTTTCACGGACCGAAACTTGTTAACTGTCATATACCAGTTACCTGAGGATGATGAGTGAAAATGGCTTAAGTAAAAAAGGTTTTAACAAACGAAATAATAATTAATGATAATTGTAAATCATGAATTTGAACACCGCATTAGGTATTAATAAAAATCTTTTGAAGATTTACATCAAGCACATTTTAAAATACCTAAAAAGTTCAAAAATGGAGTAATTTTGTAACAGATATCAGTTTCTTTACAAAATTTCTCCATCTAATATTACATTTTCAATTGGACATCCTGGAATTCGAAACCCTCTTTGTGTCCTAAACGAAATCGGTAAATAATTAATTAAATGGAAAATAGAATAATGCGTTTTGAAACAGATTCCTGACACAAATTAAGCTAACAAGCCAGAAAATCCGCGCCCGTTTTCTCTTTTTAATTGAGCATATAATTTATTACCAGTCCGTGTTCACGAAGTTTAAAACAATAACACCGGGATTCTTGCTAAAACTTAATAAGCCGATATAATTACAAGAGAACAAATAAGAAAAGGCACTGTTGAGTAGATATAATACTTGTAAATCCTATAATACGAAATGATTTTGTGAACTTACCTACATAAAACCGGCCAAGTGCGAGTCGTACTCGCACACCGAGGGTTCCGTATCATTTTTGGACGTATAAAGTGAAAAAATCCGGACCGCATAACTAAGTTTGTTTGTGAAGGAATTTTGATGATTTTGAAAAAACTGTACTAGTTAGGAACATCATTTTATTTTTGGTGCCATATTTGGGTCAATTCCTATCAACTCTAATTATTTCAGATTTTTCGCCCCGCAAACTTCGGAGATAAGGGGGGGGAATGGTATTTTTTCAGACATTTTTCATCATATGTCGAAAACTGCGAGACATAAAATTAAATAAAAATATATTTTGAAATGTGCAAATCAAGCCCTTTTATATGATATGTCACTTGATCTAGTAACCCCACTTTAAAATTTCGGACCCCCACTCCGGCCCCTTTTGCAATGAAAATAAAAATATTTTTAGACTTTTTTCATTTGCAATAAAGTTGAACAAGCATTCTTTATAACTGTTCCAAATTTCAAGTCGATAGCATAAGTAGTTGCTGAAATAAGCAGGTGAGACGGACAGACAGACAGACGAAGTCGCACCATAAGGGTTCCTTTTTTACCATTTTGGTACGGAACCCTAAAAAGACGCAGTAACTTCGAATCGCGATTTTATACATTCTTACTTTAAAAGCTCTACTATTTGAAATTTTATGCTTGAGGAATAGTAAGAAAATGTCAACTTATCATCCGTAGTTTGGGACAGGAGCTCTTCGGAAGATTTCCTTCAAAGAATTCCTTCAAAATTTTCCATAAGCAATATTTGAGAGCGAAATTTTCTTTGGTGAGTTATCCCTTTAATGTGGCACCGTTCTCACAGAATTTGTTACGTTTCATTTTCGTCGTCACTTATTCTGTCTTGAGAATTCGTGAGCACGAATTTGGCAAATTGAATTACGATTTTTCTACTGGATTAGATGCGTGGATTTTTTGCAAAACTGATTTAACGGTTTATTAGGCATCCACGTGAGAGCTTTATTGTGACAATTTATTGGAATGAATCGTTGCCGTTGTCCGCAACTCTGAAAAAGCGTGCGTAAACAACAGATGGAGTGCGACACGAATATTTGCTGACCCTATAATAAAATCCGGGTACACCACAGGGTACACACACACACACACACACACATAAACATTGGATAAATAAAGACCGTCGACAAGTGCTTTTAGGCAAAAAGAGATGTTACAATGGGAGAAGAAAAATTGATGTGAAATGTTTAAAATACGTCATGTTGTGTTCCGGGGGTCTCATTGAAGCCCGTTATTTTCACGTATTCCGCATCGTGAGCGAAAAATTGTCCTTTTTAAAAATGAATTGCTATTTAATATTTCAACAGAATATTCAAGAAGACTTGAAGAGGAATATGAAATGGAATATACTTTCTTTTGACATCTATTTTACAACGGCACATTATACTAAATATGTGAATTGAATTGAATTAATATTATGTAGAATATTTTAAGCTACACTTAGACCTCTGTTGATAGCCAAAGCTTTTGCAACTGATATATTTACGAACATTTTAAAGTGTTCAAAACTGACGCCAAAAAGTTACGTCGTTAGGGTATGAAAGCGAGCAACTACCGCTTGTCACAAACGACTCTGACTAGAATAGAAAACATAATTGTACCTTCGGCACAGAGCCAAGATGAGAATTTTTGAAACAGACCAATTAGGAAAGAGCGCGAGAAACTATATTTACCACATTCAAAAATATAGTCCATTTCATCGGTACCGTAAAAGGCGACCAAGGGACAATGTAAAATTTCAAGAAGATGGGTAGCTTAAATTGTAAATACCAACATAGTTTAAATATAAATAGGTAATTACAAGTATAATAGCCAATAAGTATATCATATGATAAGGCCAATATGATATCCGCTATAAGACCATTCATTACCTAAGAAACTTACCTACTTAAGAAATTATTGATTGTTCTACAAAAAATGGTAAATAACTCTTGAGTATCTTATAAAACAAGACCATTTTTGCGACGCGGTCGCCATAAATATTTTAATGAGAACTCGCGCTACAAAGCTAATCCTACTCATTTGGACGGACACTCATTCATAATAATTTGCCTTTCAGATTATGTACAAGCTTTCTGGCAATTTGTTTATGTTACCAAGTCAGACTCTACTAACGGACTTACAACGACTGTTTATGCAAGGACTAAGTACCTACCCAATTAATATATTAATGAGCAAAAAATACAACATTTTATCTGTTAATAATATAAGCTTTTAATTATAACAAAGGAATTGTGAAGCTAAAATTCTGTGAATACGGTTTTCCATTTTCAAATTACGAACTTATTTGTTCGTTTTACGATCTATGTTTTGCGGTGTAAGCGAGGCGTGTGTTTAACATTCCATATTCGGTCCTTTGAGCTTTCATTAAAATAATAATATGGACATAAAACTTGTATTATAAACCGTACGTCCGCCATATTGTCCACTGTCAAAAGCTATTAACTTCACAATACGGCTCCTCCTTCCACTAAAAGTTCGATCGAGCGACCCTTTTAAAAAAAACGTCAGGCATCTCTCCTGCTGAGTAAACACAATGAATTAAATCAGATTAACACTTACTATTACAGCGAACGCTTTGTAAGCGCTCTAATCAAGATTAGGGGTGTCGCAACGTAATTCTTTACATTTAAATTTCGTCGTCAACAAAGGGTGCGCTAAATCCGAGTAGAAATAAACAATTTCACACGTTGTTAGGGTGCTGCCGTGCTGCCAGTTGCCACTGAGTTATCTGATTTTATCGACGATTTCAATGGGTTAACATTCACAGCGAGCTGGGATCACGTTATTTATTCGATATTATTATTATTACAAGAAACGTTAGTTCACACTTCACAATAAAAGAAAAAATCGTCACGTATAGGAATGTAAACTGTATGTACACTGTTTGGAATCACTATCCTTACTAAGTATTATTATAAACTAGTACTTTACAGTACAATACAAATATCGTTTATTTTCTCCACTTTGCCCGTGACTTCGTCCGCGTGATGTACACGTAGCGCCATCTAGCGTCATAAAGTTATTGTTTTTTTCCTCGGGAACAGTACCTTTTTTTGGATGAAAGGTATCCTATGTCTTTTTTGTACCCTTGACAAGGTATATGATGATGATCGGTTCAGTGGTACCTGTAGCGTGAAAAGGTAACAAACAAACTTAGGTACTTTCGCATTTATAATATATTATATAAGTTAGGATTAGGATAGGTATGATACTGTGTTGCTTTGTCCCATGCAGCAATGGAGCAATGGGTCGCCATGAGTTTTTGTGTGGAGATAGTTTATGGACTGGAAAGTGACATAGGCTACTTTTTATCCCGGTTGTATGTTCCCGTGGTATAGTTTCCGAACTCCACGCGGGCAAAAACTAGTAGTGTCATAATTTACACTAGCTGTACCCGCGACTGTGTCCGCGTGGATGTCGGAAAACAACACAATGTTGTTAAAACATTTTCTTCATACAAACTTTAAAGCCCCTTCATAAAACATAACCCCTTTAAAGGGGCGAAACCTTTAAAGGAGTGAAATTTCAAAAAAATCAAATAGTGCACGTCTAGGGTACACCACCTACACATAGAATATTTGCTCCAAAAAACCTAGGTCTAGGTTTAGGCCATCAGTCTGTCAGTCAGTCACGTTACTGTTTTATCTACACTAATATTATAAAGCTGAAGAGTTTGTTTGTTTGTTTGATCATGCTAATCTCTGAAACTACCAGTCGGATTCGAAAAATTCTTTTTGGATATGATAGTCAGATTCATGTGGAATAGTATACACTATTTAACATCACGCTACGGCCCTTAAGAGACGAATAACAGGGGAAAACCGCGGGGAACAGCTAGTAAGTAGGTATAATATAATAAAGTTAGTTAAAGAAGATTACACAAGATGAATAAAACAATTTAGATTACTTTCAGTTTCGTAGGTCTATGTTAAAAAGTTTTTCCCCCGATTTTAATTACACTTTATAAGCGGAGACTACATGAAATATCTTCATGAGATCCAAGCAATCTACTTAAGTGAAATAATAGAAAACTATGTCCATTAGCGGTGACATAAACCCTACAAAACTTAGAAAGTCAGGTCCGTCTACTTATTTCCTGTAATAGCAAAGAGCGAATAAAATGTCAGTTTGAAAGCCATATAACCTGCACCCTGTTTATGTTAGGTTGGCGTTCGGTGACTCACCTTGCTATGTGCCTTATGCCTTATATTTTGTGCCCGAAGTGACAATTCACGTTTTGCATACGACATCGATGACATGTTTGACGTTTATGTTTAACGTGGGGTTATAGTCTTAGTACTGGATTGTTCTTTTGTGGATACATTATTTTATGGGTTAATAATTTTTGGTTTAAAAATTTTTAAAGTATGTGTGATTCAATTCGGAATGTACCTAATAGTTGTTATAAAACATGTAGAAGGACTTATTTAGTGGGGTTTTCGGGTACCTATTTGTATCTCGTGGATCGAGCTAGCGATGCATTTTTTTTTGTCAAAAACCTTTCGGGACTTGCCAACGACAACTGTACAAAAAAGTCAATCAGATAAACGATGCGCGAAAGTTTATGTAACGAACAAACAAACAAACATATTTTTTTGTATACCTAGGTATAGGCTACGAGTATCTATTAGAATATTATTTAAATGTGACTTAGCTACAACGAAAATTTCAGGAATCAAAATGATAATTGAATAATGAAAATTTATCAGTAAAATTAGCTTTTATTATATTTTCCAAATACATAATATATTAAAAACATTCATTATAACAAGTGAAAACTTTGGAAAAATGATGCTGAAAACTTAACCCTGACATATTTAACTAGTTTGTAAGATGAGAGAAGGAAAATAAATATATTGGAATCGATATCTATCCGTCGTCATTGTTTAGTGATTAGAACCTGACCAACGATCTCGATCAAGCTAGTCTCGGTTCAAATATACACATTATACACGCGTGGTGACGCGTGTTAAAGGGTGAGTTATAACTAATAAATTAATCGAACGTAAATGTCAATAGAGGCGTGACAGACAAACCGACTGTATAATGTGCTACAATTTTTTGTTAATATTTTATACAACTTTCTTTTTCGTTCTTGATGATATGAGCTTATGACTCACAAATATGATAGGTATTTCTGTTAGGTTTTATGTATTACTAGCTATGTCCGCGACTCCGTCCATGTGGAAGTCGAAAAACAAGATAAAGTCGTTATTTTATACCGCCCCTTTAGGGATCGATTTTTAAAAAATCCTAACTTGTGCATGTGCAGAGTAGGTGCCTCTAGGGTACTCAACGAATATGTTCCCCAAAAGCCAATGACCAAAATTGGTGCCTTTTTTTTGTGGCGGCCATTAATCAAATTATAAAAATTAGTTGCAAGAAATATAACAAACAAAAATGTATACTACGTTATGGCTTAAAATTCAGTCCGAACTAAGATATATCAGCTTATACAGAATGATTTTTGAGATGCGGCTTCAAGGCGAAATCCGAAACTATGTATAAGAAATAGAACAAAGTAGTCCAAGGAGATACAAGTTAGATTTTGGAGAAAACTGAAACTGCAAAATCTTAAATGCAGTGTTAATAGACTTGATAAACTCTAGATAGTTTTCGAAGATCAAATCTTTGTATCTCTAACGGTTAGTATAGCTGCCATAGAGATCCACATTCTAGAATACACCCTGTATATTTCGTCTCGGACTGCGTCCGCATAAAAATTGTTTCAAAATTCCTAATCGTGATAGATTTTACTACATATACGCCATGGTTCCAAGAATGGCCGCGAAAAAAATAAAAGGCACCAATGCTCAGTCCTAACATTTTGGTCATTGCTCTTTCAAATCTCTAAGTCCACCGGTTTAGGCTGTGCGTTGTCTTCCCTGTAGGTTAGGTAGCCCGGTTTCCAGCGGAATGGACCCATTAGGACACCGTTTAACTCGAAAAAGTAAACTGCATATTTACCGACTATTTGTTGGTGGGAATTTACAAGTAGTGGTTTTTTACAAGTACCTAGTGGTTTTTAGCGAGCTTAGATGTTATTAAAAATAGAGCCGTAATTTTTGGTGATATAAAAGTAAGTGAATAAATTTTATACAATAGTGACCTCCAAACACCTTTTTAAAGGTATGAATACTATTTTATACTTGTTTTTACAGTAAAACCCATCACATCGGTGAAGTTTCGACATTTAATAACTGTATAAAACAACACTGGTACGATACGTTAAACGTACCTACCTATGTAATACGATATCTATGAAATATTTTCAATGTTTGTTTTTTGTTATAGGTACTGTGGTTATGTAGATTTGTCTGTGAATATATTCGTGTTTACTCAGAAACCACGCAATGACGCGATGGGTTCCTTTCCTCTCTTAATTGAAAGGAAATACCTCACGATCGGATTCCATGTAATTTTCATCAACATTGCGTTTGAGTTTTTTTTTTCATAAATCCAACATGCAGAAGTTCTTTTTTTTCTTTTTTTTTTTAAATAAACTGATGATTAATATAATATAATAATAAAATAAACTGATTAGTTATAAATAAGCTGTCTTTATTTTTTTCTTAAAGATAAACTTTTAGGTGCAAACGTGGTACAGTCTATTAGTAAAAAGTAAGGAATATTCGAAACTTTAGAAGAAACCTGCTTTAAAACGTTAAGCACATTTTTAAACGTCCAAATAATCCAAGCCTTAGAGATAAATTGGAAAAAAGTTTACCTATATGCTGATAAAATAATGCTATTGTCAATCCACCAATTTAAAGAATGGTCGCCATCGTTTTTGTTCGAGAATAAGGTAAAAACTATTGAATTGAACATTGAACATAGCAGAGCCTTCGGAGAGCAAGAGCCTCTTCTGCCCTTAAAAAAGTGGCGCGAATTATCACATCGTGACAACTGGGGCGAAACGGGGAGATAGGTAGATAGGTAATAAAAAATAAATAAAAAAGTAGGTATTATGTAATTTTATTTCCACAAGGACGCCCCGTGGGAACCAACTATAGCCTGTTATGAATTTTTAAAAGAGTTCGCAGACAGGAATATTGTAGTACTGCTGTGTTCTTTGGGATAATATTGTACTTTTGAATGGATATAGACTATAGTTAGAGTCAAAATATGTGATGGTTGTTAAAAAAAATACAAAATATAGACTTAGCTATTCACAAAAATAAAAAAAATGAGTATTACACAACCATAAAGTCTTTCAACGAAAATTATTACTTATACAAATAGAAATATTCACCGATTAAAGTTGTCAGTGTAAAATAATATTATTAAGTACAGTCACAGTAAGAAGACGTTCGTCACCTTAAGGTCTATTTTTATTTTATTTAATCAGCGCAAAAATAATCTGCTTTATCGATTCAGTAATAAATATTGCATACTTACTATTGTAAAGACTCGATTACGCGTCATTAGGGGAAAGAGCAGAGGGTTTGTGGAATAACGTACCTAACCAAAGTACTCATATAGGACTAAAAAAGGCTAAATCAACCTTAAACCTACCTAATAATGTAAGTACTTTGGTAACTTGTCTTTTTCAGCCTCCTTCAAAGCCATTGATTTCTACATAGGTTTATTATGAAGTTATGCTTGAAAAACGAACAGCTTTTCAAACGATTTTCCAAGAATCTATTTCCCTAACTTGCAGTTTTCCGAAGAAAATTTCATGCCTAGTTTGAAATGTTCGCAAACAGAAAAGTTTACATTCCTATTGCCTAGTCGTCCCGGGCATCGTTATTTAGTTCTCCAAGAACACCTTCAAAAGTATTATAATATCTATGTAGTATTCATTAGAATTCTTCTCCTGGAAAGTAATAAGTAATAACAAATTTTATCGTATTCATGTTGTAAAGTTTTCAAGTGCTATTTGCTGAATTCTAGTTTGTGTTTTATAAATTTGTCCAGTAGACTGCAATAGACTAGATAAATAAAAGAACATCAAAGTTTAATTAATAAGGAATATAGGTACACTCGAGCGATAGCAATGAATCCGGGTTAGACAAAAATCTTAATTTAATATTTAGAAACTTTAACTTAGTAACTTAGGTTACATAAAATTGGTTTTATTGCTGCAGCTTATACCTTAATTATTTATATTTATAAAAAAATTGACTTCATAGGTACAGCTATCTGCAGTATTAAGCTACATTCAGACTTTCAGTGAAATTAAGATTTTTGTAAAAACCCGGATTCATTGTTTTCGAATGTAGGTACCTACTATATCCACTAACATAAAATACATGAAACTCCCTACAACTGAGGTATAGTTCCATAAAACTTGGTTTACGGTGCCTTATTAGACCCTATTGTTCAAGTGCTGTGTACCATTTGCGGTTTTCCTATTGTGGTCGCACGCCGCGGAACCATTATTACGCTCCCTAATTAGAAGGGCACGCCATGTTTCAGTTGTACAGGGAACCAGGTTGAACTATCGCCCAGCCAATCGTAAAATAAGTCATTTTAGGGCTAACTTAGTGATAGAACACAAAGGCATTGTCTTTGTGAAAATTATGGCAGCGATAATTTGCGAGTGGTGAATTAGCACGAGGTGTACACTCGGCAGTCGCTCGGGGAAACTCGACTCTCTTCGTTAGTTAAACGAGGTTCCATGTTTTTAGGGTTGCAAAGAGGTTTAGTCTAGACTTTGCGCTGCACATTTCACACGAATTTAACTTACCTACTTCAAGTTAAGTAGTGTGAACGGAATTTGGCTTTTTTGGGTGCTGTTTTGTACTTTCCATTAAAAATACTTGCACAAAAATTATAGTGTGTAAGTGCAGGTATAATTTTACGTAAGATTTGTTTTACGGAGTAATATATTATACTAATACTTTAAAATAATGCCTTATACCTACTAATGCCTTTACGGCAAATTTTAAAAAACGATGAGATCTTTAAACATTTTTTGGAAATAATTTAAGACTTAATTGCTTTTCCAAAACCTTTCCTGTGGCGCTATGATTGTTGAGTTCTATCAATATTGGAGGCAAAACTCGAAACGTTATGAGGTAGTGAATTGAATAGAATTTAGTTTCATCCATTTCACTCATACCATTTAAAAGTTCATATGAAAACGTGGTAGGTACCTAATATACTGAAACGGAAAAATATGAACTTTTGATTCAGATATTTTATGAAATTGTCATATAAAACTAAATAGGTAGGTACTAGGTACGTATTAATACCACACCTACTTTATGAAATTCCCTTTGACAATCTCATATGTACTTATCGTTATGAGCTTTGCGGATGAGTGTCGTATTAAACCCGACCGTCATGTCAACATGAACAGGCGTCGGGATTTCAGGAGTAATTACACGAAAAACGTCTACCACTAGTAGGAGACAAAGCATTTCATACACCTCCCCTACATGGTTATGTTGATAAATACATTATGTGCACTCATTCATACTGATAAAAGTTGTTAACCGTATAATAGGTCCCAAAATAACAATATGGTGCACATTACTGCAGAGCAGTCTGGGAGATACGTTTGTATATTTTATGTATTATGAAAATATGAAGCATAAATTGTATGAAGATACATAATGAACTTGTGTTTCGGAAACTGAGTTTATTTGGTAACGAAACTGTCAATTTTATAATGTTTTGGGTTCCGTACCTTAAAAGGAAAAAACGGAACCCTTAAGGATCACTTTGTTGTCCGTCTGTCTGTTTCTCAAGACCCTTCTTCTCAGGAACGGGTAAAGCTATCAAATTGAAATTAATATCAAATACTAAGGTATACATATAGTCCCTTGGAGGTGTAAAACATTCAAGCTTCTAAACCAAAGCAATCAAAAGATACGGCCACTTATGACCATTGTCTTGCTACCGATAAATCTACAGTAAGTTCGACGAGATGCTTGATCAATTAGTACTAGGGTTCGCCGCTTCAGGGCGCTGACCTAAGGTTATAAATTCGACGGTACAAACTTAATTATGTATGTTGTGAAATCGCTTTCACAACATACATAATTAAGTTTATATGGAACCCTCAGGGCGCAATGCCTATTCGCACGTGTCTGGCTTTTTATTTGCACGCCCAGCTCAAATAACAAAGTAAAATTATACAGAGACGCATAAACATAGATTTTTTTGTAAAAAAATGTTATAGGTATCATCAATCATAACTTTTGGAACTGTAACAGTGATCCTGTTTACGAAAGCCAATTTATAATCTACCTGTGTAACATGATCTAATCAACTCAATTTATACCAAAGTTCGAAACTATGGGGTCATTAAACCGCCCCCAAATAGGGCACTGGCCCACCCCATACGTTGGCAAATCTTGCCGGCGCCGATACCGCCCCGCCGGCGCCACTCTACCACCGTACCTACCCTTATTTTGCAAGCCAGTGTACTTGCAACCTATTTTCCGTTGCCAAAACCCCGATATGTTGACCCATATGTAATATTAATATTAATGTTATACGCAGTGAGCCTATGGAGTACAATATTTATGAATAATCGGTCTAAGGTCATCGTGCGTGTGTTTAACAGATACTTTTCAATAAATCATAAATATGGAATAATCAGTTTAATCCAGAGGATCGTAAGAGTCTTTTGAATATACGTTTTCCTTTAATTCAATTGGAAAATTATTTAGATTGCCGTCAGAAAAGATTTGGAATGAAAGAAATCAATTTACATAAGGAGCTCTATATCAAAGATTGTGATTAATCCCCCAATTTCTTTGATGTGACTCTTAACAATTAAATAAAAGATCTAAGTAGTTTTCTAGGTAGGTGTACGATTCTGAAGGAATTCTCGTATTAGAACTTATGACTTACAGTTGACTAAACTGAGATTAGATTTAGGATTGACTAAAAATAGTATTGAGCTTAAGCTCGACAGTATATTTTCTGTTTATGTACCAGTTCAGGATGTTAGCAGAACACCGTTTTAGTTTTGACCAGTTTTCACCAACTTTTGGTCAATTTTCGATTTCGAAAAATACAATTTATGACATTTATGACACGAGTGAGAAAAGTTCAGAATGTTACACCCGTATCGTTATGTGCGACGGATCTACTCCTACATATTTGTGGATATAAATATTACACGCCGTTGGAACATTAAGAGCTTATAGGCATGAAAATATTCAGAAGCCACGCCACGCCAGTTTGTGTCGAACTCGTTTATGAGACTCTGACCCTAAAATATTCATAATAATACGTCTGGGCTAGCAGTTTGAATACGTAGGCTATTTGAACTAACTGGACATAAATTCCCAAGATTTATCGTAAAGGGAAAGGTCGTCTGAAATAACAAATTGGGAGGATAATTATAACACCATTCCATGATTTTATATGACCCGCGATAAATTACCCTCGCAAGGTCAGGACCCTTACTTGGACTGACAGCCCTGCAGTTCAGTTATGCTGTCCTAGTAGCTATTCGCGAGCGCGGACGAACTATTGGCTAGTCCACGTCGTGGAATTTTTTGCAGCATAAAACTATAATTTTCGGTCATGAGAGTCATTTATAAATATAAATGAATCTAATATTTATAATAATACAAACTTTAACAATACAAAAAATAAAACATAATGTACACTCAAAACCAAGGCGTCTATTCAAAAATAAATAATGCAAAATATACCTACAACGGTTTCTTTAAATGGCTTTGTACTGACCAGAAAAAAGCTAACTATGAATGTATGATATTAATATAGGTAATATTTCAAAGGAACATGTTAAACACAATGATACCTGCCGATTGTCTCTCCATCACATTTCATCACTTTTCCTGAAAAAAAAAATGATTTATTATAATAAAAATACTCACCTCAATTATAATTATAGTTACCGTCAATATGGCAACACCACAGCCTAATGAGTAAGCTGTAGCAATAGGTACCAATAAAGAAATATTCGACATTCGTGCGGGGGAAGTGAAATGGGTTCGTGTTTATTCGCAGTGATTGGAGACGAATTCGTCAGTGAAAACTGTGTGAGTATCCACTTTGAGTCTTTGACGAGCGGGCCTTCAGTGCCGGTGCTCTATAAGTACTTACCTATGTTTTTCTTTATGTTTTTGGCAGTATTCTGTGGAACATATCAGTTCTGTGCGTTAAATGATGCAAACCAACGAAGTGCTGGATACATTGTGTACTGCTTCTATTTTAGGGATAGGTAGGCCAAGAACAAAAAAAACCGGCCAAGTGCGAGTCGTACTCGCGCATTGAGGGTTCCGTATCAGTTTTGGACGTATAAAGTGAAAAAAACCGGACCGCATAACTAAGTTTGTTTGTCAAGGAATTTTGATGATTTTGAAAAAACTGTAATAGTTAGGAACATCGTTTTATTTTTGGTGCCATATTTGGGTCAATTCCTATCAACTCTAATTATTTCAGAATTTTCGCTCCGCAAACTTCGAAGATAAGGGGGGGGATGGTATTTTTTTCAGACATTTTTCATCATATGTCGAAAACTGTAGGACATAAAATTAAATAAAAATATATTTTGAAATATGCAGATCAAGCCCTTTCATATGATATGTCACAAGACCTAGTTACCCCACTTTGAAATTTTGGACTAAAATTTCAAAGTGGGGTTCAAAGTTCCTTTTGCAATGAAAATAAAAATATTTTTGGACTTTTTTCATTTGCAATAAAGTTGCACAAGTATTCTTTATAATTGTTCCAAATTTCAAGTCGATAGCATTAGTAGTAGCTGAAATAAGCAGGTGTGACAGACAGACAGACAGACAGACAGACGAAGTCGCACCATAAGGGTTCCTTTTTTACCATTTTGGTACGGAACCCTAAAAAGGAAAAGATGATAATTATAATATTTCTTGATGACAGTGTGGTGATAACTTAAAATGCGCTTCAAAACTTGTTTTTATACTAATTTATTACGATATTTTGTTAAGAAATTATATAGGTACTTTGATAATGTTATACTTACAATTTTATTTCGATAGGTGCCATCCCTGAAAAAAACCCGAGCCAAGCTTGGTGCTTAACTAATTAATTACTTATGCATAGATAAAATTATCCTGTCTATACCTACATAAGTAAGCAAGGATATTATAGACAATTGACTTACAAATTAAGCAAACTAACAACTTACAAACGCACAACTTACAAAAGAAATAGAGACCAATTTTCAAAAATAATTTTAGAACCATTTAGAAACAATTTTCCACAACGGATGCTGCCAAATGTTCGCCGCTAAGTACACATCTCGTGAATTTACTTCTAAACTTGCGACACTTAAAAACTACAGCTGTAACTTCCAAGAGAGAGAGCCAATTGACACAGTCGTCCTTTGTTCTTCCAGAAAAAAAAAAGAGACAACTGAAAAAATAACGGATGAAAAATCGGATGGTTTCGCAAGAGATTGTTTCTCATTTCTCAACGGTTATTTTCCGTACAATGCGAACGAAATAAATCCAGCTGCGTTCATTTGTGAATGCAATCATGAGTACAACGCGGAACAGCTAATCCTGATCATTATTAATGAGAGTTTTAATTGGTTCACTATGGAATGGAGTTGCATGAATTTTAAATTATGGTCCCTAGGGCACTACTGTTTAGAGACTGAGCCATGGTAATGCTATGTGCGTGCATGAGAACACCTGTGCGTTAGTTTGTTTTGCATTGTTTGGCAAATGGAGTCCGAAACGGTTAGTAGATACTTATTCATAGATTATTTGAACTGGCAATGAGGAGAATCATGTTGCAATAAATTGAATATTGTGTGATTGTCTATTCACCTGTTGTCGGTGCAGCACAGCACAATGGTTTGGGAATAAATTGTGAGTTATTTTGGTTTATTATGAACGCAGATTATTGTAATACAGCACGATAGATGCAAGCTAATATTGTCTTCGTCACTGCATTGTCTGCCCATAATGGCACGCCAATGAGTTCTATACTTGATTCAAGCCACCTTGCAAAAATACTACCGTACTTTTGATAATTTATCTTTTTATTTAATCGAAGAAATTTACTGTTAGACTTAGACTTAGGTCTCTCCCAAAAGTCTAGAATTCTAGATAATACACATATACATATGTTGTAGTAGGTATCTATTAACACTTGTGTTTTTTAAACACAAAATATTGTTTGTAAAACGTTTATATACCGAAAGTCAATAAAATAAATAATAACGATGTCACGTCAATCTGTCAGTTCGTTTACCATCAAGTAATTTAGTTTCAGCTGAAAATATTTTCATATTTTCTCGTTTCATCGTAGCATGTTTTTCCTGAATAAAATATAGTGAAATAAAGAAATGTAGCGGGTTGTGTGTGAGCGCGGTGAAATTATGGTTATTTCCTGGTGGCATAAGTGTCAGTACGAGTATATTGTGTCTATGGGTCTGGACCATTACCTACCCGGTTGTGCGGACATTACTGCGATGTATATTTCATACACACACACACACACACACCTTGCATCTCACGTTTTTGTTCGGTCCACTAGTAAAGTCCTTTATGAATCACCTAAATAAAATTAAGAATTTAATAAAAGCGTGGTGGTTATAATAAAACAAGTTTAAATGAATTAAATCGCGTATACTACAGATTTTTACAGAGTCTTCCTGACGTTTCGAACGCTGCAAAGTGTTCGAAACGTCAGGAAAACTCTGTAATATTACGCGATTTAATCCGTTTAAACTTGTTTTATTATAACGTGTAATAATCGCGAAAACCTAAGACATTATTAGCGTGGTGGTTTATGAGGATAGCCTTATCAACAGTGAAATTTTATGAGCACCGTATGAACATTGTAATAAAAATCCGAATAAATAATTTCTTTTTGTTAGCCTATTCTGTCCTACTTCTGGGTAAATGCTTCCCTCCATTTCTTTGACAACTCGCGATCCCGCGCTACCTGTCAAAAATTTATTATTTATTTCAATTTTCTTAAAGTGGGGTCCATGGATCTCTAAAGGTCCGTGACACGAGTGCCAGGGCTCCACAGCCACTCAGTTCACTCTTAACATTTTTATTAGGAAATTTATGCAGTAATTCTCACATTGTTTGCTTGACCGCTCGCTCGTACGAGTACCTATTAAAAACCACTTTTATTGGTTAGTTTACAATTAATTAATTATGCTTTGTTTTGTTTCCCTAAAACTTGTTTTTGACAGGGTCCGTGGAATTTTAAAAATTCTGAAAATGGTCCGTGGCTACAAAAAGTTTACGAACCACTGATCTATTTCATCTCGTGATCACGTTCATCGTCCTGTCTCGGACACCAGTCATAGGCCATTTGGGCCAACAGTTGATTCGGCATGCCGAAGACATGTCCTGCTCAGTCCAGTGTAATTTGGATAGCCTTTTTAGCCATATCGTCCATCTTTATTTTAGAGCACGTTAGATGGCCATTTACAATAATTTAATGTATCCATTCGTTATTTGCTTACTACAAATAGAAATCTGGCATTATTTCCATAAAGTCAAAATTCGATGGACGAGCCGATAGATATAAATTTATTGAAGACTGCTAATAACGTATCGAAAACGATCCATTAATTTACATAATAAATTATAACGAACATAAAACGTTACGTTACGTACCTATAAATAGTTGTGGGTTAACTTGGGATGGCAGTTATCCAGGTGTGAGTTGCGATAATCTGAGTTAATTAATTGTTTGAAAAAGTATTAATAAAATAACCCGGGCGCTAAAAATGATGTCATATAAAATCTTCCATTCTATGAATCGAAACCTTGAAGCACTTTAAGAATCCTGTTTAAAGATTTCCTTTGCCAACTCTGAAAGTATTCAATAGAGCTATTTGACTAGCAACTTACGCAATTCGAGAAAGAAAATTGACAGAATCCTTTTACTTATTTCTTGTATAAATAATACAGAATTTTGCTTATTCGCCACTGTTTATTACAACCCTATATCACAGAATGAGAAATAGGTACAAGGTAGGTACCTACATATTATTCTATTGTTCAGAAAGTTGGTACAAAAAACAAAATAAATACAAAACTTCTTGTTCAATTGGCAGTCTAATGTTAGTCCTTTTTATAGACGTCGAATCGATATTTATATAGTCCCTTATTTATTGCTTAATGTGTCTCCTCCAATAAAAACTTGGTAGCTGAAATAAAAAGGCTAAAAGTTTTAACGAGATTCGGTAAGTTATAAGAAAGTCCAAACGTTAGGGACATCCATGTTAAAATGCCGCCTTTGTGTACTGCGCCTATCTTGTGATAACTATCTGTTTTTCATTTTTTATTCACAATGAATGAGAACTAAAACACTAACTACCTACAAAGTTTTTTATCTTAATGTTTTCAATTTCATCAACACAAAAATAGTTATTTAAAAACGATAAATGAGACAAAAACTCTATTCATTGGATATGAAAAGAATTTCTGTTTTACATCATTGTATATTTTAAATAACTATTTTTGTGTTGATGAAATTGAAAATCTATCTATACTAGCACTTTGCCTGCGATTTCGTCCGCGTGAGCCACAGGAGCTGTGATTTTTTTCGGGATAAAAGGTACGCAGGCCTATAGTTTTTACAATCAAAGAATTTTCACAATCGGATCAGTAATTCCGGAAAAAAACCTCATACATAAAAACTTACAAACTTTACCTCTTTCTAATAATAGTATAGATTTGCGATACCTAGTTGATAAAAAAATAAGTTCCACAGTTAAAACTGTAAATCCAACAAAAGGAGTGAGCGGTCATCGCTCAGCAAGACATTTGTCGTTCTACATTACGACACTCGTCCTACTTAGTGTCCAAATATAGATCGTCTGACTCGACCTTAAGTACGCGTTACACTCCAGCTTCATTATATAATAATGCTGTCTGTGTTATGAGATTATTAGGCATACCAGTATGCCTAAAGGACCCTATGCAAGTACGCACTTTTTGAACACAAACATCAAAATTTGGTCTAATGCCGCGGTTCTTAACCTTTTAGTGATGAGGGAGACCATTTGGCAAAATTTCTGTCTTGCCAGGGACCACCAACTGTTTGGATTTAACATACACTTAAGGGTCAGCACCATGCAAAACCGCGTGACATACACGTAGTGCCATCTAGCGTCCTAAAGCATTTTATTTTTTTATTAAATTATAGGGAGCGCCTCCGCAGCCGGCGGCGGTTCCCAAAAATAACGCCGTTGGAAACCGGCTTAGCCTTGGAGTAGCAGTGATACCAGACGAAAATATTGCAAACTACCGTAGCGGCAGATTAATGTTGCCGTGTTTTAATTTGAATTATCTACCTTAGACTGACTTTTAATTACAGTGTCAATGTAAAAAAATATATAACTTTTTTGGACTTACAAGGGGGAGGGAGGTGGTCGACGGAGCCCCGCGTAGCGGGGCTCCTATTTCCGTCTGCTAGGTTAAAAGTAACCTAACACGAAGGGGTTGACGGGGACTTCGTTCGCTCGCTTTGCTCGCTCACTGAAGCCCCCGTCAACCCCTTCGAACCTAAATTGTCCGTGTCGGGGTGTCCAAGTTCCCGAGCTCGCTTCGCTCGCTCTTGGACCCTAGTTAGGTATGTTACTCAAATGAAACATGAAATGTTTTTTAATGATGCCAAATTGCCAACCATTTTCCGCTTTTTTTCCAATGTCAGCGCCGGCTGCCAATTTAGCAACCGGCGGCGGCTGCAAATTCAGGTCACGGCGGCGGTCGCGGAGTCACTTCCTAAATTATATGCTCGCGTTTGACCGCCATCTCGCCTGATGTTAAGTGATGATGCGGTCTACGATGGAGCACGCTTGCCTAGAAGAAACCGATTCACTTAGTTATTTTTCTATCCCTCGGGAACAGTACCTTTTTTTCTGGATGAAAGGAAAAACCTTATGTCCTTTTCTGTACCCCTGAAAACTTACATGCATTTCATGATGATCGGGTTTAGGCGTGAAAAGGTAACAAACAAACAAAAAAACTAACTTACTTTCGCATTTATAATATTACATATTACAATCCAATATTGTGTAATAACACTCAACACTTCAGGCTCTCAGAACATCGAAGAGTAACAACAGAATAACAGATAGGTTTAAAGATTGCAACACTGAATTCGTAATGACAGGTTGTGTTGTGTTCGACTACGAGCTGTTGTCTTTAAATGAATATTTATTGCACTACAAATACTAGAGAGTATACCTATCCTCAAGCTGTAAGGTACGAAATTCTAGAGACTAATGCCTAGCGCATTCGACATATTTTTTACTTCAGCTAACGCTATTGGCAACTGCATTCATGCCGCATCGCGTATTCGGCTTTGTCAATAAGTATTCGGCATTCGGCTGCGCCGCGGTTTCGAATTCGCGGTTCCGACAAAACTGCATCAGGTTCTGACATCTCTTCATATGCATGAAAGAAAACGCTTTTCAAAGCCGAAAATCGCATCAATGCTCTTTAAAATATGCGCGATTTAGTTTTGTCGCTACATCTTGCTTCTAAAAGTATCATGTCTGTGCTACACTTTATGGTTGAGCACACAATCGTGTATTTTGCTTTTTATTTCGTACCTGAATGCCTATTAAACTTGTTATAATAAAAATGCATATGAATTCGAGCCAGACAGCAGTTGAGTGCACTTTGCAGTACTGCGTATTAATTTTTATCACACGTTCCAACAATCAAGCAACGGAATTTTCATTAAAACGTAGGTGCTCAAATAGTAATTATAATGTCAAACAGTTTTAGTATGGAATCCGTTTTATAATTTTATCCGTTTTTAATTCAACGTAAAATCTCATATTCCAACAGCCTTTATAACGAGGGTGGAGTAAAAAACTGGGTGGGTATTGATTACGATATCCAATTAAGTATTTACTCGTAGGCATGTAGGCATATTTCAACAAACTTTTTTTGAGTAACTGTATCCATAAAAAATAAAGGGACTAAATATCGAGCACATTTTGTGGACCGAATAGAGATTATCCCTGTCGATATACTGATCCGCTTACACAGTCTACATTTGTATTAAGTAAAAACAATGGCTTCTTAGTTTCACCTTCATACGTGAACATAAAGGTCGGTACATACGTACGCGAACAGTGGGCTCTCGAGGGAACCATTGTTATGAACTACGCACGACGGCGGCGAGAGCGACGTGATTTCTATTACCGTTTCCGAGTTTTCTTTGTATGAATTATATTGTTTGAAGTGTTTCACTTTCTTCACAACACGCGTGATCTGGTTGTGTAACTGTGTACCTACTCTCGTGTTTATGTAGGGATTTATATAGTTTTAGTAAACAACACGATACTCGATACGGTGACCTAAATAACGGTAAAAAGGCTCTTTGTTTTTTGAAAACATATAAGTATTCAATTTCTCCGTTACGTTATTGATCAATTTGACTGACTCGTTGATCTCGTGGTCACAAGCGTGGTTGCTAAGCGTGGTCTTGGGTTCGATCCTCAGGTCTATCAAATTGGAAATTCTCAGTAACAGTTTGGAGCTTGAATCTGTGCCCGGTTAATGGCAATAAGCTCTCCCTCTATTACGTGAGACCTTTTATAACTTGCGAGACGTGGGAGTACTAATGATCCTCTGCCAACTCCTTACAATACAGGCGTTATGTTATGTTACTTTAGATCACATAGCCTATTCCCAGTTGTGGGATAAGACAGGCTAAAAATAACTTAATAAAAGTAGAAACCACCGTCAAAAAGATTAAAATAAAAATTATTATAGTTATTATATTACTAAGTAAAACACGGTTTATTGAAGCTGATTAAAAAACTAGTTAACCAAAGTAAGCAAAATTGATATGAGGCTACCATGCAAGTTTTCTCTACCAAGAGAAAGAAAATTAGACAAGAAGACATAAAAAATACAGTCAAATTGACAATTACCTCCTCTTTTTTGAAGTAGGTTACAATTTTTGACATGAGGCCAGTAGATAGCGTCCTTAATTCCGTTTTTCTAAGGCCTGTGACGCAGGCAAAGTCAATCAAAACACGAAATAGAGTAGTCGCTTCGAACATGAGGCTTTTCGTAACGTTCTTGCACACATATCGGTCTAACTCTGAATAACTAATACACTTTCCAGTTCGCCGATAAAGTTATCTTCGAGGCGCGGTAATCCTAAAAGTTACTCTATGCAAAATGTTGTGAGAATGCTTGCTTGCACACAACATACAAGAGACAGTTATTGTTTGCCATCCATGCAACCAGGATATTGTGATCTGTGTCAATATTGAAGAATGTTCTACGTATAAACAGCTTAACATTATAAGCGCGTTTTTAGGGTTCCGGGGCCAAATAGCAAAAACAGAACCCTTATAATTTCGTCTTCTGTCTGTCCGTCCGTCTGTCATAGCCATTTTACTCGGACACCATTGGCACTTTATAGATGAAACTTTGCAGGTAGATATATCTTCTGTAAATCGCCATAAAGAAATAAATAATATTTAGGGGGGCACTCCATACATGGAACTGTAATGTAAAAATTTCATGACCTCACATGAATTATCAGGGGATCTGGATAGGTCTTTGAAAATAATATTAAGTTTTCTAAGTGACCTTTTTATTTAGGTCACTATTTGATGACATAGGTATATTATGCGCTTCTAAAGTCGTAAAAAGTGTCTCCTCCCCCTTTAACTTTTCAACTATGGGGTAAAAAATTCTGACATAATGTAAGGGGTTACAATTAAAAAAATATTTCCAACGAAAATTGGTTTGATTAAGAGAATTATTATATTGTGTACCTAGTTCTTAAGATATTCGGTTTTTGCAACCGCAAAAATAACTTTGTATGTAAGAATATTAAAATAATGACAACGAAACAGAACCTCCTTTTTTGAAGTCGGTTAAAAAGGGATTAACTAGCAACATTTTTATTTTATAATGAATAAAATAGAAAAGCTAGGCTGCTTATTACCCTCGAGCAAGGAGGGGGTTGTACTCATTGGTCAATATTTGTATAAACAAGTCCTCACTCGTAATCCTTTGAGTAAGAAAATATTACAGTGTTCGGAAGATTGCTTTATTTTTTTTATTTTATTATAAAGTTTAAGGCTTTGTAAATGAATTTGGTTAAATATCCTTTTTCAGTTTGCAAGCTGTCTCTCACTCTCTACCTAATTTCATAAAAATTGGTTCAATTGTTTAGCCATGGAAACCTGCCGAATAGACTGACAACTTTTGCATTTATTACTTGTAAAAAAGTAATTTTTTTCTCAACTCCAACACTTGTGCAAAATAGTTAGTTTTTGCAATGCACCAGAAAAAACAAGAGAATAAAAACGGCAAATTTTCTATTCAGCACGCAACCCTTAAAATGTGTGCTAGAATAAAAACGGTGAAGCCTTTGAAAACTTTTCTAGACTCAATTGAAAACATAAAACATAGGTACAAATCAGCTGTTTTCATCTAGTACCTCTAGCTACTTGCAAGAGTCGAGTGAAAGGAACTGTTTATTGTGAAGCTCGCAGACAATAGCTACCGTTATTACCCACCGTTGAACTGTTTCGATTTTATACAGCTCAGTTTAGCACAATTGAAAGTTCAACCAGAACTGAATTGAGCGAAAATAGAATAAATAGATGATGATGCAAACAACTTTTACCGTGTAACAACAACAGTGAATTGCAATTTATTGGAGCTTTGACTTTTGGGGGTTAGGTTAAAGGCATTTATGTTTTTCAATAATTATAAAGGATGGGATTGAAAATGGCGTCGCATCTATTCACCTCTTGCTGTCACACTATCGCTCTCTATACTCACACACGCTGAGATACAAGCGAGAGGTGAATTAAGACGACGCCATTTTCAATCTCATTATTTATCTGCGCGGGTTGTACTTGGTAATCCAGGTTCTAGAGAAGGTATAAATTGAAGTTACAAACATAATTGTAAAATCATAAATAAGTCAACCTTTTGCATAATATAACATTTAATTTTATTTTTCATAATACCTATTTAATTTTAATCAGCATAGCAATAAAGTTGTCTCTCCTTTTTAGGGTTCCGTACCAAAATGGTAATAAAGGAACACTTATGGTGCGACTTCGTCTGTCTGTCTGTCTGTCTGTCACACCTGCTTATTTCAGCAACTACTAATGCTATCGACTTGAAATTTCGACTTGAAATAGGAATTGACCCAAATATTGCACCAAAAATAAAACGATGTTCCTAACTATTACAGTTTTTTCAAAATCATCAAAATTCCTTCACAAACAAACTTAGTTATGCGGTCCGGTTTTTTTCACTTTATACCTCCAAAATAATACGGAACCCTCGGTGCGCGAGTACGACTCGCACTTGGCCGGTTTTTTTTATTTACAATTTAGAATTTCGTACCTAAACTGAAAAAAAGAAATTTTGATAAATTTGGTGTCTATCTATTTGTCAAGAGTTTTGTTCTACCGTCTGGAGATAAAAGTATAAAATTAATATTAAGGATGCCCTAGACATTTGTCGATTTTGAACTTATATCTTTATAGCACTTTTTTTTAATACGAATTTTCTCTTGTCCCCAGTTCCTGTCCCTACTGGAACGCAATGTGATAGCCAACACAACTCTGCATTACCGGCAGATGACTCTGTTCGCGCCAACCAACGAGGCATTTCAGAGGTTCAACGGAGAATTGGACGACTCACTCGTCCTCTATCATATAGGTATGTGAGCTATTTGTTCTGTAAATGTTGTGTGTGTGAGTTTGGATGTACAGCCTTTGTATTGATGTCGTGCGGTCCGCAGATAGTTCATTTATCTTTTGTATTTGTAAGGGTGTTGTGATGGGTAGTGTTAGTGAATAGGCAGAGTTAAGTGAACAGAAATATAAATTACTAGCAAACCCGGCGAACTCCGTTTCGCCACCGTAGTACATGCTATGTATCAGAGATGGCGCTGTATGTGAAAAAAGATTTTCCCGCTTTTCTCTCTAAATTTTCCTGAATTTTCTTTGCTATAAACCTCACGGAGCCCAAGACCTTTCCAACGAATGCAAAACCGTGGAAATCGGTTCGTCCGTTCTGGACTTATATCGTCAGGAAGGAAAACCCGACTTATTTTTATATAGTAGATAGACAGCAGAATATAATTACAATATAAGTATGTTTTGCAATGTGATGCAGTTTATCTGGCTACCTTAGATTAGGACACAGGTGATATAAGACTAATTTCAAAACCACTTCAAAGTACGATCAATTTCAGTTTGTTTGAAAACTTTCATTATCGGCCAAAAAATTTAAATAATTGAGCTCGATAAATGATAATCATTATGTCCGGAAATATTATAACCTTTTTAAGTACTGTTTCATGAAAATAGGCTCGCTTCAATACATTTTGGCCAAGCCTTAGCTATAATGCGAGTGTAAGCAAATTGATACAAGCCGAGTGCTACCGTCTATACCTACTTTGGCCAATGCGAACATGTGGACACCACTTGCCGAGTGCAGGCGAGCGCCTTTGATTTTTGTAGAAAAACCGATACATCGCATTGAGACGCGTCGTGGCGAGTGATCCAGAGTGGTGGCAAGGCACACCAAATGAACCGTATACCTACTAGTTGGCGCTCGCCTAAGTTGGCGAACGACGACCAACATTGGCGAGGAGACAAATGTGCTATCTATACCTACGTTGGTAAACTTCGCTCGGCGACGTATGGCCAACATATACAGCCGAATTTAATGTTAAAACCATACTTAGCAATAGGTGTGTGTATGTGTTATTTTAGATAATGATGAATCTGCATAAAACATCGCCCTGAGGTATTTCGGAACGTACATCAAAGTCACGTGTTGTTTTACCCAAGCTCAAAGACTAAACTTGTGGAACTTATCCTATTAGTCAACCCTCCTTGTAGTTTAGTCTAAACTAAGCTAGTTCAGGTACAGCAACTCCGAAATTAAAGCAATCCTGCTAGATTTTCCCCTTCTGTCTACGTGGCAACCCAGGTTTTCATTAATTTTAATTCCACATGTCTACGAGTCGGCGTTGCTCATTGTTTAGAATAGGAAACTTTGTTTAATGTCGAGACAGTTCTAGCCGAGATAGTGCCATTAAACTAGAAATTGAATGCAAGCTGAAGAAATGAAAGAATGTACACATGCGGTTTAAAATCGATTGCAGTGAATTGTGGTGGCGTGGAATGTTAAAAAACTAGTCGTTACGAGTTCCAGCGAAAGTAAAGCCAGAATTAAATCTAGAATATAAAATTTCTTTTTTATAAATGATGCAATGGCAAACAAGTAAACGGCCAGTGGTCGCCGCCACCTATAGACATCTGAGTGCCTTGTGCGAGATTTTCTAACATAGGTACTCGATCGTGAGAACGTTAGCGAAATTCATAGTTAATGACCAATCAAACACCTGTTTGCGCTCGGTAGTGATGACGTTAACGCACATGATTGGTTACTCCTTTCACCTCGATAGAAGTTTACTCGATTAACGTGGTGATTTGCAACTCGGAATTAGCACTCTGTAATATTAGCAGTACTCGCATCACGAACGCTTTGAAGTTGACGTTGGGCGATTAAAGATATATCGCAGATTCGTTGTCCGCCCTAGAGATATAGCTGAAATGTCTCATGTGCCTGTAATTACACTGGCACTTATACCTTTCAAACCGAACACAGCCATGTTGCTTACCGGCCCAAATAGGGTGGAAGTCAGTGCAGTATTAAGCCCACCCGGAGCCTGTAGCAAATTTTAGTGTGGTCGACCACACCAAAATTTACGAGGTGAATTACATTCTCTGAGAATGTCCCGTAATTCACCATATGGACCGGGTTTTCAGTCTTTCTTTATTTTTTTAAATTCTTAATTACCTATTATTTTGCTCTATCGCGGGGCCCCCAGAGGAGTGGGGCCCGTAGCATTTGCTACTCCTGCTATATGGCTAATCCGGCACTGGTGGAAGTACTTCCCCGACAAGCTCTTTCACATCACACTTCTTATAATTCACAGCATTATCCCTTTCGCAGATTGATAAAGGAGCCGCACTAACTCAATATTGTCTGACATAATCCGATTATAATAGTTTTGAAACGAGCTGTCTAACGCGGTTTCGCTCGCGCATTATTTGAATAAAATATTAATAATAGCGTCGCTGTGTCATCTATCAGGAAGATAAATAGATTTCTGCTGTGACCTGAGGAACGGCATTATATTCTGGAACAAACTTTTGTTACAAAGAATGGTTGTCACATAAGCTTTTTATTTTGCGAGACGTGTAGCTGGATAAAATAATTTATCATGATCCATCAAGTTTGTGTATAGTTATAATTTATTATACTCGTAATTAACATAGTTAGTGGTTGGCCAGTGGTCGGAATTCAACCGTAATGTAATGAAACAGATATTATAGGTAAATTTTAGCTTTTCAATATGCTTAAAAAGGGGTACAAAGTTTCCACTTCACCTATGTATTAATATATTATAAAGATTATCTAACCGTACAAATCGCTTTAACAATACCTCGAACCCAGATAATACTGGTGCTAATAGATGGATGTTCCTTGTAGGATATAGGGCTCCTAGAGACCGCAGTCTGTGTAAATACAATAACCAACAGGCTCCGCTGGTCGGCTTTGAATGTCATAATAATCTGGTTAGCCACCGAAGCTCCTACCATTGTGATAAAATACAATAGGGGGTTTTCAAAATAACTAACCTATTCTAATTCTTCATCCATGGGGAAAGGAAACATTGTGGTTCATACCATTTACATCATTATTCTTGTCAAAACAAAATCAATATAAGAAGGATAAAAAGGCAAGAAGCAAGGTCTTATAGCACAAGTAAAGGAAAAAATCCGAAAATCGTTAATTTGTAGTTTTAAATCTTTTTTTTTTGCGACTGCAAAACTTAATTTTGTACGGAACCCTCAGGGCGCGAGTCTTACCCGCACTTGTCCGTTTTTTTATCACACTAATATTATAAATGCGAAATTTGTGCGTGTGTGGGTGTGTGTGTGTGTGTATGTGCGACATTAACGACTTCCCGAAACATGTCTCTTATTCAATGGTTCTGTTTGCAGATGACAGTACCGTAATAATTCGACATGATAAAAATACAAATTTCGAGGTTGACATAAACAACGCACTTAAACAATCAGTTTGCTGGCTAGACAATAATAATTTAGTAATAAACTTAAAAAAGACCAAAATCATGAACTTTCGACAAAGAATAATTACATCAAATATAAACTTATGCTGTAATGAAGAAAAAATTGAAGAGGTATCACATACAAAATTCCTACACATAACAATTGATAATAAACTCACATGGAAACAGCATGCATCGACTTGGTAAAAAAAGTCAGTAAATTTGCGTTTGCCCTCTATAAACTTAATAAAATAGTTAATCAGACGGCGGTTGACACTGCATACTTTGGGTATGTTGACTCGATATTGCGTTACGGAGTTATATTTTGGGGAAACTCCTGTGAAAAAGAACAGATCTTTAAGGCACAAAAAAGATGCATTAGGTCTATATGCAATCTCAAGACACCAGATAGCTGTAAACCATACTTTATATCGCTCAAAATTTTGACATTACCGTGTCTTTATATATATGAGACTGCACTGTTTGTTCAGAAAAATAATGATCTTTTTAAAAAAGTATCAGAACAACGTAGTCGAACAATAAGACAGGAATACCGACATGAATTACGTTTACGAAGTTCCAAGACCGCCCTGATGCATAAGAGCATACTTTGCATGGCTCCTAAAATATATAATAAACTGCCAAACGGAATTAAAGACTTGAACTTCAGACAATTTAAAATAGAACTTCATAAAACATTAGTTGCCAAATGTTATTACAGCTTAAATGAATTCCTTATTGACACATTTTGACATTTATAATTTACCTGATTTGACATTTATATTAGTAATACCTAATTTGATATTTAATAATATTATTCAAAATGTGATACTTATTGATAATTGTTAATGCAACTTCCTGTGCAATGTTACTGGAGTATAAATTATTTTCATATTGACAAATTTTGACATTTATAATATTAATCCTACCTAATTTGACATTTAATAATATTATTAAAAATGCGATATTTATTAATACTTATTAATGCAAATTTCTGTAATTTAAATTAAGTAGATATTATTGACTTATGAGTGCTTTATTATTATTTGATCGATTATTATGATAATGTTTGTAACGCCTATTATCTATCAAAACGATGAATTGTGTAGGCCCATTGGGCAGGTTTTTGAGCAACACGCCATTAGTTTAAGATCTTTGTACCACCAAGAACCACACAAATAAATGATTTGATTTGATTTGTGTGTTTGTGTGTATGTTTGTTACTTCTTCACGCTGAAACGGTTGGACGGATTTAGATGAAATTTGGTACACAGATAGATTATAGTCTGGAATAACACATAGGCCACCTTTTATTCCGAACAACGCGGGCGAAGCCGGGGGTTGAAGCTAGTAGTAATATAAAGTTCGCTGAGAGGCTAAACCACACAGCAAAAGAACTTTTAAAACTTAAGACTACATTTTAAATAGCCAGTGTAATTACTAAAGAAAAGATGAACAAGTCCTTCACTAACCTATCCTGAGACGGCGTCCAAGGCGGATGACTATGGTTTAACTTGCCAAGCCAAAGTCAATCTTAAATGTACGGTCGTAAAAAAAATAGTAGAGTAGGTCAAAATAGGTCTTTGCGAAAGAGCTTGTTCGGGTTAGTATTACCACCATTATATTTTTTGCCTCGAACCAGTATTGTTATGTTTCGATTTGGAAGGTCATTGCCAGTGTAATTACAGACACATTAATTTAAGTTTGTCTCTAGGGCGCGGGCGGACTACGAATCTGCAATAGTATTGCAAATGTCAATGGTCAGTGATGACCACATAGGCTGATACGAATAAACACGAAATAAAGTTATGACAAGCATAAAAACATAAAAAAATTTATGGTTATAAAATGTTATTCATTGCATAACTTTATTCTTTACTAGCACTTCGCCCGCGACTTCGTCCGCGTGTCCCACAGGAACTGTGCATTTTTTTGGGATAAAAAGTAGCCTATGTTTCTCAGTGATAATGTAGCTTTCTATTAATGAAAGAATTTTTAAAATCGATCCAGTAATTTCGGAGCCTATTCGGTACAAACAAACAAACAAAAAAATCTTTCTTCTTTATAATATTAGTATAGATTTAGACCATCCGAAGAATTTAACCATTTTCTTTTTTTAGCAAATCTGGCGACCACTCTCCAGAACATGGACTACGCGATATCGACGGACCTCGACGGCAACCCGCCCCTGTGGGTGACGACGCGGCGGGGAGCGATGCACGACGACATCTACGTGAACAACGCGAAGGTTTACGTCACCCGCTCCTACCAGGCTGTTAATAGGAACAACAAGTTACAAGTAAGAGCTTTCTTTATTAGTTTGCAGACGTGTCAAACGTTTGGCTTAGATTTATTTGAATTGTCTTCGAGAAATTGGCTGTGGAGTATTGCAATTGGAAATAACATTTTAAATTAAATATTTACGTAAAGTAAGTAAAGTAAAGTAAAAAAGTAAAAAATCATTTATTCAGTATTTCTATATAGCTAAAACAATGTTTCTTTTGGTCCCAAACTAGGCTAAGCCTGTATCTTGGGCACCTTATTATGTTGTAACAATTTGGTCATTTACGTGTTGACATTGCGACAGTTAAGTTCTTTTAAATTGTATGAAATTCTAATAGCTAGAAGTATAGATAAAATTAAAGTAAAATTAGGTACCGTACCGTATGTGAGGATGTGCTTTTGTATAGTTATGTTTTGTATGTGTGTTAGATGTATGTGAGTGAGGTTTATGTGTGCGTATGTGTAGGTGTGTGAAAGAAAGAAGTTGTGTAATTTTGTGTTTCTATTTGTCTATGTGTAGGAAATATGTTTCGGTGTCAGAGTATGGTTGTTTTAGTAGCCAGGATTTTAAGATTTCTTTTACTTTATTATTTGATGAGTTACTGATGCTGAGAAAGGAATTAACTTTGTTATAAATGTGTGTGTGGAGGAATATAGGTAATCGTTGTGCAAACGTAGAATTTACTGTTGGCAATGGGATTCTGAATCTTCGCTTACTTTGCAGTACATCCAAATCAGTTCTTTTTGGGACTGTTAAATTGTTAAAAATTAAATTAATTCACGTGGTAGTGAAGCTTTAGTCATCGAGGCTTTGATGAACAAATAATAAAGGCAAGATACATACATAAAATAACAAAGGTAGGCAATACTAGAGAACACATTTTTACATACATTTTACTCTTTTACTTCGGTTCATACCAATAATATGAATATTTTTAATCAAAATATCTATTGTATTGAAAAGGTCTGCTATTATAGCAAAACAAACGGATACCTTTTCGTCCCAATATTTATTACGTGTCTCAATAAAACGGGTCAGTACCTACCTCAGATCATAGAAACAAGGAGATGTGCCAAGGCGCTATCGAGCTTGATATCTGATCTTGAGCATATTGCTCATATTAAAAACGTACGCGCTGGCCACGATCCGAACACGATCGATGGTATAAATACAGTGTTTTAGTTTAGTGCTAGTGTTGAGTGACGATTAACAGTGTTAGATTGAGGGTGTGCGGAATGTTCAATGCGTGGGAGATCTTTTTATTCACAAGGAGCGCTTAATTATGCGCGTAATTGTGTCGAAAAATGTACTAAAAGTGGCATCAGTTGTTTCCGTACTAATTTGCTATGATGGCATATCTCCTTGTTTCTATGATCTGAGGTACCTACCTACTGAAAAAGGAGCAAGCCAAGGTAATAAGAATTTCAAGGGATTTTTCATAAAGTACCTAAGCCTGGATTTACCTTACTGTATTACGGACACTACATTCCCAAGAGATTCATAGTTGTCGCCAGGTGTCTTTTGGGTGAAGATTTAATGCAATTATTATTTCAAGGCGATACTTCGATAACTAAATTTAATAAAGTAGCTTAGTTCAATCCGGCCAGATTAGGGTTATGTTTGAAATAATCGAATTGGCTGGAGTTATAATTTAATCAAAATGGTTTGTTAAATGATAGAATGATAAGCGTTGAAAGAGGCTTTGTCCAGTTGCAAAGAAGAGTTTCTTTGTCAATATTAAGTATTGACAAAGAAACCCTTCCTTGCAACTGGGAAAAATCAGTTAGTAAGTTGTGCTATTTCATTCCACAATCCATGTTCGATTAGGAACGAACACATAAATTGCAAAATCTTTTTCCGAAAGTGGTAATGAACAATCGTTAATTATTACACCTCCCAATATTATTACATTTCTGTTTATCCAATTAATCATTGCCCCAATAACACCGTGCTACCCAAATCAGGTGCATTTGAGGTATTCGGATAAATCAAATCGTTCTGTATTTTCTGTTTAACTCTGTTATATGTGTTGTGCTAAAAGTCCGATCAATATTGGCCCAGAGTGTTGGCACGTTTCTTGAACGAATAATATACAGTGTACATTAATTTGAACCCAGGCAAGCTTGAACGACGTCATTATTCGTTTGATTTGAGAACCAAAACATTTGGCTGATTGCTTTGTAGTAAGTAAAAATGCTGTGCGAAAGAAATGCACATTTGATTAGAGACGTTTCCGCAAGTGAACAGTCTATTATTGTTATTTAAGGACTTTCCGTTTACAGTTTCACTTTACAACCGTGTTGCATATTATAATATAAAAAACATATGCTTACAAAAATACCTGTAAACCTTTTCTTTCTACACTCCTTCTCTATATGTGTAAACTTTAACTATGCCATAGATATCCCACATTCCTTCGTGCGCACAATAAAGTTAGAAAAGAGTACCTACCAAAATGGATACGATAGGGTTGAATCAATCAAAACAACAATTATTCGTAAATAACAAATAAGAAAACCCGAAAAAGGCTGAGAAAATAAAACCAACGGGTGCGAATCAACAAATAAACGAAATTGTCGAAGCAACAACTATCAAGTACCTAACCCAAATTCTCGCTTGACTAATTAGACGAGGGATATTGACGAGGAAACAACAATCAGGGTCAAAGGTCAAGAAAAGTCAAGAGGACCCAGCACGATATCGAAGCGGCTTCTGACACGCTATTTATTAAGGCTAATACCTAATGTTTTAGAGACGTCAAGACCTCTTTGAAACTCGGAAAGTTAGAAGAAAAACTACTTTTTTTTAGCAATATTACTCATTCTTGACTAAACAACAAATAATTTTTTTCCTACATTATTAAATTAATCTTTGATTTCTCTGACTTGAAAATTATTATTTTTTGTGTAGTATTGAAGTAATTTCATTTTTCAAAGATGATTGATTTAAAATTATATATATTGAACCTTGCTTGGGACATGGACTACTGTAAGTACTGTAACTGTGATTATTTACCGTAGTATCATTTTTACAGAATCATGAATAGGTTGAAGCCAAGACAAATTTTATTGGTGTGAGTAACATTAGGCAACTTTTGTTCTAGGTAATTAATAAAGATTTACTATAATATATGATCTCATTCACTTACTAGTTAAGATACCCAATCATAACTGAGTGGATATAGTAAATCTTTATTAATTAGTTATTGATTTATTGTGTATCTGGTAGGATTCGTGGGAGACTTTTGCCCAGCAGTGGAACAATATCTATAGGGCTAAGAAAAACAAAATGTGATATTATCAAAATTATACGATAGGTACTTCGTGGGACAGCCTCATTATCAGAAGCGTCTGTAAGCTCGTAGCCGCGGCCTTTTTGTGTCTGGTTAGTATTTATAATAAACTGTGCATATTATCACTCACCTCAAATCTTAGGCCATTCTTGAGGGTTCGGACGTCCGATAGAAATCTGGCGAACGGGGGTCCGAACAACCGTGCACACTCATCGGTTGCCGCTGTAAGCCGCGACTTACGGACGCGTCTGATACCTACTGTGTCTGTCCCTTTTGTCATGTGCTTCAGAAAATACTCTTGCGCCACAGTGTCTAAATTGTTTACGAAATGTCTATAAATGCAAATACGTAGACAGGTACTCTTCTTTCATAAACGTTTAAAAACGTCTTACAACAGCTACAGTGGTGATTAGCTCTATTGTTACTATAGATGAGATGAATAATTTTGCCAAAATAGATAATTTTTGAAATAATGTGAAATAGATTCGTTTATAAATCTTTTAAAAATATTTAGTTCTTTTAAATCGAAGCCTGGAACGTAAGCTGTTGTATCTTTTATTATTCTGTTGTCGAAGATACAACAACTTATGTGGGAGCAACTTACTTCGAAATAGTTACGAACGTCTTGAGAAACAAAGGAATGGAAGTAAAAGGATTTGTTTGTTTTTAGGTGCTGCACGTGATAGACCAAGTGTTACTGCCGCTGCAGCCCCATGGATCCAGTTCTATTAGCTCCCCAGTCTACAACCCCAATGCCTATCACTTCCTCGAACATTCAGACCTGTTCAACATCGGGCAGCATCGGCTGAGGTAATTTTTAAACTAATTCTTGGATGTAAGGAAAAAACAAGAATTATTAACATAAATTAAAATTTTAACGAAATAAAATTCGAAAGTTTAAATTACTTAATTAGGTACCTACTCGTTGAAAAATGGTGTGAAAATTGACTTTTAAATCCAACATAACATTTCCATTTAATGAACAATTGTAAAATTGTTCATTAAATGGCGTGGTTCTCATTATAGCACACGTTAAACCTAAAATGCTAGTTAAAAGTCTGAAAAATAAACCTACATAATGAAACAACTTCAAAGTTAATTACAATGCGAATGTTTCAATTACCTACTGACCAAACTCGCGGCGAACCAAATTATCATTGCATTGAACTTTTGCACGTCGAGTTCGCAAAACAAACAGCACAATTACTGGATACCTACTATCTGTAGTGCAATCGGTAAGGCTACACGCAAGGAATTCGAATTGAATACTGTAGTAGATAAAATAATTTGGAATTCAGTTGGTGGCTGATTGTTTGCGGGTGAAGGTTATAATTATTTCAATAGATAATACTTTAACATTTTTTGTTTAAGTATGTCAACGACATTCTGGCGTGTAGTGTAGTAACATTTATAATTTTGTTATACAGATAGGTATATAGGTTACACGGGACATTTCTAAAGTCACGCCAGCATGGCGCAAGTCGCTAATTATGTTTCAAAACTTGTGCCGGCTGCATTTGTATCTGAAACAATTTTGTTCCTGATACTTGACTGGTTCATCGAATCCAGATTCCAGAATTGCGCTGAAATACCCGAATGTGAATAAGACTTAAAAAAAATCAAACCCTTTTTAGTTTAAAGATTTTAATGTAGTTTAAAGATAGCTGTTACTTATAAAAACTTGTCACTTTTGACCACTGATTATACTCGTATATTCAACTATTTCAGTCATTTCTATGCCAATAGAGATGGCAATTGACTTTAAAGCTATATAAGTTATAAACCTTTAATCATCGTTTATAAGTACGGAGGTGTATGCCCATTTCCCAGTCTTTGTTTTTGTACAGATTATTTCCAATAAAAAAAACAAGATAGAAAAAACTCAATCCTGAGGTGCATTTTTTCACAGATCCTTCAGACAGAAAGTGAGCCAGCTTAAAAAGAGCAAAGTGTTCGACTCCGATGGCAGGCACACGTTCTTTATCCCTGTCGATGAGGGGTTTAAGGTAATCTTCTTTTAGAAAATATACTGCGCAAATACTCGTAGAAAGGTCAGAAATAAAGTAGTTTTCTGTTTTAGCCGACAACTAGATCCGATTTGATAGACGAGAAAGTGATCGACGGTCATGTTATACCACACCATGTGTTGTTCACACACGCCACGCCTGATACCAAGGAGTTTGAGACGCTGGCCTTTGGGGATAATGTCAAGGTCATTATATCGTTCAGCACCGTCATGAATGGGAATGACGAAATAAGTAAGTTGTATTTTGAAACAGTTGGTGTTACATTGTTAATATTGATCAATTGCCATAATCTACGTTTGGCGATCGCAGTATGGGAGCAAGAAAAATAATACCTACTACCAATTGTTTTCTTGCTAAATGAAATTTGTCTTTATATAAGATACCGGCAGGAAAGAAGGTCGTAGATTTAGCTAAGAAAAGAAACTCTATTTTTGTATAAATTTAAAAATCCAATAATCTTTTGTGACCTTTAGCCAATACTACAGCTAGGTAGGTACTTACCTAGATTAGATAGACATAAATGCAGGCAAAGGGCACCATCTTTGAAGTATTCCTAGCGATAACAACAATTGATAAATTCGTTTACTTGCCTCTCAAGGCATAAAATCCGATATGTACTTACGGGTTGAAATAGATTTCTGCTTTCCAATTTGATTAAGACTTAGGTAAGATATATGTTAGCAACTTTTACTATGGGATCAAACCTAAAATTGCGAAAATAAAATCTGCTGTTTTATACATTTGTGTTTACATAAATCGACAAAATGTATGGAATAACCGATTATTTGGGTTTTTAGGATTGGTTCCACAAGAAAAGTCGCTCGCATAACTGGAGACACGCAAAAGATCTACAGATATTTTTTAACCAACAAAATAACAAAGGAGGTTCTAAGTCGACTCGTATATATTATATTTTATTAAACCATAGATAATTACCACAAATTAACATTAACTGAAATACCTATAAAAAGTATTACGCAAGATGTGCCTAAATAATAAATTATAATTTATGAATCATGTAGCTATTATCATAGCCAAAGCCATATTATAAAGTCTAACAAAGACATTACCTTCAACACAGTCGTATTTTGACAAGCATGCATCACGTTCAGTGCAGTGAATCAATTATTCACTAAATCAACTCCGACAGGGTAATTGCTTGAATAGGGGAACGCTGAAAGAATACGTAGTCTGACACAATGACGTATTATATATAGACACGTCATACACGAACATCACTGTACTAAAAATGGCGCAAATACTTTAAATAGCGAAATAGTTACATATCAGTGCATATGTGCAAAAAAAGGTAAAGAAAACGAATGCCTTACTTAGCATACCTACCTCTTGTTTACTTGGTTTTTTTCTTCGCAAAATGTTGCAAGAAATTATGTTCAGCCGAGAAACTGGTTGGTGCATGGTGGGCATTTACCTTACTTTTTGTCGCCATTTTAGATCGCGCGTAACGTATCTATGGTTTACATATCATTGGTCTGACAGGGAATTCTAACTTATTTATTGTATGATGTGACGATAATAAAATTGGCAAGACAAATTTTATGGGGCGTAGCAAAGCGTCCGTTGTCGAGTGTTAGTACCTTTAACTAAATATAGTATTGGATGCTGATATTTAATTTAATCAAAGAATTTATTATTCTTGAGATTTTTGTGTTTACAATTTTAACCCTTTCCCCCCAATGAACTACCTAATACCTACATAATAGCGATCGTTTAATTAACGTGTCAAGTACTAACTTCTTCATAGAGTTTTGGTACCTATGATATGAGTTTGAACAGTTTCATTAACTCAACACTGGTACCTGAAAGTTTCATCAAGATCAAGATTCCGTTATAATCTATTGTCAAAGTGTTAGCTGTTGAGGTTTATCATCATCAGCTGAAAGCATTCCACTGTTTCTGGAATTGCACGCCACTGAGTTCCGCCCTACCTACGCTTCTAAAACTAAAGGCGTTCTACATAAAAATAAAAAACTTAATAACCGACTTCAAAAATCCACTACAAAGAAAATAATAATTTTGGTTTCGGAAGTCGGTGGCTTTGGTTTTTGTTTGCTTTTTTTGGCACCGACTTCCGAAATCAAAATTATTATTTTCTTTGTAGTGGATTTTTGAAGTCGGTTATTTTTTGTTAAAAAAGTTTTTTATTTTTAACCGACTTCAAAAAAGGAGGTTCTGTATTCGTCCCGTATGTATGTATGTATGTATGTATGTAGGTATGTATGTATGTTTGTATGTGCGCGATTTTTCCCTTTTTAGTTCTTTATCCCGTGTTAGATTACTTTCACGAATTCGTTCAACAGTAAATCTTCTACGGAGTGTGTACATTTATGCATATAATTTTGTACATAGGAATGATTACATAATGTATTATATACTAAAACCTTCCTGAAATTATGTAGATTACGTTAGTGAAAACCCCATCCAAATCGAATCAGTAGTTTTTGAGAAAATCGCGAACATACAAACCTACATACATACATACATACATACTTACATACTTACATACATACATTCATACATACGGGACGAATACAGAACCTCCTTTTTTGAATTCGGTTAAAAATACACTTCGTTTGCCAATTTGCGGTCTCCACTTGAGAACACTTCTGCCCCAACGGCAACCGGTTCTACGGCTATGGCTACGGCTTGCCACTTAAGCTTGGCTATCCTATGGTTTGGCTCTCAGATCATAGAAACAAGGAGATATGCCATCATAGCAAATTAGTACGGGAACAACCGATGCCACTTTTAGTACATTTTTCGCCACAATTACGTGCATAATTGAGCGCTCCTTGTGAATAAAAAGATCTCCCACGCATTGCACATTCCGCACACCCTCAATCTAACACTATTAATCGTCACTCAACACTAGCACTAAACTAAAACACTGTATTTATACTATCGATCGTGTTCGGTTCGTCGCCAGGGTGTACGTTTTTAATATGAGCAATTTGGTCAAGATCAGGCATCCAGCTCGATAGCGCCTTGGCACATCTCCTTGTTTCTATGATCTGAGGTATGGCTAAACTTTGTTCTCTGTCGAAACACTTCGTCATGAATTCGATCCTTTTTAGAGTATTATTTTCAGAGCCCACTGTTGAGATTAGTTAAACGAAATAGTAATAGCCAAAGAAATCACTTGACGTGGGAATTGACAACTTAATTATAAAATTGAATCGGAATCTGGCAACGGTCAATCGCAATTACAGCAATAAATTGCCATCTCTTTGTTAAATTTATATTATTTTTTACTTAGCCTACGTTAAGTCGAACACCGTTGCTGGCGATGCGAAGCATGCCCGAGGTGTGGTACTAGCCGACATCGTGAGAGCAAACATCCCAGTGAAGAACGGAGTAGTCCACCTCATTCAGAGACCTCTTATGGTCGTCGATACCACCGTCATCGATTTCCTCAGGGTAAGTAGCATTTTAGAGAGCTATCATCATTTTGAACAGGTATATATTAATTACTGATTTCTTTAATTTGGTGGTTGGAATATCAGAGGAAGATAGCGCTATATCACAGTTAAGTGCTAAAAAGAGCCAGTAACATTAGCTACTTGTCATTAATAATGTACTTCCACTCTTTACCTCTTCACATCTTGTATTGTCCACAAATGTACCGCTACTTGACTTATACTAAACTACACATCACCTATCAATATATCTTCAACTATACTAATAGTATTGTAAGCTAATAGAAACACAATTTCAATCACATAATTGACTTTCCGCTCCATTTTAATGGGAACCAGGCTATGAAGGTAAAATGAAGCGTTTCATTTATTCCTTATTTTTTATTATCCATCTTTGTGTGTCCTTTTTATTACATACCTTTCCGTTTCATAGAATTTACGGTATAATCAATTTGAGCACGTTCTTAAAGTTTTTGTGTGTGCAATCGAGCATAACTTTGGAGTACTGTGGTAGTCTGGTAAGCTTAAATTGATGCCATAGTATTGATTGTTTGGTAGAGTCCAACCTAAGGTTGATTTGTAAGTAATTTGTTCATTAGACACAACCGTATAGGACGCAGATCATTAGTTAAGCAGTTTTAGTAAAGTAATAAAGTATGAAATGTAAAAACGTTGGAAATACATTTTGTAGAATTTGATTTAGAAGTACCTATTGATTGTTATTGCGTATTTTGTATGTAAAACATTCAGACTTAAGATATTATGATGATACTCTAACATAATATACCGATAGAACCCATTAGTGCAGGTAGGTATATAATGAATATTTGTTATTATCTTGTTTTGTTTATGCATCCCTGCTCCGTTGGATCCTGCCGTTCCTGCATGATCTTGACAACTTTAGGGAATTGTAAGTACTGTCGCCTTATACGCATGACTTACCTACCTAACATGCCTTACTTCTACTTTATAATATTTTTCTTAATTCTATCTTTCTAATACATTTTGTAGAATTTTATTACTGTTTTAATGGACAACCCTAAGGTATAGTACGACTTGTATTTAAACGTAAACATAAATATTTTAGAACACAACAATATTTAGTGACTCCAGCTAAACGAGTGAAGTTAATTACGCATTTCATTACAAAGAACAGTACGTAAATTAATTACAACGGTCACTTGATAAACGATGGCTTTAAAAAGGATCTCGGAAGCCTTTACATCCTTATACCAGATAAAAGATTACCAAGATTATTTTGGAGTAAGTAGGTATTATTTTCTCTGAGAGTAAAATAATTTTTTTTAAACAGGAAAAAGAAGACGGACCCCTTTGTAAATTCTATGAAGTAATCATGGACCTGGGAGCAAACAACCAGTTCTTCACCGAACTCACTTTGGCGAAAGACATCACTCTATTTGCGCCCTCAAATGAAGCGTGGGCCGACTTCAGCGTGCAAAATATCATTAGGTTATTTTCACTTTGTTTTTTACGAGCTTTTTGTGTTGATGTGATTGCTACCATAATGTTCTCGGCTTTGATGAGATTTACAGGTTTAAATATTGGATTTTTATGAATACTAACATGTTTCTACTATTCGTGTTTGCTTGTTATCAAAATCTTATCATATTTTGTTTTTATAGGAATCATCAAAAGCTTAGGGACATTTTGAACTTGCATTTGGTACGTGAAAGGCTGCCATTGGACGCGATAATACACAACAACATGAATCAGGTAAACATTACAATGTTCATTTACATTTGCTGTTTCGATTCGAATATTTAATTTATGAACGAATACAAACTGTGACTGGAGATCTGAAATTGCCGCGAATTATAAAATTCAATTCTGATTAAATTTAATGCCGAATATTGGTTTTAATTCTCTGGTTTCGTTGCTGCTATTTGGAATCAGCTACCCGGAACTGTATGTTTAATGATTTTCAATACAATTTATTTCACAAATGTTTTTAACGTTTACAACCCGGAGTTGTATTTATTTTTAAACGTATTATTTTTAGTTATTAAACTTTCATAGTTCATTTTATTCAATCGTTACTGTGATTGCATGATTGTAAAATGAATTCCTATTAGGTGATCTAAGTTATAGTATGTTTATTTCGATAGATTTTCCGGGAATGTGCCATCTATTTTTTATCCTATTCTATAGAAATTGTTGTAAATGCATCATAGCATGGGTGTCGAATGCTGCGGCAAAATTTTCAAAGAACGTTATTCTCATATCTGAATATAATTTTAGATCTATCAAGCACCGACGGCTTCCCCTCGCAAGTATCTGTACTTCAATGTTCTGACGCGCGGTCAGAACCAGACCCTGACGGTAGAAGGTGGCGGAGTGAACGCAACTGTGACCCTTCCTAACATTGCGGCAACCAACGGCTTCGTTCACATTATCGATAGAGTACTAGGAGTACCTTACACAACCGTCTTTGAGAAATTGAAAACGGATCCCATGCTGAAGTAAGCAAAAAACATTATCACTTGTAGATATCGTATTAATATTTACCCAGAAATACGAACTCGAAAGTTTACTAAGAACAAAGAACAAAATCCGTTGGGAAGTCAAGATAAATAAGTTTGTCTTGTGTTTTAGCATCACCTACAACCTGGGCAAGCGGCAGATGTTCAACCAGCAGCTAAATGATATGGAGCATCGTTACACATATTTCGTTTCCCGCGATCACGCTTGGCTGAAATTCCAAATCAAGCATCCATCTGCCTATAAATCTCTGTTCAGGGAAGACTTTGGTTATTTCGTAAGTTTAAAGATGTCAATACTCTTAAATAATTTTACTTCAGCGGGTGTGTACTTATTTCCAATGTAATTTTTCAGACAAAACAAATTTTAGAGCGACATGTTATCCGGGCCGGGCGTGCATATACAGTATCTGATTTAAAACTCCTCGCAAACGAAACACATCCCTTCGTCCTGCCTACTTCACGCGATCCACTCAGGCTGCGTGTCAAGGAATCTGATAAGAGTAAGCTTTTAGCGGTTCATTTACATTATTATCTGTTTTCCTTTATAATGTTGCAATTTTAAATTCGATTTACGTCAAGATTTGAGATTAAACTAATTTGTTATTTTCACAGACTACTACGTTGAGTGGAACGGCCATTGGATCCATGTGTTCAGGCCTGATGTCGAGTGCACCAACGGCATCATCCACGTCATTGATGAACCTTTTGTGTTGGAGAGTGACATCCGCGCCACCGGTGGAGCTCAGAGAGTGAGCATCGCCTATACCTACTTTGTACTTTTCTTGTCCTTCTGTTTTGTAAGAATTTTGGAAAATTAAACGTCCGTTCGTTTTTGTTGAGTCAATTATGCATTTGTATGAATTATTGGTAGAAGGGATATGAATTCTGTCATTTTACAGCGAAACATTGTATTATGCGGACTGTTCGCTATTATATTGCATTGGATGTAAATGTAAATTAATTGTGGATATCTACCTTTATTTTACGTTACCGTAGTTTTTGATATAGTTTAAGAATAAAATGCGGGATTTGTACTGATTCTTTGATAAAATGTAGAAGTCCGTTGTAAGATGTTATTGACTCGAGATATACACTGCCATCATAATAGAACATTCTAAGTGAAAGTAAAGAAAGTTTGGTAATTATATTTATCAGTATTTGCATTCTAAATCGAAACTGTTATTGTATCAACCTAAATTGAAATTTCTGTAATCCAAAATAGGTATGTATTATATTTAGTATTTTATAAAAATAAATATACAAGTAAGACATTATAGTCATATAGGTATTTATTTCTACAATAACTGTTGTTAAAGTTTATTTAGATTGATTATAATGAATGAATGAATCTTACACTCCACTTTTAAATTTTGGGTCCCTTGTGCCTTTTTTAAAACCAAAGTACTAAAATTAATTCAAAATATACCTATCCAAATTATTATTTACAAAAACTATATATTTACTTTAAAACATATTACCTATACATTCCATGTTATAAGTATCTTAAAGATCTATTGATATCTAAATATTTATAGTTGTTACCAATAAATTACCCAATTGAATTTTCAGTTGTAATATTATATCGTCGACTGAGAAATTATAATTGTAAAAAATTAAAATCAAAAGTATTAATTTATGTAAGTAGAGTTATTCATTCGTGTCAAATTAATTGGTCTATAAATTAAAATGTCTGGAGTGGAGCGATTATCTGGAAGCGTACTGAGAAGCGCTCGCCGAGCATTATTATAATTATTTAAGTTCATTGAATATTTCGAACTATTACGATGATTTGAATTTAATAACGTATTTAAAAAAATGGCCGCTTTAGCATGCACGCTACTGTTGGAGCTAAGCGGGTCTTTCTATCATTATTATAAGCAATGGAAAGTAAAGTATTTAATAAAGTATTCTTAAATTGAGAGCGATCAATATTATAATAAATGTATATAGGTATGAATGGGCTTATAATTATTATGATGGTGCATTTGTGATTCTCTTACGTTTACTAAGCAGATGTAAATAATTTATATAAGTTATCATAGTTCATTATAGTTATTGTATAATTTAGTAGCTATTACTTGAATACGACTGAAATTTTATCACATTGTCACACATGAAACTATCGGACAATTTGTATGGTGGTAAATAAAATAGAAATGCTGCTTTCGCGCTTTAAACTTTACTATAACGTTGGAGTTTTCTATAAAAAGTGTTTTACAAAATACTGTTTATGTACTTACTTACATTTACAAAAGGGTCACTTTATACTGAATATACATGAACCAAATTTGGAGTAGATATTTATAACCGTGAGGCAGCATTTATTAGAAAATTCTTACTAAATAATATACTCGAGTATCCTGTTGAAATCAGTGTAATAGATACTTGTCTGTCGCTTTATACGTATATTTACATTAATAACTTATAAGCAAGTATTCAAGTGATGTCTATATTGAGCCAAAGCTAATTGCTACTACAACCGAATGATATCATTATTACCTTCCTATAATATACTGCGTAAGGTTTTAATCTCAGATCATAGAAACAAGGAGATGTGCCAAGGCGCTATCGAGCTTGATGCCTGATCTTGAGCAAATTGCTCATATTAAAAACGTACGCACTGGCGACGAACTGAACACGATCGATGGTATAAATACAGTGTTTTAGTTTAGTGCTAGTGTTGAGTGACGATTAACAATGTTAGATTGAGGGTGTGCGGAATGTTCAATGCGTGGGACATCTTTTTATTCACAAGGAGCGCTTAATTATGCACGTAATTGTGTCGAAAAATGTACTAAAAGTGGCATCAGTATTGTTCCCGTACTAATTTGCTATGATGGCATATCTCCTTGTTTCTATGATCTGAGGTATTACTATAACCTACAATAGATGTTAGATTGACATTAATATTATAGCCGATACATGTAAGGTTTGAATGTTTATGAAAGCGATCATTATAAAATTGCATTTTTAATACTATACACTAGCGTTACGTGGGACGTATTGACCCAAGACAATATAATTCTGACCAAATATTTAACCAAATATTTGGTTAAGTACGAAATTGGAATTCAATTAATTAGTGGATGTTTTGGTGTAATAATAAAATCTATGTCAAATTAGTGAAGACGTTATGAGGGAGTGTTTAATGACAAAGAATTTATGTGTAAAATATACATATTGAACTTCTCGTCTTGGTTTCATTGGTGGCTTTAACTATTTCTCCCCTAGTCTTGTCACGTAAACGGTAGGTGTCAAATTAAATTTGGGTAGGGTGATATTCGCGGACCCTGCGCTACGCCGCCTTTACAGTCTGCAATAACAATGTTAGCAACAAAATCTAAAACAAAATTAACAACAATAACAATTAAATGTTGTTGCGAGATCTACACTCATGAAATAGCTTCAGCAGCTGCTACAATTTCATTAATTTTCAGTTGCACGAATGTCTACCTAATTAACCCATGTATGGTTTCACTGGGAACGTTTTGTGTTACTATCCATATATTTATTACCTTTATTTATTGTTTTTGCTATAATGATGTAATTAACGACGGGGCACAGATAATATAATACTATACGTACAGATGCCTCATCTCATACAAAGAAATGTGACCGATTTAGCGCGGGCTATCTTCAGGCTATACATTTTCCGTGCTTTCCATTTTTCAAAATTTGAACAAATATTTTTCATGATGTATTTTTTAATATTCTCAAGTTTACACAAACTTCAATAACAAATCGATACATATAACGCCATCTATTATGAGTTATTTCAACAAATGTTACTTTGTTCCTGATGAGACCCCGTGGACGGGGTATAAACATGTTGGTGGTATAAAAAAATGTTTGAAGATTGTCATGAACGGGACGATTTTACCACGCAATCAACTTACTGAATATAGATTCCATTCGAGCTAGCCGGACTAAACATAATTATGTGTAGGTATCACGAAACACGATTATCACGAGTGGTATATTTATAATATATTAAAAAGTTGAATCAACATAATACACATGCTTCTACAGGTCTATAAGGACTTGCCCGCTCAGTCGCGTCGGCGTGTTCGGTAAACAAAAAAAAATATAAAAAAAATCCGCGCAGTTTCGCGAGGGCACTCGGTTTTAACGGAATAATTGAACGCAACGCTGCAAAGGTCGTAGTCAGTCTCTTAATCCCATAAGGTTGGCGCGACGACACAGCTACCCCGCTATGCTAATCCCCTTGATGGATAGCAGGAGTAACTCGTTTCTATGAGGCCATCCCATTACTCGGGACGCGCTTATGCGAGGCGATGTAATGCGTGTTGTGGTTTGTAATTACCTCCCATTGAAACAGAAATACTGCGGATAAACAATTTGATATGTTAACAACCGCGTTTATAAACAATAGCCGCAGATTGAATGCAATTAAAATGTTATTCGACAGAAATGTCCACACGAAGTGAGTTACAGTTAAGCCTGAAATCGAGGGTTTTGCAACGGGTGACCCGAATAACGAGATGAGATTTGTATACAAAGTTTAATACAGATCTAGTTATAAATAGGAACAGTTTTGTGGAAATGCAGTTATTTTGTAGGTAGGTACCTAACAGTTTTTGTTCGTATTACACGATAATAATATTTTATTATTTTGATTTCGCGTTTCTTTTGAACCCAAAGTTTGACTTGCAGAGAATGCCTTGTGGCATTAAGTTCACCTTATTTAAATACCACCATTGCATGTTCGGTTTAAGTATGTATATGTAAGTATAATAAATAATGCAAACTATTTTTCAAGGAAACGGTTCCGGTTGATGTTCCAACATACGTGGCAAAAGACCTCCCCAAGCTGCCGCCTGTGACGGTTGACAATGTGAACATCACAAGACTTCTTGAGGATATAACGTCACTCAAAACTGAAGTGTTACTCATAAACAAGAAGCTTGAGGCTTCTGAACGGACCATTGCTGAATTATGGCAAGAAGTATGGTTGCTACGCAGTGCTAACGACGATGCGTCAGCAATACCGTCACCATCGCGAAATGTAAACGTTCGTCGAGGCGGTACGACTCAGTTTTCGCATGTCAACGCAACTGGCAATGACCGCGACGTGCAATCGGCTAGAGCCGTAATTACGTCACAGGCTGAAAATGCAACACAAGTGACACAGCCGCTTAAGGAAACTTACGCGAAGAAGGCATCACACTTCTGCCAAAGTTCTCAGTCAACCACTGATTGTGCAACGTCAGTTGCTGAGAAACAAAAGCGGAAGGCGCTAGCTTCTAAAAGCAATAAAGTGGACGAGGACGATTTTACTCTGGTAGAGGACAAGAAGGGTCGAGCGCGACGCAACAGCAACAAACGCGATACTGCTCCTGCAAGCAGGATGTTCGCGCTGCAGCGCCCACAAACATCGGGAGCGCCTCCAATACAGGAGGAGGAACCAAGCTTCCAAGTGTAGCAAGCCATGTTTTTGTAGTTTTTAGGGTTCCGTACCAAAATGGTAAAAAAGGAACCCTTATGGTGCGACTTCGTCTGTCTGTCTGTCACAGCTGCTTATTTCATGCTCCTTATCTCCGAAGTTTGTGGGGCGAAAAATCTGAAATAATTAGAGTTGATAGGAATTGACCCAAATATGGCACCAAAAATAAAACGATGTTCCTAAATAGTACAGTTTTTTTCAAAATAATCAAAATTCCTTCACAAACAAACTTAGTTATGCGGTCCGGATTTTTGCACTTTATACGTCCAAAAATGATACGGAACCCTCGGTGCGCGAGTACGACTCGCACTTGGCCGGTTTTATATTATGTTTTTATGGTTAATTAGTCTTTAAGGTATTTCTATTTTGAGTTTTGTTACGAGTATCTAATTTAAATGATACCTATATTATTGTATTGATATTATTATACCAAATTAAATTAAATTCTCCTCTTATTCTGTATTTTGAGCTCCTTCACCGATGTAGAGAAGAGCTTTATTACGTTAATTAAAGTTTAGAGAATTTTCTAGATACAGGCCTATTATTGAATCTCCAATTAGTATATTTAATCTTACTCGCAGACGCCTTAACAGGTTTAAAATATTGAGTTGGAATTTAAAGTTTTAAAACTTCATAAACGGAAGACTCCATTGCGTCATCGTAGGCACTGAAGATAGGCGTTGTTGGTGTGGTATATTTGAAAAAAATGTGTCAATGTTGCCACATCAGAACATTTTGCTGAATTTCGATCTTTTCCATGTGAAGGCAATGCATTATTTCTTCGTTTATTTTATATTTTACTTTTAGTTTTAATTGTAATTATTTTTCTTTTCTTTCTTACTTCCTTTTTTGTATGTGTCCATTGGCGTGGTAATAAATATATTTTCTTCTTCTTTTCAATATTTTTCTTTTTAACAATTCTTTCTAGAGCGACTACTCCATTTTCAGGCGTGATTTTTTTACAAAAAAAGTCCTCCCGAATTTTCAGCAGTTGCAGGAACAATGCCGCACTGCCATATGTCCTCTCACTATTCACTAAGTAAACAGATTTGTTTCTCGGACATCTCTTACAGAAATAATACTTATAAACAGGTGTGTCCACTAACTAACTAAACTAACATTGTTACTCACGCACGGTGACCCGAAATAAAAAAAAAAACTTGCGGAAAACAACATTTTTTTAAAAAGCATTGTTTAAAAATTGCAGATGATTTACACAGTAGGATGCTTAAATAGGTACATAAAAAGTTTTTATTTCACGTGTTCCAGTAGGTAGGTATCTACAATAAATAAAAAAATATTTATAGCCAGTTCCACATTCCCCAGATTGACAATATCCACTAGATAAATTCAAAAATGTTACAGAATTTATATAAGTTACACAAAGCATCCAGAAGTGGGGAAACCAGCCGTTAATTTCTGAAAACCAAACATAGCTTTGAAAATACATATTTATATTTACACGAATTCTCGTGTAAATATAAATATGTATTTTCAAAGCTATGTTTGGTAGCGACGCTAAATAATTATGTGTTTTACCAGTTCATATATTCATATGAACTGGTAAAACACATAATTATTTAGCGTCGCTGTCTGTACACCACATCCTCTTAAATCTCTCGCAAAATAAATGCAAGCTGTTACGACCACCGTCGGAAAGGAAAACGAAAAAAAAAAAAAGTTTTTATAGACTCGATTTATCTTAACGCCCCGAGCAGAAATACAGAAACGATCGCTCGGTCGGAATCAAACGCAGTTCTTCTATTTCTGCGTTGATCTGATTAATGTTTATATTTTATTTGATCAATCAAAGCCTGCAACTGACTAGTCATTAATTTGTTTACTCCTCAATAGTACTGTTATTTAGGTAAAACTAGTTTAACTTTTCGGAGCATTAAAATTGGCTTGGCTCGTGGATAAATAACAGCCGCGCTGATCGATTGATCTGCGAAGTTAAGCCGCACTTGCCGTCTGTCCTTGGATCGGTGATTCTTTTTACCGAGACTCCTCCGTGCTTTGGAGAGCCTGATAATCTGTCTGTCCCGGTTGTCATACGAATACCTATGACAGTCGTTATCAGTAGTCAGGAGCCCGAAAGTCTGACAATTGATCTAACTTAAGAATACCGCGGTATTAGGGGTACCTACCCAATAGTTGGATTGTGGAAATTTCGGTACGAGAGAAAAAGACTATTATTTTAGCAGAAGTGTGTCAAACTCAAACATGATACCTACGACAAGGAAGGGTTTTAACAGTAAGACAGAGGGTTGATAGGAGATAGAAATATATAAAAGAATAATTTTAGTATGTGGCGACGACTCGAAGGTTATGGGATGAACGATGTTGATGGTGAAATGATTAGTGTTTGTTTTAAATTGATGATTATTGAGGTTATAGTTGTTGCATTTCACGAGCGCGCCTCAATCATTGTACCTAATTTAAACCTTATATCAATGTGCATACAAGTCAAATGACGCGCGCTCGTGATTTGCAACAACAGCTGTAAGCCTGTAATGTTCCACTGCAGGGCAAAGGCCACCCTACTGTCTTTCCACTTCTCTGTCTTGTAAAGACATTTATTGATTTAACCCTTAATCGAGTTACCATTATCATGTAGGTAGTTAAATAAACTAACTTTGTATGATGCAAGTAGACCAGAAAATATACTTTGTACACAACAGTGCAAACTCTTCAAACCCTTTGTGCCTTATCCTATAGACTTGCGTTCGACACGTGACGGGTTTTATTAAACTAGCTTCTAGGAAAAGCCTCACAGGTATGAGTTATTTGCATATCCTTGACAAACGCTTGATCTACCGGGATCAAAATCATCCTATGTTGTCATCTTCACGACACAACCTATATGTATGCAAAATTCATGGAGATCGGTCGAGCGACCGAGTCGTGAAAGTTGAACATATACAGGTATGTTGAACTTATGGGAAAATTCAAGTAGGTGATTGTGTGCAAGTGATTCTAAACACGTAGACATAAAAATTGAATCAAAAAAGGTTTATGAAACTAAGTACGGTAATACTTAGTTGGAGAAAAAAGAAAGACATCTACGCGACGTGTGTTCGCCTCGCTACGCGATTAGTTATGGCGTAGCTCTGGCTGTGCTACGATCGTCTCGACGCTACGCCATAGTCATTACAGAAGGATTTTTTTAGAATACATTCTCATAAATTTGACGATGGTATAATAGTGAACAAATGTTTTTAAGCAGCCGCAGCTATGCAGAAACAAGCTTCAATCATAGGTCCCTAATCTGTTTGAGATGTCCAAAGACACTTCGCATATTAAGGTCACGTAAGGTAAACAGAATTATGTTAGTGCGGAAGTCAGGTGGCTTTTTTGTGTATAATCCCATAGTTTCTTAAACTTTTATATCTAGGTGACGATCGCGTCTATTGAATGTAACCCGTAAAAACCAAGATTCTATTCACAGGCCGCACAAATCTTCATCTCCACGCATCACAAAGGACCAGACATACAAACTCTAAACCATCCTTTCAACGATTAAAGCCGTGAGAGTATTACATAATAGATTACTTTCTAGGAACTACTATTTTTCCACTCCTACGACAATTCTCTTCAGGCGTATTACGATATTGCTATTTTTTTTCTACAGGCGCTTCTGTGTTCCTAACAATGCCAGGAACTTTATAAACTCCATTTAAGCTCTTTGTAGTTGGTAATATTAAAAATGACTCGCTGGCTAATAGATAAAAAAGCTAACTTTTCAACTAGATTATTTTTATTTTTTACTTGCAATGCAGAAAATATTAGGTAGGTACACTGGTGCTGATTCTGTTGAACATCGCACTAAACTAATTTTAATCAGACTATATCTCTTTCTTACAAATATCATTGAAAAAGGACAGAAAATTTTTAGAACTGTCAAATGAGTCTACGCCCTTGTCATTTACGAGAAAATAGTCGTGCCCTTTTGCAATTACGACTAAATTGACATTAAAACTATTCAAGAGGGCTAATTTGATAGGATTATTAAATATCTGCTATCCCTCTGTCATGTTTTTTATTAGAAAGAGACATATTAAGACTAAATTAGTTTAGTTCGTAAACAACAGAATCGGCACCACTGTAGCTAAAGTTAGAACTAAAATTTTATTTAGGTAGATAAATAGGTACCTTGTGAGGCCTTGTTGTGAGGTTGATTTATTGCGAAGAAAGTATGTATTCTGTTTGTGCACGTAGTCGAAATACTCGTAATATGAAATAATATTTTTTTAATATGTAAACGTACCTAATGCAGCAGTTTTCAGGCAGTTATTTATATTTTTCAAGACAATACCTAATTATTGCAGTATGTACCTATGCTATATTTGCGTGTCTGCACGGTTGATAGAGTTTATGTAAGTAGTATTTTTTTCCAATTTCTAGAAAAGCTTTCTGCTTTTTTACTGAAGTTTAATAGGTAAATTGTATTGTATACCTACTTAATTGTATTGTTCTAAAATTTGATTCTCCGATCATGTTTTTTAAATGTTTTTTAGGAAGTTTGATTGATTTTAGGCAGTTATCTACCAACACACACTGTGCGTGTCAAAAAAAAACAAAAATATCAAAACAATTTTGTAGCTCGATAATAAGACAAACGCAACAGTAATCAATTCAATTGATTCTAGCGAATCTAAGATTTAAATGTAACGAAAATAAAAAAAAAAGATTGCGACTTGAATGAATGGCAGTGGGAATTTGCAATTTAAACGAGACTTAGGCGATACTAAACGCGATTCGATTTCCTTGATTTCATTACTTGTGTTGGTAGGTACAAGTTACATTCTACTGTTTGAACTAACTTCGCTGCATTTCTCCATTTAAAAGCAATATCCGCTAGTAAATAAAGCGTACGTAGTCTAACAAATGGTCTCATAACAGAATTAATTTCAAGATTACAAAAGAAAAAGAAATGTGTTTAATCTTTGTATCCATTTATCTCCGTCTGTTTGCTAATGTAACAATATTTTTAGAGTTCCGTACCAAAATGGTAAAAAAGGAACCCTTATGGTGCGACTTCGTCTGCCTGTCTGTCTGTCACACCTGGTTATTTCAACTACTAATGCTATCGACTTGAAATTTGGAACAGTTATAAAGAACGCTTGTCCAACTTTATTCCAAATTAAAAAAGTCAAAAAATATTTTTATTTTCATTGCAAAGGGGGCCGAAGTGGGGGTCCAAAATTTCAAAGTGGGGTTACTAGGTCAAATGAAATATCACATGAAAGGGCTTGATCTGCACATTTCAAAATATATTTTCCTTTGATTTTATGTCTCACAGTTTTCGACATTCGTTGAAAAATGTCTGAAAAAATACCATTCGCCCCCCCCCCCCTTATCTCCGAAGTTTGCGGAGCGAAAAATCTGAAATAATTAGAGTTGATAGGAAATGACCCAAATATTGCACCAAAAATAAAACGATGTTCCTAACTAGTAGGTACAGTTTTTTCAAAATCATCAAAATTCCTTCACCATCAAACTTAGTTGTGCGGTCCGGTTTTTTTCACTTTATACGTCCAAAAATGATACGGAACCCTCGGTGCGCGAGTACGACTCGCACTTGGCCGGTTTTTTATATTTAAGACAACCACTTTGGCGAATAGAAAAATAAATGTAAATAAAAAATTGGTAATACTCCAAGTGTTTGTCGCCCCATGCACTGGGGTTTGTTATTTGTCTTGTCACCTAGAAGTGATTTGTTTTGAAACGGAACTAACCAACAGGGCCCTAATTCTGCTCTTGCAATTGTGTAAGAATGGTGTCATAATGACACCTTAAGGCAACGGTAAATGGTAACGGCCGTAAATCTCAAGTTTTAAATCTCTTATTTCGCCGTCAAATAATGCAGGTTAGTTGTGCATTTTTTTATGTTAAACTAGAGTATATGTACATCAATCGTACCTGTGGATATTTAACTACTGTAGTAAAATACTTAATGAAATAAATTCATGAATTACTGTCTACCCAAAACATAAAAACGTAATTACTTTCAAATCGCTTAATATATTTTCATGATTTGTTTTGATATGTGTGAAAAGACTATGTTACTACCTATTATTGCCTGTTACTTTTTTTATTTTATATTTTAGATACTAAAAAGTAATAAAACGTTTAATTCGGCACAGCGCGCTCCTTGATAGGTGAGTCGTATTGCTCGGTGGACGTATGTCGCGTTGCTTGAGCTCAGCGCAGAACACTCAAGCTATACCACCCAAATCACTCAAGGTCGTTGGCAGTTATCAGCGCCTTAACGGTCAAAACCTAGGCGATCATTGGCTTAGACTAGAGTAACTATCTCTTTCGTCATTGGTCAAAACGATGCCATTGAGAGACCATTCTGACACGATTATGACAATTGCATTAGCAGACTTGGGCCCCAGGTAACTTGGCACCACAGAATAGTTAAATATGGTTGGAACCTCAGATCATAGAAACAAGGAGATATGCCATCATAGCAAATTAGTACGGGAACAACTGATGCCACTTTTAGTACATTTTTCGACACAATTACGCGCATAATTAAACGCTCCTTGTGAATAAAAAGATCTCCCACGCATTAAACATTCCGCACACCCTCAATCTAACACTGTTAATCGTCACTCAACACTAGCACTAAACTAAAACACTGTATTTATACCATCGATCGTATTCGGTTCGTCGCCAGCGCGTACGTTTTTAATATGAGCAATTTGCTCAAGATCAGGCATCAAGCTCGATAGCGCCTTGGCACATCTCCTTGTTTCTATGATCTGAGGTTGGAACGATAATATGGGCGTGGCATGCATGCCGCAAGATAGACAAGAGTTAGGCCTATAAGCCTTACTTTAACCGATGCACTCGTTCACCGCTTGGAATTGTATTAATGGTAAGTTGCTAATAGCTGTTAACTCCTAATAGATGCTAGCTGCTAGCTGCTAATAGCTGCAATTATGGTGCAAACCTGACCAAGAGCTGAATTATTGTGTGTGAGCAACTGGCGACAATGGTCCTAGTACAAAAGTATCTCGATAGCCTTTCTAACCTGCATTCTAGCCTGTTCTGCGCTTGGCACCGTGCCTGTCTAATTTTTTTATCAATTGCGAATCGCAGTGAAGTTCCTGTTTTATTTTCAGGTTTTTCAATGTTACAGATAAACAGACAGACATAACAGGTATTTTAAGGTGTCTTTTTGTACAAAAATATCTAGTATGGCCGTTTACGTTTTTTAAAACGAACTTTATAATTAATTCAAAAGTAATTTATTCAGAGTGGACTAATTTTAAAGTGCTTCCTGAATTTTAACGTCGCTACTTGTTATGTTAAGGAGTACCTACCTGCCTCCGACTACCTTAATTTCGTTGGTCGCTCAGCAACGAAATGCTGTACTCCGTCTTGAGGTTGTTTAGGTGTCGAATTATTCATCCACGTCGAATACTTCATCCATCAGTGCAATCAGTTCTTTAAACCTTAAGGTGCGGTTAAACGGGCTAGTTTCTTGACAATTTCTTGCTGCAATTGTATAGCCGTGAATTGAGATTTATATCGCGCAACTAAGTAGAACAATTGCCGCAATCTTGAAGTACAGACCGGCGATATTGCAATAAAATTAATTGATGGTACATCTCAATAACTGCTGCAGCAGAAAGACCAGCCTCGTTGTCCACTATTATAAGTTTATCTCACTAGCTTAGTTCTACAGCTACAAATTCCTGCACTTATACGAACTGTGCTACCTTGAGATTAAATCCGCAATATCTTGCATAGTTAAATTGCAGCTAGACTATCGCCGTAAATATTGCCCATTTATAGTTCTCCGCAAGATTCCCAGCAAGATGCAATTTTTATAGCCCGTTTACAAGCCCTATTACGTTACCTAAATACCTACAAACAATTAATTAGTTATAGGGCGAAGTTTTTTGGGAGGCGCATTTTATTTGTCGGCGTTTTATAAGAGAGATACTAAATTCTCAAACATTATTAGTACGAAACTAGCTTCTGCCCGCGGCTTTGCCCCCGTTTTTCAGAATAAAAGGTAGCCCATATGTCATTCTGATGTGTAAGCTAATTACTGTAAAGTTTCCCCAAAATCCGTTAAATAGTTTTTGAGTGAAAGAGTAACAATCATCCATGCATTCTCATAAACTCTTGGGGTTTGAATAATATTGGTAGGTACTAGGAAGTAGGATAGGACGAAAAATTATATTCTAAGAGTAGGTATTTATTATCTTATAAAAATCTTTCACCGAATCGTACACCCCTAAATAAATGTGTTTATTGATTTACCAACACGTGCCGAACCGTTTATACACCAGTCGACGAACTACTAATCACCAAACTGCTCGTTAAGACGTTAACCTCCGGTTGTTAAAATAATGTTAGTATTTAATGATAGATATACCATCAAGGTCTCGGTAGATAGGTAGGTACTTAAGTGGGCGGGAATGAGGCTCTTTCTGTATCGGAGTAAATTGTTTAGTTATTGAATGGCCGAAAAACAAGCGGCCCACCAAGTGGTCAAGTGGTTGCCGCTTATGAACCTCTATCAACACATTCCCCTCTGGTATTGCAGATAAAGATCTGCAATACCAGAGGGGAATGTGACCACTTACCATCAAGTGGGCTATTTGCTTGTTTGCCACACCACCATATAAAAAAAAATTATAATTCCAGAGTTATCTCTGGTGCTTTGTCCACCCTAGAGACAAAGTTGAAATGTCCATGAGCCTGTAATTACTTAGCCCTGTCCAACTCTTGGGCAAAGTCCTTTCTCAAAATTTTCCCTCTTGCAGCTCATCTGTATTTAATTTTTTTCCAAAAATCCATTCATTTCTTATTTTGGTATTTATTTCTAATCAAGTTACTCCTAAGAATAGGGTGGGTAAGGTAGGGTAAAGATATAAAAAAATACGATGCTCCGCGAAGATTATTTCGAAGTTAACAGTTTCATTCAATTGACGAGGTCAACGAAATATCCCGATATTTCCCTATTGTCAACTCAGAAAGCTGTACCTAATGATATATTAATGATACTTTAACAGTATGGAATCAATTATTATTTTTATCTCAGTCTCTATACAGGGTGGCAGGTTAAACAGTGGAAATATTTTAAGGGGTCATTGTACTCATCATTATGAACAACTTTTACTATGGGACTAACCCGGAAATCACGAAAAAAAAATCAGCTGTTCCATACATTTTGTTGAGTTATGTGAACATAAATGTATGGAACAGCTGATTTTTTTTTGTACATTGACCCCTTAAAATATTTCCACTGTCTAACCTGCCACCCTGTATATCCAGAAAAAATGTACTGTTTTATCTATAAGGTTCGATGTTGAATACCCAATTTTGAATATTCTAGACATAATATTCATTACGGATACGGTACTCTAATAAGAGGCCTACTTTAAGATACTTACGGTCAGTTGCAGAAAGATTAAATTTTAATGGAGGCATTAACCATACAATTTCCTTCGTTAAAGTCTTCTTTAAAACTTAATGACCTTTTCTGCAACTCAGCGTTAGGTACCTACTAATATTTCCCAGTAACTGAGACTGATTCAGATAAATGATGGTATTCAGCCGCATCAGGAAAAATAGAAAAAAAAGTCTAGATAAACAATAATGACAATCTGAAAGTTTCAGAAGACGCACCAGTTCTGCCAGTACCTACTTCAAATGAGACGCACCAAAAATCGTTAAAAAAGCAATCTACGCGTAAACATTAGATATCTACCAATATAAATGTGATTTTACAGTTGCATGATTCGTGCGCTCGGCAGCCCCGAATAGCCCCGAATGCAGCGTACACGCTAAACAAATACAAGCCTTCGGGCCGCCGGGAATTCGACCACGGCCCCGTTGACATTTCCAAAACTCACCCGATTTTTTCAAATATCTGTCTCCCTTTCGAAGCTTCGTTAACACGATGTCCTATCAAATTGCTAGTGAAATGTAACATAGATAGATTTCGTATTGTTCCTATGTGTGCTCACAGGAAGGTATATCTATACCTTCCTGCTATTCGTACAGTTCGGACATGAAAATGCTGACATTTGGAGGGCCGCAGCCTCCTACGAAATCTGATAAGTACTTCAGAAAGAGACTGCAGAGTAGTGCAGAGCAGGATCGAAAGGCAACTGGCAAAACCCTTAAGGTGATGCTTTTCTACCAGAAATGTATTAAGCTGTGTAGCTAAGGATGTGTGTGATACCCACCAATAAGGATGTTTATTTTCACTGGTGTCTAAAAATCTTTAAAGCTCAATACACATGCACAATATTTATCTATAAAACTCTTGTAATGTAATTGAACTTGAGCTTGTTTTCGAATAAGCAGACCTATTGCCAGTTTCAATTCGTACTAAATAAGGGTGCTGCACACTGCACTCTCACAATTGAATTATTTGGGGAAAATTATACGTATTTGAGATTAATTCCATTAGTGAAAAATGGGATAAAAGGAAATTGTTTTTGCACACATTTCATTTAAAACTTCGGTCCCAATTTCATATTTCTAGCTCCAGCGGTTTGCGATCGGTGTCAATGAAGCTTAGCCAATTAGTAAAAACATATTTTGATATTCAGGTAGGTATAAAGACTTTTTCCAACTACCTACTGATATTTAGCAGGATCCAGCATTTAATTTTATCTTGATTATTGAAATAGCTGTAGGTATTCCATCCAGGGACCGATTAATCGGGTTAAAAGGTTACCGGTTAAATCTCTAACCCATATTTTTGGTTAATCCTAATTCAGGGTAACCGGTTAACCCTTTAATACGGATACCGTTACCGGTTAATATTGCTGATTAACCCGAATGAAATAGAAGAAAAATGAAAAAAAAGGAACAAAAATGAACTCTATGCGTGAACCGGTTATTATTAGGCTGATTAACCCAGAATACGGGTTAACTTTTATGCAAGGTTTTTCACCTAACCCAAAAAAAATAACCCGGGTTAACCCCTATACGGGTGACCTTTTCGGTCCCTGATTCCATCCAATACCTACTTCAGATGATTCCAAAACATCACTTAGGGGGGATATTACATTATCAAGTATCATATAGGATTATATCGTTTATCCAATATTTTGTAGGTTTTTTTTTAAAGACGATATAATTCATAGATTTGTTACATTGCCTTACATCAATGACTCAAAGATCTTTGATCATTTAGGTACTCCTATAGGAATTTGATAGAGTTTAATCCCATTATCCCCCATCATGCACACTCAATACAGACTTTGATGAAGCGCCGATGAGTTTAAAATCAGAATTCGTACACGTGGCAAATATTGTTAGACGCCGGAAGCGCTTGCCAGCGGAAACACGTCAACGGAAGCGCACGCCCTCTACATCCGGCCGACAGAGGCAGAGCTATCCGAGCGACTTACTTGCGCTCATTTCTTGCCGAATGGATTCCAGGGAATCGCTTTTCAATCCGCCCAAGGTATTCTCAAAGAACGTTCGCCTTTAGTTCACTATCGAACACAAAAGACAGTGTCGGTCCAATTATGTGGGAATCAAACGTACGTTAGGTAGGAACCTAGATACCTATCTCTATAACGTATGACATACGATAGCTTACAAAGCTTGCAAATCTGGGAATCGTTATTGAACACAATACATAAGATTAACACACGGTTTCCAAAAAGCTAATTAAACCTCTGTCAAATCTCATGTCAGCTGTTGTGATTGGTACCAAAATAATATTGACCAATCAGATTTCTTACAAGAGATTTGGCAATTGATTAAATTGATAGATACTTTAAGAAACTAGGGGTTAGTGTCAGTTTTATGTTCTAAAAGCCTGCATTATCTAACTATTACTGACTTGATACTCAGTTTCCTAAGTTTATTTTAAAGAAGAATTGTATAGATTGTCGCAGTGGCTGAGCGATTGGTTGCTGCGCGACGTGTCGCGGGTTCGATTCCTGCACGGAGCAAATATTTGTTCCGGGTCTGGAGTTGTATGTAAAGGGCATTGGCAGACGCCCATAGAACGCTGGGCTTCAGATTGTGTATGGCGGTACAGATATGAAATTAATTTGGTGTGATCGAGTATTTCAAGAGTATTTAAATTCATTTTTATTTACTTTTGTACGTAATTGGGTTAAAGAGGAATCTTCGTATTTCTGACAGTGAGGTTAAGTATGGTGTGAATGATCCAGTGAAGTACAGCCCGACTAATGAGTTCTCAATTCAAAGGTTTTAGTTGCTGTCACCATGATATTCTGTGGAGGTCCAATGAAGTACAGCCGGACTAATGAGTTCTCAATTCAAAGGTTTTAGTTGCTGTCGACATGATATTCTGTGGAGGCACGCGCCAGCCAGCATGCACCGTTTTTGTTTTATTGGTTTTTTTCAAAATGTCAGCGGCAAAATCATTTTATTTCTTATTAATTTCGATTTTTGATTCCAATTCTTAATCTCTAAAATAAATTAGGCAAAGAACAATTAAAATATATTTTTATTTTTGGTTAAGCTTTTATTACTGTACCATATCAAGCCCAAAACTGCCGACATCCTTTGTGTTTGTAAACGCACCTACGACACAGGAGAAATACTAGAGTGGAGCAACATTTTTTTTTTAATATATATGGATATTATATTTATATGTATAGGTACCGAAAAACAGTAATATTAATCGATTGAAGTCCATCAAAAGGCCGCTAGTTGCAGATACGAAAAATGAAAGGTTTTCCTGAATTCAAACATTCAAGGATTTTTTTTTGTTGCTATAAGTATCTACCTATGGTTTTTGTGTTTTTTTATTAGCAAAGAAATAAATTAAATATTTGATTTTTAGCAAACATCACTTAATAAACCATGGGATCTCATTAAACAACAGTCACTGTATTTCACTTTAATGTAAGTCCTAAACGAAATCATTGAACAAAGCAACCCTAAGCTAAGACAACCTAAGACACCTCATGTTGAAATCAATCAAGCCGTTTAGGCGACAGAGCATACCAAAGAAATAGACAATACATAGGTACCTACCTACATAATTATACCTACACTAACACTTGAAAAACATTACCCTCGTTTTGGGGCTGTCAGGTAATTAAAAAAATACCTAACACCCGATAGCTGCAATATGAAAATTTTTTTGCCAATGCTTTGAGTCAATAGGTTCAGGCTATATTTTTGTATAAAACTAAAATGACCCATTTTTAGAAAATCCCACAATACGTTATTCAACACGTTTTCAAATTTTATGTGTGTTGTATGGTTTCGTGGATGGATTTCAATGTACCTATGTACACGAAAAAAGTATTAACACGCGTTCTATTATTACTTTTATATTATTCACTAGCTGGCAATACCAGTGCCAGATTTAATTTGTGGTAGGGCGAAGCTATTAATTTAAATGTTGGGGTTTTGCGGGTTTCATAATTATAATTTTATTTTCCTAATAATACATTAATTCACCATTTACCACATCTATAGGTACTATCATAAAACGGTAAAAAAGCGGTGTAAAATATTGAAGATGTAAAAGCTGAAGAGTTTGTATGTTTCTTTGAACGCGCAAATCTCTGGAACTACCAGTCGGATTCGAAAACATCTTTTTGTTTATGATAGCTGGACTCGTCTGGAATAAAATAGGCTACTTAACATCACGTTACGACCCTTATGAGCTGAGCGACGGGGCTGAAACCGCGGGGAACAGCTAGTGATTAATAAAAATGATCGTTCGTTACTCAGATTTGTGAGTTGCAATGTGTCGGAATAATAATGCCAGGTTCAGCTATCACTTATCACTGAAACACTGCCAACAACTAACTAGAGCGTGTAAAGAACAAAAAATATTTAATTGTTCAAATACGCATGTACGAACTTTGTTGCGTTGCATGATACGTAACAACTTTGTTTGCCACGTAGGTACCACTAACGAACATTGAACACTGTGTTTCTCAAATACATTCGTGGCGATTGAATTAAAATTTGTACCTACGTTCTGTACCTATAGACGGTGTTCGGAGAACTTTGTTATAGGTACGTTATGTAACAACATTGCTTCTTCACTAAATCGTCCACTTTTGCGTCCATACGTATTAACCAAATCTTAGTGTTCGATGTTCATCGTAATTCTTAACTTATCATTATAATATTGACTGCTTAGGTTGTTATATGTTGCATGTTGATGTTGCTGTAATTAAGATATTATGATGAACCAAAACATCGACAAATTACGGTCTATGGCGTGATTTTGATTCAGTAGGGTTAGACTTCCATTGTATACGTTTTGTGTCAAAGCCAGTTGAATATAGTATCCCTTAAATTAATTATAGGCGACACAAGCGTGAAGTGTTAGAACAATTCAAACGTAGCTTTATCCGTGTATCCTCAATACCTCAAATCCTTGTGAGACAATGTTTTCAAAATGCAAAGTTGCAAACGCCTTGGGTGGCATCCAAAGCAACTTGTCGCTTTCCATGCATCTTTGCGATCTGTCTGGAGACACGTTGCGGTGCCGTGTGCCGCAACATGATGCGCTATGTTTGTCCTGCCAAGTTTTATCCGTCTCTTGTTTTTCAACAAGTTTTGGGGATACAAGTTTGAAATTCTTGTGGTGGTTATGACAATTTTAAGTCATAATATTATTTAAACCAACCGTCAGTATTATTGTAAGTCGTGGTCGAAAGGCTTTCTTTGTTTAGATACCCACTTGCGGATTTTTTCCACCAAAATTATTTATTTAAGTACACAGCTGTTATTTTATCGTTTAATAGGGACTATAACATCTATTACAACTGAGTTAAACTCAATAAACAAAAAAATCCGGCAAAATTAAAATTCAAAGACCCCATATTTTTGTACGTGACAGTACAATCAAATCCACAAATTAATCTAAAAACAAAGGGACGACATAATCCCTTTGATTGCAATAAAGCAGTTCAAAGAAATCTGTTTTGTAATACAAAATCCATATTCTATGCCCCGAGGGAGCTCGATCCAGGCCCGGTCTTCCTGAACAGGAGTTTCAGGGGGATTATGAGCCGCCCGTTTCCTGAAGTGGGGTCCAAATCGTTTTAAGTACTTTCCTAACAGGAACTTGGCATGTCTTGACCTCGAGACACAACTATACGAGTGCCTTATAATTGTAGTTAATTAGATAGGTATTTATTATGTGCCACGTCGTTCATGTACTAATTTAATTTGGTACGATCTGTACTTCATTCAAAGAAATAACACGGTAACTAGAGAGAAAATCATAACTAGTATTGGAAAAGACTAGACTATTTGATTTACGGAATTACCTGACACAGGCGTCGTTTAGTCATTTTTTATGTGTACTAGTAGAGAGCTACCTACATTGAAGTAGTTTATTATATGGTGACAGGTCGGTTAAAATATATTAAGGCCTAATCGCACAAACTTTTAAAAAAATATTTTATTAGCGATAAATATAATATTAATTTGGAATCATAGATTAATTTTATTGGTCTCCGCTGCGCTTCTTTGGAATATTGTTGCATTTTTGTCAATTGTTTGTAGCAGACAAGAAGTTTTAACCTATACGAATTATTTTTGTCGGATAACTGCCCGGCGCGCTCTTTATAATAATGTAGGGTAAATATTTAATGCTCTCAGAGTTACCTCAAGGTAAAAAAAAAACATTATAAAGTCTAATAAACCAATAGTGCCCGTCACCCTTATAATAAAAAAAATGCCATTATGTAAATAGGTTTTACTAGCCACTGTAGCCAGACTGAATTTATAATTTTGCATAAGCTTTCCCAAACAACAGCTACAATTTAATTTTACAAATAACACAATAAAAATAAATGTTCTATTTTATCTTATTACCTACTTTAATTGAGCAATTCTTGTTATAGGTATATGTCATAGTCAAACGGCGAACCTCCGGCGCTCCTAGGTTTGGCTAGTCAAACCTCAGGTCTGATAAGACAGCTTAGTCAAAGTCCAAACCAATAGCGTGTTTCAACCTTTGACTAACGAATTTATGTCTAATCCTAGGAGAGACCAGCTTGGACAGTCAAACGCCGAAACTCAATTTGATGAAATAGTCAAACCTAGGAGCGCCGGAGCTTCGAAATTTGACTGTAACATATACAGGATGTCACGTTCTGAGTAGTCCAAGGGAAAACCCTGACATAGGGACATGTCTAACCAGTCTGCAGCATTTGTTTGGGGAATTTGGATATTGATTAGAAATAAGTAATTCTAGTTACAAGTTTTCACGTAAGACGGACAGTCTTACGTGAAAACTTGTATTGGCACGATCGTTTTTTATAATTTCTCATAAAGTTCTCACTTTTTCATTCGAACCTTCTGCTAGGGAATTGTAGACAAAATATAGGTTTTTTTTATATCTAAAAATCGATTACGGATGGATTACAATGGATGAAAGTAGATAATGTTTTATATTCCAAGTATAAACTTGGAATATAAAACAGCACTCGGGATTTTTTCAGGGATAACACCCTATCTAGATAACTAGATAGGGTGTTATCCCTGAAAAAAACCCGAGTGCAGCTCGCTCGCCGAGGGCACGCCGCAATAGCGGCGGTAAGACCCCTCTTTGAGGAGTGGCTAGGGAGACGTCACGGCGTCCTCACCTACCGCCTGACGCAGGTCCTCACCGGACACGGAAGTTTCGGGAGGTACCTGCACATCATCGGGCGGGAGGAAACGCCCGGGTGTCATCACTGCGTTGATCGCCCTGAGGACACGGTGGAGCACACGGTGGGGGCCTGCCCTGCATGGGCGGAGCACCGCCGTGTCCTCGTAGAGGCGATCGGCAGCGGCGGCGACCTCTCGCGCCCGGCCCTGGTTCAAGCCATGGTCCGGGGCGAGGGGGAGTGGGAGGCAGTCGTCTCCTTCTGCGAAGCAGTCATGCTAGTGAAGGAGGCGGCGGGACGGGAGAGGGAGAGATTCTCCCGTCCAAGCCGCCGCGGCGGTGAGTAATGGGTAGCTCACCGTTTGATCAGGACCAGGCCCGTGCCGAACGGCGCGTACGTGTTCCACGCGCGCCTCAAAGAGATGTCAGCATCAGAGAGGGGGCCCATTAGGGCCCAAGCCTGCCGGGAAAGCGGGATTGTCCGGAAGGGATACCGCTGACCCGGACAAAAGGGCTAAGGAAGGAACATGGGTGGGTTTTAGTCAGTAAGAGTCTGACACTCCCTTCCGCTCCGCCCAGAGCGGGAGGGGTCATTTGATGATTTCCCATCCTCAAAAAAAAAAAAAAAAGCTCGCTCGCCGAGGTACCTACATACTCGTAGATTTATACGTATTGAACATTTTTTTATTTGATAAACAGCATACTTATTTAATAAATGTAACATAATAAACAAAAGACGAAGTAAGTATACAAGTTTAAGAAAATCCTCTTAACTTATCTAATCAAATATTAAACGTGGAAAATTCAAGTTGTTCTACGTAGGTAATTATTCATACAACTGCATCATGAAAATTTGCAGCGTTACTACAGCTAGTCTACTTTAAATTATCGGAATATAATATCAAAGGCGAGCGATATTTCTCTCAAAACAACTTTAGTTACCAAAAATTCATGAGCACGAGAGATTCGACCAGGGGTCGGTGGCTCGAAAAGAAAACGGTTGGACAATCACATTGTTTGTTTGCCTCTATGACCCGGCGGCGTTACTATCTCATCTCATGCAATTTGCATTTGTTTAGCTACACAAAGGGCAACAAACTATCTATTACGACCCACAACCTACCGACTGTCCTTTATTTTGTACGCTATTGATATGTGGCTCTCTTGTTTTATCCCTCTTTGCATATATTTGTCGACAATTTATAACGTTCAGCCTTTAATCCTCGAAGGGGTTACAGAAGTGAATAGTAATCCCATGTTTCGCCATCTGTTTTGAGTACCTATGCATTATGGTGCGAAGTTGCGAACCTATTGCCATAACCAGGCACAAATCGGGACTGCGGCCTCCTACTGAGTAAGTATTTCATATTGAAAAATAAATATATGCCTAACACTTTGCCGATCCGAGGATTGACCCCAAAACCAAATGTTTTGGAACAAAATTTGAATATGCTCAGTAATTGCACTCACACTCTACAAATGAAACAGTCCCAACTGCAAGTACTAAATATTTCATGCAATCTGCATTTAAATTCAATTTTCATTTAAAAATCAATCAAACGAAATAAATATGGCGCTGTATTCCAGCATACTTAACGACAACATCTATCATAACCAGAGACGTTTTTAAGCTGTGTACATTTCATCTAGTTATTCGCTGAAAAACAGTTTTTACAGAACATTCTTTATACTAAGAGAAGATGGATTGCTCTACGTTTTTAAATATACACCACTAGTTTTTGCGGTAATATTGTTGGTGATTATTCGAAACTTAGGGATGTTGCTTGGGATGTGAGAGGACATTATGCCCCTTGTCACTTTTAGCCACTGATTAAATATAAGTATCCTTGTAATTTCTATGCCAAAGAGGTGTCAATTGACTTAAGAGCTATTTAAGATAAGTAAGAGGGTTAGTGTGTAGGTATAGCATTATACGTAAAGCTCTAAACATATTTTTTTTCCACATCGTGTGTTGTAGAGGCAGGTAGTTGTGGAGGTAGATCTTTCTGTTACTACTAACATGATTGTTGCAGCGTTTTTGTTCCTCTTGAATTTGACATAGGCACGTCGTTGGTAACTTGGTTATGTTTTTGTCAAAGTGCTTTTCAACCGGCGAGGCCAGGAGAGGATTAGACGGGAGGGAATTTAAATCTCGCCGGCGGCCCATGTCCACCAAAAATTGTCAGTAATAGCAATCGCGAGCCACTCGCAAACTGTCTCGTCGCAATGGCCCTCCCCAGAATCGTGTTTCCGCTGCTGGTTAGTAAATAAATCTATGAGAGCAGCAATACGGCTCAATATTAAATGAACAAATATTTCCATTCTCGTCTCTCACATCCTCGCCAATCCAAACCATTTTCACCGAAGATGCGCTAGAAGAGAATTGAAATTTTGCCGTACATTTTTAAATTTTCGTTTCTTCTTGTGTCACCTCGTTTCACCGGTTGAGAAGCAATGATTATACTTGCTATTGAAAAAAAAATTTAAGTATGTTTGTAAGTTTTAACTTTATAAGTTCAGTAGAACCTATAACTGCTGTACATAAACATACTACAAGTCTGCAACTTTCAGCCAACTGTTACGTAGGTACATAAGCTGTGCTATGGGCGTAATAGCTTGAAAAGAGGATTCACTTGGAAACCAAGTTGGGTAGCCGCCAGGAAAATGCTGGTATTGTACAAGTTTCAACTTATGCTTACCTACGTAATCTATACTTATAATAAGAATGTAAATTCCACGTGTCTGTACATTGCATATATTTGCATAAACATAATATGGGGGACTGAGAATAAGTAATAAAGTAAATTTCTATAATTTTTTGAATTAATGTCTGTCTGTTTGTCTGTCTGTTTGTCTGTCGGTTTGTCTGTCGGTTTGTCTATGTGTTTGAACACGCATCAAATCAATACTACTGAATTGATTATGAGGAAGTAGAAAGAAATGTATAGGCAGTATCTTGAGGTAACATTTAGTCTTTATTTCATTAAAATCGGTCCATTCTATCAAAAGTTATTACAAAAAAAACTTTACTAACATATATTATTATGCCGGGTCCACATAACGTATTTGTTCAATCCAATCACCGTATCTGTATCGCCGACGCGTATTATGCGAGTGGTGATACGTAATCATTGCAGTTAATTGGTAATAGGTTAGTGATATGTGATATGTTAATTGCGTGGTGGTGATTGGTGATAGATGATATCAGATATGTGTATCGTTACGATTGGTGAAACATTAGGGGTAAGATTGGTACTGATCGATTCTGTGTGCGGCATGGTGTTTGGTGTGGTGTGGTGGCATAATATTATTATTGTTTGTCGATTTTTATGCAGATGATGAAGTAGCATACCTATTACCTACATATCATTGTTCTTTAATGAAATAACGACCTCATGTTATTTTCCGACTTCCACGTGGACGGAGTCGCGGGCACAGCTAGTACATAAATAAATAGGTACGTTCTTGGCACGCGAGACTGCCTCCTACCTTCCTTTTCGGAAAACCGGTAATTTTATTGCTTTTGAATCGAAATTGACGTCACACCGTACAAATCAAATCATTGTCATGGCAAAATATGGTTAGGTAGGTAATGATTCGGTTCGTTAACGAAAATTCTGGAATTGGAGGCTGATCAAACATCGTAGAATCACAACATCCGGGTATGTGTTTGCGATAGGAGCGTCATTGGACGATTATAAATAAAATATTGGGAATTTTACTGCAGTTGCGATGTCGCGGGTAAAATAAAGCAGCACCTATGCATCTTTAACTGATTTATTCCATGGAGCTCGGCAGAGTTTCATGGAGGCCGGCTATTCTCCATTGGATCTATTTCTTGAAACCGTGCACCTAGTTTTTGGAGTTTTTTTAAGTAGATACTAATAAAGTACCATTAAAATCTTAAAAAAAAACCTTTACGATTGCTTGAAGTTATGTAATGTTGATAGTGGTTTTAGCAATGTTACGTAACGTTTAGATTCTTAAGTTTATGCAGTTTAAGATGTTCATCTATAATGTTTGTTTTGATAATTTAGTACTTAATTGATTAGTTTTAACTATGCATAACTTTTACCTATAATGTACCTTATTCAATTTTGTAATCTGTGGGACCGTAGTAGATGGTAGGTACATTCAGGGAAAGGGATTCTTAAGCAGGTTGACTATCATTCATAATTGGTCGTATATTCCAGTGTCGAAGCAATTCGGATTCGGAATTGCTTCGAAGCTTGAATATACGACCAATTAGGTATGAACTCAGATCATAGAAACAAGGAGATGTGCCAAGGCGCTATCGAGCTTGATGCCTGATCTTGAGCAAATTGCTCATATTAAAAACGTACGCGCTGGCGACGAACCGAACACGATCGATGGTATATATATAATACAGTATTTTAGTTTAGTGCTAGTGTTGAGTGACGATTAACAGTGTTAGATTGAGGGTGTGCGGAATGTTCAATGCGTGGGAGATCTTTTTATTCACAAGGACCGCTTAATTATGCGCGTAATTGTGTCGAAAAATGTACTAAAAGTGGCATCAGTTGTTCCCGCACTAATTTGCTATGATGGCATATCTCCTTGTTTCTATGATCTGAGGGTATGAATGATTGTGAACTTGCTAAAGAATCCCTTTCCCTGAGTGTAGGTACATTAACCTTCTTTAGCCTGTTAATATTTTAATGTAATCTGTACTGTACAATTGTTTGTTTTTCCAACTAAAATAAACGGAGAGTTCTCCGTATTTCATTCCATGTTCAAGCTGTTTTGTTTAGAAGTTTTAGAAATACAAACATACCATTCTTCCATTTTTGTTTTTATATTATTGTTGATAATATTATGAAAACTTGCTATCAATATAATATAATTTAGATAGGTATTGTTTCATAAGTAAGTACATGAATTAAAACAAAGTTCTATGCTGATATTGCTAATGATAAAAGTTTATTACGTTTAGATACTGTTTATAAATAACAATCTACGCAAACTATAAAACATAATCATAATGAAAATCACGCTGTGATTATGTAATTGGCTTCTGCGTCAAGTTACACGAGTTTGATTCCCGCACGGAAACAAAATATTTGTGTGGCCTACATCAGTATATTTTTTCAGATCTGGGTGCATAAGAACTATACCTACCTGCTTACTTGAAACATGCTATGATGAACAGTTAAACATTAGCACAAGAAACGGATTGGTGATAAGTGATAACCATTATTGAGCAAAATTACACGACTATCGATCCCCTTATTCCTTTAATTGTATACTGACGACTTTAATTGTATAATAATATATCCGACTTTAATTGCATACTGACGAACATTAAGAATTTTAAATAATAAAATATTACTTTTTGTTGCAGAATAAACATGAAACAGAATTTACGGGCAGTCATAGAAGTTATGTTAGTGTACGACCGAAAATTGATTTTTTTTCGTCGAGAAAAAAATTATTCGGTTTCGGTTGGACTTTAAATATATGTTGCACTTAATATCTATACTTATAATAAGAATGTAAATTCCGCGTGTCTGTACATTGCATATATTTGCATAAAAATAATAGGGGGGGGCTAAGAATGAGTAATAAAGTAAATTTCTATAATTTTTTGAATTAATGTCTGTCGGTTTGTCTGTCTGTTTGTCTGTGTGTTTGAACACGCATCAAATCAATACTACTGAATTGATTTTGAGGCATTAGAAAGAAATGTATAGGCAGTACCTTGAGGTAACATTTAGTCTTTGTTTCATTGAAATCGGTCCACTATATCAAAAGTTATCACAAAAAGTCTACCATCAGAACTAACCTTGCTGACATGTATTAAGCCGGGTCCACACATGTATTTGTTCAATCCAATCACCGTATCCGTATCGCCGACGCATATCTATGTTAGGTAATTATTACTATTACTTTTAAATCATAAAACCATTGAATTCTATCATTAAATGATCATAAAATACAATCGTTTTGCAAATGACGTAAGATTGTCTAAATTGTTGTTGTCATTGTTGCAGCAGAGACCGATCATTAATCTATGCATTGTTGTAAACAAGGAGTTTATAATAAAATATATAAGTTTTGGTGTAAATTAATGTAACCTCCTTGATTCCAAATTAAGAAAATAGTAACATCTCAGAGCATAAAATATAGCCCTGGAAACGGTACCTATAGCGGTGAATCACCGAATAACAGTCTATCACTTTTTGCAGGGGGCGAGTTGAACACGTATAGCACACTACGAAAATTTGACAATTACGCACAGATATAGGCTTACAGATTGTACTTAAATAAAACCATGTTGGTGCATAATTTATACTTACACTAGCTGTTCCTCGCGGTTTCAACCCTGTTGCTTGCCTCCTGAGGGTTGTAGCGTGATATGGAATAGCCTATACTATTCTTCATAAATCTGACTATCATTATATCATCATCCGCCTAGCCTTTTCCCAACCATGATTGGGGTCGGCTTCCAGTCTAACTGGTTGCGGCTGAATATCAATATTTTATATGGAGCGACTGCCATCTGACCTCCGCAACTCAATTATTGGGGAATACCGGTATTCGAATATTAGATTATTATTCAGACTTTTGGGCTCCTGACTACCCGTAACGACTGTCGAAGATATTCCTATGACAACCGGGACCGACTGTTTAACGTGCTCTCCGAGGCACGGAGGGGTCTCGATGTGTAAAGAACGGTCACCCATCCTGACTATCATTATATACCTACAAACAAATTTTTTCGAAGTAGGTAGTTCCAGAGATTAGCGTGTTCAAACAAACAAACAAACAAATAAACTCTTCAGCTTTATACTAGATAGATGTGATAGGAAATTCCATGGTTTCGCAGATTTGAAGCAGCAGGTCGCCTTTTATAAGAGGAAACTACACAATTAACCATTTTCAAAATGACAATACAAAATACAGCTGTCACGCATGACTTAGTTTTCACATGGCCAAATCGGTTAGATGGCCAGTGTTTATGGTAGAGGGGATCGCCCAGTTTTAATGGCAACTCCATATAAAAATATATTTATGCTCTAAGAGTAACATGTATTAGGGCTTGGCTGTATCATCACGGCGCGGTGCCGGTACCGTGAAAATTTTTGGTGCCCTACCGCACCGTTTTACGGCGCTGTGTCGTACCAAATTTCGGTGCGGTGACCTATGAAATAGCAGTTTATTTCTATGGCCTGGACCATAGCCTGGTGGACTATGGCCTTCTAGGGTGTAGGCCGTAGTCCTCACAGAGAGAAGGCCTGTGTCCCAGCAGTGAAAACATGATAGACTAATTAATTGTGTATGCTTATACATATCAATGATTGAGTCGTTGATCAAAATGATTGAGTCGGTCCAGTGATGCGTGTGTCTTACCAGGCCCGCAGGAAGCAATAACGGGCGCCCGAACAAGGGCACAACTACCACTATACAGTGTTTGTTGATCTATTACTAATATTTTATAGAGGTAAAAAGTTTGTTAGCATAACTTAAAAATTGAGGTTGTTACTTAACTTTATGTATTGTCTCAATCGGTTCAATAGGTCCTCTTGAGATACAGCTTGACCTCCCAATTGAACGCAACCCCGTGCAAAACAGAGGTCAAGATTAATCAAAATGATATTGTTTTCCGATTTCTGGTCGGTAAGTTGAATTGATTACTGATTGGCAGATAGTTAGTTGGTAACAAGTAACTGGTGATAGGGGTTACGTGGTGATGATTGGTGATAGATGATATCAGATAGATGGTGTGTCGTGACGATGGGTGCAACTTGGTACTGATTGGTGGTGGTATGGTGGTTTGCGTAATATTTTTATTATTTTTCGAATGAAATAACGACCTAATTTTATTTTCCGACTCCCACGCGGACGGAGTCGCGGGCACAGCTAGTACCTAATAAAATTATATAGATAACGGGCGCCGCGATATTTCAATCAGAACTGAAGTATGGGGTCTATGGGATAAACCACATGACTTCTTGCAATAACATCGCAGAAATTTCCACAGAAATACCCTAAAATAAATATATAACTTTGTTATTTTACCGTACCTTTTATACGTGTTATTTCAACTATGCATACATTATTATTGTGTACATTTATAGGATCAAAATCATAGTAAATGTCTCCCTTGTTACCAACCTCAGATCATAGAAACAAGGGAGATGTGCCAAGGCGCTATCGAGCTTGATGCCTGATCTTGAGAAAATTGCTCATAATAAAAACGTACGCGCTGGCGTCGAACCGAACACGATCGATGGTGTAAATACAGTGTTTTAGTTTAATACTAGTATTGAGTGACGATTAACAGTGTTAGATTGAGGGTATGCGGAATGTTTAATGCGTTGGAGATCTTTTTATTCACAAGGAGCGCTTAATTATGCGCGTAATTGTGTCAAAAAATTTACTAAAAGTGGCATCAGTTGTTCTCGTACTAATTTGCTATGATGGCATATCTCCTTGTTTCTATGATCTGAGTTACCAACTAAATTAGGGGTTTCGAGATCGGATTGCGGATACCAGACTTACCCTAGTCTTACCGTTGCCCTCCCGACTTGTTACCGTAATAGGTCTGCAATATAGTAACGTATCAAATCCAGGAAACGGTTAACCTGAATCTAAGGGCAATCTACTGAAGTGATTTGAAACAATATGCTGGTAATTAGTTTTGGTACTTGGCTTCGATTGCGTGCAATTCAGCCTGATTGGCGATTCCTAAAACCTTCCTAACCGGTATTGTTATTAGTGACTATTACATAGTTTTTTAGAACAATATCAAAGCATAATTTTTTTGCATAATATGTACTTATATCTATCGTAAAATCGTTTCTAGAATCTGTTGAAAAGAGAATTGAATCATTTTAAATTATGAATATAAATAGACGATAGAAGAATTTAAAACTCTATCTGGAGGTTTAATAACAACTAATACCTCAGATCATAGAAACAAGGAGATATGCCATCATAGCAAATTAGTACGGGAACAACTGATGCCACTTTTGGTACATTTTTCGACACAATTCCGCGCATAATTAAGCGCTCCTTGTGAATAAAAAGATCTCCCACGCATTAAACATTCCGCTCAATCTAACACTGTTAATCTTCACTCAACACTAAATAATCTTTTATCGGTTCGTAGTTTGATCAGATACAATATAATAAATAGATGATCAGATTTTAAAGAATTTCAGTCGCCCAATGCATCCTATTTTCTTGGAATTATTTCGTCGCCTTATGGCGCTCACATGTAGGTAGGTAAAGAGGTGGTGGAATTAATCTTCATACGAAATACCAAAGAGTCACGAAGTCGCAGGTGCCAGGCATAGCTTCAAAGTTTGTTTGCATATTTGCACTCTGTCATCTATTGCCGGCTATTTTGTAAACATCAAAGCGTTCAAAGTTCAAAAATCAACAAAGATAGCAAAATACGTGTTAGAATTTCGAAGTTATGACTGGTGCTAATTTAAAGGTTGAAATTTCAAATTCCAAGTAAATGATTTAACATGTAAACCTCCGATCATAGAAACAAGGGAGATGTGCCAAGGCGCTATTGAGCTTGATGCATAAGTTTGATCACATTGATCGTGTTATAAAAGTACACGCTGGCGATGAACCGAACACGATCGATGATATAAATACAGTGTTTTAGTTTAGTGCTAGTGTTGATTGACGATTATATATTAATGTGTGGATTTGTGGAAGATCTTTTTATTCACAAGGAGCGCTTGTAGTAAGTTGTGTCGTAAAATTTACTAAAAGTGGCAACAGTTGTTCCCGTACTAAGTAATTTGCTATGATGACACATCTCCTTGTTTCTATGATCGATGATCGATGAGATGTAAACTGTGAAAATAAAACAAACAAAATCACGCTCGCGTCAACAGCATTAAGATTAAAGGAACGTACTGAGTAAGTGCTTACTGCCTGCTTTATTTATTTCTCACGAGAAATAAATATCTTCAAGCCACGGCTTGAAGATATTTTCACAAATGATGTTGCGGTTCAACATTCTTTCCTAGTTACTCATGTGTAAAGAAATCAAAGGATCTCTGCGTTTTCATAGTCTGCTAGGTAACTGAAATTTCACGGGTCGTTGAGCAACGTTTTTGGTCAAAAAGGGAACTTGTGAAAATCTTTTTAAGTGTTCTAGGAATATTATCTTTCTTTTTGTTGCGTGGAAGCACTAAATATTCACTGACTAAGGCCCGTAGTACAGAATGCTACTCGAGGATAGATCTCGCCTTGAACATACATTAAAAGTTTAAAACTAGGCAATCCAATGGCTTTTAGTCTATGTTCAAGGCGAGATCGGTGCTCGAGTATTCTTTCTGTAATACGGTCTTAAGAGTTTCATTCTCGTTGATTTAGTGCAATGTTAAAGCTTGAATAGGTACGCACTTTGCCCGCGACTTCGTCCGTGTGACCCACAGGAACTTAAAATTTTTTTGGGATAAAAAGCAGCCAGCACTCAAAGATGGAGCTTTCTATTAGTGAAATAATTTTCAGAATCGGATCAGTATTCCCGAGATTACCTACCTCATACTTACAAACAATACGTCTTTACAATTTATTTATGTAGATCAGAGGTTCCCAAACTTTTTTTTTTGTAGACTCTTTCAAAATGTTCCTGGTTTCGGTGGACCCCCTGCTGCTACATTTCTACCATCAATATTATATTTTCGCGCTATCTGTTAGGATTGCATGAGAACCGTAGCTCATATATTTTTAGCTAAAACTGAAATACAGCATGTCAAAAATCACCGAAAATATTTGCAATTTTTTTTGCTTCCTTAATTTTTTTGAGTAGTTTATTTGCCTACATTGATAGTTAAAGTCAAGCTAACATTTTTGTTCTTTATTATCGAAAAACCAGATAAATTTTCGAGGACGGCACTTAAAACTTGTGACTATTTTTTCACGCCAACGTAAATCCCCGCCCCGTCGAGTCTACCGTGGACCCCTGGAGTCCACCTAGACCACTTTGGGAATCACTGATGTAGATTATAATAAAAAGGTCTAGTTACATAAATTCTTTACTACATTACATTAGGTAGCATAGTGAGTATAATACCGAGGCCCTGCTGCCTACAAATACCCAGATATGTATGTAAGTGTTACTATTTTACGAAGTGCGAGATTAAATTTCAAGAATGCGGGGGAAGTAAATTGGATTTTACCGCAAAATATATCGTATTTGGGTATATTTGTGCGTCACGTGTGAATGTGGGTATCACGTGTGTGGGATTAGGAATTTATTATGAATTAAAGTTAACGGGTTTTGTGGGGAAACTAAATTCGTGTCGTTAATAAAACGATGTTCTCGAGTGAAACTAGCTACTTTGAAATTAGCTCTTTGGCCTTATTATTGTTTGGTACAATCAAATAGTATCCATGATATGATATTACTTTTAACTGGCGCCCATGTATGAGCAGATTTATGAACGCGGGCGAAGCAAAAGGAGTATGCACATTTTGCACGATCTACTACGACCTACTACGACCGGGCCGAAGTTGGCTCATCGAGACATTCGCGCATGTAGGATAACCCGCGTCAATAAAGAAGCGCATCTAAAATGGCGGCACTAATCATTCCCTCTCACTCGCGCGTTTTTGCTATCTTTACTCACACACGTTGGGTGTGAGTAAAGACAGCAATAACGTGCGAGTGAGACGTGCGGTAAGTACCTACCTATACTTACCTATCATACTACCTATACCAGTCGCTACGAAAACAATCAAAAGTAGGCAATGAACTTTGTTGATTCACACAAATATACTTTTTCAGTTATTTCTTGATTTATGTAGTAAGTCTAGTAAGGGATATAATTACAGTTAGCAATTTAAATTAGCAGCCACTCGTGACTAACTTCTGCCCGGCCAAGTATGATCGTGCGAACTGTAAGGACGTGTCGTTCTATAGTTTACGCCTAAATAATTATTTCTTGTTAAAACAATATTTATATTATTATACAAAGGTCAAAGGGTTTTATTTATAAAACCTTTAACAAACACCATCCTTGTTGATCACTGAGTTTTAATTAGAAATGTTGCTATCGTTTACTAATAGGTGAAACAAGACGGAGACATAATTAATATTGAACTTTATCGAAATTTCTGATTTTCTGCGTAATTTTAATTGGCATATTTTCTATTTAACTGTTTTATTAGAACCGTATCAAAATGGACTGATCATGATTCTCTACAACATTTTAATTAGTCGATAGGTACATAATTGAATTCAAGGAATTTGTCTTATTTCTGGAGTTTGATAAAATTAAGAGGACTTTTACATTTTGTCACCTGTCTCGCTCGCACAAAACCATATTTTTAAGAATGTTCAATGAAAAGATGCATTTTTGAAAAATATATTCTTATAATGTTTTAGATAATAATATTAATTAAACAGATAAATCATAAAAACACATTTCTACTGTGTGATCTAGTCATATAGGAGCAGTTATACTATCCTATATAACTGCTCCTAAATTGATTAGATGACCCAATAGTAAACCCCCGTATGAACATTACCGTGCATATGGTGCACGGTAATGTTCATGGAAACGGGGGTTTGTAACATAGCGTAAGTACAAAATATTAAAATAATTATTATTTGACAAAATATGAATTTGATTACAAAAAATCTAATAAAAAATATCTATTCTTCTATACATAATAAAATAGGTATGTAGTACCTAAAAGAAAGAGTGCGAATTTTATGAGTTTGTGCAAGTATTTATTTCCGGAACAACTGCACCTATTTGTAGAATTATTTCATCATTAATTTGAAAGGTTCATTAATCCAGATGTAATAGGCTAATAATTATGTAGTACGTATATAATTATATACACGAGCGAAACTGCAGGGGTGGAAAGCTAGTGGTATATGTATAACTTTGGAAATTGGTAGAATATGAATTCAGCCTTGTCAGCTGAAGAACAGCTTGTAAAATCAGAACGCAAAAGGGAAATCGGCAATTGCCAACGCCTTGTACAACTGAGTGGTTACAGACAAAGTGGTAAGTGGCAATTTGGTAATTACGTGGTTATGAATTCTATTGGGGTACCCGAGTGGTGCAAACTGGTGCTCTGGATGAAGGCACTAAATACTAGTTTTAATTGTTGATTTCTCTGAATTCCGGTTCGATAAGGTAGAGCCAATATTATTATTTTAATCTAAAGATTTTACGGAGCAAACTAACATGCATTTCATTAAAATCCACCACAATTTGTGGTGGGCCTAATCTTGTAACAAAAAAATTGTCTCCTTTGACGAAAAGATAGCCTGGAAGAGCACGTAGTCTACTTTCATCCATTTTCACGTGACAAAATCGCGGGCAACAGCTAGTTTGTCCATAAGAGAACTATTTCCTTGGTAAAAATTAAATAATAGGTAACCGAGTAGCACGGGTAGGGTTCTGTACTGATCTCAATCAGTACAGAACCCTACCCGTGCTACTCGTATATCCCTCCATCTGTCGCATTTGAATATCTAACTAGGTCCATGGGCATGGAATGGCAACAAAAAATACACCATTATCACATCAACATGCTTTCAAAAAATCAATTTATGGGTTGCAAAAAACTACAGTCCATGGCTGAATTTCCCAGTTAATTATATGGTTTTATAAAATGAACATATCCCAGACATACTCGAACATGAACGTGATGATTATTAAAAAAACAAACGTTGATTGAAAATTAACGAATGCACACACCACAATCGTTTGCTTCCATATTCATGATCACATTATTAATTCCAAGAGGATTTATTTTAACTGAATGTATTTATCTCCATCAAAATTATATTTTTGTAGTGTGCTGCTTCTATTTGATAAATGATATGAAATGTAACATGTGTTTTTGGCTCTTGAGTAAACCTAATCCGTCCTTTTCGTATGAGAATTAGTGAAGTACCTAAGAGCCTTTCATGAAGCTTAGCTCCCAAATGTGTAAAAGCTTATTACTGCTATGTTGTTTTATGTGTTAAACATTATCCTTTTACTAAGAGACATGGAATTAAGAGATAACATTAGAACATTACAACGTAACACGTGCAAGGAAGAATCCGACTGTAATTTTTTTGTATCTTGTTACGATATCCTCTGAACCGATTTAATAATTATTATTGTTGTTTTCATTTGGTGGAGAAAGCTCACGCGGTAGTCCCATGTAAATATTATCAACTTTAGTTGAGTAGTTTTTAACCAGTTTCAATAAATCTATTTAAAAAATGTTGCTTGTGTTGACGATATAATTATTTATAGCAAAAAGTGGTACCTATGTAAGTTCGGTTAGTGGTAATCTCAGATCATAGAAACAAGGAGATGTGCCAAAGCGCTATCGAGCTTGATGCCTGATCTTGAGCAAATTGCTCAAATTAAAAACGTACGCGCTGGCGACGAACCGAACACGATCGATGGTATAAATACAGTGTTTTAGTTTAGTGCTAGTTTTGAGTGACGATTAACAGTGTTAGATTGAGGGTGTGCGGAATCTTCAATGCGTGGGAGATCTTTTTTTTCACAAGGAGCGCTTAATTATGCGCGTAATTGTGTCGAAAAATGTACTAAAAGTGGCATCAGTTGTTCCCGTACTAATTTGCTATGATGGCATATCTCCTTGTTTCTATGATCTGAGGTGGTAATGAATCACGATATTACCGTAATCGCGTGTGTAGATAAAAGTCACTCAAATAGAAAAATAAGGAAATTTAAAACCAAAGAAAAAGTTAAAACCGCCGATATGTATTTGTATCATGATCAGTAAAAAAATATATTAAATACACCTTCAAAAAAAAGACCATAACACTTGTATGAACCGTTTCACACACAGAACATTGTTGTGATCTTTTCGAAAGTGGTTTTAACTTTTTTTTATTTAGCTACGCGTTTTACAAAATATTTTGGATTCATGAGTCGTATATTTAAATTTTAATTAATGCTGGGCTACATAATCACATTCCCCCTGCTGTGGACTTTTCTGTGCGTAAAAGGGAGTGGGCTGTAGTCATAGTCCACCACGCGGGAGCGGAAGTTGGAGGACGTGACGTAGACAAATTTTTGGTTCTGAACTTCTGAGCTATACCAGTTTCCTCGCGATATTTTTCTTTGCCGTTTGTTGAGCACTGGTTATGAAACAAATTGTACAGTCAGTACCCCACATTTTCTGACCCCTCTTAGAATCTTACTATGGTCCATTTCAATAGAACTTGTAAACTATGTAAACAAACTTTCTATACAAATTCATAAAATTTTGACAGTTGGCCATACCAACATTATTTACAAAGTTAACAAATTCAATTGAAATTGACCCTATTTCTAAGAGGGGTCAAACAATGTGGGGCTCTGACTGTACAAGGCGAAGTGCGCGACTGCCTGGTTCGAACATACGACTTACCTACAATTTGTAAGTCGGTGTCAATACCACTTGGCAACCACGGCAGGGTGTCTACAACCCATTGTAATAACTTGAGATTAAAGCAATATACCAGATAAGTCTTTGCGTAGTGCATTGAAAGCACCGCAACGGTTTCAAGAAAAAAATGTCGAGCCATTTTATTTCCCTAATGTAAAACATAATATTTACAGCTTAAAAATACTTTTTTATCTACGCTGAGCCACAATGGCAACCGTCGAAAACACGGAATGATAATATTGTTTTGCTTGTTTATGGAAAATGTAACTTGTGTGTTGCACATAAGGTTCCCATTACTAGAACCGAATTCGAAAATATTTTGGTAACATTCGTTTGGTTATCCTGCAGACCTTAGAGGCAGATACGTATATTCAAGGTTCGTTAAATTTCAAAAGGCAATGACTTTTGTTCATATATTCATAGCTGATATGAAGCATGCATCTAGAGCAAAATAAAAGTTGTCAAAATCGATAAACGATCTTCACCAGCTATAATTCTTCGTGAATTTATGGCACAACCATTACTGCACACGTACACGGTACGCGCGAGTATTAAGCTTTGCTTTATATAAATAAATAAATAAATAAATAAATCATTTATTTTGGACCAAACACCTTTTTTGTGTTTTTAACCCACCAAACTGCGTAACAGTTTGTCGGTGGGATTAGCGCTCGTTTTAACATATTTGGTTCATACTACTAGCCTTATTCTAAAGTAGGTACATTAAATACTTATAGGTATTATATTATATCGAGCCAACGTGCGCGCGCGACTGAGACTCCACCGCCACATCCTCTCACACCGCCAGAACGACACAATAACTGAGTGAAATAAATGAAATGGCACAACACAACACAATCTGACGCCGACAAAACACGTGCACATCCTACGCAGCAATGGAACCACAGACTACTTAGAGATACTTGGCGTTTAGTGATTTGGGCGGTGTATCTTTAAGTGCCCTGTAAACGATCAAATTGTTTGTCAAATTGTACGTGTTTGTCAAATTATTTGATAGTGTACTGCTGTGTTTGAGGCGGTTGTCAAACAATCTACGTGTTTGTCGTGTTTGATGAAAATCTGGATTGATGTCGAGTTTGACAAACAGGTTTGAACGTGAACGGCGGTGTTTGTCAAACAAGATCTCACTTGTTGTATTGACATCATGGAAAGTAGAAACCCGAATCTACTAGAAAGTTAACAAATTTGTTTGATATTTGGTTTGATCGTTTAAGCTATTGTTTGATGAAAACGTGAAGTTTGACAAACAAATTTGTCAAGCAAATTTGATCGTTTACAGGGCACTTTAGTGTGCTGTGCTGAGCTCACACAACCCGACATATGACTACGCGTCTACTTAGCAATCAAAGAGCACGCTGTGCCGAATTACACGCATTATTTATTTTTAGTAACGAAAATATGAATATTTGAAAAAATCGTACATAGAATATTATGGTTAACATAATATTATTCTGTTCATAGAAAAAAAAAACCATAAAAATATCATGAGCAGCTTGAAAGTAATTTCGTTTATTATGTTTTGGGTAGACAGTATTTCATGACTTTATTTCATACAGTATTTTACTACAATAGCTAAATATTCGTAGATAAAATTGATGTCTATACTTTCTAATTTATCATTAAAAAATTGCAAATTTCATGGATTATTTTAAGGCAAAATTACCGATTTAAAACTCATGGTTCGAGTATGTTGGCGCTTACCAGCGCTTTAAAACGGTAAATTTATTGTAGTCTCTGCGGACGGAATCGCGGGGAAAAGACTAGTAGGTAGTAGTTACATATTATAATTTTAATATGACATAATATGTATCTGAGATACTTCAACATGAATAAAATACTGTAGAGAATTTATATGAGAGTTGAAAATATTTGCGAGACAAAAAATATAATCTCAGCACATCTACTGTTTCATACGAGTTATAAGCTCGACAACATTTTTTTAACTACCCGCGCTCTCGTCACTAAAAAAATAATGCACGGATTTTAATGAAATTTTCGTCGTTGTGGTGCTTAGCACCGCAATATGCTGGCAGGGTGCTATACGTGATCTACGTAATTATTATATTTGAGTCTCTTTGTAGTTTTAATATTTTTGAGACTAAAGTAGTGTTTACTTTAGTGTAGACTTTTTAGTGAAGTAGCCCTGACTTTGATCATACATAATTTAGGGACATGAGATTTTGGAAACTTTTACAGGGTGGAAGGTTAAACGAGAGACGTATTTAAGGAGGGTTATTAGGGTATTTAGTAATTGATACTACTTCGTTTAACTACGGGACCAACCTTGAAATCACGAAAACAAAATCAAATGTTCCATACAAAAATATCTTTAACACTCGGCAAAATGTATGGAACATCTGATTTATAAATTACTTACCTACTGATTTTTTATCGATCAAATATAATTATAAGATTCGGTAAAAGTTCTTGATAGAATTAATTTCGAAATTCCGATAGTTATTTGCAACCAAATCATGAGCCTCTAGATTCAGCCCTATGTTGAACATACCTACAACTTACACCATACAAAACAATTTATCTATAAACTTTACAATAATTATGCTCTATTTGCATTCGTCTTACGGATACCATCAAAAGTTGTTCTGTAGTTGTTCGAAATTATCGTCACACATGCCAATATGTCGGCGCCGTACTAAATTGACGGTAACTTTAGTTATTAGTATGCAAGCCCAGCTTTATCCCTGTGTTGCCATATGTGTCATCTAAATATTGTACTACAGATGTTTTAGGTATAATTACAAAGAGATATGTCTTCTTCTTAGTTTGTTTGAGGATTTTCACGACAGAATAAATGGATTTTGGTTCTGAGCTGATCTTCGCTATAAATAAAAATATGGAAAATCATAATTGTCAACCCAACCGTGACAAAGATTTTTTTTGGCCTTTAGTATTTTAAGGTTCTTTGCCGATTGCCTGAGCCATTAGGTAACTTTTTTTTTGTGATTCTTTCGCATTGTGACGGATTCAATTCATGTTATGTACCTACATTTTTGCTATAAAGTAGGTAGGTATATGTATGTGTGAAGTCACGTCAACTTTTTGTACGTCTGACAAATTTTTCGCCGACTTTTATCACTGATTTTGTGACCGACTATTAGTAAGACGCGTGCGTTTTATTTTTGAAATCTGCATGTATAATTTTTGACCGACAAAAAATCGGACGCCTTACGTTTTGCGATAAATTCACTTTTTTCGCTTTCTCCTAAAACTCTATAATATTATGTTCACGTAGAAAACGTCCAGCCGAGCAAAATTGATTTATTTGTAGTCTTTACAGTGGAAATGCTCAAAGTGCTCGTCCATTTGACTAACAGGAAGCATACGGGCCGCCCGCCGGAAGTGGTCGTGATGCGGGATAACTTCTGGTTCCGGTGTACGTGCGTCTTGTGACATATTAGTAGCTAGGTATGTCGTCACGACTTATTGTGTGGACATCATATACATGTCACGTCACTGCCTTCACGTTAAAATGATTAATGATAGGTATTTATTTTGAAAATAGCATTTAAATAACACTTTTTTACACGTCAATATTTTTTTAACTAAATGAGGGCGCTGTTTCCTATCTGACTACATTTGAGAAAAAACTTTTTTAACAAAAAATAACCGACTTCAAAAAGCCACTACAAAGAAAATAATAATTTTGGTTTCGGAACTCGGTGGCTTTGGTTTTTGTTTGCTTTTTTGCCACCGACTTCCGAAACCAAAATTATTATTTTCTTTGTAGTGGCTTTTTGAAGTCGGTTATTTTTTGTTAAAAAAGTTTTTATTTTTCCCTTTTTAGTTCTTTAGATCTCGCGTTAGATTACTTTGACGACTTCGTTCAACAGTAAATCTTCTACGTAGTGTGTACATTTATGCATATAACTTTGTACATAGGAATGATTACCTTATTGATAGGATGATTGATGATTAATGTATTATATACTAAAACCTTCCTCAAAGTATGTAAATTACGTTAGTGAAAACCCCATCCAAATCGAATCAGTAGTTTTTGAGAAAATCGCGCACATACAAACATACATACATACATACATACATACATACATACATACGGGACGAATACAGAACCTCCTTTTTTGAAGTCGGTTAAAAAACACCGAAACAAACTCAAAGGTTTTATGTCTTTTTTAAAGTCGCGACAATCTGCATAATTAAATTACATAATGTAAGGACAATGCAGGCGAGGCCAGTAGGTATATTATTTATTACGCTATAAGTACATATTTCAAAATTTTGCACGTGGTTCTATGTTTTTACAGGAAAACAAAAAAAAACAACGAGTCGCGAATGTCACGATATGGCAGAGGTTGCGGGTTTAATTTTGAGTCCTTTCATTTGTTTTTTTGATATTTTATACGCCGTCACATTTTTCACTAATTTTCTAGAACAAACGTTGTTAAGACTATGGTCTACTACAATTCTATAGAATCAAATATGTTAATCAAATAACTAAGCGTTCTCTAATAGGTATCTAGGTATTATGTTACTGTCACTAACCGTAACATTAAAGTTCACTCACCGCGGTAGCAATACGGCATCTCTCGTCCACGCGGACTAGCAAGGACCTCTAGCAAATGCGGGCCGAAATGCAAATAAATCATTAGCCAGCAGTGGCGAAGGGTCAATTTTCGTAAGAGGCACACCGAGCTAAAAACGCTTTGACGAGAATGACGTATGCCCAATAACTTCATAGCTGTGGCAGGCTTCCTGGCTTCCAAACCTTGTAGTATAAACTGTTTCATAAAATTTATATTTCGATCTACTTTTCTATTATGAAATATGAACTATATATATTATTTGATGATAGTGAACTACTGACTGGCATTTTTCAATGGGAAAAGGAATCGAGTTGTATAGAGCCTTCGCCACTGTTAGCCAGTGAAATGCATCCGCGCTTAGTACTCCCAAAGACCAATGAAGATTTTTTTTTATTTGATGCCACGAAACGGTAGTAGATCATATGGTCTGAGTGATTTAAATATCACAGTGTATTTCATAATATTTGTTGCTGCTTCAAGCTGTGATGAACTCTGACATTAAAATTGTTGGCGCAGTGGCTTGTAAGCTACGGGTCATGAACGAAGAGCGGGCGTTTTTGGAGGCCGTCTTTTGTTTGTTGACGTTCAGAAAATGCTTTGGCTGTAGCTTACTTTGAATAAATAATTTTTGAACTTGAATTTGATCGCGGGTTCAATCCGACATGGAACAAATATTTGTATAACTTGTCGAGTTTAAGGTCTTGATGATTGCGTCTGTGAGAATGTACCCGCGAAACTACAGTACCTAAATCAGTTTAAAAACACCTCTTACTTTCTCTCAAAGCGCTTCATTTGGGTTTTATAGTGTATCAGCCCTAAAAGGATGTCGCTGAATAAATGATTGCAGCCATTCTATAGAATATAGGGCAGGAGGGAATTATATCATACAGATCTGACATCTACAAACAGAAAAAAATGTACTTTTCCTCAGTGATCAATTCCTAGAACACTAAGTAATCAAAAATATCCCATATCAGCTTAAATTTATTTTATTTATTTATTATAAAGGTACATATTAAGGTCTATAAAATAATATAATGTCCAACAAAACTATATATATAGTTTGTCTGTTGGATCGCAATAGTAATATAATAATAATATCGCAGTTTAAATATGGACGTTACTATACTAATGCAGAATGTTCTAATGACGTAAAAAACAGGACCACAGTAGAATGCTACATGGTCGCACCGAACGGTGTCATGTCTAATGCATAGTAATGAACTTCTAAATCCGAAACCCGAACACGTTGACCACTAAGAGCAAAAGATACGAAACTGGACGGATATTTCCCCACTCCTATTAACTACGGACCGTTACTACTATTGTTTACTACTCGTTAGGGCTCTTTCAATTTAGACCATTGGTATCTTATATATGGTTCTGTCGAACTACTTCCGATTAAAGCCCCACAGTTGTCCTCCTCCATGACTTACGAGCAGTGCCGTAACTAGGGCGGTGCCAGCGGTGCCCAGGCACAGGGCGCAGACCCTGCAGGGGCGCAGAAATGAACAGACTAGGACCAAGAAGGGAGTAGATATGACCAGACTAGTACCAAGAAGGGAGCAGTTATAGAAGCTCGCAACAGGCGCACAAAAGGCTAGTTACGGCACTGCTTACGAGGTTTGATTTCGTCATTTGTCTTCTAAGTGGAGACGACGAGTGTGATGCTGATGACATTTTGTACTTTAGTGCTTCACTGAAAAAAATGGTTTGTCGGATTTACCAAATTAGCAAAGGTTGGCTGAATTACATGGAAACTACGATAAATATAACAAAACCTCGCTATTGAAGTTACAAGACTAAAGAGGTTGAAGTTGGTACCAGAGTTCTGATGTAAATCAACAAAGAGTATTGTACATTTTACCAAACAAATCTCAAACATTTTGTTTGGTTACAAAATATAGGTGTAATCTACCAATAGATTTGGTAAAACACCAACTTAATATGTTTGGTAAAATCAATCAAAATTTGTGATAGGACCGAAATCAACCGCAAACTTTGGTAACATTTACGCAGAATCTGTTAAATCCAACTTAACATTTTTTTCAGTGTTCCTAAAACAGCTATAACAGTTTAACGAGGCACTGCATTAACCGCAACATTGAAGATAGAAAATGTTTTTTATTTCGTACATCCACTAGTTTAGGTCAACATTTTATGTTTATTTACATTCATAAAGTAAAACAAATTGCTAATGCTTTAAAACGCGCGCAGTAGTAAACGTTGGGTATTATCAGTAATTAAATTAGACTTGCAAAACGTAGACGTATACCTACTTACGTACAATAGGTCTACATCCAAGTATTTATTTCCTTTACGCACAGAACAAAATTTAATGTATTTCACGAAATATTGTTGCCAGTTTTCGTTGCAAGCTCGAATTCATCAAGTTTCGGGTTTTCGAAACATTTTTGCTTTGAGCGCAACCTGAATGGAATTGTTTTCATCTCCGAAAGATGAGAATATTTTATATTTTTTTTTATTTTAGAGCGGTCTTTGTCCCGCCTCATCAAACTGTCCGAGGTTAATAAGATTTTAATAATGAATGTGAAGGTGTCAACTTTGTTAGTGCGGGTCATTCAGCGTATTGTATCGAGTTTACGAGCTCGCTTGCTCGTAAAGTGAGTATTGCTGAAGGTTCAGCTATCGGTAAACTTTATATTGTTAAACTTGCACCAATTTTATGGAAAATGAACCACAGACCTTAGATTGCAAGCCATACCTACGCTTGGGTTGCTCTTGCATTAATTTTTAAACCTGTTCAATACCTTGCTCTGGTCGATAGAAGAGATACAGATATACCTTCCACACATGTAATAGACAGTAGACACTGCAGTAGGTAGCTATGTAAAACTAAGATCTAGATATTTTTTTTGTTCTGAGAAGACGCACTACTTAAACAATGGCCACCATGGTCATGGGAGTAAACACGAAACTTGTTGCACTTTAGTCATTCACGAAGCTAGTCGTATTAACGTAAACATACACATTTTTGAACGGGCACCTAGCTTCAACTTATCGGCAAACAGACTGACAAAACTATTACTTGACAATTTAAAAGTACACAACAACTTAAAATTTTAAACTATCATAGATTCAGGCACCAACAAATGATCTGTTTACCTATTTGTACTCCAAATATAATCGTTCAGTACAACTTAGGTACGTGAGTAAAGTTATCACTTTACTCCATATTTGTTCGGTCTACCTAAGACAACGTATTTGGAGTTCGGCCAAAAGTGTGTATTCGCCTCTCACCATGCTATAACTTCATAAACACAAGCATATTCAGAGCCACTTTACCCACATACTAACTGAGAATCAAACTTGTAAAAACTCCCATAAGCTATCTTATGGGAGCTTTTACAAGTTTCGTACAGAAGGTATCGTTAAAGAATAAAATTTTCTTTTTAGAGTTCTTAAATGTGTGCAGACCAACCTAGAGTCTGGTAAAAATCGAATCACTTTCCAACAAATCCTTGGTGCTGATATTATTATTTTCAAGAAATAAATTTTTAATTTTTAATCCTTCTGCAGAGATTTGTTTCTTGACCTCCCCAAGTGGCGCCACCACAGCTATGTATCTAATCTATGATCCCACTAGCCTTCTTTAGGTTTCTGATTAATCATATGACTAGCAGGAGTCTCACGCTACTTTTGAAAAATTATTCTATTTTGAAGACTTTTGCTTATCCTAAACACAAAGTTTTTGTGTAGCTCGTATGCTCGTGAGAAAGCAGTGATGGACCAGTGCTAGTGACCCCGACTTACAAGTAGTAATAGGTCATAGGTGCGAACCCTGTCAGGTGCAGATTTTGTGCAATTTATTTTATCACCACCGTTCTAAAAATGGTGAAGGAGAACATCGTGAAGAAACTGGCAAGTCCAAGAACCATAAATTTGAAGACATCTGACACCATCAACCTGCACTAGGCCCGTGTGGTAGACTACGGCCCACCTCCCTCGTCATTTAGAAAGAAGACGATAGAGAAGATTTTATCTAATGCAGTTCATATAATACAACAATTTTAATAATCCCTCAGGACTTTAATCAACAGATACAACTAACTCCATCTGTCTGGAAACATTTAGGTAAACGTTAGTGGCAACAGACAATTTGAACCGCCCCGCTCTGTAGTGGCTCCGTGCCAAACTTTGCGGTTACTTCCCTTGAGTTTTCGGGACCCCAAGTCTATTAACAGTTGCTATCGATTGACCGCTTAACTATTTTAACAACTAGGAGATACTTACGGAAACTTACAAGAATTTCTAATAACTTGGAATATTTTAGCATCAACTATTTGGCAGTGCTCCTCTAGGTACCTCCCTATTTAAGTAATGTAGATAGGTACTAATTCTGTGAAGTACTTTTAGAAATTGGCCTTTGATTTATATTCAGTGTTCAATTTTACTTTTTATTCAAGTTACAAAAACCGCTTAGTCTAAAGGGAATTTGAATTGTTCACTGAAAGCATGCCTTCCAAAACAAAAAATAGAACCATCGTATTTGGTTAGCGAACGCCGCGCGGAACCGACGAACGCATGAGCAAACTTATATTACTTCTGTTTTCTTTCAAGGATGTGTAACCCCAAAAACTTATAATAATAAACTTACACATTCACATTTTCACACATTCACACCTGATACATCTATTGGGTCTATTGATCCCTAGGGGTAAAATACCCGGAAAAAGGGTTTCGGGTGACATACATACCTACATACAAATAGATTAACAATATCAATGGGGACTCGGAACTGTCAAGACGTAAAGCACCGCAAGGGATTCCACCTTTTGACCCTCAAGTTTCAAATCTCCGAGTTCTCCGATAAAAGAAAAGTAAAGTACTGTCTCCTTATATCCCTAGTGGGTTACTCGGGAATAGGGTAACATGCCCAGTGTCAGGTCGGACACTGGACTTGTTACCCTATTAAGACGTCAACTGACTTATTTCACTTATAAAGTTATAACTGCGAGCTCTCCAGAGGAATCAGTGTGTAAGTCTATTTTCATTATAAAATATACTCATCTATATATTTGAAACTGATTTAAACTTAGGTTGCCAGTTTTTGTATAAAAATAGATTTTCGGAAAAGTATATTTTCTTTAGTCTCCGGCCACCTAACAAAAACTTGGAGACCGAAAATTTGGTGCACCGTTGTAGCACCGTGTTCTCACATACACATTTAAAACAATGTTATATTTTTGTCCATACCAACTAGTCAACTTAACACCCATTAATAAACTATAACTGGTTATTTTATCCTATCATTTCGCATTGCATAGCTATAAAGAAATAGAAACCCCTGGCCTATAGCGGCTATCGGTGAATAATATTGTTTTAAAGGACGTGTGCTTGCATTGTTGGATGTGTGATTGTGTCAGGCGGTTAATTGGTACGATCTTCGCTGGACGCTTGAAGGCGCCCCAGGGTATTCGGATATATATACGGAATCGGCTATGTTCGGAACAAAACACGAGTGACGGCGATTTTAGTCACTACTTGTACGATTTAATTACTGCAAGAAACGAGCAAGGTTTGTTGGGATATTTCGAATTCATTCTTTCTTGAGAACTTACAAGAGATTATGTGCTGTAACAGAAGAAACTTTCACCTGTTTGAAAACCTGTTTTAAAATTAAACAGTCAGCTTTTCATTTCTTTGCAAGCATTTCTTTTGAAAATTACTAAGTATTTGAGCATGCGTTAACGAACCAAGACTAATCTGATAATCAAACACAGGACCACTATGTTGGTAGTCTGCTCTAGTGGGCACTTTCCGGGTAATGAGACGCATTTTGATGTTGCTCAGGCAACAAAACTTTGATACCATTTTTCAGAACCACTGAAATGAAGAACTATAGGCAATTGCACTGTCAGATATTTCTGCCTGCAGCCTAATTGCGTAACTCAATTTCTTTCACCATGGCTTTCATTTTGACAGTTCAAAAACATCCATTGCGTCGTTGAGCTAGTTACGGGAGCACGGATTACCAATCATACAGCGTAATGAATGTCAAAAACAATGCCATGGTGATAGCAATTGAGTTACGCAATTAGGGTGCTGGTTGATACATAAATCAGTTTTTAATACCATAAATTGTATACACTTGGGCACGAGGCAAACAGGGCGCAGAATCACGAGATATCTGTTCAGTTTCGTCCCAGATTCTCTCAAGGGAAGCTCGGAAAGGCAAACTGTAGGTACATATGACGTTATGGTGTTATGGCGAGATTTGTTGTAATTGTTAAATAGTCGTAACTGCTTACCGATGTGAAAAAACATTTTTGATCGTACGGATTGGTTCAAATTAGTTGTGATTGATGTTTTTTTGTTTGATGGCTAGGTAGTGTAGTTTTGCAGTATTTTTTATGAAAGTTAATCTATAAAGAACTCTAAAAAAACATGTCCTCTACCTATATCACAACTTAGGTAGGTATAATATGTCTATGGTTACTTAAAAGGCTAATGGACCCGCAGACGTAATCTGACCAAACAAAGGAAAGAAGGTTGACCAACCCCTTTGTACCCAACAATCGAAAGTTAGGTAAAACCTCAGATCATATAAACAAGGGAGATGTGCCAAGACGCTATTGAGCATGATGCCTTTAGATAATCAATCGCGTTTTAATTTAGTCTGAGTGACGAATAACAGTGTTAGATTGAGGGTGTGTGACATTTTTAATGTTATATTTATCTACAAAGGAGCATTTGTATTTGTGACACGCAATGTTTTAAAAGTGGCGACATCGGTTTCCATACTAATTTGCTATGTTTACATATCTCCTTGTTTCTAAGATCTGAGGTTAAAAGATATCAAAGATGTTTTTTAATCTTTTCCCACGTGTAGGTAAACTTTGGGCTTTTCTGCTGATCTCGAGGTCAATGTGAATAAACAAGTATGAAATATACTCTACCCACACAGTTCTTGTTTGGGCGCAATTTTCATATTTATAGGAAAAAATATGAATAAAATCTATAAACAATATTTCAGGAAGCTGAACTTTCCTAATACTTTATACAATGTAAACGATGTAGAATAATAAGGAAGTTATTACGCTTTTATTATCAAAACAAAATACAACGCTTCCGTTAGCGTTGGAAGAAATGGGTAAAGTACAAGATAATTTCATATTTCTGTTGCTGGATTTTTACATTTCGATTCCAAAGATGTTTTTTTTTTATTTTTGATCACTTTTCTCATAAACTTTTAAAGTTAAATAATTTAACGTAAGGTCTTAAAACCTCCTCAACACAATTGCACACTTTTTATAATTTCTATTTAATTTGCTAAGCTGTGAGAAAATTAATTTCGCACCGCAATTTGAATGCACCGTATTTCCCGAAAGCGCTGAAGGAAGTTGTCGTCGGAAGTACGGAAACAATGCCGCGACGGTAAGATGGCGGCGCTTCTATTCCGAAATTTGTAATTTATACACGTGCGTATATTACTTACGATAATATTGTGGGTGTAATAGATTTTCTTAACATCTAACATCTTAGAATTCTAAGTTTGCATCTTGCATGGACGACAGACAAGAGCGGTTGCTTTAAGGCTCGTATTACAGAATGGTACTCAAGCACAGATCTCGCCTTGAGCATAGATTTAAAGCCATTTGATTGGTTGAAATCAGTTTTAAGTAATGCTTGAGTTTTGAGTTCGGTTCTGTAATACAATGCTAAGTAAGAGTCAAAGATTGAGCCCACAGAAATCTACCTAATTATATAGATTTCCGTGGTTGAGCCCAACCATAAATATTGCCGATAAGGCAAACCTGGCACTCCATACTTTTTGTAAGAATCTATAAATATATCGGCGTGCCTCCCCGGGATGACAAATCAGTAGGTTAGGTACAATACGCGCTAGAAAGAGACTGCTTTAGCACGCAGCGCTGTGCGAGCTGAATACGCTTTATTCCGTTGATGCAAGAGTCGCTAATTATTTAACTGTCTTCGTAGAATTATCCTTCTGCAGTACACTATGTATCAGATAAGCTGTGCATGGTTCAAGTCATAATTTACTTGATAAAGTGTGGTTTGATGCATTAGAAAGCCCCAGCTACCTGGGGAGTTAATATAAGCCATAATCTAGATGAAATTGTTGATTAATATTACCAAATAGAATAGTTTAGTAAGTTACGGTTTGGAATTACTTGCCTACTTTGGAATTACTACGCCAAAGGTCTCATTTAGGTAGGTACCTGACTCACTTAATATTTTTTTATCTGTGTTGTTATAAAGGGCGTTTTTGGATTCGTAATTGTAATAACTAACACCGTGAACATTTTTATTATCTCAATGTTATAAATTGTATTAGGCCATGTTGTGTTAATTTATTTCAACTTTTTATAACAACATTACATAGGCCGAGTTAATGCAATTAGGCATTCTGTACCATACCTACTGTAATCAACAGATAGTTTAACATTGATTGTATGTTAAAAACAAACAAACTCATGGATGAATAATTACGGTAAGTAGGCACCTACCTACTACATTTTTCGTAAATGTAATGTATAACAATCATGATCTGGCAGATTGGTACTTTCTCAGGGCCATTTTTTCTCAGAATAAATTTTTACAAGCTTTTATTTTTTAATATAATATTGACTTTTCTTACTTACCTTTAACCTTTTGTATTTCGAAAAAAGAACAAAAAATATTATCCCATTTCTTGTGAGTTAACGAAGTTACAACTAAAATTGGAAAACGTCACAAACTTTTTTTGTGGGCGAATGATAAATCACCTACGTATTGGTATTGAAAATCATGATTGGAGGGACTGAACGAGTGAATATCACCAGCTCACCTGTACCCTGGAGAATTAGGGGCTTCTCAATTCACAGGTGAAAGTATTAGGTAAGTCTTATTTGGAGAGCTCCATTTGTTTTATGAAAACTAGCCAAGCAAGGTGTGATGGGGAGTTAGAAGTAGGAAAAGTCTGACTATCGGTAAGCTCCTAGTTTTGGCACAGTGCCACACACACTAGTTTCAACACTCACAAGACAGAACTTGAAAAATGTTAAAATTGACATACCTATTACTATGGAAATTGAAAAATCTCAGATTGGAGTGACTGCATGTGTGACAGTTGGGAACATCTTTCCCCAGCAACCCCCCAAACGATTGATCTGCGAAAACCCTCGCGTTGAATGACTGTAAAGGGACAAACACATTATGGGACGACATAATACTCTTACTCACATATACACATCACGCCTCTATTCCCCAAAGGTATAGGCAGAGGTGTATTACTACGCATAAGTACACCTACATTTCATCAGAAAGGGGCGAACCTCAGATCTTAGAAACAATGAGATATGCCATCATAGAAAATTAGTACTGGAACGACTGATGCCACTTTTAGTAATTTTTCGACACAATTACAAGTGCTCCTTGTGAATAAAATGACCTCCCACACATTAAAAATTCCGCACACCCTCAATCTAAAGCCCGTATTCCTGAACGATACACGAGTACTGATCTTTGCTTGAACATTGAAACTAGTTTCAACCAATCAAATGGCTTTAAATCTATGCTCAAGCAGAGATCGGTGCTCGGTGCCTTACACTATTATTCGTCACTCAACTAAACTAAAACACTGTATTTATATCATGGATCGTGATGTGATCGGGTCGTCGCCAGCGTGTACGTTTTTATTGTCATGTGGTCAAACTAAAGCATTAAGCTCAATAGCGCCTTGGCACATCTCCCTTGTTTCTATGATCTGAGGGGCGAACCTACATCCTTCACTACATGAGAAATTTTAATATCTTGCTGCATCTAGTTATACCGAGAAGCCGGTCTCAACAAAGTTTCGAAAAGAGAAAAATCTTTTCCAAGACTGTCTTGACTTTCCAAGACAACTGTAGCCTAACCGACAAGTTAGTTACCACTTGGCGGTTTCCTGTATTGGTTGTAGAATAATGCATAGTGTGGTACTCAGGTATTACCGTGTACGTTAATGGCGTGGTTGAGATTTGCACACAGCATCTCTGCATTCAGCATTCCACTGCAATTGCCACTGAGGCAACGGATGTGGCCACGAATTATGTTCCTGTTAATGCAAATAGCATATTGTGAAGTGGAATTACGAGAGTGCCTATTGTGAGTGTGCGAAGATCTTTCGAAGAATTTCGATGATAAGCACTTAGGGCGGGTTGCTTCAAACCATCTGTATCCGTAAGTCAGTACGTAATCGTTAAGTCAGTATGAAATTGTCGTACAAGCCGCCATATTTGACGGTTACAGATACGTAACTGTAAGTTGAAACAACATGGCCTTACTCTCAATTGGGCGATGGTGTGTTAATGTGTGATTATGACATCATTGAAAATAACCGCACATCAAAAAGAACATTCGAATATTTTGTAGGTCTATAGGTAGTAGAAAATACATAATGCTTTGGTAATATAGATGAATCGTTTGCATAAACAACATAAAAATATAGCACAATTTGATTCGGTTCCATTCATGTTTTTCTTATACTGCGGATGTTTTACCAAGATAACATTATAATATTAGTTGCGTAGGTCCCTATTTAATCGGAGGGGTCATCTACTTAGTTGGAATACATTTATACTTAGCTTTTTTCTTTATCCAATTTCTAAAAGGGTGTAGTCCGTATTTGTGACTCGTCCACGCGTCACGACCACTGAAAGAAAACTGTATTATTTATTCAAATACTTCAAAGGGAATATGAACGGGTAAACGACAGTGTACCGTACAACGGTGAAGTTGGGCGTTATATTTAAAAAGTAGATAATATGACTTGAAAATAACTTTGATTTTGACGTGAATTCCATGAACGTCTTCCTGGTCCTCCAGAAAAATTGTGTAACGAAAATACTGTACTTTTGAAAGCTTCATACTCCTAAAATTTAAAAGTTACAAAAAGCATATCTAGTTATAATATCGTTGCGAAGATCCATCAGACGCCAACACAAAACTATAGTGTTTGACCCTCTTCAGGTGCCAGGCTATCTCTTTGACAAAGGAGTTGTTTCAGAAATGTATGGAGCCTGGGAGTGGTCTACGTACGCAATAAGTATTATAGCTATACATGATAGTAACGCTTCCTAATGCTTATTTTCTATTACTTCCTTTAATTGTAATTTATTCTTTTCTTTGTCAAGGAGAGTAACACAACACAAATATGGTGGATCAACAATCGACAAATGAGTTCTGTGAAACGTCATTTTGACAACTGTTGATGTCAATTATGTCAATGTCAGTCAAAATGGCAACCAAAATCCCACACACTACGACTCAAACGTCACGTCATAAAACAAAACTGTCAAACTCAACTGTCATGGCCGCCCTAATAATAGGGATATCATAATGAAAATCTTCATCTTAAATAATTCTATTACGACTGTACTCTTCTTCAAATGAATTTAATAATATTTTTATGTAAATCCCCTATTCTTTTCCTATTTTTCTATGTAGCGTACCAAGATGAAACATCTCCTTTCATCCAAATCTGTTCAGCCGTTTCAGCGTGAAAGAGCAACAAATACACACACAAAAAACTTTTGAATTTATACCTAAAATATAACTTTAATTTTAAATAGGCGGAGATAAATACCAGCTTCCCGTCACTGTTCACCATTGGTAGATAGTGAAATTCGCTTTTAATTTATTGACATAGTTAGCGACGTAATTAGCTCAAACATTGTTTTTCTTTCGCCAAACACTTCAACTTTCCAGATCTCCTCACCCGAGAAAAGGAAATGGTTCGTAAAGGCATCGTTATATTAACATAATGTAGATGTTATAAAATGTACCAACTGAGGGCACTCGGTACAATCCGACGGATATAATAAAGGTGTACAGTAAATGAAACTCCTTCTACAAAGCCCTTTTGTTTTTAATGTACACTGTTAACATTGAGTGAAAAATAATTCCGGCCGTGTAAATTGGCTGTCCGGAAAATTCACAGGATAACGATTAGGATAGGATAGGATTAGTCGGTGGAGAATATCTGGCATAGCCATTCTTTACTTTTATAGAACGGAAAACTTTAACAGTCTAATCTTTCTTTAACGATGTCGAAAATAGTTAACAAATCAACTAATTTATTTCATAAAAAGACAGTCCTGACGCACTCACTCACTGGACCTAAAATGTTGAAACAAGGTATAAGACCGAAATTTTCGAAATTCCCATGCGATTAAACATGATCTCACGCGGATGTATTTGTGGGCAAAAGCGATTTAATAGGTACCACGTTTTTTTTTTATTAATTCGCTTTCTTGTCTGTCTGTCCGGTACAAATTTTGCAATTTATTTCTCAAGCAAATGCTTGAAAAATAAATTGTAAAATTTGTACCGCTTAGTCCGATTAGCAAATGCTGGCATCGGACTAAGCTGAAATTTGGTATACCTACCTTTGTAATTTGGATAAGAATGCAATAATATGGACTAAAAAAAAATAATACGCACATTTTACCAGTTACCTAAATAATTTTATGATGATTTTCGCACTTTCTCATATTAATAGAATTACTTAATAATTTGTTTTTTTTTAAACCACGTTTTTAAAACGAACTAAAAAGTATAAAAATAATTTCTAATAAAACTCATAGTGCATACGCCCCATGGTTTTCATTTTATTAGAAATTATTTTTATACCTTTTAGTTCGTTTCAAAAACGTGGTTTAAAAAAAAATCAATATTGAAATAATTTTATTAATATGAGAAAGTGCGAAAATCATCTTAGGTAACTGGTAAAATGTGCGTATAAGTGGTATAGGTATACCCTCAGATCATAGAAACAAGGAGATATGCCATCATAGCAAATTAGTACGGGAACAATTCGCGGTATAAAAACCAGATGAACGTACTTACATTTTTTCAATTTTACAGGAGAGCCTAAAAACTGTGAAAATTATCACCTCTTCAAACTTTAAAGCCATATAAAATAAACTGTAACACATTTTTGGTTAAAAAAGGCATCTAGATAATATGGCAATTACGACGTTTCGGTATATGCAGGACCACTTTCCGAACAGTTTTGTGAAGAAAAAAGACAATTTATGATTTTTGGTAGATGCGCTCATCTGGTTCTTATACTGCGAATTGATACCACTTTTAGTACATTTTTCGACACAATTACGCGCATAATTAAGCGCTCCTTGTGAATAAAAAGATCTCCCACGCATTGAATATTCCGCACACCCTCAATCTAACACTGTTAATCGTCACTCAACACTAGCACTAAACTAAAACACTGTATTTATACCATCGGTCGTGTTCGGTTCGTCGCCAGCGCGTACGTTTTTAATATGAGCAATTTGCTCAAGATCAGGCATCAAACTCGATAGCGCCTTGGCACATCTCCTTGTTTCTATGATCTGAGGGTATACCTTTGCCTAACCCTTGGGCATTAGAGTGGTGTTATGTAAACACATGAGTGCTTTTCTCCTGAATGATTAGTTTTAAAAATGCTACTCATGCAAGTGATTACCTAAGTATATCCGTAAGATTAAAAGTATTTTTTTAATATTAATATGATAAGTATAGTTATTGATTATGGGACCGTAAAAGGATCATAATTAATTAATTTACTGATTATATTGAAAAGATCTTATCTTCTGTCCTAGTACATACATACATAGCAGTGGCGAAGGGTCAGTTTTTGTAAGAGGTAAGCCGGAGCTACAAATGCTTATCTGGCCACGAAAAACTGATTAATAAAAGTTGGCAATACGTCCTGTGCTATTTTTCAAAGGGAAGCCGGTAGGAATCCTATTGTCCCGACCGATCCTATTGACCGGTTTTTATTACCAGAAATGTATGTATATACATATTATATATATGTCATCAAACCGGTTACAAAAACCGGTTTAATGACAGATGTAATTGTCTATTGGGCCCTTTCTCAGTATCAACAGAAAACTAGTTGGAATTTACACAGAAAGTGCGTAAAATCTAACTGGTAAAAGTTGAACTTCCTCTCACAGAGGAGGCCTGTGTCCCAGCAGTGGGAACATTATAGGCCGATTATGCTATGCTTATGCTAAAAGTTGATTCCGAAGGTAAATACAACTGTGGCTAAGTATCACATACACCTACATCTTTTTACCTTGAAGATAGTACAAAATACGACACTATCATTTTAATGTGAAAACGAAAACCATACTAATTTGTTTAGAATTTCGTATTGAGTTCCGCAGTCGAATGACTCGCTACAACAGAATTTATAACATCACGCTTTCTTTACACTATACCTTCCAAACTTATATAATTATTTAATACATTCGTCATTTTATATAAAATTTTAATCGAACTAAAAGCATAGGTTCAATTAAAATCTTATACACGACCAAATAATCACCAAATTTTTTTTTATAATTAATATGAAATCAGAAGTTTTATTTAATTACATTTGACGCTACTGTTTCATTTGGAAAATACGACTAAAGTACCTACTAGATGAAATAGGCCATTTTACTAGATTGTCATTATAATGGAGTAGGTACCTACTACATCCACTCTACGAACTAACAATGAATTTCACCCCGTGTTTGTTTATCCAGTATTTATAATTAACGGAAATTATAATTTTAGAATAACTTATTTTTAATTATTTTTTCGATAAAAACGATTTTTCGATAAACCTATTACAGTGTCTGAATATGCTCTTAATTTTTATCCTGGTAAGCAATAAAAAATAATCGGGTATATTGGAAAGTTTTGGCCTGATTTCTGAGACAAGGACATTGGAATATCGTGAGGGTTTCTTTTTATCTACAACGGAACTCTAAATAATATGTATATTCTGCTCCACATTTTGACTTTTTAGGTGGTTTTATCAGGACCACTAACCTCTAGACAATTTCCGTTCACAGCGCTATTTGGCGGTACTAGTAAGTAGGTACTACAGTAACAAATAAAATTTATTTAAAACGTAGTCACAGTTAAACGACCTGATACAGGCGCCGCCGGTTTTTGTCGCCTCAATAAACTATCGGATTCGCGTGAAAATGGCTTGCAAAAATTTATTTGTAGCCATTTTTGTTTTTGTCTGTGTTCTGACCTGTAGAGGCGAAGATTGTAAAGCCTACGATGAAATGGGATTGTGTAAGTTAAAATTGCATTTTTTTTATAATTATTTAAATAATCTTTTTTGCCTCTTTGGTCTAGTGGTCGCAAGTTTGACTGCTGAACGTGGAGGGTCCTGAGTTCGATCCCCAGCTCGGGCATAGTGTTATGTGGGTTTTTCCATTAGAAAATTCTCAATCCGTAATCTGGATTTTAGCCAGGTTGATGGCTATAGGCTCGCCCCCTATTAGCTACATGGCGAAATGTGGGTGTAATCCTTCGGGGAATACAGCGGGATTTTATGTTTTATTAACACGCTTTTAGTTTAAAAAAAACTAAAAGCATTTTTAAACTCCTTTCAATCCTTTGTGAAAATCAACAAATAACACATAATAAAAATTGTTACATGAAAATATTTGCAGTTTATTGAAAACAATATTAATTGGGCTATCGGGAACTCGCTTTGCTTTTAATTGAATCAAACTGACCTACTTACCCAGCATTATTTATATTGAAAATACTTTTGATTCGTCAGTCTAACACACTAAACTTCGAATTCACGATGAATTTGATTGGGTATGAGGGTAGCGTTATTTGGATGTTGTTTTTAGGGTTCCGTACCAAAATGGTAAAAAAGGAACCCTTATGGTGCGACTTCGTCTGTCTGTCTGTCTACTAAAGCTATCGACTTGAAATTTGGAACAGTTATAAAAAATGCTTGCCCAACTTTATTGCAAATGAAAAAAGTCAAAAAATATTTTTATTTTCATTGCAAAAGGGGCCGGAGTGGGGGCCCGAAATTTTAAAGTGGGTTACTAGGTCAAATGACATATCATATGAAAGGACTTGATTTGCACATGTCAAAATATATTTTCATTTTATTTTATGTCGCGCAGTTTTCGACAGATGATGAAAAATGTGTGAAAAAATACCATTCTTTCAGACATTACCTTATCTCCGAAGTTTGCGGAGCGAAAAATCTGAAATATAGTTGATAGGAATTGACCCAAATATTGCACCAAAAATAAAATGATGTTCCTAACTATTACAGGTTTTTCAAAATCATCAAAATTCCTTGACAAACAAACCTAGTTATGCGGTCCAGTTTTTTTCACTTTATACGTCCAAAACTAATACGGAACCCTCGGTGTGCGAGTACGACTGGCACTTGGCCGGTTTTTTTTTGTTAAGTGGAAGTACTTCCTCAGTCGGGCTGCTCTAGATTTAAACGTGATATTGCGCTGTGCTCTAACTCTCTTATTCTCGTAATTATCTGAACATAAGCCCCCTTACTTATAAACACCTCTTAACTTTAACGACTGATTAAAATATCAACTATCCTTGTAATTTGTATGACAATGAATAGAGATGACAATTGACATAAGAGCTGTTTAATTTAATGATCGTTTCTTAAGTAAGGGGGAAGAACTTTAATAAAATGTTGTTTATGCAGGTACTGAGCCGTGCTCAGACGACAGGGTGTTGTACAGCCCAGGTTGTCAAGACCCTACGATGTCGGAGCGTACCTGCCGCACCCCGGAGGTTCGCTCCCTGGGTGTCCGGTGCGACTACTCGAGGTGCGAGTGCCCCGACCCGAATGTTTGGGACGAAGCTGCCAAGAAGTGCGTGAATGTCGGCGAGTGTTCTGACCAAACTAATGTGACTACTACCAACAGTGACTGATTAATGTGTTTTTTTTAATAAATATTTATTTGATACCTGACTATACTAAACATACATACATGATCAGCCAAATGTTATGACTGTTGGATTAAGGGCTCCACTTTGTGACAAGCCCTAAACAGCCAAGTGCCAGTACGTGGTAGTCATTATACCACGGTTTAAGAACCATACAGTCAGTTATCACGTTTAGTGTTGTCGAAAAAGCAGACATCGTCTAGACATTCTTTATGAACTGATTAAGTTCCCTCCCCACCCCTCCAGCTCGAACGACTATGTGGATGTTCGGTCGAGCACTCCAGCTGCGTCTCGCTCCGCACCGCACCACACGACCCCGGTTTAGACGTCTTCTGACTAACTGTATGTTTCTTAAACTGTGATTACTATAACAGCCTGTAATAATTGTCCATGTTAAAGCCAAGTTCTGTTCTCAACAGAGCAACAACGAGCATTATACAACGCTTGCGCAGATTTGGTGATTTCAGGCCATTAAAAAAAATAAATTCCAATGTCTTAGATTAAAATTAAAAGTATCTTAGTAGCTCGGTACCTAATTATTTTATACTTGCAGCATACAACACGCAAAAATGTTATAAACAGGTTTAATATACAGAGACGTTTATTTGCTTGTCTCATTCATGATAATTCATACAAAGTTAACGGGGCGAGAAAGTCATGCCTACGGAACGCAAAATTGCTTGACGACTCATCTCATATCATGTCCATGTCACGTACAATGTATATTAGTTGAGTCCTTCATAAATAAAATATAGTGTACAAGTAAATCCTCCAGAAAAAATAAATCTCGTTTGCTTTGAGTAGGCCCTATTAAACTGTAAGGCCTCTAACAGACGACGTTTTTTGCGCGATTGAGAATGAAAGGCTGTCAAGCACCCGAACAATTTGTGAAACTTACTTCACTAATTGTTCGAGCGCTTGACAGCTCTTGCAAAAAGAACGTCGTCTGTTAAAGGCTATAAGGGCGGCCACTGAAGGCCGTTATATCCAACTGAATTGTCTGGTGGGATTGGTCTACAACGCTAATTCTTCTCCAATCCGATCGTTTAGTCAGTGATCCGCATGCACGTACGCCTATAGTTCCATCGCACTGTGGTGGGAAATTTTAAATTAAAACTAGCTACCTCAAAATTTAAAATTGTAATACTGCGTTAATTTCAAAGTAAAACAGAGAAATCAAAAATTGTAATGCTATACGTCAGCCATACTCAAAGTGTGCTCCGCGGAGCCCTGGGGCTTCGCGGAGCACACTTTGAGTATAACGCTACGTTCAAAATCTAGGTACCTTTATACGAGTAGGTACAGATAATACAGTGATAAGTAAAGAACCTATTTTTATATGATTTTCGTTAATAAAAGCAGGCTATTTATTTTGGGGTTCCGTAAAATAATCAATGTTTCAAAAGGGTTTGAGAACCACTGTACCTATGTCATTTCCGCATCACACAAAATCTTATCACATATTTCCTTTTTGCTGGGAAAACAGCAAAAAGCTACTTTTTATTTAATTTCCTGCCACCAAGGAAGTCCCTTAACTCATTTGCGTTGCAGGCAGTGGTACGCTGAGTGCAATAAAAAAGTTAGTAGGTACCTACCTACCTATAGTAAAAGCGATTGGTACAGCTATTTTGTCAGCGTCGTCTGTCGCGATCTTTACCGATTCAAAAGTCTCGGAAACATTCTAAAGTTTTAAATTACGACTAAACTGGTGATCCATGAAAAGAAGGAACAACGGAATACCTCGCTCAAATCTGGATCAGCCCGACTGGGTAAGTACCGCCACCTTACAGAATATCACAGCCAAATAATGCTTCTCTTCGATAGTGTTGTGTTCCTGTGACTAGTAAGGTCGCCAGAGTTTAGCACATCTTTTTCTATACAAAAAGTCATGTTAAACAGCCATTTTCAATTCATTGGACTGTTATCTTGCCGGTGAACTTGTCTTTTAGTCACAGAATTTGCCCTTTTATTGACACCACTGATATGTCGGCTGTCTGATTGAACTCAAGCCCGAAAGAAAACTCAAGCACGGATTAACTCAAGCTCAAAAGAAAAAAGGCTTTAGAAAAAATACAGTAGGATTAAGGACAATAAACATTAAAACTAGGTCAATTAATATTACTCTTGTTTGAAATGGAATAGTTTGGTCTACCTGCCTGGACCTCACTGTTTACTTTTTAAACAGAAAACCAGAGCACCTGTACAATTGAATTGAACGAATATAGAGATACCTAATAAATGCCACAAATGAATATTCATACATCGATATCGCAATGTAGTTCGAACTCTGTTTTTATTAACAGGAATTTTAAACGAATGAAAATTGCATACAAAGTGAGAATTGTTGGAAAAACTCATCCAAAGTGAATAAACGTCGGTGGACTAGGAAAATGTTTTTGTACGTAGATTGCCCATCTGATTGAATATGACTATCACCTTTTACAAATAGGTAGTAGTACCTATCTGCAACTCTACACCCTTTATCATACGGGGCAACTCCAAAGGCGGGTACAAATTGCGAGGCATGCGCAGCGCACGGCACTCATCGAATGATTCGCAATATGTGGACGTTCATATTCGTGGTGAGGCATCGAGTTATGTATATCCAGCCTTGCGTTGCGCTTGCCATGCAGGCGTGTGTGCGCGGCACATGCCTCGCAATGTCTGTATCCGCCCCAAGAAACACCCCAACTCCGATGCAACTTCGGGAATAGGCACATACATTTTTTTTTCAACTGTAGCAGCTCTCACATGACGCAATTTATCGACATCGAGTTTTGACAGCGACACAGCCCGTCATGCGCAAGTCCGGAGTGCTGGTCGCATCGCATACAAGTTTCTAATGCAACTGTTGCAATACAAAAATAACCATTTTTAGGGTTCTGTACCCGAAGGGTGCCATCGAGAACCTATTACTAAGCCTTCGCAGTCTGTCCGTCTGACCGTGCGTTTGTCACAGGGTTTTATCTTTATGATATGTATAGGTAATTTTTAGGGTTCCGTAGTAAAACTAGGAACACTTATAGTTTCGTCATGTCCGTCTGTCTGTCCGTCTGTCCGTCTGTCACACCCTCGTAAAATCTACAGTTCATAACCAATTTGAATGAAACTTCGTAAGTAGATGTCTTTTATAAGCCGCCATAAACGCCTGTAGTGAAATTATGAAAAATAAAATGATTAAGGGGGGGGGCAGCTCCCATACATGAATCTGAAGGATGAAAAAAATTTTTTTCCTGCACCCCGTCATGTGGGGTATCATGGATAGGTCTTTGAAAATAACATAGAGGTTCTTAAATAACTTTTTTATTTAAGTACATATTAAGTGAACTATGAGCTCCGAAAGTCGTTAACAATGTGTCCCACCCCCCCTGTAATTTTCCAACGGCGCTATCGAAAAATCTGGAATAAATCAAGCTTATGGCATTCAATAAATACTCTCGATTAAAATTGGTTTGAATAAAATACGTCAATATTTTTTTTAAATATTCACTTTTTTCAGTTTTGAGTTGGACAATCGCAAAAAAACTTATATTTGCGGTCGGAAGACTGAAATGCTTCTTGCTACAGAACCCTACACTGTGCGTGGTCCGACACGCTCTTGCCCGGTTTTTTTTACATTGTTCGTCCAAGAGCCTATGATACAAAGGACTAAGGAAAAAAAAATCCGGTGTGCTTGATACTCCACTAGCCTCAGTACCAACTAGTATTGCTGTGGGTATTCTCCCTAAGTCGTTCTTTAGCATTTCTATAGACAAAAGAGGAAGGTATAGTGTAATAGTAGATCAGTCGCGGCTGTGCGTGGCATTCGATAAATATCCCCGCTGGAACGTGACAAACAGCCGTCCAATACGCGCAATATAACTTTACTGGTCTGATAGCAGGCTCTTCAGTCATTTATATGGTTAAAAATACACAGAAACAGGTACTGCGGCGCCATTCGCGCGAAAGTCAAGTTATATTGCACTTTTTGTACGTATCACGTCCATATAATTATGTTTCTTGTACCATAGAATAATAAATAATGTATTATTACATTTTACACGAGGGGCTCGTGGCTAAATGACGGCCGCGCTGATCGATCGATCTGCGAGGTTAAGCTGCGCTTGCCGCGGTCAGTCCTTGGATGGGTGACCGTTCTATACACATCGAGACCCCTCCGTGCCTCGGAGAGCACGTTAAGCAGTCGGTCCCGGTTGTCATAGGAATATCTTTGACCATCGTTACGGGTAGTTAGAAGCCTTAACGTCTGACAGCTGGTCTAACATTCGAATACCGGTATTACCCATTAATTGGGTTGTGGAGGTCAGATGGCAGTCGCTCCACGTAAAATATTGATATTCAGCCAAAACTAGTTAGACTGGATGCCGACCCCAATATAATTTGGGAAAAGGCTAGGCAGATGATGATGAATGTATTATTACATTTATTACTTAAAAAGTAAATATTTTATAAAAATAAATAATTTATAAGTCTTATCTATCGGTCATTCATTTGTTGATTTGATAAATCTCAACAGATTTGCTGAAAAATAACATAGGTACGGTAGGTATTTTACAAACAAAACAAATATTGTATCAATATCAATTCCTAACAAGAGTAACAATGACATTTAGAAGCGATTATCTTCTGAAGTACTATACCTACCTAGTTCAAAATTATGATTATATGCGAACCAAAAAAAAATATTTTCACAACATTTACATACTGGAATCTACTAGTCAATACTGGAATCAAAACCTCGAATTTTGAGTTTGTTTCTTCTCAAAGTAAGTCAGATAGGATTAGGAAACACCGACCTCGTCTAGTTAAAATACTGACGCATAAAAGAGTTACTATATAAACCTAAGATTTACCAAATAGTGGTAAAAGTCTGAACTGTTCTGTGATCATCGTTCATTTCGAACTTTTATCACCATTCACTCGCGGTAAATCTTAGGTTTTACCTCAGAGAGACGGTAAGTTTTGAAAAGAGTGAATAAGTTGTCCAGGCTATAACTCACAATACAAATGATGGATATGCGTAAGTAGAAAAGTAGGTAGGTCTAGGTAGAAAGGAAGATAGGTAGGTACGTAATTAGGTTGGTAAGTAGGTAGGTAAGTAGGTTGGTAGGTACCTACCTACCAACCTACCTACCTACCTACCTACCTAGGTAGGTAGGTAGGTAGGTAGGATGGTAGGTAGAGTAGGTAGGTAAGTAGGTAGGATGGTAGGTATTTAGGTAGGTATGTAGGTAAGTCGGGTAGGTAGGTAGGTAGGTAAGAAGGGTAGGTACGCCCTAGATACTTACAGCTGGGGCGGGTAAAGTTAACCTATTAATAGGTCACGAAGAGGAGAAATAAAAATAACCGGGCCAGGACAAAAAAAAGTTTGGTAAACGCTAATCTAGTAGATAGTGCAATCTGACTATGATACTGACCCATAGTAATATAATATTTCATTGACCTGCATGATCAAATAAGATATAAACAATCATTATCAAATGTTTACAACACTTAGGAGTTCCCAGCTTCCTAGGTTAGAGTTTAGGCGATAACTCTAGGTCAGCCACGCTTCACATATGTACTAAACACGTGTTGAGTGCGCGTTATCATATTCCGATAAGGCGATAAGCCACAATGTCATTCTGCACCTATTATTGTCCTTCAATGGAGAATAACAATAATTTAGTAACACATTTTTTTAACACTATCGAAGCTAAATTAATAACACCTGCATAAGTTAAGACCTCCATGGATCAGAGATAGGGCTGCCACCAAATAAACTGCTGACACCGAACAAAAACTTCAAAAACTCCGGACATAATAAATTATGGTTGAAATCGGGATTTTTCTTAAAAATATTCAAAAATATCGGAATTCGCAAAGAGACAATGCGTTCGTATTCGTTACCAAGTCATAGGTACCTATACGTTTGTGCGTGCTGCGGAGATTTAACTGCTGGAATAGAAAACGAACGAAACTGCCAACGTGACAGGCGGCCAGACACTTTCGAGAACCACCCGGACGCCCCCAGATGCCCTTTTAAACTAGAGGAACTCAGGACGGATGGCAGCCCTTTTCAGAGAGCCCGTTAAGAGGATGATCGATGCAGGTCTCTCATTTTTTAGTCTTTTTTCTGGATGCATGAAAGTAATAATTCTACAAAAAATATCTTTTGTTATTCACTTCTTTACCTAGTAATTTTTTTAGTAAAGTTTTATTAAAACCGATAAATGATGTTGTAATAATATATTATTTATAATTTTTGACACCATAAATTAAAATCGTAAGCACGAATATTACTCACGGTGACATTCGGCAAAAATCCACTAACCAATATCCTTGGATTCCTTGCATGTATCTACTGACAGAAACATGATAAATAAGTTCGTTCACTAATCAAATCACACTAAAGTGTAGCTGTGTACCTTACCTACTCTCTTAAACTAGCTCAGAGGTAAGAGCCTTTCGCACGCGAACTAGTATTTAATAAGTACTAACTTTCTTTTACAGTTCCGTCTATAAAATGGTAAATAACCTCACTATAAAACGCCTGATTGGGTATTGGAATGGTACAACTTTTCTCCGTTTACGAGTAGTCTGAATATAACTGTACCTAAAACGAAGTTTAACTAGTAATCAAGTTTAGTAACAATAAATCTGTTAGCGGAAAAAATAAGTTGAAATAACCAGTAAATATTTAAAAAGTATTTAATGTTAATACACACCGTGGCCTTGTGGTACCTGATAGATTTTAACTAAGCCTTTCTGATGGAATCAATATAATGATCAACATAAGTCAAATTTCAAAAGTCATTTTTTTTTTTTTTTTTACGGAATAAAATAAACGTTACTTCCTTGTATACAGTATTACCTTAGGTCACACTGGCAACGTTTAAATTATCGTGTGAGTGGATAATAAAATTTAAGGTTAATATTAAAATTCATAAGTCGAAAAATCTCTAGGGTAACCTAGAGATTTTTCGACTTATGAATTTTAATATTAACGAATATCTCGAAAATTAAGTTTTATTCGACAAAATACTTATATATTATTTTTTCGTGTCCAATTAGGCATTGGAATTGATGGTTATAATCTTTTAGGTACCTTGGGCCCACGGTGCCTATAAGATTTCATTACTTTGATCTGGCTTCGTCGAAATCAGATAAAAAGCCTGGCCTCGCCTAATGATGCTGCCTATAAACCTCCTTCCTTTTGTGCCGTAGGTATTACCCTCATCATCATCTGCCTAGTCTTTTCCCAAATTATATTGGGGTCGGCATCCAGTCTAACTAGTTTTGGCTGAATATCAATATTTTACGTGGAGCGACTGCCATCTGACCTCCACAACCCAATTAATGGGTAATACCGGTATTCGAATGTTAGACCAGCTGTCAGACTTTTAGGGCTTCTGACTACCCGTAACGATTGTCAAAGATATTCCTATGACAACCGGGACCGACTGCTTAACGTGCTCTCCGAGGCACGGAGGGGTCTCGATGTGTAAAGAACGGTCACCCATCCAAGGACTGACCGCGGCAAGCGCAGCTTAACCTCGCAGATCGATCGATCAGCGCGGCCGTCATTTAGCCACGAGCCCCTCGTATGCCGTAGGTATTACCCTGTTCTGTGCCAAATGCATTCAGGTCTAAATCACAGCACTAGGTATGCAGGTCTTCGGCACACCCAGCTGCTAGTAGAGTCTACCAGTACTTCTTCCAGCGGTCTCTAGGCAATAAACTGTTACTATAAATAAAAACTTAAATATATTTTAGCTTTTTATTAAATACACAAAATCAATTAGATATTATTTTTCATAAAATATAATTATGAAATATATTCAAAAGCACTCTAGTATTGTGTACAGCATACAATGCGTTGGAAAATTTCATGCGACCTTTTATCATTGGAATTGATGACCTGATTGATTGGAGCGTATAGTAAATACTTATCTGTGTTACTGTTAACCTTTACATTACGTTTATAGGAAGTTAACGCATATTAATAGATTATGCATTGTTGAAGTGCCATTGCTTATTGATATTTACGCCTGGTAAGTCGTTTTGTAAACTATAATAATAGTTAAGTAAAGACATCCCTTGTTCCGCTTTTTATGAAACAGTATAATGAGGGAATGTAACAAAGCATAGTTAAGTTCAATGGTTCCTTCTTTTGTTTCAGCTCCAGAAATTCAGGATGTTGAAAACACTTTTAACATCTTTGCTAGTTCTGGCAATAGTGACACCAAGTTTTGAAGATCCAATTGGCGACCGCAAACAAGAAGAATGCAAGAAAATATCGTCGTGTTCTTCGTGCATAACGAAAAGTTTCTGCACGTGGTGCGTCACCAAAAGTAAATGCACCAAGCAATCATGCGGCAATGACAACATAATTTTCCCTAAAGAGTACTCGTACTCCGCCATAATGGCTGGGCCGACGTTCTGCCCCAGGGTCGTGGAGCCGGAAGAAATATTGACACTAAAGAGTGGAGCGAAAGAAATTATTATTGTGAAAATTACCCAGATACATTTGTATATGGCATTTACTCCGTGGAAATGTAAAATAGATTACAACGGTACACAAATGACTGTGGAGGCCATGTTGCTAGGTGATCAAGTATACTGTGAATCTGTGTTGCTTACCAACGAATCTCATGAGCCACGCCTAAGTGGCAGTGTTTCGGTGTTGTGGGACTACAGTAAATCCTTTGATGGATCTATGCCGTTCAAGGTGTGCCGCTGTGACTTAGACCCTAATTGTAATGCTTGTAATAAATTAACTTTAGCGCAATAGATGTAAGTGCCTATTTTTTTTATCTCAAAGTACATATTAAATTACTATAAGAGTCTTCTGCAGTGTTTTATTTAAATTAAACGTAGAGTTTTTTTTGTTTTCGACTGCAAAAGAGAAATTCACAAACTGAATTTTAATCACAAACCGTGATTAAAATTCGGTGGTAAGTTGTTGCAATAGAGTTTCTTAGAAAAGTAACAAAAGGAATATTGTAACAAAGAGAAGATGTAGTGGGGTGAAAATACGTGCATGTTAGTGGAACCACCGGTTACCGGTACACCGTAATGGGTAAAATATACTTGTTAAACTTTCCGTAGCCTCACAAGTACTTGTATCTCTTACAAACAGTTAAATTTGATCAAAAACTTGTTCGAAAGTTCGTTGGAGCAATATCGTTAGGCCAGTTCTCGCTTTGGGAAACAAACAGATGGTGAAGCTTTTGCCATTTTACTAGAAGCAAATAGCTGAATTGCCACGACGAATACGTGTACCTACGTACAGGATGTCTAATTGTGGGAGTTTTTCTAACATAATATTATTCGATCGCATGAACGTTAAATAAGCTCAGCCAACGACCAATCGAACATCGGTTCGCGCTCCTAATTCGACGCTCACATACGTGATTGGTTGTTCCATTCACTTCGCGAGATGTTTACTCGTTTAACGCGATAGTTTGCAACTCGCACTCAGCATTCTGATGTATAAACGTGGACGAAGCAAAAGGAGTATGTGAGAAAGGTAGGTAGTTTCTGCTTAACCCCATGGGGAAAGGGCGTGAACTTACCTATATCGAAGGCTAGTATAGGCATAGTTGTCTTCATAACTTACCTACTTTATGAGAACTTCTCATAATTTTGTAAGTGTTGACAGGTTTAATTGACTTGAATTTTCTTAAAAAAAACATATTACAAAAAACTCACCCGAAAGCCGGCACAATAAAATAGTAACAAAATTATACTTACTTATATAATTCCGTTTTACATATTTGTCATATTATGTTCACTGTATTTACTATATAATATTATTTTGAATAGACGAATTCCTACTATGACAAAATTAATACGGAATCATTTATAATTTCGTTACTATTTTACTGTACCTACCAGTGTACTTACCCCTACTTTTCACTACATACTGATCGCTCCATTAAAGTTTTTGAAATACAATATTATACAGGGTGGTGATTAGGTTATCACATTAAATGAAACCATGTATCCTAAATGGCGTTCTTAGTACATACACAATAAAAAAAATTGCCGGTTGCCGCTTTTACAAGTCAGTAAATGTACCAGTAATAGTACAACTGTTAATACAAGTTGGTACATTTACTGACTTGTAAAAGCGGCAACCGGCAATTTTTTTTTATTGTGTATGTACTAAGAACGCCATTTAGGATACATGGTTTCATTTAATGTGATAACCTAATCGCCACCCTGTATACATAAGTAAAGCATAGGTACATTGTAATATTATAACTATCCGAGAATCGTATCTGAGTGTTTGATTTAAAGCGGTTGAACTTTAATTTCCTGTGTTGGTTGAGGCGACCGTAAAACCAATTCTACGAATATGAAAGTCGTATCAAATAATGTAAGCATAGACATCACTTTAGTAAAGGTCGAAATTATTATCATTTTGTTATGAGACAAAACCGATGCTACCTCCCCGTCACATCAACCACCTAATAGCACTTTGCCCGACACTGGGCATCGAATCTAGGAGACCCTCAGCAGTCATTCTTGCGTCCACTAGACCAGTATTGCGCAAAGTGTGTGCCGCGGCACACTGGTGTACCGTGGTCATTTGGTGTGCCTCGGAAAAATAAGGTTTTTTGTTTTGTCGCTTATTGTTATGTTGTATTATGGATGTAAAAATTGATTTTACATTTATGGTGTACCTACCTCCAAAATTTTCCGATTTCCTAGGTGTATCTTGAACACAAAAAGTTTGCGGAACACTGCACTAGACCACGCAGTCCAAAATCATTGAACTAAAGCTGGATATCACGGTCACGCTATTTGGCGTCAATCGACTGAAGTCAAATGGATAGACGCCATTCATGGATTCACTTCAATTGGCTTTTATTCTAAGTCGGCACTGCTATGGGACCAGGATTTCGCACTCACGGCCAAATGGTGGGACGCCAAATGGTATCTTCGCGGATATCTTCGCGGATATCTTCGCCGATTATGAACCATTTTTAATTATGCTAATTTTATTAAATACTAGCACTTCGCCCGCGACTTCGTCCGCGTGTCCCACAGGAACTGTGCATGTTTTCGGGATAAAAAGTAGCCTGTTACTCAGTGATAATGTAGCTTTCTATTAGTGAAAGAATTTTTAAAATCGGTCCAGCAGTTTCGGAGCCTATTCGGTACAAACAAACAAAAAAAACTTTCCTCTTTATAATATTAGTATAGATATAGGAGATTTTCAAAAACAACTGACACGGTGGGGTTTGAACCCGCGACCTCTACCTCACCGTGGTATCTGGTATCGCTCTAACCAACTGAGTTACAAGTGTCATGCCTTTTTTGCCTACAGTGTCAAGTTTTTTTTTGTAGTTTGTTGTTCTTGTAACAAACTATGTAAATGTAGATACTAATCATAAAATCTAGTTCTGTTAGTAGGTATGTACCTACATACCTACTAACAGAACTCTAGACAACAATCAGAAAATTATTATAAAACAAACATACCTAATAATAATAATATGATTTTTTTATAATAATTTTATGATTGCTTAGAGGAAATGGGTCAGTTTTTATAATTCACACGTTTATCTAAAAACAGCAATGTGTTAAATATATTCGTATGTCCGTGACATAACAATAACAAAGCCATGTATAAGGAAAGGTCAACATTTATAATTTTGTCTCCAATAGAATTGATAGCGCGTGTATCGGAACTGACACACCCGCTTGTCATAGGCCGATTCTGTGTAATTACTATAATGATATTATTTACCAGAGCGCCTAACATGCGCGCTGCGACAAAATTTTGTCGACGCTTTTATCGTGCATTTGTCTCGTATTCGCACGAGTAAGAGCGAGACAAAACAGTCGACAAATTTTGTCGCGGCGCGCATGTTAGCCCTGCAGGAATATCGATTAATGACAATGATAAATGACAGTAATCGATCGGCCGGTTTTATCAGTGTGGTCACCAGATTCCTCGATTCGAAAAACGAGTTATTATGTTTGGGTTGTAACTCAGATCATAAAAACACAAGGACATAATAGCAAATTAGTACGGAAACTGCTATCGCTACTTTAAAAGCAATCAAACGCTGAAACGCTCCTTTGTAAATATAGAGATTCTCACTCACTCACACTAATCTAAAACACTTCATATAAGTCATCGACCAAGTTCTTTTTTTTATTAATACTGAATTCTCTGAACTGTTAGGTAAATCAAAATTGTGTAAAATAGAGTTACATTCCATTTTTTTTTATTTTTATTTATCCAATAACGAACCGAATGCGGATAACAGATACCTACATCTACAAATATACCTACATTGCTTTGTATTTTGTTTTACTAATAAGCCTTTATTTGTATTTTGGGAAGTCCTTTAATTCGGCTTGCGCTAGGAGGAGAAAGAAATCCTCACGTAATGAAAAAACGTCATGCTCCTTCATAAATCTAAAACTCACGGTAATTGCGGTCTCGGTCTCCGACCAGTACCTAACCGTCGAGATGTCAGAGCCGGATTGGAAAATAATACGCGTATATTGACCGTGAAATATGTAATAAAAAAAAAGTTCATTCGAATATCTGTACACTAGCACTTTGCCCGCGACTTCGTCCGCGTGGCCTACAGGAACTGTACATTTTTTCGGAATAAAAAGTAGGTAGCCTATGTTACTCAGTAATAATGTAGCTTTCTATTGGCGTAAAAGTGGTTTAAATTTGGTCCAGTAGTTTCGGAGCCTATTCGGTACAAAGAAAAAAACCTTTCTTCTTTATAATATTAGTATAGAGTATAGTTATTATAGAACTTCGTTCCTCACGGGGGTCCCCCGTCCGCACACGTTTTTTTATTATTATTTTCACCCCGCTGCCACTGAAAGCCATCCCTGCTTTATCTCTATCTAAGCCATCCACTAATCTAGCGAGTAAGTTGCTCTTTTCAATTAACAACCGTCACGGACAATTTTTCTTTCCTTGGAAAACATTCTAAGTGAAAAAGGCAAAAACTGTGTGCTTTGTAGTTTTAATTTTATTTTTTAATAGGAATTTACGTTTTAGAAGAGAAAAAATCTTGTTTACTAACTCGTGTTAATTTATATGATACTAACGACTTGCCCCTCCTTTGCAGGGATGCAATCTACTGATCGAAATGTCATAACATCGAGATTTCTGTGCTGTATCTAAGTAAAATTATTATTAACATATTAAACACATTAACCCTCCGGAAGAAATTCTCTTAATGGGTTGAAAACCGCATTAAAATCCATTGTTTAGTTTAGAAGAACTAAGCGGACAATCAAAATCGACCTCGAGACTCCTTTCAGTGTTTCTCGCTATTTCTTATAGTTTCCGATTTGGCCATCTACGCCCAGTTGATAATATATACTCATCCTGTATACAGGTGCAAGGGTAAGGCCTACCGCAGTACAACAGACTTTTTGTGCAATCGACTCTGCAGCGCCCGAACAATCGGCACAGATTGTTCGGGCGCTGGAGACTCGATCGCACAAAAAGTCTGCCGTCTGCGATAGGCCTAAACGAAGGAGTGAGGGACGTATTGAAGGAAAGAAGAAAAGAAAATGGCATTCAGTATTCGATACTAGTTCGATTACTTACGAGACTAACCTTGATTTCACGAAAAAAAGTCAACTGTTCCATACAAACAAATCCATATCAAAATGTATGATGGAACAGCGATTTTTTTGCATATTCCCTTTAGGGGAGCCTATTTCCTTGCCTTCCAAGTCGTAGTTTGTCGATGACCTAAAACAATTCCTATAGGTATTGATCTCTAATCTCTATCTACTCGAGGATTCACTGAGCGTGGAATAGCTGGCTATTGACGACGTACAGAGCTTACTAAGCCGGCTTGCACCTGTGTCCATTCGCAATGTCTTAACAACATGATTGGCTATTGCAGTTTATATTATTAGTTCATCTGTTTCACAACCTGATTCAGATGATTGCGAACGTTCGAGGGAGAATGTCGCGGTAAGATTCTCCCTCGAACATTCGCAAACAAATTGGCAGTTCTCGCGCACATCACGCGGCGAGTCGGAACACAATACGACAGGCAGGTCGAAATCAATTGTGTCTGTCAATTTGTAACAGTTAAAGGGTTAATATTATAAATAAAATACGCACTGAATCATTAAACTGAGAGTTCTTGTTCAATGGTGCTAATTCAAATGTACACTCGACACCATTGACGGTCGACCACTTTTCGCCCTTATTACTAAAGATATAAGGGTGAAAAGTGGTCACCCGTCAATGGCGTCGAGTGCACTAAACTAATTTTAGTCACACTTTATATCTTTCTCACAATAAATATCATTGAAAAAGGACAGAAGTCCTATCAAATTAGTTTAGAGCCTTATCATTTACGGGAAAATAGTCGTGAACTGTAGCTACGACTAAATTCACATTGAAAATATCCAAGTGGACTCATTCGACAGGACTAAATATCGTGTGTTTTGTTAGAAAGAATAGGTAATAAAGAGTCTAAATTAATTTAGTTTGTAAACAACAGAATCGGCACCCTTAACTATGATAACATTGGTAACTTAATGAACTGAACATAAATAAGTTTAAACTGAAACTGAAAATAAATACATGGAACTAAGCTGTCACAAACGGCCAGATTATGTTCAATTATACCTACAATAAAATAGTAGGTACTTATTCATATCATTTATTTGCATTCCACAATGTTTTCAACGAATGTTTGCCTGTTGCCACCATCGTCATAATATAAAAAAAATCTACCTGCGATAGGAAACTTGACATTTATTTTTCTCTTCTGCAAAAAATCTAGGGTCGTACCACAAAAAAGATAAACACGTGTTCAACACGAATGCTACCAAAAATAATACGCACTTGTTTTAGCACTAGCTTGTCTAAAACATGTGTGTATCATTTTTGGTAGCATTCGCGCTTAACACATGTTTATCTTTTTTGTGGTAAGGCAGCTAATCTTTTCAAAAGAAGTTTAGTGCCTAACTATAAGTTGTTTTATCGTCATAAGTTCTCAAAGTTGAAGTGGACTACATACGATGAAGTGAACAACACTCGCACGTACTCGTCTATCGTACGTTTTACAACAAACTTACAAATTGTGGTATCAGATGTGTTACTTTGTAAAAGTTTAAAGCGAGGCTTCTAGATATCAGATTGTAGAATTACTTCTTGTGTATGTTGCGGACACTACTGCTAGTCTTCCTGCTTTGTTATCCCTTAGTACTTTACACATAGTATTTATGTCAGCAACGAAAGTTGGTAATCACTTCAGTATTTTTTTTTATCACATCACTAAAGTCAAATAGACGCCAATTATTATAAGAAAACAAAATCAGAAGCCCAATTCTCATAAATTAAAATGTTTAAAATATAGTTCCGATTTGGTTACGAAGAGAATACCATTATCGGACACCTTAACTTTTTACTATCCGGTAGAGTAATTTATATGTGCTGCATTTATTGTGTGGACTAGAGATTTGTTCACAAATACAGTGTTATTGTTTGTTCACAAATAGACTGTTATTCATTAATTATTTGACACCTGCCTATTTACTATTCGATACTGTAATTTAAATAACACATTCATTGTGTGGACTATTTGGAAAGTCAATAGCAAGGGTTTGTTCACAAATAAACTGAATAATCATTTGTAAATACAAGAAGGTACGCAGTTTTCATTTAGAAAATATTGTTAAGTACCTACCTACATTTAAATTCCATTTAAATTCCATAGTTGCCTCTTACAACAATATCTACATAATCCCTACTTGATAAATGCGAAAGTGTGTTTGTTTGTTTGTTCTTCTTTTACGCAGCAACAGAACAACGAATCGCCATGGTTTTTGCATAGAGATAGTTTATGAGCCGGAGAGTGACATAGGCTACTTTTTTACCTGACTGCGGCGAAGCCCAAAAGGAGGGTATAGTGTTTCACCTGTATGTTAGTATGTATGTATGTATGTATGTGGGTATATATGTATTACCGTTTTTGTGTTCCCTCCTAGAGACTGAACGAGCGAACGGATTTTAACATATGGCATATCATTAGATTTGCATCGACGTCGCGAGTAACATAAGCTATATGGATTATGAAAAAAACCAACATGGCGGATTTTAATCGCCAATAAGAGAAGTCGTAAAAAAAAAATCTCACATAGTCATGTGGGGTATCAAAACGAAGGGCTTAAAAAGACAATTAGGAAAATATATATATCTTATACGTTAAAAAAATATTTATCTAAAAAAACATTTATTAAAAAAAAACAATGACTCTTTTCTTGATACATCATCATGTGGGGTATCAAAATGAAGGGCTTAAAAAGACGATTACGAAAATATCTATATAATATATGTCATTGACCTCAAAAACTAAAAAGTGAAATATAAAAATAGAAAATTTAAAATTAAAAATTTAAAAAAACCCGACCGCGGTCTGCTCTACGTCTTATCTGGTGTTATAGAACCACCAAAAACAGGTTTAAAAAAAACCGACTTCCAAAAACTACACTAAAAACTATGAAATAAAAATGTTAAACTTCCATAAATAAAAATCTAAATGTATATTGAAGTCGGCGGGGCCTCTTCTTCAGGTTTCTACCTCTCAGCCTTTGAACAGGAAGAACGTGCGCAGTGTGTGCAGCGAACGTGCAGCTTGCTTTGCGCCTCGACAAATTAAAATTTTCTTTCATTCCTCCATAACTATAATGTTGCTTATATTTATGCTCGGCCCCGCCGACTTCAATATACATTTAGATTTTTATTTATGGAAGTTTAACATTTTTATTTCATAGTTTTTAGTGTAGTTTTTGGAAGTCGGTTTTTTTTAAACCTGTTTTTATTTTTATCTTTTTAGTGTAGTGTAACCATTTTTGTTGTTGTTAATTTATTACAATAAAGTACCATTAAATCATGGACAGAGCGACTTTGATCATTTATGTACTTTTACCGAGATCGATTACTTCCACGAATTTAAATAGGTATGTACTTATATTTATAGATGTTGGTGGATGAGAGCATTTTCAGTAAACAAAAACCGGGCAAGAGCGTGTCGGACCACGCAGTGTAGGATTCCATAGCAAGAAGTATTTTGAGTGTTCCGACCGCAAATACAAGTTTGTATTTCATAATATTATTATGAAATATTATTATTTTTACGGTTGTCAAACTCAAAATGGAAAATAGTGAATATTTCAAAAACTTTGTGACGTATCTTGTTCAAACCAATTTCAATCGAAAGTATTTATTAAATGCTATAAGCTTGATTTTTTCCAGATTTTTTGATAGCGCGGTTGGAAAATTACAGGGGGGGACACACATTGTTAACGACTTTGGGTGCTCCTAGTTCACTCAATATGCAATTAAATAAAAAAGGTATTTAGAAACCTTCATGTTATTTTCAAAGACCTATCCAACGATATCCCACATGGTGGGGTGCGCGAAAATATTATTTTTCATCCCTCAGTTTCATGTATGGGAGCCCCCCCTAATAATTTTATTTTTCGTAATTTCACTATAGGCCTTAATGGTCACCGTAGGCGCGGGCCTGTGGACGGTGAGTTGGGTATGCTCACCGTCCGTCCGTCTCATGACGACAGGCCGTGTCGACGGCGCGTTCGTGTTCCACGCGCGCCTCAAAGAGAGTCAGCAACAGCGTAGGGGCCCGCAAGGGCCGAAGCCTGCCAGGGCTGCGGGACTGTTCGAAAGAGACACCGCAGCCCTGGAATGTAACGGGCAACGAAGGAACATGGGTGGGTTTTAGTCAGTAAGAGTCTGACACTCCCTTCCGCTCCGCCCAGAGCGGGAGGGGTCATTTGATGATTTCCCATCCCCAAAAAAAAAAAAAAAAAAAAAAAAAAGGCCTTAATGGCGGCTTGTAAAAGACATCTACCTACGAAGTTTCATATAAATTGGTTATGAACTGTAGATAGTAGTAATAGCAACAGGCTCGCTCCCTAGCCTTCTATCAAATGCGACTTAAGCATAAAAAAATTGTGTGTACTATACACCTCTGTCTAACCTTGCGGGAAATATCGGCGTGATGTTATGTATGCATAATATCGAGATCGATTGCGTTCAGGAATTCATGTACCTACACAATATCACTTTTTCATCATCGTCATGATGTCATCGAGATACACCAAAAATACCGTTTATTACACCTCGTTAAAAATCTACTCAACCAAAGTTAATAAAATTTATATGGGACCACCTCGCGAGCTTCTTCTACCATTATGAAAAAAGAATCACGTAAATCGGCTCATAAACCACGGAGTAATCGGTGTACATACATGAAAAAAAAAAAAACCAACCGAATGCAGAACCTCCTCCTTTTTGGAAGTCGGTTAAAAAGAAAAGAAAAGCAAGACATTGCAGTCGGGACCCAATTTAAGACTATTACCTGACACTGGGTCCGGACTGCAATGTCTTGTTTTTCTTTTCTTTTTGGTGGTTCTATAACACCAGATAAGATGTAGAGCAGACCGCGGTCGGGTTTTTTAAGATTTTTAATTTTCTATTTTTTATCGTCAATAATTTCCGATCTCCACGCGGGCGAAGTCGCGGGCAAAAAATAGCATATTTTTATTATGTATTGTTTACTTATACCAGGGTACGATGAGGCTGGTGGTCTTCTCTTTATTAAAATTAATATTATGTATAACAGACAAAATTTCAATAAAGATAATAAAACTTAGTAGGTATGTAGGCACCTTCCTACCTGTATAAATTATGTCTCTTCGTTATTTGCGAGTTTTAATTATTGTCACAGTGACAACAAATTGTCACGCTCCTTCGGTGTATAGAAATAGCATCAATATAGTAATCGGAATCGGTAAACCATGATGTTGTTAGAAAATACAGTACTTACTAAACTTATTTTTACCGTTTGATCTCGATTTTTCTGTAACATATATATGAAGACGACATACCAACATATTGCCTACAATGATTTAATATTATGTCCTTATTAAAGTGTATTGAAGACCGCAGTTGGTTTTTAGTAATTCATAATGAGCTTACAGAAGCATGAAGCATACATGAAAATTGATTCATGTATGAATTGTTGTTGTTATTCATTCAAGCCTATTTTCAAAAAAAAAAATGTATAGCACCACCATAAGAAAAACAATGGCATAATACCATGCCGATCCCCGTAAGATAACCATACAATGCCATTTTTAGATTAAGCACAATGTGTGATGGTCGTACTGACCACGACATGTACCCCGTTCTATCTCAAAATATCTCACGCTAAAGCGGGGTCACTGTATTTCCGCCGCAAGTCTCCGCCACTGTAATATAATTTCAGAATAACGAGGTTTCACAAAATATTGTTGCTTGGTCGTTTCGCATAAAACTTGGGCTTCTTGTCGCTGAATTTTTACATAGTCATCCCTTGGCGAAGCTGTTGTTAGTGCTTGTTTAGTATATCTAGATGTTTATGGGCTGTCTTGTAGTAGCTAACGTGCCTGAGGTCTTATGGCCGTGTGTTGTGTAGGATATGCAAAATTATGCAAGGTTTTTCTGTTAGACAATTCTTTAGTTTCTACTGTACTATAATTACTTTTTATGAGAGAAGAGAAAATTCCTTAGTTTCTAGCGTATGCATTTTAATTACTTTTATAAGAGTCATATAAGTAGGTAAATGACTTGTAGTAGTAATATGAATGTCCAAGTACCAATATTAGACATAGGTCAACACTTCTTTTGGAGACTGATAAAAAATGTAATTAAGTTGTAAGAGTTATTTCCATATTTGGTTGCAATTATGACATTTTTCTACACTTCTCTGTAATTTTCTTCCAAACTTACAATAACCAAATCGGTGCTTGACGTCCAGCTAATGTACGTTTATTGAACGAAGCCATCTATATTTAGGTAAATACGACTTAAACGCAGAGTAAAAAAAAATGGTTCATCCAAACTGAATAAAATAACCATAGTAGTTAAGGATGAACAAACAAAGGATAAGCCTCTAAGGCCACGATAAGGTTTGAGTTCGGCTCAACTGTGCGGAATATGCCCGCTTAAAGCCGTCTAGTCGCGGATTTCATCGTATGTCGCGAACGTGGAGGGAATTCCTTGCAGTTTCGGTGCTCGCCTTTGTTTTGTGTGCCTATTATGTCGGCATTAAGCTTCAACCTCTGCCAAAATGTGAACTGCGAGATTTTTAGCGTGTTTGTGAGTATATGCTGACACGCCTTACAACGGTATTTGGTTGCTCTGTGCGTGGGAGTTTGATGTTAAAACCTAACAATAGCTATAGTTATGGGGGTCTCCAGACTGTAAAAAGATATGTCGTAACACAAGCAGATAAGTATCCAGAAAAATCTCCCAACAATAATTTCCAACTCCTAAAACTTTTTTGCTTAGGCAACAAGTCCTCAAAAAAATGACACAAAGCACCATTCTTTTTACGATTTCATCTCCAAAATTAGCGGTTCAATTTGTAGGAGTGGATAATAGACGTGTTGTAAGCCTCGCGTGGTGCGATGGCGGCTGGTGGCTGCAATTAATCAGCCGCCACTTTTCCCAGCACGGATTATAGTAAATGGCAAGGATTAGAGACGCTCGCGTTTTTGCTTCTTTCACGGCTAGATTTTTAACACACGATTTATCGCAGACCTCTCTTGGGACACAAACTGACAAGTTAATCTCGACGCAATCAGCTTCTTAATGCAGCCACAGATACCACTGGAGCACATTTATATAAAAGATACATACGTTTGGTTGTTTGTGACACTATGATGCCGTAACGACAGGATAGATTCAGGTACATGAAATATTGTCTAGCAGGCATTACTGAAAGCACTAATGCAGGGCATTTTGGTCATAAATTCCGACTGGATTCTAGTCATTGTAATTCGTCTAAACGAAATCTGTGAATTGCAGAACTACTTATCACAGTAAATCGATTTTCTCCTCATATATTCACCTTGTGTTGGCCGCTTCTCTAACTTTAGATGTAGAAAAATGCGAAATGATAATCTCTCTAATGACGATTAGTCACTGAGACTTACTTTGGTAGCGACAATCGTGTTCGGGTTCTTTTAACTCACCACACACCACAATTAAAATTCTATTGTTTGGCGGCCGTAGGAGGCCGCTTGTACTATATCTGTGAAGGCTAAAAAATAACTACCTACCAACTGCATTCAATGTTACTATCCCAAACATGGTAATTTTGAATTTTTTCCCACTAACTGTTAATTTAATGAGAGAATGTTTCATCTTACCCCTAACAACTTGTCCCGGTGATAATGTACCTGAAAGTTCATAAATAAATAAATAAACTTTGTTGTCTCTACGTGATTATGGTTATTTGTTAGGTTATTTTTTTATGGTTTCCACGAGTTTTGCCTCCATCCTACCTAATAAATATGTATTGCGGTCGTGTTTCTAGAAGACGCCACACGAGGGACACTGCCCTTTACTGAAATTATTTGGGCGAAGTTCGAAGTTCGTTGTAATATTTTTAAGTACCGAAGAATAAATTGAGGCTGGGTCAATGTTATTTGTTTGTATTGTATTACTTTATTTTGTACTGCAGCGTAGCAGTTAGAGTGTATTTAGAGTAGGAAGGATCTACAATTTGCTATACTTAATACAATCTTGACCAATAAAATTGATTAATTAATTAATAAAGACATCTGTTGCGTGTCAGATGAGCTGTCAATTAAAAGAATCGAGGGGTCCTCGTAAACTACTCGTACATCATGGCATGTATGCCGCATAAGGCAAAGATTGCGATACGAGTTTGGCATTCATCGAAAGGCCCGCATTACCAGCGAGCAGAAAAATGTCTGGCTAATACAAGCTAGACATAAAATAGCTTTTCCATACATTGGTGTAACTTAACCTTTCGTATCCTGCAATTGCAGACACAATAGAAATGTCATTGTGTCTCGTGTGGATCTACGTGGCACATGATGGGTTAAACATATTGTTCCATCATACTATGAGTATCTCTACTCGTTATTTTTGTTAATTGAAGTGGTCCACCGTGTACCTTTTCGTCGAAGCATAAAAATCTTAGGTAATAATATGTCATGTTAAACTCTAAAATACGAAAGGGAAAGTTGATTATCTACTATCGTAGGTATAGACGACTTTTTTGGTCATATTTACCATTTAGAATTCCGAACTTTCTAATGGTCACTAGAAATACGATCAAAATCTCAATCATAGCTACTTATCTAGTTTTATAAATGAGAAAAATAATTGTACACTGTAAACACCAAGTAAACACTGCAGTCTTATTTATTTATTAAGTAGGTACCTATCAGAAACCAATGAGGTTGTATCTCGGTAGTGTTCCAGATATAAAAACTCTTTTTACACCATAGCTTTTTTTAATTACCTGTTTCGGTTGAAACAGACACTAAGACAGTTTTAATTGAAATACCTATAGATAAACGTGGATATCGGCTATGCGAAGCATTTAAATTAAATTTTGCTGAAAGTTCATTGAATAGTAAGTATTCTACGTTAAGAATTTATCGGTAATGATTATTCATTCGAGAGGATAATCTAATTTCAAAGTATCGATAAGTTGGGCGCCTCTCACGCCATTGGAGTTCAAGTTAAACAATCGTTGTGGATACTTTCAGACCGGTAACCATGGCAGACCACTTCTGATCTCTAAGTGGGCATAGTAGGTATATTAATATTAATATGCTATGTAAGTGAGTAGCTGTTATAAGTAGTCAATAATCCGTCTCTGAAATCTAATAAATAATGCTATAAAAATATACTACAGCTAAGGATGATTTCACAGTCGCGCTTACTCCAGCGCGGATGGTGAATGGGTGGGGCGGGCCACGGGATAATATAAGTAATACAACACAATTATAAATAATAATTATATAATTTATCATAAAATATAAGGCAAAATTATAAAACATATAAATATAATAAATAGGTAGGTACATCAGACTTTTATTGAGAAGGGCAAGGTTCCCGAAGCCTGAACACAATAGAATTTTTCATAACTACCTTACCGTTCATTGAAAGGGGTTTAGTGAAAAATAAAGGTTATAAAATTTAGTTTTCTTTAGAATGGAACCCAAAGGTTGTTTTTCGGACAGCGTACACTTCTCCGAAGGCCAATTCTCGAAATTAATTTAGCACTATAACTGACAGTTGACTGAATTGAAATTAGATTTAGTATTCTGCTATTCAGTTTTGTCGTAGATATATTTAAGCGCGAAAATACATATTTTTTTGTTATTTATGTGCCACTTCAGAATGTTAGCAGAATACCGCTTTGGTTTTGATCAACATTTGGTCAATTTTCGATTTTTATGACATTGATGATATTGAGACTAGATCGGAACTAGGTACCTATAGCTTCAACATAGAAGAATAACATTGCCCTTCAAGTGTCAAACATTATCTAATACGATTAGAATATTATGAGTCTAAACCATTGCTCCTTTATTCTGTTGTTGAAAGCATATTCCTTTTTAGGGTTTCGTACCCAAAGGGTAAAAACGGAACTCTATTACTGAGACTTCGCTGTCCGTCCGTCTGTGTCTGTCTGTCTGTCTGTCTGTGTGTCTCCAGGCTGTATCTCATGAACCGTGATAGCTAGACAGTTGAAATTGTCACAGATGATGTATTTCTGTTGCCACTATAACAACAAAAACTAAAAACAGAATAAAATAAATATTTAAGGGGGGCTCCCATACAACAAACCAGATTTTTTTGCTCGTTTATGCTCGATATTGATAACGGCACCAGGTAGACGCTTGATATACTCACAGAATATTTAATTATATATTCACTTTAAAAATAAATTATTAAATAAAAATAAAAATTAAGGGGGGTTCCATACAACAGACATAATTTTTTCGCCGTTTTTATAGATAATGCTACGGAACCCTTAGTGCGCGAGTCCGACTCGCACTTGGCCGGTTTTTTATTACATCGAACAACACTCGATGACAAAGATAAACACATAAATAAATTCCGAACGCCATAAGAACAGATAAGGCATGTAAAATAAAATTACTTATGTATTTTTGTCGGTTTTGTTTGTGCATTCATCACTTAAGATAAAATCAAAAGAGAGTCTTACGGGGTTACATAACGTCTTAATATGTCGCAAATGTTTATCTTTAAAAAATTGATGTTTCACCGGATGACATTATTAACACATACATTTTGTTGTACAAGTTTTGATAGTCAATTTGTTTATTTGTGGAATAGTCATAGGTATAATTGATGCTATAGTACCTACTTAGTTTTAATGATGAAAACATAAGATGTGCGTTACTTAATTTGATATGCAATTAAAAATTTCCCAAATGTAAATACATAGTATAGTAACAAATTTTATCTTAATTCTAACTCTGCTTACGATTTCTATTAGAGTAATAAAAAAACCGGCCAAGTGCGAGTCGGACTCGCGCACGAAGGGTTTCGTACCATTATATATAAAAACGGCAAAAAAATCATGTATGTTGTATGGGAGCCCCCCTTAAATATTTTTATTTATTTTAATTCAATTATTTATTTTTAAAGTGAATATTAAATATTCGGTGAATATTTCAAGCGTCTTCCTGTTGCCGTTATCAATATTCAGCAAAAAAATCACGTTTGTTGTATGGGACCCCCCCTTAAATATTTATTTTATTCTGTTTTTAATATTTGTCGTTATAGCGGCAACAGAAATACATCATCTGTGAAAATTTCAACTGTCTAGCTATCACGGTTCATGAGATACAGCCTGGAGACACACAGACAGACAGACAGACGGATGGACAGCGAAGTCTCAGTAATAGGGTTCCGTTTTTACCCTTTGGGTACGAAATCCTAAAAATATAATGTTAGTTTTAAATACATAGTTGGCGAAACTTTACATACGTGATTGTATCGGTACATGTGTATCATAATAAAATAAAAAATCAACCAACTACCTACTGTGACTACAGGGTCAATGCCCGCGGGTCTCGCAAAGTTCGGGGGCCATTTGTATGTTTGGGTCGCACGAAATTCGGCGGCTGTTTGTAGGTTTACTAAGTATTTTTACGAAATTTCCAAAATCCATATCACTACCTGCAGAGTTTTTTTTTTATGACGCTTGTCAAATTTCGCCAACTAGGTAAATCAAAATAGCATCGTGTAAAATTAATTAAAATGTAGCTGATTTATGAAGGCTCTTTTATTCGTAAATAGTACCTTTACCCACATTTATAATCTATATCAATTAATTAGTGTAGGTATAATATTTGTATGCGTTGAACAACTTGTGACAGATGGACAGATGGACATAACAGAACTGTAAGTGTTCCTAGTTTTACTACGGAACCCTAAAAATAATTTTCATGTTCTTCAATATTGTCAAGGGTGTCCGGGGATAAAATTTCGATTTCGACCAAATAATCGGGGTTTCTAAAAGATCTGATCTTTATCCGGTGTCGGCAATTTATGCGATAGCAGCCCTACGTTAGGTTATCCTAAACTTTACGATTAGATAAATGTCTGTTAATGACAACAACTATTACCTACACCTTACTCACGCATACCTACGGTTAAGTAGACAACTTGTTTTCAAACGATTTAGGCTCTAGACGTCTGTCTAGAGCCTAAATCGTTTGAAAACAAGTTGTCTGGACTGGACTGCATTTCAAGTGCAATCCAACCGCAAATTGCAGTTCGATTGCAGTCGGTCAGTTTGAATGCAGTATCAACTGCATTCAAACTGCACTTGAACTGCAATTTGCAGTTGAAATGCAGTCCGTCTGTCTAGAGCCTTATACTTACATAAGACAATAGGTAAAAAAAGATAATAGGTACATCTGTTGCAGTTATTGATACCGTGTTTGACAAAATGAGAAATCACTAGATTTAAGATTGACTTTCGCTGTTTGATGTTTGAATAATTTATTATTAAGTACATGATTAAGGTTAATTTGAGTATGGTTACCTAAAAGTAATTACAGCACATGTTTGATGTCGAGATTCATCATATTAATGCGTATCATGATAATGATATTTCATTTCAATTTGGTAGGTACATTTCCACTGATCTAAAATATTTTTATCAAAAAAATAATGTTTGGTAGGTACAGAAAATATATATTAAAAACCATGCTATAAATAAATAAAAACGATTTAATAAATAAGAAAAGCGCTGTACAATATCGCCAACATTATTCACTAGAAATAATCCAAATCGAAAATCCACAGCCAGTAGATAAATACACAAAACGCGATAATAAAAAATAATCGGGTGTTTTATTGTATGGCTGAAAACAATAGATAACGGTCGCTCTATCTGCATTAATATAATTTTGTTCGTGTAGCCGTACGCCGGGAGATATCTATATATTTTTACCTCGTATCTGACGCAAAACAGTCGCGTCCACCAGCGCACGAACACCACAAAGTTACAGTGAAAATAAAGACCTGAGTGAAATAAATATCTAATGTGTGATCACAGTTAAGGAAGTTGACCATTTTGTTATGACGTATAGTTGAGTTCTCTAACATATAATTTTGTGAAAACGGCCTACAGTGATTAGTTGATATGACAGTGACATCGATTCCCCAGATACTTACAGGATTCAAGATCACGCAAGGTGACCAGCAGACTTCGAAATGGTCTCTGTATTCTTGGTGGAAAGATGTATGGCGGGGAATTCTGGCAGAGTTCCTTGCCACCATGATGCTCATTTTATTCGGGTGTATGGCATGTATACCTGTCGAAGGTTTTGACATGACCATATATGGGCCGTTTGGATTTGGTTTCGTAGTCCTGTTCAATATTCAAATTTTCGGACACATTTCTGGAGCATTCATGAACCCGGCGGTGACATTTTCAGCTATCATTTGGGGGAGTACGCCCATTGCTGTGGGAATCATATACATAATAGTTGAATGCGCCGGAGCCATAGTGGGTTATGGAATCTTACTAACATTATCTCCGATAAACATGGCGTCGGAGAATGTGTGTGTGACGATGCCGCATGGGGGCTTAACCGATCTTCAGGCGGTGGGTATTGAAGCAGCGCTAACAGCAGCACTCATATTCGTTAACTACGGCGTGTGGGATCCAGCGAACGCGAGTAAACAAGACAGTGCTCCAATTAAGTTTGGTTTGACTATTGCTGGACTTAGCCTCGTGGGAGGACCGCTGACTGGGGCGAGCATGAACCCGGCCAGGAGTCTAGCACCTGCAGTTTGGACTGGATATTGGACCCACCAATGGATATATTGGGTTGGGCCATTTGCGGGCGGTTTCGTAGCAGCTTTGTTGTACAAATATGTATTTGTAAAGAAACGTGAAAGTCTTTAAGCTCTCAACTAGTGAAGTGCAGTGAAAAATATTATTTAAGCGTTATAATTTACTTTATTTATTTTTCTTTAAACGTTTTAAAAATAATTTAAAAGTTAAAAAAAAATGTTTGATTAGGTATTAATTTTTATTAAGAACATGTTGTCGGCGCCACTACGGAAGCACCGACGATGTCCGCGGGGATTGCAAGGAGCGCGGGGGGTCATCACTGGACTACGGCCTACGGCCACCACCGCGCCCGCAAAATCACTCGCCGATAGCTCGCGAACCCAATCGCTACCAAACCTTTGTATACCCATTGTTTTTGTAAAATATACATTTAGCTTATCGTGTGAGTCGCCTTTTTTATTTATGTTCCCTGATTGAACATAGTGGCGACCGTGACTAAAATAATAATAAATAAATTCAACGGACGAATTCCGATTCCGCCGCGTAGCTCGGTCCAAAGGTCGTCGTAGCGCTTACCCGCTTTGCGCTTTCGCGAACGTAATACTACGGATCCAGACAAAGGAAGCTGCGAAGATCGGCTACATCTGCTACGAACCCTACGCCGTAGCATCCCGAGAAAGACGAAATACGGTCAAGAATTCATCCCGAATATCAGGAAAACCACTTTTGCAGCCAGCGCGAACCGGCCAAGCTGAGGTCCAGCGGAGTCTACGCGCCACAGCAGCGGTTTTGCCAGCCAAAAGTGAGCCCGTTCCTTTTATTTCACCCCTAATAGTCCCACTATTCCTTAAAGTTTTATTTGTGTGAGCAGGGAAACAAGGAATCTTATCCTAATTTTCGTTTCCTTAACTTACCTACCTACCTATTTAGAAGGAAACACTATATCTAAATTCCTTGTCTAGCATTACCCCTTTCGCATATAAAGCCGTGTTCATAAAGTCTATCCAATAAAAACCTAATAAAAATACCTAGTTAAATCTACCTACATACCTACCTAAATAAAGTTACCTAATTATATCCCTAATTAAAATTACCTATTACAATTACCTAATTCCTATATACACCTACCTACATATTTTATGCGTTACCTATCATTGCCTATCAGCTATCTTATTATTTCACTGTATCAGTTAATCTTTGCTACTCAATCAAAGCTAATTTTTCAAGCCGCCTATCATTTGCATTCATTTGCGCCTATTTTACGACTTGAAAGTCTTCATTTTAGCACTTAATTACGTAGCACCCACTATAAACAGTTGAAATAGCTGAACCTATTTGCTTTAAAAAAATTGCCTATTTTAAAATACTTGTACGGTTATACTTACGTAACCTGAACTTAACTACTTCTCAATTAAGGCGAAGTCACTTCTTGTTTTATCCACTAGTAATTAGTTGTTTACGCACGCAAGTAAAATTAGTTAGAACTGCATAGCTCATTAACTATTAGTTATTAAAATCACTCGCTGAATCATATATTGTCTAATCAATCCATAATTTTGCCTAATTTCACTTTCAATCACTATCGCCCTTGCTTTCCGTTGTTTTGGCTTACGTAGATATCTACAAGGCATTCCAACAATCTATTCCAGCTGCCGTGTGGCGTCCACCTGTACACTATCGTCGCATCCCGTGTCACTGCTAGCACTGGTGGCGCACGTCGAGTGCTGCCGCGGCCAGGGCACAGGGCGTCGACCATCCCACCTTTCACCGCGCAACAGCTGACCCAAACCGGTTCCCATCACAGTGGCGACGAAGCGAGGAGCGTATCGTATGCAATTGTATTATCTATTTAAGTAATTAGCACATAGCAACATAACTAATCGTTTGTTTTGATCGTTCACGCGTCAACTTCATTATTATGGAGACCACATATAAGACTTTTAATTTAAAACGCGCTTCAATTAGAGGACGTGTTACAAAGTTTAATAACCAATTAGATGAATTAAAAGGTAAAAAACTCACTCCTACAGAAGTTAACGTTCTGACACAACGGTTGGTTAAAATTGAGGCATTATTTGGCGAGTTCGATGGCGTGCAGAATCAAATAGAAGGTTTGGATGAAAATAATTTAAGTTTAGAGTTAGATACCCGAGAAGTTATCGAACAGGCTTTCCACAATTCGATCGCAAAGGCCCAGGAGATTATTTCGGTAAATAGTACGACAAAAAAGTCGTCCCTTGAGCACAGCAGTTTCACTACAGCTGATGAAGATGATCACGAAGTTATTGGCTTTCGATTACCAGTAATTAAAATTAATAAATTTGATGGTACCTTTAATAAGTGGCTGGAATTTCGTGACACATACAGTTCATTAATACACAACAACTCAAAAATTAAGAACATCCACAAATTCCATTATTTGAATTCGTATTTAGAGGGTGAAGCTGCTCGTGTGATCTGTAACCTTGAAGTTTCCGAGGATAATTATCCTGAGGCGTGGTGTCTTCTTTGCGAGCGTTATAATAATGTTCGACAGTTAATAAATAATCATTTAAAGTCTTTGTTTAATATTGAACCGTTGCGTGAGTCTGACAAGTCTTTAAGGTTTCTTGTGGATCACGTCACAAAAAACCTACGTGCTTTAAATACCTTAAAACAGCCCACTGATCATTGGGATACCCTGATCATATACATGGTCTCAGCGAAATTAGATAGCAATACACGTGTTAAATGGGAGGAATACATTCAAGCTAATGTTAATGCTTCGGATATGCCTAGTTTAGAAGATTTTATGACGTTTGTTAAAGGCCGCGCTGAGGTACTTGAATCTGTTTATCGCAGCAAACTAGAAAAAGGTGGTAAAACATATCCGAATCACAATCATGGCACCAAACAAAACCCCGTTTCTCACACTAAGTCTTTTGTTAGCTCTGAGGGTGACTCATCATTTTCTAAGTCGGTTAAATGTATTTTTTGTGGCAAAGACCATCGTAATCATGAATGCTCACAATTTCAATCGAAAACAATTGATGATAGGCTTGCATTGGTGTCGGATTTAAAATTATGCCATAACTGTTTGCGTAAAGGGCATAGTCAGCGTACATGTAGACTTCCAGGTACATGCAAAATATGCAGGAAGCGTCACAACACCTCTTTACATAAACCTACAGACTCTGACACTAATGTCGCGATCTCTGAGCCAATCTCGATGTCAGCTGTTTCGTCTTCTGAGACATTATTATGTACTGCTTTGGTTGACATTGTAAATCCTATCACAAATGTTTCGATCACTACTAAGGCATTATTGGACAGCGGTAGCCAGTCTTCTTTCATTACAGAAGCACTAAAGGAACAATTAAACTTGACTTCTTTAAACTCTGATGTCAGAAATGTTGTTGGAATATGCAACACTATTGTTAAGCTTAATGCTAAACGTTGCAATGTGCGCATTAATTCTAAGGTAGGTTCTTTCAGCGTTATGACGTCATGTCTAGTCATACCGCAAATAGCAGGTAAACTACCCAAGTCTTTTGTGGATATTACACATCTCAACCTTAAGTCTTTCGAATTAGCAGACCCCAGCTTTTATGAGCCTTCCGACATAGGACTGCTTATCGGTGCTGACTTATTTTGGTCTATCATTGGAACCAAGCAGCACTCTTTAGGTAAAGGCAATCCTATCCTTCATGATTCCAAATTAGGATGGCTCATCGCAGGTCCCATGCACTTTAATATTCGAAATGACAATTTTAATGTTAATTCCTCAATAAGATGTAATTTTGCTAATATTGAAAACAATGATAATTTAATTGATCTTCACAATGATCTGAAAAGGTTTTGGGAGCTTGAAAGCTTGCCACAAAAACCCCTTCTTACTGACCAAGAAAAAGCTTGTGAACTTCATTTTTTACAGCACACTAAACGAACTGAAGAAGGTCGTTTTTGTGTCAAGCTGCCACTCATCGACGAACCAGACTGCCTAGGCAACTCCTATTTTATGGCCAGGCGGAGATTTTTAAATCTGGAACGTCGCTTTCGCAAGCAACCTGAACTCAAGTCCGACTATGCAGACTTCATTGAGGAGTATCGCAACCTAGGACATCTAGCAACATCCGAGGCAGATCGACCTGAGAACGCCTATTTTGTTCCGCATCACCCTGTCATTCGCAAGGACAGCGAGTCTACGCGCCTTCGCGTCGTCTTTGACGCATCAGCTCGCACCACATCTGGTTTGTCTATAAACGACTTACAAATGATAGGCCCTACAGTTCAAGACTCTCTTTTCAATATCCTCATCCGATTCCGGCAACACCGCTATGTACTGTCGGCGGATATTGAAAAAATGTACCGGCAGGTGTTAATAGACGAGTCTGACCGAAATTTGCAGCTGATTTTATGGCGTGATGCGGAGGGCAAACCAATACAAACGCTCAGGCTTAATACGGTCACCTACGGATTTGCTAGCGCTAGCTTCCTTGCCACCAGATGTCTCTGGCAAATAGGTGAGGAGTGTGACGATGACGTGATCAAAACCATCATACAAAAGGACATATATGTTGATGACTTATTAACTTCCAGTGATGATGAAAATCAAATTCGTACTATACAGAAATCAACATATGTGGCTCTTGCTAAAGCTGGTTTTAATCTACGTAAGTATCGGTCTAACTTACCTTCTTTACTGTCTTCAGACGCTATCCAGTCATCCGGCAACTTGACATTGAGTCAGTCTACCAACACGCTGGGCCTAGACTGGAATCCTTCTTCAGACAGTCTTCATTTCCCGATGACCATCGAATATTCTGATGTCGTCACTAAGCGTACTATCCTTTCTTCAACATTCAAAATCTTCGATCCCTTGGGCCTCCTATCCTTGTCCACTATCGTTCCCAAAATTCTAATTCAGACCTTGTGGTCCCTTAAACTTGGATGGGATGATCCTGCTCCCAAAGAAATTGTTGAGGTATGGAAACCCTTTGTTGAAGGCCTTAAATTCATTGCCTCTCTATCCATACCTAGATGGGTATCAATAGCAGACCCAGTGTCTGTTGAAATACACTGTTTTTGCGATGCATCGCAACGCGCCTATGGTGCATGCTTGTACCTTCGGTCCATAAATAAAGAGGGACAAATACATGTCCAACTTTTGTGTGCAAAATCTCGCGTTGCGCCAGCATCCAACCCTATGACGATTCCTCGTCTCGAGCTTTCAGGTGCCCTTCTTGCAGCTGAAATGAGCTCATCTGTGACTGAAGCCTTGCGACGTAAAATATCGCGGCATGTCTATTGGACTGACTCTAGTGTAGTACTCAGTTGGTTGCGCAGTGGCTCATCTAATTTAAAGGCATTTGTTGCCAACAGGGTCGCTGCTATTAGGGAGTTAACTGACACCGATTCATGGCACCACGTTCCCACAGAACACAACCCTGCTGACCTGTTATCCCGTGGTGTAAACCCACAACAGGTCGCTAAATGTGAGATGTGGTGGCATGGACCCATGTTCTTGTCATCACCTGAGTCCAATTGGCCTTCTATGCAGTCACAGAGCATTATTGAGACGAAGGATTTGCCTGAAGTTAAGGCACATCCCGCTACTATTTCTAATACAAAAATGTCAATAATCAATTTGAATAAATATTCTAAATTAATACAATTGCAACATATTTTAGCCTATGTACACAGATTTATAAATAATTGTAAGAATTCTAATACTAAAACTACAGGTCCTTTATCTACATTCGAGCTTGACAAAGCTCTCTATTCATTAATTTATATTTCCCAATTAGAGTCATTCCCTAAAGAATACGATTTGTTAGTAAACGGAAAATCATTAAATCCTAAATCGCACATTGCTGCACTTAATCCTTTTCTGCATGAAGGAATCCTTAGAGTAGGTGGTCGAATACAAGCATCGGAGTATAGTTTCGATATGAAACATCCCATGTTGCTAAGCCCTAAGCACCATTTTACTCAACTTTTATTCCGACAGGAACACCTAAGGCTTTTTCATCTAGGTCCACAAGCCTTATTAGCTTCCATAAGAACCCGGTTCTGGCCTGTCAGTGGAAGAAGCCTGGCTAGACGCACTGTCCATAATTGCACTGTGTGTAGGCGTTTCAAAGGGCAATCCATGAAAAATATTATGGGGAACCTACCTGCTCAAAGACTCATGCCTGACTTTCCTTTTATAACTGTAGGGACTGATTTCGCTGGGCCATTTATGATCACGGATCGCAAGGGTCGTGGTTGCAAAATAACTAAGTGTTATTTATGTATTTTTATATGTTTTCGATTTAAATGCATTCATTTGGAGGCAGTTACTGAATTGTCAAAGGACGCTTTCATTTTAGCATTAAAACGATTTGTCTCTCGGAGAGGACTACCAAAACAAATATTCTGTGACAATGGTGGAAACTTTGTCGCTGCCTCAAAGGAGCTTAAAGAATTTTTTAAGGCTAACGCCAACCCCATCGTTGATTTTGCCGCTAGCGAGGGCGTCGAATTTTGTTTCTCGCCTGCATACGCTCCTCACTTCAATGGCTTGATGGAGGCCGGTGTAAAGTCAGCCAAATTCCACCTGACTAGGATCTTAGGGACTACGCACTTAACCTATGAGGAATTGTCTTCCTTATTCACACAAGTAGAATGCATCCTCAACAGCCGCCCCCTATGTCCATTAACCTCCTCTCCCACTGACTATTATCCCTTAACCCCGGGCCACTTTTTGATTGGTAGACCATTGAGCTCGCTGCCATCTCCGTGTCTACAATTGGCTAATACCAATCGTCTCGACAGGTTCCAGCGCATCGAGCAGGTGAAGCAGCATTTTTGGCAACGTTGGAGCCACGAGTACATCGCGGAGCTACAATCAAGAACGAAGTGGCGTACTAAATCGAAAGATAGCCTACAGATAGACGACCTAGTTCTCTTGAAAGAGGAAAACTCTCCACCACTGTACTGGCGTCTTGGACGTATCAAAAGGCTGTTCACGGGGTCAGACGGAGTCACGCGTGTCGCCGATATTGATACCGCCAGAGGGACTGTGCGACGCGCTCTTAATAGAATTTGTTTAATGCCGAAGCCTGAGGAGCTCGAGAAACTTGAAAGCAGTTAAGCTTTCCAGCGCCGGGAGTATGTCGGCGCCACTACGGAAGCACCGACGATGTCCGCGGGGATTGCAAGGAGCGCGGGGGGTCATCACTGGACTACGGCCTACGGCCACCACCGCGCCCGCAAAATCACTCGCCGATAGCTCGCGAACCCAATCGCTACCAAACCTTTGTATACGCATTGTTTTTGTAAAATATACATTTAGCTTATCGTGTGAGTCGCCTTTTTTATTTATGTTCCCTGATTGAACACATGTATGATAATATATAAGATAATTATTGTTGATAGTCTTATAAATATAAGACTATCAACAATAATTATCTTAACTTTATACCTTTCTGAATACGACTACAAATCATAGAGTCACTTTTAAATAATACTCGAGCTACTTAATGACTTTATTTATAATAATATGTTTACTAATAGTCCAAGACGACTAGATTGTTAAAGGTAGGTTAGGTTAAACGAAATATTTAAAAACTTAGTATTTTTGCGTTTAATGATGTACAAATAGAAGTTCTTAAATGTAAAAGCAGTATTACATCTTACAATTATATCTTGCATTAACCACTTCTTAGAAAACAAGATATTTGGTCTTCCCGAAACAATTGGCGTCCCTTTCTCTTTGGGCCTTAAGAAAGAGATGGGAGATCGCGCAGGAACACGATTTAGACGCACTATTGATTTATTATAACATAAAATAAAAAGTATTTCTCCAGAATAAGACAACCAAATAATGCTCCTATGTTTTCTAAAGATGCACATTTTTTGATGAAAATTGAAGGAGTAACACAACTGGTAAAAATAAAATATTATAAAAAAAAACGCAAACTACATCATTATTTATATCTTTAAGATTTATAAAATTTTCTTTATTGGGTAGAGTTGCTAAAATCTTGCTACAAAGTCAGTTAAATTTCCAGTGTTTTGGGAAGAGGGGCCCTCTTCCCAAAACACTGGAAATATAACTGACTCTTAATTGTATTTAGGTACGGTACCTACCACTATAATGGAATTCCAATAGTATTAAAATAGAAATCTGTTGACTGAACTGACTCATTATCGTGAGGGTTTTAATAATAAGTTATAAAAATATACCAACTGTATTTGAAAATGTTAAATTATTTATTTATTGGGTATATGCAAGTTGTAATCCCTTGAAGCAATATTGTTAATTTAAAGAAATAAGCGTATATCATAATCGGCCTATAATGTTCCCACTGCTGGGACACAGGCCTCCTCTCTGTGAGAGGGAGTGGGCCGTAGTCCACCACGCGGGCCTAGTGCGGGTTGGTGGACGTCACATGTCTTCGAACTTTTGGTTCTAGGACATGCCGGTTTCCTCACGATGTTTTCCTTCACCGTTAAAGCAAGTGATAATTAATTTCTAATACGCACATGATTCCGAAAAGTCAGCGGTGCGTGCCTCGGGATCGAACTCGAACCATTCGCCGTGGCAGGCACATGGTTAAACAACTAGCCTATCACTGCACTTAATAAATGTTAAACACATGTTGCACAGCGTTTAATAAATGTTAAAAATATTGATTGGGTACCTACACATGAAATTATGGGCCCCAATCCAATACTTTAGAAGCAGCAATACGAGTATTGGTGCGCCAATGACCTCAAAAATAAGGAAAAGACAGTTGCCAAACTCATAAGTACCTATTAGGTACTGACATAAACCTTGTTGTAACAGATAAAATATTCCAGTTATATGAACCTAGTGATAGTAACTATTCATTGATATTTAATGTATGTTACCTAAGGTAAGGTCACCAAATAAGGCCTACCTTAATTTTTTTATTACCCAACTAGCAGGTTTATGTTATAATACAAATGCACTGGTAATTTGAAATACTTATAATTTATTTATTAAACTTTATAATAAGTGAAACAAAATTGCTTTAGAAACAAAAATTACACTCTTGTGAACACAAATAACTAAAATGTCACTTTGGCCTTATTGGAAACCCTGTGTCTTAATAAAGCCATAATAAAAAAAAAACCGGCCAAATAATAAAAAAAAAAAAAAAGTGCGAGTTGTACTCGCGCACGGAGGGTTCCGTATCATTTTGGACGTATAAAGTGAAAAAATTTTTTTTGTGAAGGAATTTTTATGATTTTGAAAAAACTGTACTAGTTAGGAACATCGTTTTATTTTTGGTGCCATACTTGGGTCAATTCCTATCAACTCTAATTATTTCAGATTTTTCGCCCAGCAAACTTCGGAGATAATGGGGGAGGGAATGGTGTTTTTTTGGACATTTTTCATCATATGTCGAAAACTGTGAGACATAATATAAAATAAAAATATATTTTGAAATGTGCAGATCAAGCCCTTTCATATGATATATTACTTGACCTAGTAACCCCACTTTAAAATTTCGGACCCCCACTCCGGCCCTTTTGCAATGAAAATAAAAATATTTTTGGACTTTTTTATTTGCAATAAAGTTGAACAAGCATTCTTTATAATTGTTCCAAATTTCAAGTCGATAGCATCAGTAGTTGCTGAAATAAGCAGGTGTGACAGACAGACAGACAGACGAAGTCGGTGTAAGGGTTCCTTTTTTACCATTTTGGTACGGAACCCTAAAATAATGTTTTATGTGCATGTGTGTATAGTATGTGCTAAGAGGACATGCTTATTTTGACTGTGATGCTTAAAGTGCATAATCTTTTACGTTCTGCGAGTATACCTTCTCTTTATTCTTCGTAAATCTTTTATACATTATATTATCCACCTGTCACACAAATTGTATCCTTCTTAAGCTGCGCGTCCACTTGGTCGGTATCGGAGCGTAAGGTTTCTTGCTTTGTATTGATTCCTGTAGAACCGCGTCCACTAAATTGGCAAATCCGCGGACGTCGTCATTTTGATCTGCCGATGACATGATTCGCAGTGAACAGTGTTAGTGTCACAGTGTCACTATCCATAATCCATATCCATATCCATATTGCGAATGCACGACCCGATAGACCAAGTACACGAGGGTGGCAGGTTAGACAGTGGAAATATTTTAAGGGGTCATTGTACTCATCATTATGAACAACTTTTACTATGGTGGTCCCATAGTAAAAGTTGTTACCCGGAAATCTAAAAAAAAAATCAGCTGTTCCATACATTTTGTTGAGTTATGTGAACATAAATGTATGGAACAGCTGATTTTTTTTTTGCGTTTTCCGGGTTGGTCCCATAGTAAAAGTTGTTCATAACTTGGCCGGTTTTTAGGGTTCCGTACCAAAATGGTAAAAAAGGAACCCTTATGGTGCGACTTCGTCTGTCTGTCTGTCTGTCTGTCTGTCTGTCTGTCTGTCTGTCTGTCTGTCTGTCACACCTGCTTATTTCAGCAACTACTTATGCTATCGACTTGAAATTTGGAACAGTTATAAAGAATGCTTGTTCAACTTTATTGCAAATGAAAAAAGTCCAAAAATATTTTTATTTTCATTGCAAAAGGGGCCGGAGTGGGGGTCCGAAATTTTAAAGTGGGGTTACTACTAGATCAAGTGACATATCATATGAAAGGGCTTGATCTGCACATTTCAAAATATATTTTTATTTTATTTTATGTTTCACAGTTTTCGACATATGATGAAAAATGTCCAAAAAAATACCATTCCCCCCCCCTTATCTCCGAAGTTTGCGGGGCGAAAAATCTGAAATAATTAGAGTTGATAGGAATTGACCCAAATATGGCACCAAAAATAAAACGATGTTCCTAACTAGTACAGTTTTTTCAAAATCATCAAAATTCCTTCACAAAGAAACCGGTTTTTTTTTTATTTGGATATACATATCCAAATAAAAAAACCGGCCAAGTACGAGTCGTACTCGCGCACCGAGGTTTCCGTATCATTTTCGGACGTATAAAGTAAAAAAAACCGGAACGCATAACTAAGTTTGTTTGTGAAGGAATTTTGATGATTTTGAAAAAACTGTACTGGCTAGGAACATCGTTTTATTTTTGGTGCAATATTTGGATAAGACGATAGCATTAGTAGTTACTGAAATAACCAGGTGTGACAGACAGACGAAGTCGCACCATAATGGTTCCTTTTTTACCATTTTGGTACGGAACCCTAAAAATGGAGTAACACTCAGTACAGTCGTTGAAGTGGATTTTGCCACCAATTCAAACTTCTACATAGCGCTTGTAATTGTGTATTCTTTGCAACTAGATAAACTTTTACGAGGATAAATAATAATTTATTTAACATTCTGATCAAGCTTTATTATAAACCCACCTTCTTAAACCTACAACTTCGCTTCAACAAGCACTAACAGAATAAATTAATAATTATTAATCCAATTAAATCAAGTGGTAATTATATATCTCAAATATATCTCGCAGTGGCTTTTAATATTGAAGCTGTGTCTATGTAAACTATAATAAGAGGACATGCGGGCGGAAAGACTTGAAAATTAGGTATTTGATTTATTTTGAGAAACTATTGCTGTCGCTCTGCACGTCCCGGCCCTCGCCTTCGTGCGATAAGGACAACTTCAGATCCAACTGAATAGCCTAAATAAATAATCATAATTCGAGGTTTGGCTCTCTACTGTTTCCTCCTCCAATAATAGACCAATATAAAAGATATTTCGTAAACTGAATAAGAAGAATACTGTGTCTCTGTGTTTTTGTTTTTGCATTAATAGTTGTCAAATTTGTACATTACCTGACTTGTACACTACCATTGTACATTACCATTACATGACCTCTGTTGACGGTTGTCTAAATAAGCAATTTTTGAGCATTTTCTAAGCGTTCTAGTGCTTAAGGTCATAGACCAAAAAGAAAACAGGCGAGAGCGTTTGTATATGTTTTGTATGGAGAAAAGACCACCCGCATGTCCTCTTAAGTACCTAAACTACAATGGAAGGAGTAAATACTGCTTGTAATTTGTATTCCTAATAACTAGCTATTTCAAATAGCGCGGATCAATGACCTTAATTGATCTGTGTAACTCGTTCTTAGCCATATTTAAGCTACTGCCTTTAAACGTGTGAAACGAACTTAAACTATTTGTTATTATCTACAGATATACTCGCAAATATAGTACAGGGTCAAGATAACGTGTATTTTATTATTTTAAATATTACCTAATATACTTTGAACCTTTACCTATTTAAATATGTCACCACTTTTCCTAAACATTTTACTGGGTTTATTTGATTTTGTTCAATAATATAATTAGCTCAGGATAATGGCGACGGAAGAAGTAGTGATTCAAATATAGATTTAACTCGAAATATAAATTTTGGCGAACATTTTCAATCAACCTCTCCCGTAACAACTCATTAGTTTTTGTATACCGCTCAAAAAAAATCTCATATTTTCTGACATATTAGATGCAAAATCATTGACTAGTACGTATTGCCAGTACGACACTTATGGCACCGAAACGTGGTCACTCACAATGGACCCGGTCAAAAGGTCACCCAAATGGCAATGGAGAGGGCTATGCTCGGAGTTTCCCTGCGCAATCCAATCAGAAATGAGATCCGCAGGAGAACTAAGGTAACTGATATAGCCCGATAAATAGCCAAACTTATGTGGCAATGGGCGGGGTAAATTGCTGGGAGAACAGATGGCCGATGGGGTTGGAAGAAGAGTTCTAGAGTGGCGACCGCGTATGGGAAAACGCAGCGTGGGTGGCCTCCCACAAGGTCGACTGATGACCTGGTGAAGGTTGCGGTAATTCACGGATGCGAGAAGCACAGGACTGGTCAATATGACGACGCTTAGGGGAGGCCTATGTCCTGTAGTGGACGTTTTTCGACTGAAATGATGTTGATGATGATGAGATGCAAAATGTGACAGGATTGAATAAGTGCTACCGAGGGATTGTTGTTCTCCGATACCTTTACTTGTGAAGTCACAATAATTATTAAGTGGATTATTTTATATTCAGTTAGGTGTGAAAAATTGCTAGAAAGCACTTAAAGAAACGACATTAGTGACGATACAAAAGGAAAATACTCACATGTACCTAACCCGAAATTTTCTGGTTTTTTCAAACTGTTTTACGTCGTATGTTAATCAAAATCCGATTCACGACTGCAAATGTAATATATTTACTGAATAATAATATTAAAAATCATATTTCTATAGTCTATCATAAGAGGTCTATTAGAACTTAGAGGGTTGTATTGGCGATTAATTTATTGTATTAATGATTATATAAATCCATAGGTCATAATGTTAGCTTCTTTGGGCTCTCGAAATCATATTTTCATTACAGATATCTCCATTAAAAAGCGTAGCCATGTCATCAGCGAATGTTACGATTTTGCCCTGACGAAGTTATTTAAATGACAGAAGTCGTTAATATACGCAAAGAACAATATGGGAGCCAAAGTACTTCCTTGAGGGGCACCAAATAATACAGACACCTCATCACTAATTTATGAATTTTATCACATTGAGCCCCATTTTTAGGGTTCCGTAGTAAAACTAAGAACCCTTATAATTTCGTCATGTCCGTCTGTCCATCTGTCCGTCTCTCCGTCTGTCAAATCCTCGTCAAATCTACAGTTCAAAACCAATTTGTATAAAACTTTGCAAGTAGATGTCTTGTGTGAGCCACCTTAAAGGCAGGGCCTGCCCGTTCATAAAGGCAAACTAGGCAACGACCTAGGGCGCTCGGATTTGGGGGGCGGCATGGCGAGGGTACAGGACAGGCGAGTTACGGCGAGCTGACTTGCGCTTCTTGTTCGTAGAGCGCCAGCTCTAGACTACTACCTACGACGACTACTAGTAGAGTACACACAATCAGTGGATACCTATTCCCCGGATAGTACCTATTATAATTTATTTTTATGAATTTTTCGTTTATAATTTTTTTTTAAAGGGCCGTCATTCTCTTCTTCGCCTAGGGCGCCGAGTTTCCTCGGGCTGCTTAAAGGCTTGTAATGAAATGACGAAAAATAAAATAATTAGTTCTGTACCTTTTTTACGTTACCTTGTATGTTTAAGTATCAGGTTCCTTTTAGATTTTATACTTAAAGATTATCGCGATTCCTAAGACATCTAAAAATTTCTGATGTTATCCACGACTTTGATATCGGCTTACTCCTAAATAATAATCGGGTGTTTCATTGCACGGCTGAATATAAATAGATAACGGTCACTCTAAGTCTACATTGAAATCTTAATAATTAGTAAATGAATATTATCATTTTATCCGTGTGATTGCACGGCCGGGAGATATCTAATTACATTTTTACCTCAAGTCTGATCCAAAACAGTCACGTCCACCGGACGAAGACACCACGAAGTTACAGTGAAATTATTGACTTGAATACAATCAAAAATGTGTGGTCACAGTTAAGGAAGTTGACCATATTGTTAAGACGTATAGTTGAGCCTTGTATATTATTTTGTGAAAACGGCCAACAGTTATACGTTGATATGACAGCGCCACCGACTACTCAGACACCCACAAAACTGGAGATCACACAAGATGAACAGCAGGCTTCGAAATACTCTCTGTATTCTTGGTGGAAAGACACATGGCGGGGAATCCTGGCAGAGTTCCTTGGCACCCTGATGCTCGTTTTATTCGGTTGCATGTCATGTATACCCATCGAAGGTATTGACATGACCATATATGCGCCATTCGGGTTTAGTTTCGTGGTCCTATTCGTTATTCAAATTTTCGGACACATTTCTGGATCATTCATAAACCCGGCGGTAGCATTGGCAGGTGTCATATGGGGGAATACGTCCATCGCTCTGGGAATCATTTACATAATAGTTCAATGTGCCGGAGCCGTAGTGGGTTATGGAATCTTATTATCATTATCTCCCATAAACATGGTGGAGGAGAAGGTTTGCGTGTCGTTGCCGCATGCGGGCTTGACTGACCTTCAGTCGGTGGGTGTTGAAGCGGCGTTAACAGCAGCACTCATACTCATTATCTCCAGCGTGTGGGATCCAATGAACGCGAGTAAACAAGATAGTGTTCCAATAAAAATTGGTTTGTCTATTGCTGGACTTGGTCTCGTGGGAGGACCACTGACTGGAGCGAGTATGAACCCAGCTAAGAGTCTAGCATCTGCAGTTTGGACTGGATATTGGACCCACCAATGGATATATTGGGTTGGGCCACTTGCGGGCAGTTTCATAGCAGTTGTGTTGTACACAAATGTATTTATGAAAAAACGTGGGTCATTAAACTCTCAACTAGTGCAGTGAAAACGTCAGAGTATTTAATTCAAATGGGTATGAAATTTATTATTTTAGCGTTATTAATAGTTATTATTTACTTTATTTATTCATGTTAAATGTTGTAAAAATATTTAAAAAAATGTTATTAGATTAAGATAATGAATAGGTAATCATTATCTTAACTTCATACTTTTCTAAATACGATTACAATTCTTTTGACTTTATTTGAATTATCATGATTAATAATAATCCAACACACAATTTTATTATAGTGCATTTCACATAAGAATTCCCTTCAATGCTATGTCGGCACCCTGAATATCAATATATTATAACGTTTTTATCGGTTTTGGATGTTTTTTTCACCATTTTTTAGGGTCCTAAGCGTTACTTTAACACTAAAATCTAAGAAAAAAAAACGAATGTTTAAGACTTGACAAAGTGACAGACAGTTGTCGCGGAGTGCCTCCCTCCCTCTGTCCTCTCGAGCCTCGGCTAGCTTGTGAGGAAGTCTTCGGACACAATCTTGATGAATAAAACAACTGGATGGTTTGGAGAGGTGTAATGCGACGTATTGGTATTATATTTGCAGAACACTGTTACAACGGATAAAACAATAACTGTATAAAAGACGTTTTTACTTATAACATTGCACACACATTATTTTGTTATGGAAAATATAGTAGGTACAGCGGTGCAGCGGTCCACGACCGATGTCTTCGGAGACCAGACAAAGAGTGAAGAAACAATTAAATAAATGCATAAAAATATGAGATGTTCTAATTTTGAAATTTAAAGTTAAAATTTAAACCGAATTTGGAAGAATGGAATGGATGAAGTGGCCAGCAATGGAAGATTGCCAGCACTAAATGATGAATGAAGGATGACTCCGTCACACAGTGGTGCCAACATAGCGTCGGAAACGCATTTAATCTTATGTGTAACGCATTCTAGGTTATTAAAGGTAGGTTAGGTTAATTCATGGGTGTTTTATTATGTCTAAAACTAAAAGTTCTTAAATGTAAAAACAGTATTATAATAAATATACTTAGTACCTGCATTAACCACTTAGAAAACAGGCTATTAATTGGATTTCTCATCATAATGGAATGCCAATTGTATTAAACTAAGAAACTTATTGACTACTTTAACTCATTACCGCGAGAGTAATATTAATTAGTTATAAAAATATACCAAACGTCTTTGTAGATGTAAAATTATTGATTGGGTATACACGTGTACTGTAAGTTGTGTTACTGTGAGGACTATTGAAATTATAAGCCCCTATCCAGTAGGTACAGAAGCACCAATGAAACATCGAAATCAGTAACTATAGTGGATGCACCCCATCGACATTTCGTAAATGCCGATGCTACGTAGGTACCTCTACGGTCCGACCAAGTGGACGCGCAGCTTTAATAGCACCGATAATTATTATTATGGAGTAAAACTCAGTACAGTCGTCAAAGTTGAGAGTTTGCACGCCGACGTTATTATTATAACTAACTCAATTATATTTTGCTACAAATTCATAGAGCGTGTATTTTTCACGACTAGATAAACTTTTACACTGTGATCAAACTTTATTTTTATGCGATTTTTAAAAATAATAAAAGAAAAGCAATATTTTGAACGGTATGATGAAAAAACCACGTTTTGATTCCCCGAGTGTTCACTAAAACCTCGATACAAGTTCGCTTCACCAAGCAGTAACAGAATAAAATAGTCCAATTAACTCAAGTAGTAATTAACAAATGTATTATCTCGCAGTGGCTTTTGATTAAAGCTGTGTCTATGTAAACTATAATACTTAAGTAAACTACAGTGGAAATAGTAAATACCTACTGCTTTTAATTTGCATTTCTATTAACTAGTCCTGTTAAACAGTGCGGTTCAATGGCCTTAATTTGATCTGCATAATTAACTCTATAAGATAGTTAAGCTATGCCCTTAAACATTTCAAACAAGCTTTGTAATAATAATGTTAAGCTTTATAACAAAGCTTGTTTAACTACGGATCTTCTCGCAAATACAGTAGGTACCTACTGGTCAATTAAGATAATGTGTTTTTAGGGTTCCGTTAGCAAAATGGTAAAAAAGGAACCCTTATGGTGCGACTTCGGCTGTCTGTCTGTCTGACTGTCTGTCACACCTGCTTATTTCAACTACATATGCTATCGACTTGAAATTTGGAACAGTTATAAAGAATGCTTGTTCAACTTTATTGCAAATGAAAAATGTCTTACAATATTTTTATTTTCATTGCAAAAGGGGCCGGAGTGGGGGTCCGAAATTTTAAAGTGGGGTTACTAGGTCAAATGACATATCATATGAAAGGGCTTGATCTGCACATTTCAAAATATATTTTTATTTTATTTTATGTCTCACAGTTTTCAACATATGATGAAAATTGTCCAAAAAAATACCATTCCCCCCCCCTTATCTCCGAAGTTTGCGGGGCGAAAAATCTGAAATAATTATAGTTGATAGGAATTGACCCAAATATGGCACCAAAAATAAAACGATGTTCCTAACTAGTACAGTTTTTTCAAAATCATCAAAATTCCTTCACAAACAAACTTAGTTATGCGGTCCGGATTTTTTCACTTTATACGTCCAAAAATGATACGGAACCCTCGGTGCGCGAGTACGACTCGCACTTGGCCGGTTTTTTATTTTTATTTTGCTTCACATTAAGTATAAAATATTACATAATATTTTTTGAAACTTCATATACTTACTTAAATATGTCACCATATTCCTCTAAATTACATCTTTACTCAGTTGATTTGAATTTTTCAATAATTAGCTTAGTTAGCTTAACAATAGATAGCAATGGTAGAATCAGCCCCGATCTTGAATTATTTCGAGGCGGGGCAAAAACTGAAAAATGCCGCCCCCGCCCTGACAATATTTTTCTTATCATCATCATAATTTCAGCCATAACACGCTCACTGATGCTGATGAACATAGACTTCCCCCAAAAAACGCCACAACGACCGGTCTAGCGCTGCTCTTTGCTATTACTACGGTTAGTAGGCGAATACACTACTAACTTACTCAGTGTACGTATCTACCAAGCTTCAATTTGCCGCCCTCTGAATTTGGCGCCCGGGGCACGGGCCCCGGCTAGCCCCCCCTAGATCCGGAGCTGGGTAGAATCATAGTGATCCAAGTTTAACTCAAACAACATTTTACTCACAATAGAGATTTTGGCGCGTAGACATAAAAACTCTTTCGTAGTGATCGAGGTGCTATTTAGTAGGTAGCATTTTCCTCAGGAAATCAATCTCTCCCGTGACAACTCATTAGTAAAGTTGTCTGGTGCCGTTACGTTATAGGCAGACTCTTAAGTATAGGCATACCTAATACTAGGTACTAAGGAGTAAATCTGTTCCACGCCAATAAAATAAAAAACCGGCCAAGTGCGAGTCGGACTCACGCACGAAGGGTTCCGTACCATTATCTAATATTATCTATACAACATTAGACACTAGGTATATTATGACCATTATTAAGAGCGAGAAAAAAACAGCAAAAAAATCATGTTTGTTGTATAGGAGCCCCCCTTAAATATTTATTTTATTCTGTTTTTAGTATTTGTTGTTATAGCGGCAACAGAAATACATTATCTGTGAAAATTTCAACTGTCTAGCTATCACGGTTCATGAGATACAGCCTGGAGACACACAGACAGACAGACAGACAGACAGACAGACAGACAGCGAATAGGGTTCCGTTTTTACCCTTTGGGTACGGAACCCTAAAACTGACGTGTACCTAAAGCTTCTGCTATTCGTTCATTAACGCACTTTCATACAATGGAACTGCAATAAGCTTAGGTACTACTAATTGTTGTAGTCGTGCACAAAAAGACATACAAAATTTAATATGAAAATATCGAACTCTTCACCTTGTTGTATGTTTTGTTGCTCGCTTTTATTGGCTTTGTTGGTTAATTAATTATAAGTAGCTGATATTATTTTCTCTATTTTCTACAAATTCCACGACCTATGTTGACCTCTCAAATGGCGCGCATCAAAAGATATGCGTAGGTACTTATGTGAATATGTTTGTGTCAATGAAATCACGTAAGGTCGATAGCGATAGTGGTCATCGTGTCATACAGATAGACAAACACTGAAGTCTCAGCATAAGGGTTTCGTTTTGAGATTTTCGCAAACAAACTTTAATCTGTCGGTACCACAAACTTTTAACTTTTTTTGTTGTACCTATAAACTAAAGAAAAACTAAATACCTTTATCGAACAGGTTGTTTTTACCGCAGTCCAATTCGGTCAGTAACCGGATGGAATTTTCTTAAAAAGAAATAAGTAGTACTTAGCTGTTTGATAACGTATTACCCATTTAGTTACAATACACGTACAAGGTTTGATAACGATATTAATTTACTTAAAACCTGATAAAATTAAATCAAACCAGAGAAATGATATTGCAAAATGCAATTGCAAAACAAATATAAGTACCTGACTAAGTAATTGTATTTTTAAATTAAATACAGTCACAATAACAAAACCTTCATCATGTTATAGCTTATATTGTTTGCTCAGTGCACAATAGAATAAATTAAATAGATTTGATTTGTATTTCTTAATGGACGGACTATTAAAAAGATTTTAGGTTGATGTCAACTAGAAATATTACTTCTTTTTAAAGTAATTCAATTTAGTTTCCTTTGCAGTAATGTGCCTAGTGCCGTGCAAGCTTCAAAAGATACTATAGAGCGTTTCACATAATAATCTTTCTTTCTTTTTATTTCATTTGTTAATAGGCTTGTGTTTGACCGCCATCTCGCCTGATGTTAAGCGATGATGCGGTCTACGATGGAGCACGCTTGCCTAGAAGAAACCGATTCACTCGTGACTTGAAGACACCCAGATTGTAACTGTCGGGGAACACCCACTCGGTCAGCGCATTCGACTGTTTGGCGGTTTTCACAATGAATGTGGAATCAAAGCGCTTCGTTCGGGTTTTTGGTATATCAACCATGAACCGATGGCGCTTTTTTGTGGCCGTCTGATAGAAAAAAGGGCAGAATGGAATTAGAGCATATCTGAACAGATCTGAAGCACACTCTCCGAAATGTATCCGATAAAAAACTGATAGACTAGCAAGCAACTTTGCGCCGATGCTCAGACTTAGGAGCTTGGTCTGAACAAGGGAGTCATTGCTGATGAGTTTCTTTGCACGCCTCTCAATGGACTCCAACGCCTCAAGCTGGAGGCGTAATATTTCCCTTCGATGCTATGTTGGCTGCCCTGAATGTCAATAGGTATATTGACATTCAGGGCAGACATTCAATAGGTATATCGCTTTTAACGGTGTTGGAAGGTTTTTTCGTACTAATTCACGTTCACCACTTTTTAGTGTCTTAACTAAGCGTTACTTTTACACACAAATCTACAAAAAACATAAAACGTTAAGACCTGGAAGACAGGAGTGACAGACCCAACACAGCGTCGAAGGGACTTGATAATTGTGTGGAACGCTCTATGCGTCCTGGCTTGATATATTAAAGAGGTTTTCGTTCCGTGACTGTACATTGTTATAACCAGCTTTATCGACATTTATATAAATGATTTTATTTATCAATATTGTTTTTATTAATTTTTTTGACGCTACGCTATAAGAGCTACGCTCCTGTCGGTACAGCACCTCCCATCTATCTCCTTTGAGAACCAATTCCTTGACCTCCCTATATTGAGTCGTGACCTTCACTTTTTCTTTTATTTGTGCTATGTCTTATCAATACATATTAACTATTCAATATTGTTAAGTATTTGAACGCCGTGCCGCTGACTGGCAAACAATAGATTTTCTATTACGTCTGGTGGCGTGGCGTTCAACGTGCTAAGGCCTTGGATTTTTTATAGCGGTTAATTGCACACATCCTCTTTCCTTGTATTGTAGTGTATGATCACTCTGTCCGTTGTGAGACAATTGTTCTTTAAGTATCTATTTTAAAAGCATTATTACAAAAAATGTGTAGATCTAAGTAAAAATAAGTATCTTTAAATAGCATAACATAAAGTCGTTTTTAATGTATATTTATTTATCCCCCTAAATCTTCCAACTAAACTACACACTGGATTTTAATGCGGGTTTCACCATTAGAGAATTTTATTCCGGAAGGTTCTACCTATACCCTCTTATTTATAAACGCCTCTTAATTTTAACTACAACTATCCTTGTCATTTATTATGTCAATGAATAGAGATGGCAATTGACTTAAAAACTATTTAATTTAATAATTGTTTAGGCGATAATGCGTTAATATTTAACTTAGATAAAGCACCAAAATCTCAATGTTTAGATATCATGACGTGAGTTATGTGACGTGCAAAGTCCTAGTACCTAAGTACCCAGTACCCACCTAGCGACGGGGTTGCTAGTACAAATAGGTACCAAAAAGAATAAAAAACGCTATTTATATCCGCTGATGGGTTTTTCAACTTGACATGGCAACGGCGAGCGCTGATGGTCCTTAAGTCGCACCCGAACTTTAAAATACAGCAACAGCACCTAAGAGCGCTCTCAAGTGGGATGCTTACACTGCGAGATAGATGGGCGTCTGGATTTAGAATTCGCTTAGATAACGCTTCAAACAATCATTAGAATCAAAAGACTCATTTTCATCTTCAATGGGTTGCAAGCAGGTACTTACTTGCAAGTACGATCAAGGTCATGTCATGAAATGTTTTCATGTTAGGTAATGTTAGTAAACATTTCTAAACAAAATTGTTAATAAATTTTTGGCTCATTCTAGCGTAGAGGTACGTTATGTTATAAATGTTTGTAAACATTTTCCATCAGTGTAGGAGCACTGAAAACATCTAACAATTCCTAACACAATGTTTGTTAGTAAATCAAACATTTTCTAACAGCAGTGTGGGAGCACCATATAATTTATAATATATGTATATGATTGCAGGTAAACAAAAGTTTACCTAATAACAAACAAAGAATTCCTCGTGGAAATTCCTTATGTTATGCTTGACATTTTGACTCATCTTCTGTTAATAATTTTATTTTGGTAGACAGCCTTTTAATAACGATGACCTTCAGTATATAATTTTACATCTAAAGCGTCGACTTTATTTTTTATATTCGATAAGGGCGCGATTCCATTATGCAAGTCTTGCATGCAAGTATGACGTCACACTTGCGTGCAAGTGATTTGGTTCGAACATTTCAGTTGCAAACTTGTTTGCAAGCTGTGGTTTCCACTATACAAATTGCACGTGTGACGTCATACTTGCATGCAAGACTTGCCTAATGGAATCGCGCCTTAACAGCAGGCGCAATAGCGCCAGTCTAGGCTTGAGCTTGACCGCTATTTCGCCTCTATTTCGCCGCGATGATGCGGTCTACAATGGAGCACGCTTGCCTAGGAGCGAAACCGATTCACTCGCGACTTGAAGACCCCTAGATGGTAACTATCGGATATCACCCACTCCGGCATTCCTATTATTAGATCGTGCAGATCCGAAGCACACAAAAAATAAAGATAAAAAATCGACAGACTAGCAACTAGACCTAATGACAGGTAGGTATAAAAAATAAATAGTTACCGTTTTCGCTTTTAACACTTGTTAAATTATTCTATTATGATGTGCATGAGCATACACAGTGCTAATTAATAACCATAATGTGTAGTGTTTAGTGTTATCATAAGAGAGAATTTGTAATTTACATTCCTACAATCATGTTTACCCACATACTTATCCATTATACTTACACTGTCATGCATTGTAAGTCTAGGAATGTCAATCTCCATCAGATTATTATGTAATCATTGATAACAGTGTACGGGATCGTGCATAGGTATACAAGGTGGCAGGTTAGACAGTGGAAATATTTAAAGGGGTCATTGTACTCATCATTATGAACAACTTTTACTATGGGACCAACCTTGAAATCGCGAAAAAAAAACAGCTGTTTGTTGAGTTATGTGAACATAAATGTATGGAACAGCTGATTTTTTTTTCGCGATTTCAGGGTTGATCTCATATTAAAAGTTGTTTATATTGATGAGTACAATGACCCCTTAAAATATTTCCACTGTCTTACCTGCCACCCTGTATAAGTCCTGCCAACCTACATCAAATAAATGACGTGAAGACAATGCAGAATAATAAAGGGCAAAAAGTAATTATAATAATTTAAGTCAATGATTCGCTATATTTTATTAAATTCTCAATTTCTTCCTCTTGATCAGTGATTTATTCGAAAACGTAAAAGTTTCAAAGTGAGTATTTTATTGGACGTGCAATATAAATCGCCTCCCTTCGTTGGCATTATAAAGATTACCCGACAAAATAGTCGGGCCGTCAAGCCCTTCCGTTCAATTTCGCAAATCGTGTTGTGCTGACGGTCGGTCGCTCTGACGTATCGCATTCCAGCCTTCAAATTTACTTCTGCTTGATGGCAAATTGGATTCTTTTACAAAGATTTTTTCGCTGGCTTATTTGGTGACATAGTCTAATCCAGGCTTTCTTAAAGTCTCTAAGTTCTCATGGACCCCCCATGGACCCCTTGAGGGTCCGTGATATGATTGCCACTGCCAGGGGTTCGCAGTCACTCAGCAGTTCACTCCTAACATAATTAAAATTATTTTATAGGAAAATTATGCAGTAATTCACGAATTTGTTTGATCGCTCGCTCGTATTAAAAATCACTGTAAACTATCCAATAAAAGTGATTTTTTTAATATGCTTTGTTTTTCGTTCGACATAAATTTTCTTCGACCTATCGAAGAAAATTTATGTCGAACAAAGAGTTTCAAAAATTCTACGGACCTAGGGGTCCCTAGAATTTTTGAAACTCTTAAAGTGGTCCGTGACTTCAAAAAGTTTAAGAACCACTGGTCTAATCTATTATCGCATCTTCTATTCAATGTAATAGGAACACTAGAAATAAGAACCTATAAATAAATAAATATTCTTGTCTAGTAATCATAACTATCCGAATCCTAACTAATATTATAAATGCGAAAGTAAGTTTGTTTGTTCATGAAATTTTTCATATACGTTTTCAGGGGTACAGAAAAGGTACCTTTAATCCAGGGATCCCGAGGAAAAGAACAATAACTTTCGACGGTCATAATTGCTTAAGACTGTTTAGGACGCTGAATGACGTGTATGTCACACGGATAAAGTCGCGGGCTAAGTGCTAGTGCTAGCATAAAATAATATCACGCCTGTATTTCCCAAAGGGTTAAGAAGAGGTGTATAGTACATCCACAAGTCACTATATTTAAGTCCCATGTAATATGGGGCAAGCCTATTGCCATCAACCGGACACAAATCCAGACTCCGGGCAACTACTGAGAATTTATTAATGGCAAACTAAAACTTTGCCCGACCCAGGGATCGAACTCAGTACCTCACGCTCACCAGTTGCGCTTGCGACCACTAGACCAAACGAGGCAGTCTAATAATAAAGGGGCGTCCATTAGTTACGTGAGGCCTCCCCCTCCCTCATTGGTGAGAAATCGTGAGATTTGGCTCGAACCCTATTTCATATGAGATTTTTCAAAATGAACATTTTTAGTATAAATACGTTAATCTATGCTTGATTGCGTTGGATTTATAAAAAAAAATGATAATTTGCCAAATTATTTTTATTACACCCTGTATTACGGGGAACTTCTACTTCCCCGTAATATGTATTATGGAAAAACCGTATAGGTACAAACTCCGTTATGGAAATATATAGAATTAATAACATAAATAATCTTAATCCTTTGTTTCATGATAAAATTTACGTGCCAATAAATTCACATAAAATAGTAATTAGGTAGGTATTAAGATAGTGCGATAAAAACAGATTTGGGAGTCATTATCCGCGAATTTAAGATAATTTATTTTGGAAAGTGATAGAGTAGCAATAAAAAGATGAGTATGTACATAGGCATTGTACATAATGTCTAACAGTGAATAAAGAAAGCGTCGCGATGCCATCATGTATGATAATAATAACATTATGTTATGTAATAGATGTATGTAACATATTATGTCATAGACCAATATAGATACTCTTTTCGTATTAGGAATTTGAATATAATATTCCATCATGATAATGTAATTGGTCCCATTTGATATATTTAAAAGTCAAACTTAACAGTGTAGATATGTGTTATTGTAAATAATATGATATTATTCATAACGCCCGGACTGCCCCGGCCTACTTGAAAAATGCCCATAATAGGCCGACAATCAAATAAAAAACTAAAAATATTTTTATTTTCATTGCAAATGGCGCCGAATTTCGGAGTAGGGTTACTAGGTCAAATTGCATATCATATGGAAGGACTTTATCTGCATATTTCAAAATATATTTTTGTTTTTTTCATGCCTTAAAGTTTTCGACATAATTATGATGGAAAATGTCTAAAAAATACATTTCCTCACCCCCTTACCTATCTCCGAAGTCTGTGTCAAATTCTGTGTCTGTGAAAAATCTGAAATAATTAGAGTTGATTGCAATTTACCTACATATTGCATAAAAATAAAACGATGTTCGTAACTAGCACAGTTTTTTAGAATTCATCAAAATTCCTTCATAAACAAACTTAGCGGTCCGTTTTTTTTTACTTTTATACGTACAAAAATAATACGGAACCCTCAGTCCTCGAGTAAAATTCGCACTTGGGTGGTTTTTTTTTCATGCTACCCTTAATAATTATATTATTTGTATCTCGGTTACTTTTCCCCTACGAATAATAAATTAATTAGCTTTTCCCTAACCTTGGTACAACTCTCCGATATGTAGTATCTACCAAGTAGGTACCTACCAATAACCGTGGTAGGTATCACTTAGGTTTTGAGTGCTTTTACTCTAACAGTGTCGTAATTCATCGAATCTGTTTTCAACTACATTGAACAAGTTGACCCAGGCCCGCTGCAAGCGCGCCCTTGCCTGTATTGCACAGGCCTCCACTAGTGCCGGACGGGGGTGGCCAGGTGTTCCCGGCCACTCCCATAGCCCCCCAGTTTGGGGGGCATGCGGGGCCCGCCAACTAGGCGGGCATACGCCGGGAGGGTTGTGGACGTCAAGGCTGTGCCGGTTCCCCATGACCCTCCCATCATGGCGATGCGGGAACACCGCTGAGTTTTAGTGGGTATACTGTCGTTCGGACAGGAGCCCCACATACCCCGTCTCGTCCCCCACGAGCGGGGATGCGTAAGTAGCATTTCTCAGCGAAAAAAAAAAAAAAAAAAAAAAGGCCCGCTGCAAGCGGGTGTGCAAGGAGTGCACCGCACACGGGCGGCACGTCCAGGGGGGTGATCGACCGATCGATCACGCAAAATTCACTTTTCTAAAAGCACGAAATAGCGCCTATATCAAAAACCCGAACGAAGCGCTTTGATTGATTCTACTTTCATGATGAAAACCGCAAAACCAACCGGAGAGGGTGTTCCCCGATAGTTACAATCTGGGTATCTTCAAGGCGACAGTGAATTCCTCAAAAAAAAAAAAGGGTCAGCGTAGTTAAAATAGGGGGCGGCATAATCGCTATTGCACACGGGCGCTCAAACACCAACGGCGGGCCTGTCGACCTATTTCTTTATCCATGGTTTTTAACTTTTACAGAAAGGAAATGACGGTCATCTCCTTCAAACCAATCTAACCAAGTAAAGGTGCCCAAAGTTCCTGGCTCGCTCTCCTAGCTTGATGTATTAGATGAGTGTTTACTCCATTTCAAATAACATAACACAAACCCTTTGACAGTTTGTTCAACCGATGTTGAAGCTCACAGCAATATTCATTGGCCAGACTATTCATTAATTACATTTCTCGTAAATACTCAGGCAAATAAAATTTAAAAAAAATCATGTCGCCCTGCCTTTAAAAGTTCGCGCAACTTCGTTAATATTTCATTAGGGCGTATGGTACCCTCAAAAAGATAAATTCCGTCGCCGTTGTGGTCCTACTACTCTTAAACTAACTTACATAAAAATCTAGAAAAAATATTATATATAATAAACATTGATATGTTACCTTTATTTCGAACTAATAAAAATATTGTAGCTTAAAAATTACTGTGAAAATAATTAAAAAAATATATTTAATTACTTTATTTAAAAAAAAAAAAATTGAAATGAGGTCGTTTTTAGATCTAAATTCGCTACTGCTCCTAAACTAAAGGTGATAATTTTTCGGTTTTTGCTGGAGAATATAGGCAATCCATTTATCGTGAATCGGAACTTGTCTCATTTCAAAATACGTTTTGTAGTATAAGCAGGAAATAATTTTGCGTGCGTCTTTGCGTCTCCGCGCAGATCAGCCACTATAGAAAAGGTCTTTAGCGTTACCACGCGCCTTTTGTTCACAGTAAATACATTTCAGTAGGTAGGTAGGTACATTAATTGCATTATTTCGGTTTGCCCGTCTCAAAATTGCATTAGGTGCAGACTTTGTGCTTATTCGCATCTGCGTTGACACTTTAACGTGGCTATGCTCTGGCTCCTTTGCAAATTATTAAAATGTTACGAGCGTCCTCTGTTTGCTAAGTCGATACTAGTTACAAATTATGTTTTAACTGTAACAAATTATGGTAAGTGTTTAATGGAGAATCTAATAAAATAGATAGAGAATAATAGACAAATAAGTTGTGACGAAGTATTTCTTCTTCATCATCATTTCATTATTTAGTACTGGACTGGCAACCTTTCACTACTGTACCCTGATCATGAGGTTTTTTGACGTATAGTATCGTTAACGTAAGCATATTTTGAATTGAAAATATACGTTAAAAACGTTTTAACGTATTCAGGGCAGTCAATATATCGTCGAAGGGACTCGCTCTCTCTACCTCTAGTCTTCTACAGCCAAAATTGTTGCGCTTAAATTAATGTACCTAAACAATGATTTATTAGACATCGGCTAATCGCGACAGTACGTCATAATAAAATAATAGCATTATCGCGCGATGGCGTGTTAAACGCTATAAATTTTAACTACTAGTACTTGAATAAATAATAATCTATTAATAACAAGGGACCTAATCAGTTTTGAATTGAGGGATTGCATGAATATTTTTTCTAGACTAAGTACCTATATTTTTGCTAAACAAGCAATGCCTAATTTATATCAGCCCTAATTATGTGCACTTAAGTGGCAGTGGGCAGGGTACATTGCTCGCAAAACAGGTGGCCGATGAGGTCGAAAGATTCTGAAGTGGCGACTGCGTACTAGAAGACTCAGCGTGGGTAGACCTCCCACAGGGTGGACCAATGCCTGGCACCCTAATTGCGTAACTTAGTTGCTATCACCATGGCATTGATTTTGACATCCATTACGTCGTATGTTTCTTAGTCCATGCTCCCGATATCTAGCTGAACGCCGCAATGGATGTTGTTGAACTGTCAAAATAAAAGCCATGGTGATAGAAATTGAGTTACGCAAGGGTGCTGGTGAAGATTGCAGGTATCCGCTGAATGCGAGAAACACAGGGCCAATGTAGCGATACTTAGGAGAGGCTTATGTCCAGCAGTGAACAACTTTCGGCTGAAATTATCATGATGATGATATTGCTTGATTCTTAGTTTTTATAAACCAAGAAAATCACAAATTTCGTCAAAGACTTTACGAAGAACAGGGAATTTAAATTAAAGAACCGATACAGTAGCTGCTTGGCTTTATCTGACGTTTATATTCTTAGTTATTTTTGAAAATACCCTCACCCTCGACGCATCCTCACTAGAACCTAATCTTATTGTTTTGTTTAGCCTCGCCACACATGGTTACAGCCACAAAACGCCGCCACCGCGAGCTGCGGACTACAGTTTTCATACATTTTATATGAACTCGCCGCACACGAGCCACTCGCGACAGCCACAAACGCCGCCACAAAACCCCGTCACAAACGCCGGCCCCGCCATACAACTTATACACAAACTTCTATCGACCACCGACCACAAGTGACTATCGCGCACTTCAGCTTCAGGTGGCGGCGTTTTTGGTTGTCGCGAGTGGCCCGTGTGCGGCGAGGCTAAAATAAGGAAAGCCAAAGTCGAGGACGTTTTTAAGAAGTAATTGAGAATATGAAGGTAGGTCGTAGTCACCATACTTGGTTGACGATTGGCCTCTCATTTTTTAATAGGCAGCATAGTTCTCATATTGTTTTGTCTTATTCTCCACTGCCAATCTTGAATAACAAGCTTTTTAATTTTAAATAACTTTTGTATGACCATTAACTTAAATTTCTTTATCATTGTACACTTTAGCGACAATAAAAACAATTTACCGCCTCGAGGGCTATATTTGCGTAGTACATTATAGTACAGTCACGGCCATTTTACGGGAACGACACGTATTATGTTGCATCCTGGTCCTTATGAAAGTTTAGAGGGCGATATCATGAACATCTCGACCCTCGTCACGTGCCAGACGCAACTGAAATGTACTGTGTCTGTCGGGCACCGTCTTCTGTTACAACCGCGTAGATTCATGTGTTTGAAACATCGCTGTTCGTAACTGTACATACCAGAATATTTTAACTTTGATGTAGTCTCTAAAGTTAGTTTTCAATTCTGTCATACGATACGAATGTAGGTAGTTATCTACACAAAATATTTTAAGTTTATATTGGCTAGATCAGTGGTTCTTAAACTTTTTGCAGCCACGGACCACTTTCAGAATTTAAAAATTTCCACGGACCCCTGTTTGTGAAGAAAATTTTGGGAAAAGAAAACAAAGCCTAAAATCATTAGGTACGAACAAACGGTCAAACAAAAGATGCGTGAATTATGTACTGCATAAGTTTGAGTGAACTGAGCGGCTACGGATCCCTGGCACTCGTGTCACGGACCCCCTAGGGGTCCGTGGACCCCACTTTAAGAAACCCTGGGCTAGATATAATTGAACAAATACTTGAAAATATATTGTAGGTTCCGTTTCCTAATGTAACCTTTAACTGAAAAAAAAAATGCTTTTGTGTTTGTTTACTTTATATAAAAATTTGGATGTTACCTAAACATAAACAAATGATAATAAACCTATACTTATACCTAATAAACATGTTGTGGGACACTGAACGCATATAGACGTAATAACAATAAAACTTCTATTGTGTCTATTGTGTCTCGTCTACTGTCCGGCAGTGTTCAATCTAAATAATACAATAATATACAGGGTGGCAGGTTAAACAGTGGAAATATTTTAAGGGGTCATTGTACTCATCATTATGAACAACTTTTACTATGGGACCAACTCAGAATTCGCGAAAAAAATATCAGCTGTTCCATACATTTTGTTGAGTTATGTGAACAGATGATTGAACAGATTATATATATATGTGAACAGTGTGTATGGAACAGATGATTTTTTTTTCGCAATTTCACGTTTGGTCCCATAGTAAAAGTTGTTCATAATTATGAGTACAATGACCCCTTAAAATATTTCCACTGTCTAACCTGCCACCCTGTATAGGTAATCAATGGCTGACAGACGAACACCGGTCATCGTGCTTGCGATTGGCACTAAGTAGTTACGTGTCACGAATGATAAGCAGTGACATGCATGCATCAACATCCAAATAAAATCAGAGATTAGCACGTAGGTACTCTCATTTTGTATCTATTTAAAAGTCTGTATGAAGAATAGTATTAAATTACTTTAGTAGTAAATAGTCGCTTACCTACTGCTTAAATATTTTTTGGTAGGTAGGTATTGTGACGGAGTCATCCTCTTTCATCATTTAGTGCTGGCAATCTTCCATTACTGGCCAGTAATGGAAGATTGCCACTTCATTCTTTACTTCATTCAGTCCACCCTTCCAGATTTGAACTTTAAATTTAAAAATTAGAACATCTCATATTTTATGCATTTATTTCATTGTTTCGTCACTTTTTGTCTGGTCTCCAAAGACATCGGTCGTGGACCGCTGAACCGCTTATCTGTTATAATATTACCAATTTATGAAGTGCTCAATGCTATAAGCAAACGTCTTTGACATATCATCCAAACATCCTAGAACCAAAAATACGAAGACATGAGACGTCCACCAACCCGCACTGGACCCGCGTGGTGGACTACGGCCCACTCCCTCTCACAGAGAGGAGGCCTGTGTCCCAGCAGTGGGAACATTATAGGCCGATTATGCTTATGCTATGCTGACTGGTAGTTCCAGAGATTAGCGCTTTCAAATAAACTCTTCAGCTTTATAATATTAGTATAGAGTGTACTGCCACGTTGATCTAGTGGTCGCAAGGGCGACTGCTGAGCGTGAGCTCCTGGGTTCGTTCCTCAGGTCGGGCAAAGTGTTACTGGGTTTTTCCATTAGCAAATTCTCAGTAACAGCTCGGAGTCTTGATTTTTGCCCGGTTGATGGCAATGGGCTGGCCCCTTATTACATTATACCCCAAGTATGTACTCAAACATAAATGGCGAAATGTGGATGTACTATGTACCTACATCTTTGCCCAACCCTTTGGGGACTACAGGCGTGATATTATATTATTACATAGGTACAATTTATATAGTTACCTTTTAAAGTGTCAAATAGATCAGCGAGTTATGGGATACCCGTGTTTCGGTAATTAGTGTCATTAATTTGTACGCTAAGTGATAAAATAAACAGGTATTATCGTTTTACATGCCACAGAACATAACACCCGACTACGGAAAACTTTAAATTATACGATCTGTGAAACTGTTTGTACGCAAATAATTTTAACTCGGAAACATTTTTACTAAGTCTTTCAGAATAGGTGTGATAAGCCGTTGTCAAACAGACGCCGATTCTATGGTGCCTCCGAAGAGAAAAAAAGAAAGAAAGTTTCCGAAAAACAAATGAAATTCCGGCGTAAGTTACCGGAAAAAAAAACAAAATATCCCGACAAAATGACTCATAATTAACAAACATACAAAAACTTCTTAAAAAAATACTAAATTACCGAAAAATATTTATTCCGACAAGAAAAGTTTTTTAACTCATATTAAGCTCGGCTACTGCCAAAAACGATCGGCAAAATCAGCATAGTAACCTAATTTAATTAACAATTTAAAATACAAATCCATCAACTCTCTTATAAGGGTCAAGGTTTTCAATAAAATATTATTTAAGCTTTTAAGCTGGTAGAATAGAATTATACTCAATTTGAAGTAGGTAAGTACTGATTTTTCTGAGTTTTCAGTAGGTATTTCGTTCGGTATTTTCCGTAAGTATTTTATTCGCACAAAAGTTTTCGGATTTCACATTTACTTTTCAGAGGTTTTCCCGATAAAAAATAAGCCTAATAAAAGAATTGAACTGGCACACAGTCTTACCAGACATTTTTTAACTTATCACATTTATGGCGGTACTTACAACCATTTCCCGTAACGAAAATCGAAAGAATGGAACGAAAGCTCTACTAGTACGATCATGGCTTGAATTCCATTAGGTATCTGGTGGACAGACTTTGCCGGCACAGCTGGCATTAGAGGCTTTGTTTCTAAATCGATCGGCGACTCGCTTGCATTCATCCTAATGGCACATGGAGCAAAACCTCATTTCTGGCTGGTACTAATGATCGGAATAGCGATATAATACGATAATACGGGCTCTATTCGCAATTATGCGGCTTTGTTGTTGCTTTCGATAATCCCACTGTTTTGTTTGTTACTATGTAAGCCTTTTTACTTTTAGAGTGTAGGTGCAAGTGAGCTGGTTTTTCACGTCTGCGTCTATAAAATAATCGCCATTAGGCGTCTAGATGCTTCGTCGCAGATTGATTAGATATATACAAAAAACTAGCCATAATTGCCATAGTCATAGGCAAAAATGACAATTATCTTTAGAGTATTGCAAACATGATTGCAATTTGCACTTTAATAATGAGGATTACATTACGAAACAACTCCTCGGCCTCGTATAGCCTGACAGCAGCTTCAAACATGATCCTCCCGTGACAAAGAATAATCGTGTAGCTGTGCACAATTGATTCAAGCAATAGGTATAATACTTTATACCCCATTTACGATCACATGAGGATCAGGACCATGGAACAGAAAAAACAAGGACAGAACTGTACTATGCGATTGCGATAAGAATAGGAACGTAAAATGACGTCGAACTGTCAACTATCACTTGAAAAGTAAGTCTTACAAGGAAAAAATATTTGCAAATCAATAACGTAACATTTTTTTTTTGCTTTATTTAACAGTCTTTCATTTATCATATCTATTGTAAATATTGTTATAGATTTTTTAATACAAAAAGCAGCTCTATTTTCACTAATTCTTATTTTGATCGCATAGTAAGTACCTAGTTGTTGCTAGAGTTTCACGTCACTAGTTTTGAAATTTAATCATCTAGATATCGAAATACTACTACTACATTAATTAAAAGCTCATTAAAACATTATATTATTATTACACCGCATTCAATTGAAGCGTGCTAAAATAATTTAGTTCAAATGCATTTAAACTAAATTATTCGTGCTCACGCGTATTGTAGGTAATCCGTTTTGAATTGCCAACCTGCCGTGCGATCTACACCTATAACACAGTAACGTGACTGACTGACAAACAACGCACAGCCTAAACCGTTGGACCTAGCGACCCATAGGACCTAGAGATCAGGGATGTTATGAATGTCATATTTTTCACATTCGCGAACGCGAATGTTCGGGATGCGAATGTGCGAATGCGAATGCGAATGCGAATGTTTGGGAAACACATTAAACAAAACAGTAAAGTTTTTTTTAAAGTAATTATTCTCACAAACATTGCAATTCGCGTGGTCTCGATCGATATCGATCGTAAAAAATCGCCATTTTTCACTTCTCTTTCCCGGTGCCGTGGGAAAGCTGTCTCAAAATAGCTCAACACAATTCTAAACTCACAAACTACCTACTTTTTTATTTACTTAAACTGACTGACTACACTAACAAACCAAACTAACTTGCTTAGTTAGTTTGCCTTGTTAGCAGCGAGAAAGAAACGCTTTCTATTGGCCGAATGAAACACGTTATGCCTGTCTGCGCCTTCTGCGCGTGCGAGGATCGACCAACCGTGCGAGCGCAGGACGAAACACAACACGAAAACGTTTACAAATTCAACCCATAAAGGAATGAAATGAAGGTTAAAAGATTGTATTTGTACAAATCTTATCTAGTCTACGGGAGCGAAGCCGCGAGGGCGAAAAGCTTGTTAAATACGAGTATATGGGTCGATGGCGTTGAGCTACACTATGACTGACGCATGAATGCCGTCTGTCGGTACAGGTCAACACAAATTTGCTATGGCTCTTTCACACACAACTGAAAGTTCCCATATTTTCAGAGCTTTAAAAGTTCCCATGATAAGTTGTTCGGAATTCTTCTCAAAGATGATAATTTAGGTACTTCATTAAAAAAACTGCCAAAACTGTAAAAATGTCTTTCAATAATGTCCTTTTAAAGATAATAGATCAATATAAATGTACATTCAAATATCATCTATTTATGTATGTACTCTAATCTCATTACATTCCATTGTTATACGAAGTCAGGCATCCGCAAAAAGTCGCCCAAGCTTATTCTCAAACAAAAGGCACTCGGTAAAGTTAACTGCACTCGTGTTGGGAACCAGTTATTGAATCGTAGGAAAGTGTAAGACCGCTGTTTAGCAAACATAGAGCCTGAACTCTGAACTACCGGGCAATTAGGAACTCGAGGAGTTTCCCCGACTTCAGTCCGAACTGGGGTCAAAACAATAATATATCTACCTGGTGAGTTTGCTCCACTAACTAACAACAAATAGTTTTTAGTGCTCGCTGTACTAACCTACAAATATACACCATTCAGAGTTTAGTTGTATAATGGTCTTTTATACAGAACGGGACGGGTCGTGACATCAACGTCACAATGAGTTTTCTTAACATGGATGACGGATGTATTTCATTACCAATATTTTGTATGTTTTGAATCGGATGTTATCGGTCTTATCGACGTTGTTTTATTCATGTCTTGGATTTGTGGTATGTAAATTAAACTGTGAAATGTATGTGCATACGAGGTAATTTGAGTAATTTTTGTTCAATTTTTTATTATTAGATACTTAGTTGTTATTAAAATGACGCGACGATATAGGTACATAACTTTTATCATTTACTAGCACTTTGCCTGAGACTTCTTTCGCGTGATATTTTTCAAGTTTAATCGACTACGAAAATTCTATAAAAAGTTAACAACAAGCGTTAACAAAAAGCGTTATCAATAAGGTTGGGCTTATGCCTAATGATATGAATATAATTATGATGTGTATGTTGAGTGTGACCAGTGAAAAATTAAAGGAAACTTGATGTTTCGTGTCCCACTAGACGTGAGCAGTAAAAAATAAAGGAACTAAATAACATTTTATATTTCCAAGGAAGGTACGGAACCCTCGGTGCGCGAGGCCTACTCGCATTTAACCGGTTTTTTTTGTTTTTCTCATCTATACCATAGTGTGGGGTGTCGTTGGATAGATCGTTGAAATAAATAGGTATTGCGGATGTGTGAAAATCATTTTTCGATTCTGTGATCCGTTTGCGAGATAGGTATTATGACTTATAGAGTAAACTCTAGTCGCGCGTCGGAGCTGATAAACAATTTTTTTCCGGGATAAAAAATAGCTAATAATCTCATGGATAATGTAGCTGTCTATTAGTAAAAAATAAATCAGAATCGGATCAGTAGTTCGGAAATGACCTTATACATACGAACTTACAAACTGACAAACTTAATCTTTATAAAGTATATTGAAACAGAACACAGTAAACATTATCTGACGTAGGCGTATAAACATAATATAATATAACAACAAAACTAGCGTAGAAAGTATAAACATATATATTCCTCCCCATTATTTGCTTACTAAAGAATATTCACAAAAATAAATAGCATATGGAAGTACACATAATAAGTAGAGTTTTCCTTTATGTTCGTGAGTAGAAACCCTGCGGTGTCGTAGGATTCAATTACCGAAGAAAATAAAATGCTAACAGACCCTCTCTTGTTTACCCGACGGCACGCATATTCATCTATAGCGAAGTTGACTCTAGCTAACTCCTGTTAGACGTTTTTAATGGAAAAACAATCAGCTCTTTAGAACTAAAGTCTGTTTCTAAGGTAGGCGGGAAAATGGACAGTGACCTTTGATCGTTCCTTAGGGATTTTGGCATTTACCCAGTTCTATTTTTAGATCTGTTTCACTACTGTCTTATCTTAAGAAAAAAATAAGACATGCAAATAGAGTAGGCACCTATCACTCTCGTTTAGAAAATAAATAATGTAATAACTATTATAAAACTGTATAAAAGCCATGTCTCTAAATTAAAGATATTCCAGAAAAAAAATACGATAAGGAATTGGGACGTTACCACGCCCAAAAATATGTTTTTAAATTTCTGTCTCTCTGTTCGTGCGCGCATCACGCAAAAAGTACTGAACAGATTTTGATGTAGTTTTCACAGTTTAGTAGCTTGAGAAATCTAAGCCACATTTTATCTAATTCCGGTAGGTAGAGATACAGCTTGACCTCTTCGTAGTACTAGCCACCCTAAACTAAGGAGATCATTTATAATGGTCAATATATTGCAGACCACGCGGACGGAGTCGCGGGCAAAATGCCTAGTAAGTTGTGTGCTGTACATACACAATTACAGAAAACAAATTAAGTTCCACTTAAAGTTCAACGAGCAGCGAAAATTTGTGTCTAATTTGTTACATTGCTTGCGAGAAAGCAACTCTTCGAATTTGTTTCTTACAATAAGGGACTCCACTTTTGTACCTACAAAAACATCTTCCACTTTCTTTAAATAACAATGGTATTGTTATTTCAGACATAACTTAGGGGTCGTTGTAATACATATTTGTTTTCCGCTAAAAGAAAGTATACAACTGCCCTCTTCGACATAGCTTTCTTAAAAGTGCTATTGTGTTCTATTTACCCGCGCATTCAAAATTTCTCGGTCGTAATTTTTTACGGACTCTTCACATTCCATAATGCTTGTTTATCTCTTGTTGAAAATACTCTAGTCTAGGAAATCCGTAGAATTTTAGTCATCATCGACTTTTAGATAACCTATGATGATGATTTATGATGTCATCCAAGTCGATTTGGGCTTTCGTGACTTTGTTTCTGCTTCTTACTTGACTTTGGTGTACCCTGAGAAGACTACTATAGCCAATTTAGGTCGCCACTAAGTGAGAAATCATCTCGAATCATCGCGTGCTCTCATCCATTGCGAAGATCCAGCCACCTTATGAAGTACCTAGGCCAGCAGTCTCACCCCACATTAACTTTGGCTACTACTACGAGGCGCGGTAGAACTGATATACGAATGCCTAACACTGAATATTATGTTTTTATTTTTAAACATGATAATAATTATAGCCAAAGCCATGTTAAACTTGAGTTATCTATAAGTACATACTAATATAACAAAGCTGAATGAAGAGTTTGTTTTTTTATTTGAACGCGCTAATCTCTAGAACTACTAATCCGATTCTTAAAATTCATTCACTAATGATTGAATGATTCACGAATGATGCTACATTATTTTTGAGTCCTAGATTTTATCCCGTAAAAATAAAAAGTTCCCTTGGGTCACGCGGATGATGTTGCAAACAAAGGGCTAGTTAAATATGTAAATAACTCTGAATAAACATTCGATTCTCATTTTAATCATAAGCAACACTCCACCAAAGTACGGCTTGAGTTAAATGGTAAACAAAATGCAGTCGGATGAAACATTGTTTGCAAATAAAACGTTTGAACCTTTGGAGAGAAGATTTCATGGCTGTAATTAAATTAAGTGCCTCCTTAGCGTAATCATTTGGGAATAAAGTACCTTTAAATGTTTTTATTAGCTACCTCTGCACCATATTTTCTTTTTTTATGGTCCTAAAGTTGATTTATATTTGAGAGTAAAATTAAGTTGTATTTAGTTGGGTTTGGATGAACTTAGCTTAATCAGTAGAGGTAGAAGTCGGGGAAGGCGGTGCCGTGGTACAACTTAAGAAAGACTTATGTCTTGCCGTGGATAGTTAATTGATGGATTAATCTTAAGGCTTTAAAACAAACAATCTATTAAAACAAAAGAACACATAAATTAATAATAATTAATAATAAAAACAGAAATATCTCAAGTAAATTTTTGCACTTACCTACAAATTAGTATTTAAACATTTTAAACTTTAACACGACCATAATTTGCTTCTGGGAAACTCATATTATGGTGCAAACTAGTAAATAATTTAATATCATACCAATTGTAACAATTACAGTAGTAATAAACTCCCAATTAAAATAAAAGTTACCATAAATAACTTACTTGAGCTTATAACATTTTACTGGAAGGCTTTTGATACGTCTGAAAAAGTGTATATTCAATAAATGAGTAGTTATTAATCATAAATAACCTGTGTTTTAATGTTGAATTGAAATTCAGATTTCATCAAAATCATTGAAAATATTATTTCATCTGCTCCGCACTAGAGTCACACAATGCTATCTTATTTTTTCAGGTATTTTCATGGAATTTTATTTTATTTTTCGAACATCACACCGCCCAGTGTTAAAACGGCAGCTTAAATTTGCATATTCAAATATCGCGTTTAAAAACACTTTTTCATCGGAATATATGTCCATAGGAAAACGTAGCGCGTTCGTGCGTTTGTGTCCGTACACAGTCGCGTTGACCAGCTGTCGTTTGTCGGTTATTGGACAACCTCTATCCTTCATCCGACATTTCTAAACCGATATATTTGACACACGATAAGCTCGGTTTTGTTCGTTGATGACGCGATCGTTTTCCGACGGGTGTTGAACTGAACACTTTTAGATCAAACGGACGGAAAATTGGATAGAACTGTTTCTTATTTCATGCGAATTTATCTAGTATACAGTTGATGATTCGTTAACACTTTTTCTTTATCCCTTTCTGTACGTTTTTATCGATATATAATTACCGTTTAAAAAGCAACCTATTATACATTTTATTTAACATAAATGAATGAAATGCTTATAGTAAAGCACGTACCTAATACGTATTTAATTATTTGAATAGCCGGTTTTATACCTTATTTAAAAACTATATCAATTCTAAAACTGATACAGTGATATATGATACAGAGACCGGCAAACATCTTGAAAAAAGACGTTGACTGCGCAACAGTTGATTTTTTGCATTTTGCATGAAAGCGTACGTGCGCCTTTCCCGAAACTCCCCTACTACCGACTACTACTAATTCCCTACTACACCGCTTTTGCTCAAGATGTTTGTCGGTCTCTGTCTGTCCTGTACAGAGTTAAATACCATTGTAAATTGTCAAAAAGGAATGGTAGGTAGGTACTTGCCATTCACCCTAGCTCCATCTTTCTCCGGAACAATGATGGCAAAACACGTATCGAAAAGAAAAAAAAAGAAATAACGATCAAAGAAGTTAATAAAACTTGAAAAGCACCCAGACAAGCAGGTTCACAACTAAAACCGGAACCTCCTTTGATCGCTGACCAACTTGTACGGTTTGTGTACTAAAAGACTTATTTTTATTGCCTCGCAATTTGTTGCCCATTGAAAGGCAGTGTTTGTTTTGAGTTTAACGGCTCCCGTTTCGTGCATTTAATATATTATGATTATGAACTATGTAGCTTGCAATTAAATACAGTGAAAAATGGAGGCACATTTATAAAAGCACGGTTGAAAATATTATATGATTTTTTGAGAGTAGGTAGTTTTAAATTTATTGTTTTATTTGATCGAGGTTTTTAATCTGAACACAGATTTTTCGGACTTTTTCCGATGTTACGGTGGAGATTGGTGCGTTTACGCTCCGTGGTTATCGTCAAGGGATTTTTTACTTCAGTGCTACAAATAACAAGCTAGGTTGAGGCGCTGTTTAAAATAAACAAAAGTATATATATTATATGTATATACCTAATAGGAATATGCTATTTGAATAAAAAAATCTATGACTTTGAAGTAAAGTGAGAATACAACGGTTTTGGCATAGAGTGACCTCAAATTTGTATGATTTCACTAATTGTATATTTCTAGAAACCATAAATGGATCCAATCTGCTAGATTGACGATGATTCTTTAAGAATAAAGTCTAGTCTCGACTGACTCCTAAAGCCAAATCGTGTACCATTCACTCGTGAATATTCAGTCTATAATGTTTAAACCTCGATCAACTAAGTTTCTATATTAATCTGTTGAGAGAGAAACTTCTTCTATTATACTATATGCTCTTAGAAGAGACCAAAGAGTTTATAGTATCATAGAAGTTGAAACTAGACCACATCAAATAGGCACTTAGATTAAACTGTGAACAGAAACATCTTATTTCCATTTCTAAATGTCCCAATGCCCTAACATTTAAGTGACAAGGTCAGGAATAAAACGTTTATAAACGTCATGTTTTTATGAATAAAGGGACGGACACATTATTGGACACGTCCGTACACCGCGGCTGACAGCCCCGACCATTTATGTGTGCACGGTTGTTTGGACGTCCGCCTGCTAGACTTTTATAGGACGTCTGAACGCTCAAGAACGGCCCAAGGTCACGTCCTCCGATAGTATACAGATTAATGTTTAATGTACTATTTAGATACAAAAAGGCCGCGGCTGTCAGCCACGACTTACGGACGTATTATGACCCAATGTGTTTGTCCCTTAAGGAAGTACCGTACTTAGTTCCAATGTTATATTATTTATGTTGCAGTGTTGCTATTAAAATAATAAAGTTAGTTAGGGTAGTTTTGTTGCGATACAAGACATGGGCTTCGAATGCCTATAGTGTGTGTGTCTGAAACTAAACTAAAACAATATTAGATTATTAAATAATAAATATACATTCAAGAGTTTTAAAAACTACTGACACTGGTGAGACTCAAACTTGCGCCCTCTGTCGAACCTGACAATGCTCTGACTTATGAGCTACCGTATCCCAACTTGCACGAGATTAAATTTTAAATCTCTTTCCAATTAGCCTCTTTATTCTTAAATATGTTTGAAATCATAAAAATATACACAATACAATATTATTTTACAGTATTCATTTACTTAGTACTTATAGGTACCTACTTTATTATCTTTTAGGAAAACAACACATTAAAAAAAATGATTTTTTTTTTAAATAAAGTCAGGTTTACACAAAACATTAACTTTATTTTGTCGTTAATGTTTTCTCTTCGCTCTCCAAATATATTTTATCGGAGGCAAGTTAAATGGCTTGTCAGTTTTTTATTGGATAAAGTTTTAATAAGACGAAACAATACTTCATGCAAACCGATACATAGATATCCACTTACCTTTTTGTTGTTCGTGACTTTCTAAGAATATTGTTAAACTGTAATAAATAAATAAGTGACTAGTAGGTAATATTATTTACGTGAAATTACCTTTTATTTTACGATTTGTCTGTCGCACTTTCACCTCTATCATACCTGTATCATATGAAAGGGCTTGATCTGCACATTTCAAAATATATTTTTATTTAATTTTATGTCTCACAGTTTTCGAAATAATGATGAAAAATGACTGAAAAAATACCATTCCCCCCCCCCCTTATCTCCGAAGTTTGCGGGGCGAAAAATCTGAAATAATTAGAGTTGATAGGAATTGACCCAAATATGGCACCAAAAATAAAACGATGTTCCTAACTAGTACAGTTTTTTCAAAATCATCAAAATTCTTTCACAAACAAACTTAGTTTTGCGGTCCGGTTTTTTTCACTTTATACGTCCAAAACTGATACGGAACCCTCGGTGCGCGAGTACGACTCGCACTTGGCCGGTTTTTATTTTTTAAATCATATACGATATTATTAAATGTACCTATACAACACTGTTTATTGTGAGCGTTAGCACTGAAGCCTACATCAAGATAAAAGGGTAAATAATGAACGTATCGTTATTAACCCTTCTATCTTGATGTAGGAATCTTCAGTAAATGTAGTACCTATGTTCGTACCAGTTAAATAAAATAGGTACCTAATCTCTGTACCATTCTATGTTTGATTTCAACCAATTAGCAACCTTAGCTCCGTTCGTATAAATATTGATTTTGGAAGACTGAATACGTTAATTTTGCCAATTAGGTTAATACTTACCTACGTAATTGCATTGGTACAATATTTGTACATTCATAACATAATTTTACGTTGTAAGGCTTCCGAATCAATAAAATTATTTTGCTGCTGGGTTCTGTTTTGGGTGGGAGGCGAGTTTTATTATTCTAATTTACTCTTTGCACCATGGAGCGTACGATTCTTTGACCATAGAAAAGGAAATTATATTTCGTATAGAAGAGAAACGGCTCTATGGCTACGGCTCCGAACGCGTTTAAAATTGTGCATATTAGCCTATAGTTTCGGGGTATCATGATACGCAAAGTTTCGCTTTATACGAAGCATTATTTATTGTTCTATACCTTAATCCCCGGGTTCCTAGCCTAGGGAGTTCCTACCCTCGAGGGTAAAGAAGATATTCTGCGGGGGTAATAAGAATGGCAATAGATAATTATAATTACCTACCTCTACATATTATAAAACTAAGTCCCTCCACCGCCTCGTCAAATGAGTTTTTCTAATATAGGTCATAGGGGTAACAAGATTGAAAAGGTTAGGAACCACTGCCTTAATCTAAGTAGCACCTAATAATTTGTAAATGCAAAAGCCGAAAATCATCATAGGTCAGATAATATTAGGAAAGGCTAGGATGATGAGGAAAAAAGAAATAACAGTTTATATCCTAAATGTAAAATACATTTCCAATAAAACTGTCAATCGTGACATATCGGGTGAAAATGTTTCGACGAAACACCAATCCATGATCGATCGCCTACACTCCTACAGGATGTTTTCAAAATATTAATGGTTGACATGTATCATGTAGATAGCCCACACCATGTAGCTCGGCCACACGAAATAAAACGCGTCATCGCCAGACACATTGCTGATACGGCACAAATCCGGTCATGTGCGAACGTTACCGGATAACAAAGCAGAGACTTTTAAAGCTTGCTGAGTTGTTTAAAAAATATGTATTTTACCGGTTATTGTAAATTTTCTGCTGAAATGAAACAAAGCTACGTAGCTGATAAATAAGTAACATGTTTGTTACTCTCATTTGTGGAGGAACGTCTACATTAATTGTTACATTCCGTTTCTTAGGTATTTATGTACACTCGACGCCATTGACGGTCGACCACTTTTCACCCTTATGTTCTTAGTAATAAGGGCGAAAAGTGGTCGACCGTCAATTGCGTCGAGTGTACCTACCTACGCGAAGGCCCGAAGGGTACACAATTAATGCAGGCGTTCTTACTTATTTATTTTGTGTTGTAGAAGCCTTTATCACTCTGGGTTTTTTTTTTATATTCAAACAGTATTTTCGCTTAATTCCAAATGTTAAAAAATAATGTATTATTCGAAAATAAACTCAATGGATATAAATTACGAGTATAAATTGGATACCTACTCTGTCCCTGTTTAGTTTTTTAAGCGGTAATAGTAGCCCAGTATTATGGAGTGAACTAGCAAGTAAGCTTATATTCAGCTTATTGTAATAAAATTCTAATTGACATTATTTGACACTTTATGGGCGGGTTGCTTCAAACCATCTGTATTCGTAAGTCAGTACGTTATCGTTAAGTCAGTATGAAATTGTCGTACAAGCCGCCATATTTGACGGTTACAGATACGTAACTGTAAGTTGAAACAACATGGCCTAAGTCAATGCTTTTATTTTTTTTTATTTAGGGGATTTTTTAAATTAAGTTCTTATAAGGCGCAGGCGTTTTCTAACTGACGACCTTTGAAAAGAAATGCCGAATCGCACTCAAAGGTAAAATACTATGGTGGCTATGATTGTGTGAGTATAACAATGTACCTAGGCTTTGTTTGTAATGGCATTAGTTGTGGAAATAAAAACCTGCTATATTGAGATCAGTCAAAGACATGTAACATATTGTCAGAGACTGTACTTTGAATGTGGTATTACAAGAATGTTGTATTTTGCGAATGTGATCTTTTGAGATTATGATATATTGAGAATATGATGTTATGAGATTATGATGTTTTGCGAATATCGTGTTTTGCGAATGTGGTGTTTTACGAATGTGGTCTTTTGAGAATATGATATTTAGCGACGGAGCGATTGATGTCAATAAAGAAGTTTATTAAACAAACATGTTCAAACACGAACACCTGTTCCAGATACACCTACATCCAATATCAGAAAATGTTTCAGTAATATCGCGTAATACCATAAGTTTTCCAAGTCAATATTATAATAGCATGTCTCTGAAGCAATCACCTTGACGGCAAGAACAATTTCCTTTTGTCAAGCTCCGCAGTCAACAGGGATGTGATTTCACGCTCCGTTTACGAGACATATCTACAAGTGCGGTTGAACACAACTAGTCATTTCGTGTAACATCTCATCATTGTATTTACTGGAGCATGGGCGATATTAGCTTTGACGTTTTGTTTTCTCTATAAGTATTGAAATGTTGAATTTTTTTTAATTGGACTGGTAGTTCCAGAGATTAGCGCGTTCATTTTAAATCGGATTTTTGGAAAAATATTTTATTTTACTCGGGCAGAAAATAAGATTTTGATATCAAATGTACCTAAAAGATCAAGGTAACTAGATATTTATTTAAATAATTTTCTTTGTTGCTTTTGTGTTTCTAATGGTATCAATTAAATAATTAAATAGGTATACCTACGGAGTCGTTTTCAAGCTTTAGATAGTAGGTAGCAGGTACTTAATTATACTCGTAATATTAACTACATTTCTGTAATGAATTAATAACTTACAAATACTAAAACAAAATTTTAATTATTTTGTCAATACCTACTTTATAGATGACCTTATCAAAGTTATACCTTTGGGACAATGATCTCTTGAAGTTGCGTACAAAATTATACATACAAGCTCAGAATACATACAAGCCGAAAGCTATTCGTTACTCAAAGATAGTTCAAAGAGGTGCTACACGACTTTTACAGGTCTACCGCTTAATCGAGTCGGCTTCCTGAGGTAGCTGCGCGGTGAACGAGGGGTGGTAGTTCACGTGACAGTGGGCTTGTGTCACAGAAATCTAAGATTTCTGTGGCTCGTGTAAATGAGACGCCACCACTATAGTAAGTATAACCTGTATAACTATGCCGCCACCGCGCCGCCTAAGCTGGGCCACACACCAGACGTACACTTGTGTTACGAGGACACTGGCAGACGCCCATAGAACACTGGGCTTCAGATTGTGTATGTCGGTACAGATATGAAATTAGTTTGGTGTGATCGAGTATTTCAAGAGTGTTTAAATTCATTTTTTATTTGTTTTTGTAAGTAATTGGGTTAAAGAGAAATCTTCGTATTTGTGACAGTGAGGTTAAGTATGGTGTGAATGATCCAATGAAGTACAGCCCGACTAATGAGTTCTCAATTCAAAGGTTTTAGTTGCTGTCGACATGATATTCTGCGGAAGCACGCGCCAGCCAGCATGCACCCGTATTTGTTTTATTGGTTTTTTCAAAATGTCAACGGCATAATCATTTTATCTCTTATTTATTTCGATTTTTGATTCCAATTCTTGATCTCTAAGATAAATTAGGCAAAGAACAATTAAAATATTTTTTTTATTTTTGGTTAAGTTTTTATTACTGTACCATATCAAGCCCAAAACCACCAACGTCCTTTTCGCGCCACATTTGAAACACATTTAAGCCCCCGTATATCTGCGCGCAAGCACGCATACAAGGACACAAACTGCACCCACTATCGTATCACAAGTGTATGTCTAGTGTGCGACCCGGCTAACTGTGTAGTGTACGCTACCGCGATGCGGCCGCGCCGCTGCGGATCCACGCTCCCGCCGCCTTATGTCGCACAGGCAGGATGGCGCGGTCAAACGCAAGCGTATTATTAAATTTAAAAAAATGTCGCGCAGCCCAATCACCAGTAACAATTATTATTTACCTAAAGAATAACTGTCACACCAACTGTCCTTTTCCCACACCGCGCAGCTACCTCAGGAACCGACACAGTTGAGCGATAGGCCTACAGCTTTACTCGTCAGGAAATTAATTAATCAGGAAGCCGGGTTTACTCAAATTCTTTTAAATAACAGGCTGTTTTATAATTAAAGCCTCCGGCACATTAACATGGATAATGATTATTACGCTTGATCATTTATCATTTTATGAAATCGCCCTCGTTTTAATAAAAATGTTTTAACGAATTAGGTACATCGTTTTAAACTTGTTTAATCCCACTACCCCACTAATACTACACATGCTAAAGTTTGTGTGTGTGTTTGTTACTCCTTTACGTTGAAACGGCTGGATGGATTTGGATAAAATTTGACAAAGAAGTAGCCTGGGACCTGGAAAAGCACATAGTCTTTTCATCTATTTCCACGCAGACGAATTTCCGGGAAACAGCGATCACAAAAACTTCGGACATCACTAATTATGGCCACTATTTTCTTTGACGTTCCTACGAGTTTTACTTTTAGTGTGCTGTCTCAAGCGCTACACATGCTTCGCAGCGCTGAGGACCCGCGTTTCATGTGCCAACAGCCTTATGACGATACAATACGTAATAAATATCGCACGTCATGTGACTTTTATGTACCTACATTGACATAAGGTTAGTTTTAAATGATAACGATTGAGGCGCGCTCGTGGATTGCAACAACCTCAGATCATAGAAACAAGGGAGATGTGCCAAGGCGCTATCGAGCTCGATGCCTGATTTTAAGCAAATTGCTCATACTAAAAACGTACGCGCTGGCGACGAACCAAACACGATCGATGGTATAAATACAGTGTTTTAGTTTAGTGCTAGTGTTGAGTGACAATTAATAGTGTTAGATTGAGGGTGTGCGGAATGTTTAATGCGTGGGAGATCTTTTTATTCACAAGGAGCGCTTAATTATGCGCGTAATTGTTTCGAAAAATGTACTAAAAGTGGCATCAGTTGTTCCCGTACTATAATTTGATATGATGGCATATCTCCTTGTTTCTATGATCTCAGGCAACAACTATATGTAACAATTAACGCAGCACCTCTGCGCTATAATTTCTATGAAATTGTGATATGACTTACATTTTACATTATTTTACAATAACTTATTAAGTAAAATACGTTGAGAAAGCGGGTAATGAACTTTTATTAGGTATTTGTACGTGTGTGGGGTACCCATTTAATGCAGGCATCTCTCTGTAACTGTATTTAGGAACATGGTATTTAACTCGTGATTATAAAAAGAACAAATTTTTTTTTTCTGTTATTAAAGTTCAATATTTATAGAATTTCCAAATAGATTAGGTACCGGCATTACCTAAAGATGATCGCAGATCGCGCATGTACATGTAGGTACATGTTTCACCGTGTTCATGTTTCATGTTTCATGTCACCGTCCAATAGACAATAGACAGCTGACAATACGTAATAGAGAATGGTCCAATTAGACGACGAGCATCGACTGATGAACCAATCGCCTGCAGCCTCGACGCCCCCCGTCTTCTTCATTCCGCCAAAGAGACCGAAAAACAGCTAGTGCGCAGGTGACGTTTGTGATCAAGACTGACGCCGGGACTTATGCCTGCATTAGTCTAACCTTTGACGTTTTAACAATAAATTATGAGTATTTATTTTGTAAAAAGGTTAAAAATAACGCTTTGACACGTCAAACAACGTTTTTAAACTAGATGTGGTCGGTGATGTCTCATTTAAGGTCCAGACAATTCTATATTAAGCTAAATTATGAAGAACCATGCAGGTTAATCTGAAATGGCCTTTAGAGGAAAGAGCCATACAGATTTGAGTGGTCCTGACCTGACTGTGCACGCACGTTCCGGCTATCGTGGTAGCTCAACCCTGACTTAAGGAGCTCAACGACCCGACGAACATAACATTTTATGCTACTGCTTCTATAATATACATATGTCACTGCAAGTGAGTGTCAGATAACCGAAGTTTAGGAGCACGCCTCGCCAGTGGCCAGTCAAATGTAAGATTACTTAGTAGTCTACCGAGGGTTCATTTCATATCGCTTCCGAGGTAGAACTAAGGTTGCTTTGCTTACCATATTTTGATGCTGGGACTAGATTTTATTGAAGTCCAATTATTAAGCGTCAAGATTAAATCGAACTTCGTAGCAAGCTCGGGTTATTCGTAGCAAATTTCGTAGCAAGACGACTTGCATACTACGAATATGATAAAATGCCTAAATCAAAACATTTAGCAAGGTTAAATAATGAATAGATATCTGGGAGACTTTTTTTTCTTATTTTCTCAGGGATACCACGTCTATCTAGATAAACTTGAAAAGTAACACATTATTAAAACTCAAAATTTCTTCCAAATCGTTAGAGCCGTTTGCGAGAAACAAATTTTTACTTATTATACAAGAATTGCTCGCTTAAGTAATAAGATTCGTAGCAAGCTACGATTATTCGTAGCAAGTGTCGTAGCAAAAACATAACAATCATATTAAAAAAATATAATTATAGGCATTGATGTCTTTAGTATTGTAGAACTGAAGGAGCGAAATTATAAGCGAGATAAATTCGACTGATTATGCGAGCGGGACACGATAGCTCAGTAGTTAGAGCAATGGTATGGTACGCGAATTATAGCTGGTTGGAGTACCGCTCGTTACAAAAATATACTAACAGTTTATAATGTTTAACGACTATAAAACTAACTAGAAATATTATACCAGTTCTGAGTACCTACTAAAAGTGATTGAACACAGCAGTCCAGGTAACTTTACCATAAAATGTGCGGCCTACATGCTATTGCTACACGCGCGGTTTACACGTAGGTACTGTGCGTTAGTCGTCGGAACCACGCACATACGGTAGTTCACATGAAACCTGCACAACATCCTGAGGCCCTAGACAAGTTGCTTTTCTGTTAACGTTCACGCCAAACGCTACGTCCAAAATGTATGGCAATGACATTACCTGCGGAAAAATCACGTGACTCACAAATGTCAATTCCATACATTTTGTCCGTAGCGTTTGGCGTGAACGCTAACAGAAAAGCAACTTGTCTAGGGCCTCTGAATTTGTACCATTTACAAAAACAAACAAGTAAAATAGTACTATATCAGCGGCACGTTATGATGGCGTTTTGACTCTGCTCATAAAGAACTATTGCTGTACTTTATTGTCAATAGTGACGCGTCACTATAAACTATAAAGTACAGCAATTGTTCTTTCAAAAATAGTTGTCAATTTTTACGAAACTTTATGAGCGGACAAACCTTAAAAACGCCGTCATAGCTATTGCCACTGATATAGCTTCCACAAATAAATTCAGACAAATGAATCCCACTTTCACACAACGATAGTTACCATTCATTTTCCATGAACTTCCATTGTATTTGTTTCGATTAATTAACAATATTTGCTTTCAATTTGTACCATCATTAGCGTAGAGCAATACGAATTTCAATCGAACTTGCTTGTTCATTTTGAATAGTGGTTATTAGGTCAATTTTAGACTAGAATTTGTAACTATTCATAGTGAAATTGATTTTCCTTTATAGCAGAATGCCAATCCAAAATAAAGTCAGTCTCGGCATCGTAAGTCATGATGGGCAGGGCGCACTGAACTTCACATATTGCTGTATAGGCGACGCGAAACCTTTACGTAATTTACCAAATGCTGCCCAACCCATCCTACCATAATTATCTAAATGTATGGAACAGCTGATTTTTTTTTCGCGATTTCAGGGTTAATCCCATAGTAAGAGTTGTTCATAATGATGAGTACAATGACCCCTTTAAATATTTCCATTGTCTAACCTGCCACCCTGTTATCCCACCCGGTTATCATTTTGTATTGTTAAAAACTTTTTTTTGTTTAGCACACACTGTCCCATTATTGGACAAAGGGCCTCCCCAAGTTTCTTCTTCCCTCAAACCAGCCGTCACGGTACGCATCCGATAAAAACGTTAAATAGTGTAAGGGGAATTTTCATTTGTAAATTTTCGATATTCATAATGTAATGTGTGTGGTGCCTAGAACGCGACGTATTCAAGATTGATGGTTCTACCGACATAACTTTTTTAAACAACATTAAAATGTGTGTAAACGGTATCACCATTTTTCCAATATTCTTTTAAGTTGATTACAAATTTATATACCCACCAAACAAAAATTCTTGAAATTTTATGATAGAAAATGTGTCAATAAGGCCCCTCGCCCACGGCGACTTTTTGTAGCGATGCTGTCGCGCGTTTAGTAAGCGCGCGACAGCATCGCTACAAAAAGTCGCTACTGACGCGTGTTAGTCGCATTTGCAACGCGCTACAATAGCGATGCCAACGCGCTACCAACGCCCTACTGCATTGCGACTGTATCGATGCAAACGTGCGACTTTGTCGGACGAATTCAGAACCGTTTTGTGTGCCGTTACTGAATCGCGTTTGCATCGCGTCAGAAGCGCGATAGTATCACGTTTGCTTCGGGACTGAATCTGGGCCCGTGGGCGAGAGCACACAGCTAGCAACCGCTTCGCGACTGTATCGATGCGGACACGCGACAGCATCGCTACTGCATCGCTACAAAAAGTCGCCGTGGGCGATGGCCCTAAACTCATTCGAAACTAATTTTAAGTCAGTGTCGTGGAGAGACGATTAGACGCGGCGACTTGATAGCTATTAAAACTAATTTGGATGCTTCTCGAAACTTATGATAATTATAGGAAACCTCCTTATCTATATACCAAATAGGCGTTTATATGTAGGATAAGTAGATAAGTTGAAGTTTACTTAATTAAGCTAAGTAGTGTTAGTTGCTGTCATTAACCGAACCCAACTTTTATAAAGTACCTACTTTCAAAATACTGTCTTGTACCTACTGTTCAATAAGTTATTACATCGGTAAGTTACAAAGTAGGTACGGTACTACTTAATTGAAAAACAGTTTATAGCAACACTGTGAAAGAATCTTAAGCTACAGATACTGACACACCATGCTGATACTGATGCTACCATTTTTATCGTTTATATTGCGCTGTACTTACTAGCGATTTTTAATTTCTCCTAAAATTCCTATGTAAACTAACTCATTGAACAGACTCTAGCCAATCACTCAGCCACTGCACCAAGCGTGCCGTAATTGAGGAAAATTAAGGAACAGGATTAAAACTCCCAAAGGCCAAGGCTCCAGAATATTAAAAAATAAGGGATTAATTAATTTTGTTGGTCTAGTGGTCGCAAGCGCTACTGCTGAGCGTGAGGTCCTGGGTTCGATCCTCGTATCGGCCATTGTTATTGGATTTTCCATTATGAAATTTTCAGTAGCAGCCCCTCAGATCATAGAAACAAGGAGATATGCCATCATAGCAAATTAGTACCGGAACAACTGATGCCACTTTTAGTACATTTTTCGACACAATTACGCGCATAATTAAGCGCTTCTTGTGAATAAAAAGGTCTCCCACGCATTAAACATTCCGCACACCCTCAATCTAACACTATTAATCGTCACTTAACACCAGCACTAAACTAAAACACTGTATTTATACCATCGATCATGTTCGGTTCATCGCCAGCGCGTACGTTTTTAATATGAGCAATTTGCTCAAAATCAGGCATCAAGCTCGATAGCGCCTTGGCACATCTCCCTTGTTTCTATGATCTGAGAGCAGCCCTAAGTCTGGATTTGTGCCCGGTTAATGGTAACAGGCTTGCCCCTTATTACATGGGACTCAAACATAACTGGCGAAAAGTGGAGTGTACTAATAGGTGCGCTCTGCCTTACCCTTCGGCGAATATAGGCGTGATGTTAGTTATGGTATTTTGATGACATTCACAGGATTATAATCGGCCGCTGAGAGTGTTTTCCTGACACTTGATTAATTTAGCACTAAACCTTTTTTTTTGTTTATTGTGTTATAATAAGAATTTTAGATAAATTAGTAGGTATACAGTAGGTATAGTGCCTAATTATAAACAATGAAAATGTTTTTAATCGTAAAATATTTTCCACTTCAACGTCTCGTCGCCCGTACATACGAACTGTCAGGAACGCATTCTCTCAGCGGCTAGACTGTAATATTAACTATTTACGATTTCAATGTAAAGTTAGCTGCAAAATGCTCCGCCATTTTCGTTGAAGTGTAAAAGAGAGTCGATCCTACAAATCTTGATTTATGGTGCATTTTTACACTCGTACTCTATACTTGTTTTTCAGCTAAAATGGCAAGCCACTGCTCGATACCTGAACTGCACTTTCAAATATTTTATCGAGAGACTTGGAGCACCTCTATTCCGCATTATCTTTTCTATTGGTTTGTTACATATAAAGCTTTGCATCGCCTTTGAAGCGTACCATTCATGGTCTGCAGATTCACTTTGACCGCTGAAGGATTACGGGGCCAATGGAGCCAATACATTCAACACTGACTTACTACGAATACCCTTCAATATGCAGTAGTTACGTTAGCACGACCACACAATGATTGGACGTTTTCATTGTCACAAAATTTAACATGCTGTGCATGCTAACGACTAGGTACTTACATACGTAATTATGTTTTGTTCGCAAACGCTCCATGCGTCAGTCAGTTGTCTAATTAATATAATAGAGACAAAAGCTCTCACGTTATACTAACAGCGAACAATATTTTGGAGTGTTTATTATAATGATGGTAAAGGAGGATGAGCAAATTCGTTGAAGCACCTATAGCAAATTAGCAACGAGTCTTTTAACGTTTGAAAGCTTTTTTATGTATTTTTTTTGCCGCCATAGTAACGACGAATCGAAATAAAAAGAGTTTTTCAATGACGTACCCATCATGTTGTATGCTATTGGACGTACTGTACAGACTTATTCATATATTTTTTATTTTATTTATTTGATAAAACAAACAATTCTACAATATCTATTACAGTAAAGAGTATATTTTATAAAGAAATACTTATCCTACATTTATATTAGGTAATTTAATTTAATGTGGTTATATTTGCAGGTTTTGAAACTCTTACACAATTTAGAGACGATTCTCATGGTTCACTTTAGACGTGAATCTTTATTTCCTACTTTGAGGTGCAGACAAGAAAGCACAGGGGAATACCAGATGAGATATATCTAGAAGCAGCGAGCGCGGCGTGCCTTGTCTAACGAGGCATAACCTCTAACTCAGCGTTTCCCAATTGCCGGGTCGCGACCCGGTACCGGGTCACGCAAATAAAATACCGGGTCGCAGAATTATCTCCTTGTTTTTTTATTCATACTCGTAAATGACCAAGACGCTTATTTTTATACACTAATAGGGTTAAAAAATCTTTTAGTGGGTCACGAATGGGAGGTATACAAATAACCGAGCCAGGGCAAAAACAAGATTGGGAAACGCTGCTCTAGCTCGTCGAGAGCCGATATTTTCGTACCTACAGTATTCAATTTCTAATATTTTCTAAGATTTCATAAAATAAATAAGTGCATCTTACCTGTAGTACAGTGTATAAAGACCTTGTTCATTGCCCATATTTGACAGGACTTGAGAAATGTCAAAATTTACGAAAATGAAATATACCAAATTTTCTATTATTTTACGTAGGTGATACGTATGTACGTGATATTGGCAAAATTGTGAATTAAATATTTTTACAAATGCCATAGGATCAAGAAATGAAGTTAAGTGACTGCATGTAAGTACCTATGGTAGTTGGAGACCCCCTTTCCCCGGAAACCCCGCACGATAACCTGCAAAACCTTCGCATTGAACGACTGTGAGGAGCATTTAACAACGAGATTGTGCCTTTAGTGTCTATGATACTTTTAATTGGTCTACACAGCGCATAACTTGTTACTTCTGGTCAACCACCACTGATTTTCTTTTCTGGGCAGGTGTATTGTCTGGGAAATGCCCCTTTTATATGTAAAGTGAGACACCAAAGTCGATTACCACTTAATTTTTTTTTAATAAATCGGAACAGATGTAACATAAAATTATGTAACATAAAATCTTGACTTGGTATGTACATAATTATAGCAGTTTAACGAATAATGTATCAAATTAGAAGTTTTTATAGTATAGTATAGAATAGTAACAGTCCTTACCAAGTTATGTCGTTCTCCGTACCCATTCGTTCTTCTTGAATCGATTAACAAACAACGGGCGATATTAAACGTTTGAGTCTAGTACCATAGAATGCATCGTAACTTAATCATTTCCGAATTCCGATTTGGACATTAAATCGGTGAATGTGCTTTATGGTGCTATCTCAGATCATAGAAACAACGAGATATGCCATCATAGCAAATTAGTACGGGAACAACTGTCGCCACTTTTAGTACATTTTTCAACACAATTAGGTACAAGCGCCCCTCGTGAATATAAAGATCTCCCACACATTAAAAATTCCGCACACCCTCAATCTCACACTGTTAATCGTCACTCAACACTAGAACTAAACTAAAACACTGTATTTATATCATCATTCGTGTTCGGTTCGTCGCCAGCGTGTACTTTTGTACTACGCCCAATGTGGGCAAATTAAAGCATCAAGCTCAATAGCGCCTTGGCACATCTCCCTTGTTTCTATGATCTGAGGATGCTATCAATATCACTTACGTCCATTTGCACTTAGCCTAAGCATCGTCTAAATCGATACTTAAAAGTAAGGCGTAAGTAATAATTTAATTTTATCATAGCAAATGAGTACGGGAACCGCTGTCACCGCTTTTAAAACAGTGTGCGTAACAACTATAAAAGCTCGTTTGTAAATATAGTATATATAATAAATTTCCCACACATTAAAAATACCGCACACTCTCAGTCTAATACTGTAAAGGTGGATCCAAACATTGCGAGGCATGCGCCGCGCACGGCGGCGGCGCTCATCGCATGTTTCGCAATTTGAGGACGTTCATATTCGTGGTGACTTGGTGAGGCACGTGCAAGTGTATCTATATCGAGCCATGCGTTGCGTTTGGATCCACCCTTATTCATAACTCCTCACTCACACTAAACTAAAACACTGTATATAAATCATGTATTCCGTTCGTTCCGTCGTGTCATATTCGCATTAGCGAAAAAGCTCTATAAAATAAAGAAAAAACTCAATAGGGCCATGACACACCTCCCTTGTTTCTATAAACGACATGCCATCATCATACCATCTGATTAAAAGCATGTTCATTGATTACTCATTACTCTACATTCTCCGCCACAAAGGTTATGAAACAACGTACTTATAAATATTAAATACCATAATAATGAACAATGTCTATTATTGATTTCGATAATGCGCTATAACCGCAGACGTTTTACCGGCAGCTCGTGGCGGCTCACATTACGTGCTGCCGTATCTAATATCGGAACTAATTACAAGAGATATTACCTAAAATCTGACAAGGGTGCTCGCAGATAAATAAAATTATAGTTGCGCTATCGATCGATCTGTGAGGTTAAGCTGCGCTTACCGTCGTCAATCCATGGAACCCATCCATGGATGGACCATTCTGACTATAGACAGACTGACCCGGTCTATGACAGTCGGAAGCCCGAAAGTCTGAAAACTGGTCTAACTTTAAAATGCCGCTACCTTCGGTAGTGTTGTGTTCCTGTGAAGGTCGCCAGAGCTTCTGAGGATGCGCTGTATTGACTGTGGGACCTGCTTGTCCCCTAAGCTGTCGGCACAGCAAATCCTCATTTTAAACGGTCCGCAACGCGCAGGTGATACTCGATGTTGCAAACGTTTCATAGGCTTTTTTTATTAAATAATAGGCTTGCGTTTGATCGCCATCTCGCCTGATGTTAAGCGATGATGCGGTCTACGATGGTCTACGATACCAAGGTCGTAGCTGTCGGGAAACACACACTCAGGCAGCGCATTCCACTGTTTGGCGAACATTGGCTACGGTATCTGCTTATCTACCATCAGGAGAGCTGTACGCCCGCCGATAACCACCATGTCGTATAAAAAGAAATACAAAGAGCCAGTTGTACAGTTTTCGGATTGACACTATCCACTAGATTAAATAAAAAAATATGAGAGCTTTTGTATGAAATTATCTGTCAAATAAGTTAAACGGTACTTATCCAGAGATGGTACCAGAAACCAGACGTATTGAGCATTAATGATTCAGAGGGCACAACTGAAATCTGAATTTTAATCTCTGCTGGAAAGCAAGTTAAGCTTTGAAGTGTCGCGTGAATATCAATGACAGCCGTCGCGACCAGTTAGAACTCTGTGTAATGTGTAATCTCACCAACTTGTTTAATCTATAAGTCGAAAGCAGTGTCGCTTTTCGTGTCCGTCTGTTTGTCCGCATAGTTCTTTTAAACTAGACACTGGATTTTAAAGCAGTTTTCATCACCATTTTCAGAGTAAAATATTCAAAAAAAAATAACGTTTTCAGAATTACGTTTTGTAGCATTCACCAGCAAATATTATTTAAACTTTATTTATTAACATAATTACACATATCTAACAAATAATTTACACGCTAAAAGAGATAAATATAAATAAAAGCAAATATTTATATAACCTGCTAATAAATTCTATGACCTACCTACAGATGTTTGTTGCTTAGAAAGAGAGTTGATGCATGTGAGCATTGTCTAAAACACCTAAACTGAGCACGAAAAGTAGATACGGTCCGTATAATATGGAACTGAACACTATGCAGTTGAGAGAAAGTTGGTATGAATGAACTAACAAACTTGTGGTTAGTTCTTGGCGCTCTGTGTACGATAACTTTATGTCATTACCCGCACTAACGAATGATTTTACTAAGTATTCTATTGGACGACACGTGCAATCATGTGTTGAGTTAGGTATTAGCGGGAAACCGGTGCAGTGCCGGCAGTCGCCTCCCCCTAAGGCCCCGGGCGGTTGGCCTGCTCGCCACTGGCGGGCAGGCCAACCGCCCGGGGCCTAGCTCTTGCAGAGGCCTCGTGCCCTCGCGCAACAACCTAAGTAGAAAATGACATCTTAACAACAAAAAAAATAAACTTTACATTTATTTATTTACTAAACTTACAATTTACAAATACTATTACACAAAGAACAAGGGCCTCACAAAGGTCTGCCGCCCCGGGGCTTCGCAATGGCTAAGGCCGCCGCTTCGGGAAACAACAGAATACCACGAGCTACGACCTTTATACACGAGTATACGTCCATGTTTTAATCATTTACATGCCAGTTATGAGCACTACGGGTACGCACCTCAACTTTTCAAAGGAAATTATCAATTAGACCGGTATTGTCTAGTCTAGGGTCCCCGGTGAAGGTGTACCTTATAAATTCCTTATGCTAATCGTCTTTCATTCTTCACATTCCATTCTCTGAAAATGATCAAACTACCTAAGCTAGGCTGCCTTAGAGTTTTATATGAGGCTAGTTTTTGCAAAAAATATTTCAAATTAAAATATTTGAACTTGACAATAACAAGCTTTCATGAAACGATGGTAAACGTAGTAATTGTTTTAACTTTCGAGATTTGTACACATGATTTAAAATTATATCGAGACTTTTTCGCGCACAGACATAATTAAAATATCAGTATTTTGGCTAATCTCCAAGTTTCGATCAAATTACATTGATTGTGGTTACGAAAGGCTCGAGGGCAGTCAAAATACTGACATTTTGATTATGTTAGTGCCCAAAAAAGTTCCGTTAAAATTGAAAATCGATAGAAAATGAAATCAGAATATTAAATAATAAATAATAAATTTATTTCACCAAAAATTAGACACACAGTTACAAAGCAAATAAACATGACTCAATTTCAAGACTAACGACTACTTCGTAACTTGATTTGGGAACCTCTGCATCCGAACTAGGTGGTAACCTGTATCTCGGAATACAGTCCATCCCCTTTAAAAGATTGTACAATTTAAAAGCCATTATGAATCCATTTTAGTGTAAAATTGCCACTGTGTGCTTAGGTATGTGGTGCTTTAGTCTTATGTCGAATATGTGCATGCATGTGAGTGAGTGGTGTATGTAAGGGTAAGTAGTGTATGAGGGAGTGGTGTATGAGGGTGTGTTGTGTGGTGTGTGTTTATGTGAGAGAAGTGAGTGTGCGATCGAGGTTATGTGATAGTAGCTACCAATATCGTGTTATGCTATTTGGGAATATTAAATATTTCCTCATTCAGATTACACAACTAAATCAATGAGTCAAAGCACTGAACAGCTAACTCTGCGACTGTTCTATGCATAGAATTCATTATAGACTCTACGGTTCCCACGTGAGATTCACGACGAGTGGCGAATCCTAGAACAAAGCGTTTCTAAGAGATTGTTCAGACCCCCCTCCACCCCCTACTTGTAGGTTTAACAAAGAAGTTTCGGCGCAAAGTTTTGGAAACTCCCCCCCTATTATTATGTACGATATTCATGACGTCTTTCAACTTTAACACAATACTAACAATAACTTGATAAAATCAGTGTTACCTGCTAAAAATACACGCCGCTTCGTTAAGTTGGTTTAAGTGCGATTTTAATCGTTAGGTGTTTATAATAACTTGTCATTTTTGAGCGATACGAAAATTATGTTGCTTTTTGGTGGAAGTAATATTGAGGATACCTAAACGTAGGTATCGTCGTTCAAGTTAAATTATATAATTTTATACAGGTATGAGAGGAGTGGTAGACTGGTGGCCCAGTGGTAGGGACTCCGATTTACAAGTCATAGGTCGTGGGTTCAAACCCCGGCAGGTGCATACTTTGTGCAGTTTGTTTCATCACCACTGCTCTAAAAACGGTGAAGGAAAATATCGTAAGAAAACGTTTGTAATGTCATAATACACACATCAAAAGTGTCTAGGGATCAAGCATTTTTATGCGGATTTCTTGAGATTGAGATGTGGCTTTGTAATAAATTTATGATTTTATAAATTTATATGGATCCTTTTTGGTGCATTTCATAATTTGAATCAGGAACTCTCAATCAAATTCGAGTAAAAGATGAAAATAAGCTGTCAATATTTTCCCTATAAAAACATACAACGCATTGAAGACATTATTAGTGCTACTGTTTCCCTACTACTGATTAAAACCAACGTTATTATGGAGCGGCGACGTCATTTAAGCAGGGAAGAAATGCTCAGAGCCGTGGGAATGATAGAAGCTGGTTCCCGGCAACGTACTGTAGCTTTAGCTCTGAATACAAGTCAGAGTGTTATCAGTCGACTTTGGACACGTTACCGAAGCACTGGTACCGTGGCTGAGCGCCATGGAGGACGGTATCGCTGCACCACACGGAGACAAGACCGATACATTCAAATCTTAACTCGAAGAGCTCCAACAATAACCGCCATGATGTTAGCCGTGAGGCTTCATCACTCTTCAGGGAACTTAATTAGCGACCAAACAGTCAGAAACCGCTTGCATGAAGTGAACCTTCATTCCCGAAGACCGCTACGGGTACCACCTATAGCAATGCACAATCGTAGGATTCGATATCAATGGGCTCTTGAACACAGAAATTGGGCAGAAGAACAATGGCGTTTCGTGTGCTTTTCTGATGAGTCTCGTTTTGGTATGAGACCGGATACAAGACGTATACGACACTGGAAAACCCCTGGACGCCAACAGCGATTAAAATCCTGCCAGGAAGTCCATCCTTATAGTGGTGGAACCATCATGGTATGGGCGGGTATTTGGATCGGCGGAAGAACTGAGTTGATTTGGATCAGAGGCAACCTCAACGCTCAAATTTATGCTGAGACGATTGTATCAGACGTCATCGTTCCTCTACAAGTGCAAATCGGTCCCTTATTTCAGTTAATGCATGATAATGCACGACCGCACACCGCAAGAGTTGTAAGACAGACTCTCGCCGCAGCTAACATCAATGTCCTGCCCTGGCCTGCTCAGTCGCCAGACTTGAACCCGATTGAGCATGCATGGGATATGCTACAGAGAAGAGCTCTGCCGAATATGGAGGGTATCCAGTCGCAAGAAGACCTTTTTTTGTTGTTGCAACGAACATGGGCGGCCATTCCACAGCGTGATTTGGATGAACTCATTTTGAGTATGCCAAACCGATGTTCTTGTGTTGTTAGTGTTCGCGGTAGAAACACGGATTATTAATTGTTTAAGTTACCCAATAAAATTTTAAAGAAAACTGTTATTTCAGTCTTTTTTTCGAACTTTAATGTTAGTGGTTCAAATGTCAAAAATCCCTTTATTAGGAAAATGGCAAATTTCTTTATTAATGCAAAGGTGACTTGGTTTATCGTTACTGTGACAAACGAAAACACTTTATTTGATGAATCCTTAAAGAAAATTTTAATTAATATCAATCAGGAGAAAAGTTATTGCAAAAATATATGTTGATCCCTAGATACTTTTGATGTGTGTATGTCAGCTTTTTACTTAATGTATATGAAAGTATATACCCACGGTAATAATAATGAAAAAAAACAAATTTTATTTTTTTGTGTCTGTCTGCTTGTTCCGGCTAATCTCCGAAACGGCAGAAGTGGATGGAAACGACCAAAAGTGATTACATTTGGTCGTTCTTATCCATGTCTACAGGTAAGTAAAATGTTTTCTACGAAACGCGCAAAAAGTGACTACAATTTGGCACAGGCATTGCGCCTTATTCTTGGAAAAGTCGTTAAGCCCCGTGACAATACATCACTCATAGCATTGGCACCAACTTGAAAGGAACTTGGCAAACTTAAATCGGGCAGAAGGGGAACTATCACACTGTTTTCGTACGCTCAGGTACAAAGCATGCAAAGTGTGTCATTAAAAAATGTTTCAGATAATATTTTGCACATGCCTAAGTAGGTACCTACTTGCAATGCACAATTGCAGATGTGAACTTGTTTTTTTTTATACAAAAAAATATTTTGTGTGTTGCCTTTGACTACAAACTCATATTACGCAATTATATGGTCATTCATGGTGCGCGCTTATCTAGAAGTACCCTATGCACTCGTGACTCACCTAGAACTAAGTCTGGGTGGCCACACACCACACACATACAAATTAAGTAGAGCAGTTATAGGTTTGAAGTAACCTTGACATAAACTATGAAACAAGCTCATTATTTTATCAGATCACAGTCATAACAACAACATTGTGCATAAAATTGTCCGTTCCGGATTATCGTAGACTGTGCTACGGCAATCGAGTTACGGCCGGTCTACGCCGTAGGCCGTAGCTTCTCATCGCTTTGTCGTAATTACCGTAGAACACGGCGATGCCATAGTAACGGTTGCGGCGATATTAAATTCATGTCCTGGCTGGGTAGAACAATAAGTACTTGGCGTTTGTATGGGTGCGCCAATTTAATGCAAAGACTGTTTCTAGATTCATGAAGATATGTAGATATAGTCTTTATACACTTCATCCCTATCTTTTATTATTTTTAATATTTTTATAGATTTTGAAAATGTATAAAAAGGTTGATATTATTTTTTTTTTGCTAAAAAGCATCTTTGTAACCTATAGATTTATCTCCTAAAATATGTGCCATTACTAAAGTAAGACCCTAAATACATATTTTGGTTTAAAATTCTTTATTTCTCAAAGATTACAAATCACTTACGAGGAGAAACAAAATTAAATTAATATAATAAAAAGATATGCGTTGACGGTATTCTAAAAATATTTCTTTTTCGTATGTAGGTAACTCAACAATTATAGTCTTGCTGCGATTACGGGCCATGCATTTGAGCAAAATATAAGGGACAGTTTACATGAAGTCTGTAATATTTATATTTTAAGTAAACAGCTACGTATTAAATTTTAATTTTAGTGGCGCCTTTGAAGATGTGTTGTTTCAATAATCTTTTGTATAAAATTTATTTCTTTACTCGAACAGATTTAAAATGTTAAAGTCAAACTGACTATCACTTCACGCTTAGCACACAAAATTCCCATACTGGAATATTCAAATTGTTCAGTGATTTAACGAAAAGTTTTCACATCCAGCTGTGGCTGAAAATTTCAAACATTTTTGTACTAAAGTTCCTATAACTATAGTTACAGTTGGGTTCAAGAATTACTGGCTATTTATGTTGGCTAGTTTTGTCCTTGTTTTGGGTTAAGCGTGTAAATAGCTTCGCGCTAACATTGTTTGCATCGTTAGCCCCAAGCACTCCGGAGTAAATAGAGGAGCTTTTTATTTTATAAACACGTAATAGATATAAAAATAATGCCGTGTACGTCGACTACAATTTTCTCGGTGTATTATTTCCTGTATGTATTACAGTTTTAATTAATTTAGTTTATAGAACACTGGTGCTTTAAATGTATCTTTATGTGTAATTAAATAATGTTCGTATTAGAAGGTATATCTAAATAAGGAAATGAATCGCGAAACCTTACGAGAACGAAGTCTGTATTGCTAGATTTACTAAGTAAACTGGAACATAGCTTAGCCGAAATTACTTTTTACTTACACATCTTAAGCCTAGTAGGTACCTACAAACTACATAATTTTATTGGCAATCGGTCTATTTAGTTTATGTTATCTCCAATCTGTTCACCATACGACACTGTTTGAATAAATTGCCAATCTAATCGTGTCGTCTGTAATAAGTTTTATGATTGTCTAAGTCCCTACTACAGCTTCAAATTTTATTTATGGCTTTAAAGAAGCCGCGCGTGAATAGGCGCTTCTGCCTATACTTTGTATGGCGCAAACAGTAATTAGTTTGCACTAAAGACGCCTTTACTAGGTTTATATTTTGACGGGTTACAAATACTCACTCGTAGTAATAGTAGTGCGGGTTTATGCGTTGGGTGATCTCTAGAAAACCCAATCTGGTGAAAATGCCAAAAATATTCTGACTAAAATTATGTAGCTAGTAAAAGTACTTAGAATAAAAGTGTGTTTGGAAAAAAACAGCCTACCATAAGTTAAAAGTTTATGTAAAACAAAAGTAAGCAAGAATAAATTAAGAAAAACGAAGTACCTAAGGAATAAGCTTGGGAACCTAAAAACACTGTTTTAATAATATTACTTAAACTTAATATAAACTCATCAAAACTAATAATAAACGTAAACAGTTACCGTACTTTTAAAAACCGTGTGTTTCGAAACAGAAAATATAAATCTACTTCGACAGACAAAGAATCAAAGGACCACATATATGTCAAAAATAGAATTACCTTTGAGAGAAACTGCTTCACCAATCAAATGATTTCCTTTATACTAGACCAAATACAAATTAATTCGAGGAAGGTAATATTTTTAAAGAGTCGAACGACAGCTGGTCAACGCGACTGTGTATGGACACAAACGCGCTACGTTTTCCTATGGACACAAACGCGCTACGTTTTCCTATGGACGTATATTCCGATGAAAAAGTGTTTTGTAAACGCGATATTTGAATATGCAAATTGACGCTTTCGTTTTAACACTGGGCGGTGTGATGTTCGAACAATACAATTTAATTCTGTAAAATACCTGAAAAAATAAGATAGCATTGCGTGAACCTACAGCGGACCAGGATAATTATAAGTAACAAAATACCTGACGAATCTATAAATAGTACCGTGACTGACTGACTGACAACGCACACCCTAGAGGTGCACTAAGGAGAGACTTTTGAAAATTCTTCCCCTGAAGAGGTGAAAAGGTATATGGTATATGGTTATAGTTTGTATAAAGAAAACAACAACATTGTTTTGTTTTCCGAGATCCACGCGGACGCGCGGGCTGTGTGGTCAAAAAATTAGAAATTCACTACACAGAGACCAATGCATTGAAATGTAAATTTACTACTCATTCATTAAATATAGAATAGGCTTTTGTAGGCAGCAATTCATTATGTTGACAGTTATTACAGAACAGATAATTAGGTTGTTCATTACAATAATTTCAATATTTAGTTATTGGAATGACAATTTCGTTACTCATGATCACGGGGAAAGTTTTATTGGGAATCTCTATTGGGAAATTCTCAATAGCAGCCTGAAGTCTAGATTCGTGTCCGGTTATTGGCAGTAGGCGGGCAAGCCTATTACCTATATGGGGCTTAGGCCGCGGCCGCACCGGTACGGCGATTGCGACACGACGGCGATTTCGTAAAAACAAACATATTATTATGTCGGTGGCATAATGCTTATATAGACATATGTTTATTTATGAGTTTGTTCGCCGTCGCATCGCAATCGCCGTACCGGTGCGGCCGCGGCCTTAAACATAACTGGTGAAATGTGGGTGTGTTGTGTGATGTTATCTACATAAATATAATAAAGCTGAAGTTTGTTTGAACGCGCTAATCTCTGGAACTACCAGTCGGATTTCAATATTCTTTTTGCATTTGATAGCCCAATTCTTGAGGAAGGTTATTAAACATCACGTTACGACATTTCGGCCCGTATTACAGAACGATGCTCGAGCACAGATCTCTGCTTGAGCATAGATTTAAAGCCATTTGATTGGTTGAAATCTATGCTCAAGCAGAGATCGATGCTCGACGATACTCGAGCACCGATCTCTGCTTGAGCATAGATTTTGGAATACGGGCCTTAGATTCCGAGCAAAAGAAAAACAGTCAGAAAATATTGCTAAGCGAAAACGAAGTAGGTATAGCGCGGCCGTTTTTTTTTAAATTAAACAGCGGGTGAGACCGTACAGCACAGTTAGTGTAATATAATATTATGGGTACCTTGATACTACAAAATTCGATAATGTAAATTAATTATACTTATAATAGGAGTAACGACAAAACCCATAAAGGATTGTCATGTTATTATGAGTAGGTATCTCATTAACAAATAAGCAGATCATTAAAGTAAATTTTATTATAATGACTAAAAGGTATTCCAAACTTCGTATCGCTGGTTCGTTTCGAACCCATTAAAGCAATGTATGGAGCCTGGGAGGGGTCTACGTACGCAATTAAGTATTATAGCTATACATGATACCTAGTAACCAGTTCCTATTTTCTATAATATTACTTCGTTGAATTGTAATTCATTCTTTTCTTTGTCAAGAAGAGCAACACAACACAAATATGGTGGATCAACAATCGACAAATAAGTGAAACGTCATTTTGACAACTGTTGTTATGTCAATGTCAGTCAAAATGGCAACATTCAATCCACCACGCGTGCGCACAACGACTCAAACGTCACGTCATAAAACAACACTGTCAAACTCAACTGTCATGACCGCCCTAAAAATAGGGGTGTACTATGCCAAATCGAATACCAAATAATCGAATATCAATTGATCGACCACTATAAGTCGAACATCTAAATACTCGAACGTTCTTAATATCGAATGGTTAATAAATCGAACATTCAAAATATCGTACACTCAATACATCGAGTGTTCAAAATATCGAATGATTGTTTGATCGAGCGTTCAAGGCATCGCATATTCATTCTATCGAAATATCAATACACTGAATACTTTTTATATAGAATACAAGAAAAACACAAAATTTACTAATAAATCACATTTTAATCTTTAATTATTATCTTTTACAGGTACATTTTAATATTTTGTGTGAATTGCGATTGCACGGAGGAACTCTAATAAATCCATGTTGTTTTTACTGTTTAATATTTTTTCAATCGCATTGTCATCTCTTTTGCCTCTTTTTTGTGGAGTAGGTCTTTCCAATCCCGCGTTTGCCTTTTCAATTGTCCTATTTGTTATAGCTTGCTCCTTAACTAAAAATTCTATGGTAGCATAAAGACCCCTTTTGTGCTTATCAAGCAACGTGTTCCATCTTCTGTGCCATCCTTCAATGTTCGTTCAGAAATATACTTGTTTTTAACGAAAGTTTATGTATTGTAATAAAATTATACATTTAATTTATCTATGATTAATTTTCAATATAATCATAATACTCTTCTATATAAAAAGTATTCAGTGTATTGATATTTCGATAGAATGAATATGCGATGCCTTGAACGCTCGATCAAACAATCATTCGATATTTTGAACACTCGATGTATTGAGTGATTATTAAGAACGTTGATTGATATATTAAAGCCGCGTCTCCTGCGACCTGTTTTCGTGTTCGACGAACATCGAACAGTGAACAGTGAACGAGAAAGGGGCGTGGTCTACGTGTTTTGACGAATAAAACACTCAAAACACGTAGACCACGCCCCTTTCTCGTTCACTGTTCACTGTTTGATGTTCGTCGAACACGAAAACATGTCGCAGGAGACGCGGCTTAAGAACGTTCGAGTATTTAGATGTTCGACTTATAGTGGTCGATCAATTGATATTCGATTATTTGGTATTCGATTTGGCATAGTACACCCAAAAATAGGGATATCATAGTGAAAAACTTCATCTCAAATAATTCTCTTACAATTGTAAGAGTACAAATTGTAAGAGAATTATTTGAGATGAAGTTTTTCACATAGGAGGAGGGAGATTTACATAAAAATATTATTAAATTCATTTGAAGAAGAGTCTTCAAATGAATTTAATAATATTTTTATGTAAATCTCCTATTTTTTTCCTATTTTTCTATGTGGCGTACGTATACCAGTTCCAGGCTGAAACATCTCCTTTATATTTAGAAGGGACTAGCAGGCTCTTTCCTTCTGGTGTTGTAAGTGTTGTAACATTTACATAGGCACCGGTAGCAATAATATGAATACATACTTACATCCTTACTTAATATTATAAATGCGAAATTAACTCTGTCTGTCTGTCGGTGTGTTACGCAATCACGCCTAAACTACTGAACCGATTCAAATGAAATTTGGTACAGACATAGTCTAGAGCCTTAGAAAGGACATACGCACGCAAAAAGGGCTGTAAAGGGTTGAAATAGGGGATGAAAGTTAGTATGGAAATCACGTCATTTTTAACGCTAGAAGCTTGAAACTTATTTTTGAGGTTTGGGGAGTAGGGTATGTGTAGGGTAGGTATAGGGTAGGTGTAGGGTAGGTGTAGGGTAGGTATAGGGTAGGTGTAGGGTAGGCGTAGGGTTGGTGTAAGGTAGGTGTAGGGTACGTGTAGTGTAGGGTAGGGTAGGTGTAGGGTAGGTAGGTGTAGGGTAGATCTAGAGTAGGTGTAGGGTAGGTGTAGGGTAAATATAGGGTAGGTGTAGGTAAGGTGTAGGGTAGGTGTAGGGTAGGTGTACTAAACTTTACCCGTGCGAAGCCCGGGCGGGTCAGCTAGTATCTACATAAATACGCAAGCTTAATAACCATACATACAAATACATAATACATTTATTCAGGTACACAGTCATAATTATAAGCATATACTTACGAATACCTAGCAATTAAATTAATACGGTCATCTATCAAGATAATTATAATAAATTACTCACATACCTACTTAGATATTACTTACCTAGATACATATACAGGGTGGCAGGTTTGACAGTGGAAATATTTTAAGGGGTCATTGTACCCATCATTATGAACAACTTTTACTATGGGACCGACCCTGAATTCATAATGATGGGTACAATGACCCCTTAAAATATTTCCACTGTCTAACCTGCCACCCTGTATACTCGTAATATACCATACATAAGCTCTCAAATCTGCAGCGCCTGTAAAAGGCTGCTAAGTTTTAAGTGCCTACTTAATTTAAGACCTTTGACTGTATAAATAGGTACTTAATTCGCAAATATTTTTTTGTTTTTGATTTTTAAACCGACAAAATTGCACAGCTTTGTAAATAATGTTTTTGTACGATTTGGGGGGGTCATGACTCCCACGATCCGCGGACCGCGCCTGGCGCAGGTAAGTATCTACTTATTGAATAAATAGAACGATATTTTCGATTATAGAAAGCCTATTTTAAATTTCCTATGATGCGACAACATCACTTCAAAGCGGAACACAGTAACCATTTCATATAAACTATGTCCACATTGTTAGTGTAGTCGGCGGAATCAATTTGACATCAAAAACCACTCATTGATTTCCAGCAGCGCATCGCGCTTTGGAAAATGGAGAGTTGGAAATGTATGGAATCGATTTGGTCTTTGTGGAAAATAAGTGCTGCAATGCTTTTCACGGAGACATTAGATTTAGAGGATTCCTATTTCAGAGAAAACAAAACAATATGGATTTTTTACGTGGATAACGCATTTTTTAAAAATAGCTAAGTAAGTAGGTATAGGTATCTACATTCGTTTAGATTTGCCAGCTATCTTCTGTCTTATATCCAAAGTTGACAGTAGGATCCGCTTTGGTACGCCAAGGACATCATCATACACACCACCAAATTATAGCATTAATTTATCGAAAATTTGCCTTTAAAGTAGGCGTAGATAGCTGCTATTATTCTGACAGCATATTAATTAAATAGGTTTCACTTTCAATACTGACCGACAATACCTACCTAGCTAGCCTATACCTACCTAGGTACCTATACGATTAAATTGGGTTCCTTTTGTGACTTTGTTACACGCGCTATCAAAGTACTAGCTCTTGCAACTATAAGGGCGCATTCAGGTAGAAAGCAGGCAGTCCGCGCCGATTTAACAGCGCTTGTCGTAACCGTCCCTAGCAGAGCGCCTGACATGCGCGCCGCGACAAAATTTTGTCGACGCTTTTATCGGGCATTTGTCTCGTATTAGCACGAGTAAGAGCGAGACAAAAAAGTCGACAAAATTTGTCGCGGCGCGCATGTTAGCCCTGCAGGACGTAGTCAGCGCAGGCAGTATAGGTACCGAGTCTCCATACATTGCCAAGCCCAGCGTCGATAAGCCCCGATGAGTTCCGACAGGTTCCGATCTACCTACTCCTCCTCCTACTCCTACCTACAATATTATTAAGGGCTAAGTAGTGTAGTTATGTTAATATTATCGCCCGCATGGAGCATTAAAGCATAACTTAGCTTTATAGTTCAGCAGCGCCGCTTTCGATCTCAAATAGACCTTTCTAGCAAACGTTAAAACGTAGATACCTACCTATATTTAAAAAAGTTTCCTACTCAGTCAAAATAGGTACCTTCTACATAAACTACATTAGAAATGAGACACAACTCAGTCTCACTACACAAAGTCTACGTAAAGAGTACTACCTATATTAACTGTGACCTTAGGTATACATACAGTACTTAGCTACCTACGCATATACCTACTCAACAGTGAAACATCAAAGCTTTTAGAAGTAAAAAATCATTTATTCAATCAAAACCAGTGTATAAATTAAATATAAAATGGTCCCAAAACTAGGCTAAGCCTGTATCTTGGGCACCTTACTTATAACAATTATAAAGGTAGGTAAAATTCTGACACCGACGACAGCGACCGACGCCAGATGCAGGCAGAATGTACCTTCATACAATCTCAAGAGTAGGTATCTACCTATAGGAACCACTAGTGTCTCTTCAGTCAGTCGGCAACAGTCTGCAGCTGCAGTCGGTCGCCCTCACCTGTCGGAATTGTACTTTAATGGTACAAAGTTGGACGATAGGAGAATGAACGTATAACTTTACTTATTTAACATCTCTGGGAATAAGCTGGATTTCAACATTTCTCGGTTTAACGTTAAGTGCATGTTTATCGAACGTTAATTTTGTATTTCCTTGGTTCGATTTAACTGTAAAGTGTCGTAGAACGTGTACTACTCCAGCCAATACTTGCAATTTGGCATACCTGGCACCTATACATGTCCTGTTACCCATCCCAAATGGCATATAAATGTCATCGTTGAATTTCCTCTCCTTAGAAAAGCGCTCCGGGTCAAATACCTCTGGTTCTGAATAGAGTTGTGGATCATGATGTATTTCGTAAATCGGAGTAAACATTTTTGTCCCTTTCTCTACTTTGATATTGCCAACGGGTAGCACAGTGTCTTGAACGCATCGTCTAGTCAAATATCCAATAGGAGGGAACAATCGCATCGCCTCACTTAGCACCTTATCTACATATTCCATTTCACAAACGACGTCGTATGTTACCTTGCTGTTGTATTTCTCAAAATGCTCGTCTATTTCTTGATGAACTTTTTCTAATATGTCCGGGTGGCTACCGAGTAGAGTTAACGTTGAGAATATGGCATTGGCGCAAGGTTCAACACCAGCTGAGAAAAAGAAAAAAGCCTGTGCGGATAATAAGCCAGTCGTGGGTTCCATTTCGTAGCCTGTTGCTCGATCCTTCATGGCGCCGTTTTTCTGTAGATTGATACAAATATCAGCAAAGTCGTGCCTCTTGACGTTCTCCTGTTTCCTCCGTTTAAGAACTTCGCCTATAGCTCCAACGAAAAATTCCTCGTGCTCTTTAAACAATTTTAGTCGTAACATGTTAAATATCCTTGGGCTAAGGTTGAACAACATGAAGTTCATATTATTCTTGAAACCTGATAAAGAAATATTTTTGGCAAGCTTGAGGAAAGGTGAATCAAAAGTTGATTCTGATCCCATGCCGAAGATCGCGGCACAAAAAGCGGCATTGCAGTACATCATGGCCGAGTCGAAGAAATTACTTCTCCATGTCTTAGGGTTGTCTTTTAAATAAATCACAAAGTCTTGGGCGCTTTTGTCCATAATGTAATACATGTTCTTTAACTTGCTTGCCGTGAACAATGGCGTCATATTTTTCCTCATCAACTTCCATCTAGGGCCATCCATGAAGGTGATATTATCAGATAATTGGTCACTATCGACGGGTTCGATTCCTCTGTTGTGGAAAGATTGAAAGTCACCAGATAAAACTTGCTGCACGTTTTTCGCATCTATGACGTATAACGCAGGTGTTAAAAATTGACCGATGCCTACAGCTGGCTCATCTCTATATTCTTTATACAGCTGACTGAAGACCTCGAACAATGCACGTTTTGATACGAGATAATCCCAAAACGGTCCCGCCACTTTATTCTTGCTGTAAAATTTCACACCACGTTTCTTCCAATAGTTTTCATTGTGTCTTCCTGTTAAGTGCCATGCTAATATTACAGCAATTCCTATTAAAATTATTGGTAGGAACATTTTCACTTGTTGAACGCGAGTTACCTAATGTAGAATAATAATCACTGTGAACTTTTCGGTTTCATAAATAAACTATGAGTGTAAATATAAATATTTTACTCTCGTAATTTATACTCAACTCAGTCATTATTTGTAAACAACACGGAATGATTATTCACCGTTACTTGGCAGATTTTGCATTTTTAGATTTGGGGTTCTTATCATTCGTTTGTTGTTAAGAGCTTGAGACAATCACCATTACACAACAGATTTTGTATTTCCTCTTTTGCGGTCTTTGCGTATTATTAGTGATCGAAGGGTTCTTATCAGTCATATTTTGTTATTGAGAAGTTGAGACAATCATCATAACGCAGCAGTTTTATCTGTTTTGCGTTTAGCTGACTCGCTGTTAGTAAACAAAAATTTTAAAATTCGTAGATTGCTTCATTTTTAGGGTTCCGTACCTCAAGAGGAAAAACGGAACCCTTATAGGATTACTTTGTTGTTCGTCTGTCACTGTCAACAAGACCCTTACAGGTGGATGCATCTGCTCATAGATGGCGCTATTGCATATATACTATTTCCACGGCTCCGTTCGCGTGCAATTTTTTTAAGGTAAGTAGCCTACCTAAATAGCTTACATAGCTCTCTGCCCAGTTTCATAAAAATCAGTTCTAATAGGTAACCCTCCCGAATCGCACATCAAAAGGCTCGCAAGCTGCATACATACGTGGATTACATAGTGCAAATCTGTTCTGATTCTGCAGCGCGCATGCAGCGCATTTGCCGTATGTATGCATCCTAATATTTTCGCATTTGTATTTATATATTTATTTATATATATATATATTTGCATACCTACTTGGAATGACAGCTGTACGTCTGTATTTCTGACAATCGTCAGGTAGTCCTGACGATTGTCAGAAATACTCGTATGGCAAGCGATAGCGTAGCACGCGGTCTCCAAAGCACGGATTTTTTAATCATTATTAGTAGGTACTAAAATTATCGCCGTCTCGCCTTGTGTGTAATAAAGAAAGGGAATAATGAAATCAAAGCATTTTGGTTGTCCTCGTCTATCTATATTTCCATAGAATTAATCTTATCTACTTAAATAGTAGTATCTTCACTGTAAAAAGCAGTATCCTCAGCATGTATTTCTAATACAACACATATTGTAAAAATAATAATTATAATCGATACATACAAAAATAAAAAAATGATCCAACTAAGACTTAAGTATGCACATGTAACGTAGACAAACTTAGTAATACCATTTTGAGATTATTCCATGTTGACAATACTTATGCAGATTCAATTGTTTTCCTCGATATCCTGTAGAAATAAAAAATATTAAGTCAATGATGTTGTCTAGAGCTAATTTTTTTTCATAAGCGTTGTGGCCATGCGGAAAATAGGATATAATCGTGCAAAGTACCTATCTAAAATTGACAAATTATAAATTACATAAATTCATTATGGAGCAAACCCACGGCATACAGTGGGCTGAAAATCGAGTTTCGTAGACAGAAATTAATTGGCGAATATGTTTATTTTCTTTATCTGTAGGTAAATATACATAATGCCTATACATAAATATTGTATGACTCCTCGAAATCAACCAACATGTTTGCTGATTCGCTTGATGACTCCAGAAATAAAGGTGCGGTCTCTTCTCCATAAAAAAAACAAGGTACAGTGTATTCCCGCAGATTGTTCCAAAAACTATAACACTGAACTTCTCTGATTTTTTTGTGATATCTAGTCATTAATAATATAACTACACTAAATAGCAATACACATAGCATCACATTCACTTTTCTATCCTGGATCAACGAAAAACTAGGAAATAGGTAGGAAATCTTAAATATTGGCGATAAACCAAAGACAGTTTCAGGCAACCATTGTTGTTTACATAATACGGTAGTGGACTACTATTAAAAAAGTACAAATAAATTATTTTATTCCAAAGAAGGAATAGGTAGTAATAACAAAAAAGTAAAAAAAAAAAAATATCACAAAATGGAAAACATAGACGCTTTTAAAGTTTTTGGAGGGAGTATCGCTCCGTCTTTGTCGCGCGAAGCGGACATAGGTGGTGTTACGTCACTTATCATGCATGCCGTCCGTGTCTAGCAAATCATTTTAAAACGCTTATGACTTTGCCAATTTTGTAGATGTTTCATCGGTTTTTTTGGTGTTAATTATCTTTCTTCAAATAGTTTACAGATTCACAATAAAAAAAAAATAGTCCGGTACCGTATTAGAATAAGCTGGCGGAATACACTTTAGATGCCATACCACAAGCAAAAAAAGTAAATGACTGAATCTACGACTACCACACACTACTTAAGAGGAAACGCGGTCAGCAAGACATTTGAAGAATAGCTTTGAACAGAAATCTATTGCTGTCGCGCTGTGCCCGAACTACCGAATACAGCGCGAAGAGACATCTGCAGCTAGGACTGATTATACCCGTGTAAAATAGACAAAATCATAATTTCGTATTCCTCTGTTTTCTCCTCCAAAACTGGACCGATTTTAATATTTTGTTTCAAGGATAATATCAGAAGGATGCGGGCTATGTCTGTATGTTTATTTTTATTTTTATAATCGTTTAATGCTAACGGCGTTAATTTATGAGAAAAATCAAAACATAGAAACTTGGCAAGGGTAGACATAAATTGTATGGCATAAAAATATTTGCTCTAGTACCGTCACCCAGGGTAAAACAGGGGAATACGTTGTATGGACTAAACGCGTTTCCTCTCAATACCAAACAAGTGTAGAACTTACAGTAGGATCACAGTCGGCGCAATGCCACGAGTACCCGCGTTTCTTGGGATTCTTGTTCAGTGGCGGCTCTAAACACGTGAAGTGGTACCTTTTCGAGCATTCATCGCACCTACACAAAGACACAGTTTAAACTATCAACTACTGCTAAAATTAATAAGGTTACTCATTATTACAGATAGACGGTGAGGGCCGGTGCAAGTTTATTTTCGACTTTATTTCAACGTACGTAACGTTGATATTTCTTTGGTAGTGAAAATCACGTTGCGTTGCTCTTTGCCAGGTCTGCGCCGGCCCCGACGGTCTTATGTATGTATGTAATCATCAGTCACAACTTTCATTACCTTTTAAAAATACTTTGCACTAAACTAAAACTTTTACTACATCGTGAGTAATTTTACAGATACAAATCTCATATAAACAAACTCCCTGAACCGGAACAAGTAGGTAAAGATCAGATCACAGAAACAAGGAGATATGTTATTATAGCAAATTAGTAAGGGGACCGAATCGAACCCGCATCTAATAGCGCAAAAGCCAATCAACCACTGCGCCAAACGAGTTGTCAACTATCACTTTCATTCAAATATAACTTTAATTCATTCATCAATTCATTGTTAGAAAAGGTACTTATGTAGACACACGGCAGTGTTCCAGCCAAGTTCGGAAAAGAAAAGGGCGATGCACTACCCGACATATTTGTTTGTGACTTGTTTTTATTTTATTTTGGCAAATCATAAACATCCTCAGAAGGATTTTATTTTTATGCGATATTTATGATTTTTCCAAAAGTGGCATCCATTGCAAAATATTTTAGCAAATAAAGAATGCATTGTCCTTTCCTTAGTCCAAGTTTTTTTATGGACCCTTATGTTATTACTTTTTCCTCATAAAATATAACCTCTGCTCCACCTGCATTAATGTTTAACGCTTGTGTCCAGATGTGCCTTAATGGGTAACTCCCATCCACCCCGGTCGTCCCGTCCCGTGGATGGGAGTTACCCCGCCTTTATCACACCTTCGCCGCGAAACCGCAGTACAGTCCGCCTGACTTATCCATTTTACGACAAGCGAAACAGAAGATGAGCTGCCTGTTTTAACGTACAGATTTGATTATGCTTCTTTCTCTTTCCCGGGTGATTATGCGCATCTGCTCGGAAGCCACTTACACCTCCGCGATTATTAACTTAATTCATTTAGCGGTTTCGCATCATTATTTTCGCGGCGGAGGTGTGATACATAGGCGTTAATGTCAATTATATTGTCGTTAGTAAATTGACGTGTTTAAGTGTTGGCCAGATCAGCAGTGGTGTTTTAATGCGTTAATATATAAGAAGCAGGTGGAGCAGGAGCATTACTCGCAATACTGTTTAACTCATGGTATGAGTGACGTAGCTCACCGTACGAGGTTGGCGTAGTCCCCGGGCTGCAGACACACGTCGCAGTGCGTTAAGGGCGAGGGCGCGGCGGCCGCGCCGCTATTGTTCACCCCAGACCCGCCGCGACGAGACCTCTCAGTACGATTTCTCTGTATAAAAACATGATAATTTCTTTACTTTTAACATAACGTAATATCACGCCTCTATTCTCCGATAGGTTAGGCAGAGGGCACTGTTTTACAGCCTGGCCACGACCTTGCCGCTATCAGCGGTCGCTATCGCCGCGCCGCTTACCGCTAAGCCAAAAGTCGTGGCCGGGCCATTAGGATGTTTACATCTCATGTAATAGACTCGATCCCGCCTATTGCCATTAGCCGGGCACAGATTCCCGGCTGCTACTGAAAATGATTTCCTATTGGAATATCCAATAAGTGTTTCCCGACCCGGGGATCGAACCTAAATTGTTAATAAACAATGAATTAATTAAAACAATAATTGGGTGGCTGCATTTCATTATCATTTATTTAATAGGACATTGGTGATAGACTGAATTTCCGTGTTGCAATCTAAGTATGATGCATCACTGGATTTAATTAAACGCGAATCAATCATTAGAAAGCCGATAGGCCTTCATAGATTAGATTTAACATTGTCACTTGATTAAAAAATCAACATCATCATCATCAGTGATTTTAGATTATAAGTAGGTAGACTTGTTTCTAAGTCCACTTTCTTGAAGATTATTTCAAGGAGAATCAGTTTAAAATATCTCTTCAATAATCACAAAAATACCAAAAAAAATACATACTCAGTTATAGAAAGTTTACCTTGGGTTTAGGCTCAACCAGTTCAGCTGGTTTATCCTCCACAGTTTTAAGCTTGCGTGAAAATTTACATAAACAAAATTATCACAAACGATTTGTTATATTTATCATGCAGAGCAAACTATTATTTGATCGTTTAGGACCAAAGCAGACCAGCTCCTTTCAGCAACGGCGATCGACGATTTTTGCAACTGCATCGATGCTTTATCGCGACTTTCTGCGTTCGATCACTGTATCGAAATCGCGCGATTTAGCGATTGTTTCGATGCTGCATCGTATTTTCTCAACTTTCTGCATTTAGTCGCTACATCGAGCTTCCGAAATGTGTTTCGATCGCCGCGACTGGCGTTTGTATATGTGGGAATAGGAGCGTTCGGCATCAAGCTTCCAAAAAGCGACTAAATCGCCGATTTCCGATGCTAAAATTAGCTAGTCTGCTTGAGCCATTTGAAGAGTTAATAATTTGTAAGCACAAGTTTTAATGGGCAGTGCAAATGATGGTCGTTTTACGCGATCAAATCTGCGCGTCATGTGATTTTTATGCACATTGACATAAAGTTTTGTTTTGCATACTTTCAGCGCGTTGTTTCTTTTGCACTCACCATTGCTGCGTCGGGAGTTCCCGAAGCTACTTCTGCTTCTGGCGGTGCTGGCGGTGGCTGCTTAGCAGCTTCGTGATCCACATGCTGCTCGTTAATTATTAATAAATATTCACTGTTATTATTATTAAAAAGCCGTGAAAATACTGTGTATGTGTGAGGTCACCGTTAATTTTCCGCTTTGAGGTATTAGGTAAATATAGACTACCAGACAAGGTACTAAAACCGTCCCTTGATTCAGAACTTTTCGATGGGAAATCGAATCGTTTCCATACCTGCACCCTAATTACGTAACTCAATTGCTATCACCATGGTATCTATTTTGACATCCATTACGCCGTATGTTTCTAAATCAGTGTTCCCGTAACTAGCTCAAAGACGCAATGGATGTTGTCAAAATGAAAGCCATGGCGAAAGAAATTGAGTTTCGCAATTAGGCTGCTGGTTAGACGAGAATAAACTTACGACAAGTGGACAATCGACACGACTATTGGTTATTGTAAAGTGACAAAATATTTACCAATAATTTATTATAAAAAAAAATCAAACCACAAATACGTAAAGAATCAGGGGACGGGCCCAGTATTTTCATATTAGGTAGCAGTGGCGAAGGGTCCCTACAATACAAATCCTACCGGCTTCCCTTTGAAAAATAGCACAGGCAGTATTGCCTACTTCTATGAATTAGCTTTTGGTAAACCAGGTAAGCGTTTGTAGCCCGGCTTACCTCTTACAAAAACTGACCCTTCGCCACTGTTAGGTAGTCAATATTATGGGGAAGTGCGCAACTAACGGAAGTTTAACTGACATTAACAGATGTTTTAGCCTGTATAATCAATATGAATATTACCTTGGACAACTTTTTCATAACTGCAGGTGGGGGGCCATCGTTGCTGTCCGTGGGTACGTAGAACATCTGCGTGTCCAGCGACCCGTCTGGCTTTGGAATAGGCTTTATCTACAACAAAGGAGAAAGGGAAAAAAAATCATAAGTATTCTTGCATAGATTTCTCTTATACTGCGGCTACATTATCGGGATTCGGTAAATGTTCGCAATGTCGCGACAAGTATGGGTAAGTAGTTCGTCTAATCGCGATGTATTCGGGTGAACTGGAATGCCTATCGCGGTACTGTCGGTAAATTGGTGGGCATCAACAGGCTCGAACATCATACGCGCGGAATGCGATCTGATGATGACCGAACACAAACCGACCGTTTTTATCGCGACAACCCGACACACGACACGCGAGCCAAAGCGAAATAGAGATAAATGCTTTAATTACCTTGATAGTAATTCTAGGATGTGGAGGATCAGGATTTTCCATATCTTGCGTCTTCTTCTTCCTTTTGTGTTTGTGCGATTTCGACGGCGACCGCAACAGGTCCGGGGAATACCTAGACCTATGCTTTTCTTTCCTGCGCTTCCTATTAGCTTTATACGTCGCTATATCCGACGATAAATTCGCTAATGTACTTTCTATAGAGCTCTCGATAGCTTTGCTGTCTCTTTCTTTGCCTTCAACAAGAAGAGATGAGAATGATAAATTCTGTGGTACAAAGCTGTCTTCTCGTTTGCTAGACGCAACGTTGGTGGAAGCGTTTGAGTTTTCATTGTGAGAGTCGTTCGGACTATCGGCGACGATTGGTGTTATCGACATCAATGGAGTGTTCGTCAACGTGGGTGACGTGAAGCTGCGCTTATGTATCTTCTTGCAAGTAGAATCACCCTCCCCAGCAGACACAGGGGCATGATCTCTTTGCTTAGACTTCTTGATTTTCTTCTCCTTTCTCAGTTTGAGTTCGGAGCTCTCATTACCGTCGCTACTGAATTCAAACGGCTTGATCGTCACTTTGATTGGAGATACACTTTCAGAGGTGACTAATTTAGATGATTTCTCCACTTTGTGATATTTCTCGGAGCCCGGTTTTGGTGGAGACGATGGGCTGTGTGGCTCGGTGATGATGGCGCCGTCTTTACTGTAGCGGATCCGAGATCGGCGTGGTATCTTCTTCTCCAGCAACTCGGGTTCAGAATCGGAGGTCTTGTCGCACTCCGAGCATTGCCTGCGAAACATTTGAGTCAGTACATGGGAGTAGGTATGTTAAACATGCGCGTTACAGAAAATTAATTTAATTATATAAATTAATGTTTTTAAAGAAATTGTTGTATCTGTCTTTGTCGGACCACGCAAACTGCAGTGTTCCGTGGCAAGGAGTATTTTAGGTTTCCGACCGCAAATATAAGTTATTTTTGCAGATGGTTAACCCAAAACTGAAAATAGCTGATACTTTTAAATGTATCTTGTTCAAACCAATTTTAATCAAAAATGTTTACAGGTGCTACATGTCTTTTTTCATATTTTTAATAATGCGGCGCGCGGTTGGAAAGTTAGAGGGGGAGGCACATTGTTAACGACTTTCGGAGCTCAATGTCACCAAATATTCACCTAAATAAAAAGTCACATAAAAGCAAGGTTCCCAGTTTGACTAGAAACCCTAAAAATGGAATGGTGTGAATGATTTGCACGATACGATATTTGCACGATAATGGACACAATAATGTTTGTCGGATTAATCCGACTTTTACGGTCGGTTGCAGAAAGATAATTAAATTTTAAAGGAGACTTTAATTTCTATCGTTAAAGTCTCCTTTAAAACTTAATGACCTTTTCTGCAACTCATTGTTAGGATGTTAATCGGTGTAAAAACAAAATTTAAATTTGAAGTAAATTGCCACCATAGGGGAATAAATGTGAGAGGGGCCCTAAATCCCATCATACACTCAATGGGCAGAAGGACTTGTGGAATAAGGTCATGTTGCAAGAATATTCAAATTCATACATTATTCTAAAAATATAATACATAATGCAATTGTTCATCAGCTGATACGATAAAACTGTTGTTACTATACGCGACAAATAGTAGAGGCACATATAATGTATGTGCACGATCATACCATCCGTAGAGCTTGCTCTTCTTGGGCGGGCGCTGCAGCGGCGGCTTGAGGCAGTGCAGGTGGTAGTGCTGGCGGCACGTGACGGCACAATACGCGATATAGTAGTGTCAGATATAATGTGCACGATCATACCATCCGTAGAGCTTGCTCTTCTTGGGCGGGCGCTGCAGCGGCGGCTTGAGGCAGTGCAGGTGGTAGTGCTGGCGGCACGTGACGGCACAATACGCGATATAGTAGTGTCAGATATAATGTGCACGATCATACCATCCGTAGAGCTTGCTCTTCTTGGGCGGGCGCTGCAGCGGCGGCTTGAGGCAGTGCAGGTGGTAGTGCTGGCGGCACGTGACGGCACAATACGCGATATAGTAGTGTCAGATATAATGTGCACGATCATACCATCCGTAGAGCTTGCTCTTCTTGGGCGGGCGCTGCAGCGGCGGCTTGAGGCAGTGCAGGTGGTAGTGCTGGCGGCACGTGACGGCACAATACGCGATATAGTAGTGTCAGATATAATGTGCACGATCATACCATCCGTAGAGCTTGCTCTTCTTGGGCGGGCGCTGCAGCGGCGGCTTGAGGCAGTGCAGGTGGTAGTGCTGGCGGCACGTGACGGTACAATACGCGATATAGTAGTGTCAGATATAATGTGCACGATCATACCATCCGTAGAGCTTGCTCTTCTTGGGCGGGCGCTGCAGCGGCGGCTTGAGGCAGTGCAGGTGGTAGTGCTGGCGGCACGTGACGGTACAATACGCGATATAGTAGTGTCAGATATAATGTGCACGATCATACCATCCGTAGAGCTTGCTCTTCTTGGGCGGGCGCTGCAGCGGCGGCTTGAGGCAGTGCAGGTGGTAGTGCTGGCGGCACGTGACGGTACAATACGCGATATAGTAGTGTCAGATATAATGTGCACGATCATACCATCCGTAGAGCTTGCTCTTCTTGGGCGGGCGCTGCAGCGGCGGCTTGAGGCAGTGCAGGTGGTAGTGCTGGCGGCACGTGACGGTACAATACGCGATATAGTAGTGTCAGATATAATGTGCACGATCATACCATCCGTAGAGCTTGCTCTTCTTGGGCGGGCGCTGCAGCGGCGGCTTGAGGCAGTGCAGGTGGTAGTGCTGGCGGCACGTGACGGTACAATACGCGATATAGTAGTGTCAGATATAATGTGCACGATCATACCATCCGTAGAGCTTGCTCTTCTTGGGCGGGCGCTGCAGCGGCGGCTTGAGGCAGTGCAGGTGGTAGTGCTGGCGGCACGTGACGGTACAATACGCGATATAGTAGTGTCAGATATAATGTGCACGATCATACCATCCGTAGAGCTTGCTCTTCTTGGGCGGGCGCTGCAGCGGCGGCTTGAGGCAGTGCAGGTGGTAGTGCTGGCGGCACGTGACGGTACAATACGCGATATAGTAGTGTCAGATATAATGTGCACGATCATACCATCCGTAGAGCTTGCTCTTCTTGGGCGGGCGCTGCAGCGGCGGCTTGAGGCAGTGCAGGTGGTAGTGCTGGCGGCACGTGACGGTACAATACGCGATATAGTAGTGTCAGATATAATGTGCACGATCATACCATCCGTAGAGCTTGCTCTTCTTGGGCGGGCGCTGCAGCGGCGGCTTGAGGCAGTGCAGGTGGTAGTGCTGGCGGCACGTGACGGTACAATACGCGATATAGTAGTGTCAGATATAATGTGCACGATCATACCATCCGTAGAGCTTGCTCTTCTTGGGCGGGCGCTGCAGCGGCGGCTTGAGGCAGTGCAGGTGGTAGTGCTGGCGGCACGTGACGGTACAATACGCGATATAGTAGTGTCAGATATAATGTGCACGATCATACCATCCGTAGAGCTTGCTCTTCTTGGGCGGGCGCTGCAGCGGCGGCTTGAGGCAGTGCAGGTGGTAGTGCTGGCGGCACGTGTCGCACGCCGCCATGAGGTGGCGCTCCGAGCTGCGCGCGCACGCCGCGCACTCGCGCCCCGCCAGCGGCCCGCCTGCGGCTGACGCAACCACGCACTTAGCGCCCGCTACTCACTACCCGCTACCCACTACCCACTACTCGCTACTCACTCTACTACACTGTAGATTTAGGGCGCCTTCAAATTTGCCACAAAGTACCGCGCGGAGGCAACGAAACTGCAGCGCTGCGGCCGCGCTTCTTTGTAAATCCATATAAATATAAAACGCGCAACTGCAGCGCTACACCCGCGCTTCGGCCACGCATCAGTTCATCGTTCGACTAGTAATGATGCGCACGAAGTTTTCGTTCAAGAATTTGGGTTTTTTTTATCAGAGTCCATCGTGAAACTAAATGTACAACATTATAATGCTCGAGCCTAGGGACAGCAGCGCTGCAGCCGCGCTGCCTCTGCGCGGCACTTTGCAGCAAATTTGAAGGCACCCTTAAGCCCTTAAGGTACCTACAAGTTCGTAGTCGACAGTCTACAGTTCGTAGTCGACGCCTGCTGCTGCTGTCTACAGACAGCAGCAGCAGGCGACATGTCGCCGCGACACTACTGGTTTCTATGTATTTTTCTATGAAATACCTTCCTAAACTAATAGTGTCGCGGCGACACGTCGCCTGTTGCGTCTGTAGTCGGCTACGAACTCGTGCCCTTAAGCTGAGTCCCCAAACTCACAAGATCACATAAAGCGAATACTCGCTGCGAGCAAAGTGGTTTCGAGTGACAGGCTATTTGCAGCGACTAACCGAATGACCGGAGCAGTTTGCGGGCAGCCGCAATTTTACATTGCTTGCGGTCAACCGCACGGCTAGCCGCAATAAGGGTAACCGCGCAATGCGTATGAGCGCTAACCGACGCAGGCCCAAGCGAGTTTATTCACCGCAAGTAAATCGCTGCGAGTATTCGTTCGCTCTGTGTGACCGAAGCTTAAGCAAGTGACGAAGTACGAGGGTGGATTGAAAAGTTCGCGGCCTGAACCAAGAAGACACGAAAAACTTTATGCTATTATATTTTTTTCTACATAGTCTCCTCTTCTTAATACGCTTGTTCTATTGATGCCCTAGCACTTCGACACCTTTCCTATACGCAGATTCCTTCAACTCTTAAAAAAATGCTGTCTCCGCTATCACTTCCTCATTAGAAGATTTTTTTCCCTGCCACATATTTTTTTTTTTAGTTTAGGGAATCGTTGAACCCTTGACCCTTCTCAAAATGTCAACGGTATTCTTTTTAAACACCTTAGATTTTGTGGTCAGCCGTAAGCAAACGCGGCACCCACTTTGCAAACACCTTAGATATCCCTAATTCATTGGTTAAAATATGATAACTATAAGTACCTATACCGCACTAATTTCATGCACTTTTAATCTTCGATCGTCTAAAATATTTTTTTTTGGATTTCATCGATGATATTCGAATATGTGTGTAAAATGAGTTGAAGTTCCTCCTCGGGTCATCTTCCACGCTCTCTCTCGGCCTTGTTTAAACAAAGCTACCGACTTTTTCACTCCCCTAATGTGTTACCCATGTCGTCTTTAATTTGATTCGGCGTCATATTTTTTTAAAACCAGATAATCACGGCTCTGATTTCAGTTTTTTCTATTCTCGCACACGTATAGCAGATTAGTAACTTCAAACATTTACAGAAAAATAATGAAGCCACTCAACTTTTAGGTTTGGCATAATTATGATTAACTAGAATATGCAGCTATCATATCAGTATACATTTATTTTGATACTACACCTATTTGTGGATCATGTCGCGAACTTTTCAATCCACCCTCGTATTATTGTGAATTGCACAAGTTAACTTTTTTTTTTAACTTGACACCCGTCTAAGTCAGTTATATCCTGTGATCGATTTCTAGCCACTTCCCGTAATTAGATTGAACTGAGGGGGGTCGCCCCCAAAGCCCTTTCCAGCCTTTCTCACTTAGTAAGCTTACAGTGCGCGCGAACTTAGTTGGCCAGACTGAAGTTCGTGCAAATGGCGTCGTAGTTATTTTTCTGTGTATTCACCAATTACAACTACAAACGTTCAGAGAGCCTGGTTTCAAGCCGGTCAACTTAGATAGCGAGTACAATACTCGCGATCTAAGCTTGCTACTTTTTAATGTTTGGTAATGTTTATAAAGCGCTACAGAATCTCCCAGATAATTCGTTTCATAGTAACATATTAGCTAGTACGCTACAGGTGTCAGGTAATTATATTTAGCGATGGATAGCTCCCATATAATCATCATTGTCTTGCTCATTATCATCAGAAATACATTCCAAATGATCGTCTAATCTAAAACTGATTGCCCCTCCAATGTGTTTATGCTCACATGCAAAGTGGTGTATAAGCGTAATACACACAAACTGGTCTTCGACATTGGCCAGTCCAAGTTCACAGTAAAATCGCTGCACGCACACAAGTGTTACAATAAGTAAGTATGTCCTCTTACACATAGCAACAATCACGATTAGTGGAGGCGCGTTTAGTTTTAGATTAAACAATCTCTAGCAAAAACAATGACGTAGAATGATACTTACCTTCCAAAGAGGTTGATAAAACTTTTCCTTGGCGAGCGTCCGGGTTGTCGCTAAGAGGAAAACCAACGCCCATCTTAAGTGCAGCCGCGGTTGGCACAGACATTGACCTGCTGGCCGACCCTCGATACAGTACATCACGTATAACAGTTCGGGTTATGATGCCCACCCGATATTCTTAATGTTTTTTAAAAAAGGCCTTTATTCCTGATTTGAAGAAAATGAACGATTTTGTTCTTATGAAGATGCACTGACGCCGAAGACGTTTTCCAAAAACCACTAAGAATATGGGCGTTAGTACCTCTAGCACATGGTTTCTCAAAGTCGGCCACGCGTACCCTTAGTGATTCACCTATGGTAGAGGGTTCGTGACGAGATTTACGTTATGGAGGCCAGCTGGCAAGCGCGTGCGACACACATGATGGCGCGTGTGAGACTGTAAATGTGGATTCGAGGTAGTTCGCAGTCGTTTGGAAACTTTAACAAGGGTAAGTAGGGCCATGAAATTGAGAAACCCTGTTCTAGCATGAATATCAAGCAATGTATGGTCACCATTATTGCGTGGCCATCGATAAGTTATTGTATAGAAATAGTAACAGCCTCATTTATACATGATTTCAAATACGGTCATATTTGAAACTAAACAAAGGTCTCGGTAATACTACTAGCGTAGCGAAAAACACGTCAACATAATGTTAAGTCCACATTTTCGTGCTAACGGTAAAGATGTATTTAAATGAATTATGAAACAAAGTAGTCAGATTTAAATTGATTTTCGAACTTTAGTTAAAGTAAGATGTTAGTTACAAATCAATAAAAAATTGCAGCACCTGTAAATGTTTTTAAATAAGATTATTTTTTAACTTATCATTGTTAAATGTTTTATTTGTAGCCTCGTTGAGGTAGTTACTAAGGGCTAGCCCTTCTCCAGCCTCCAAATTGGCACCTTCCACCAAATTATTAAAATGTGACAGAATTTGTATGAAATGACCTGTCAAAAAAGTTTGGAGCTTATCCAGAGACTGAAACTGGCCATCAATTATTTATTTACCAGTGATGCCATCATTTATTGATACGCATAATTATTTTTCTATAATTATTGAGTGTCAATTACAATGAATGCAATCTCGGTACACAGAGATCTCGCACTATTTTGCAAGATTAACCTTGCATGCAAAATCACGCGCTATCTTTAAGATTTGCGAGACCGCGCTTCATATTTTTAGGGTTCCGTACCTCAAAAGGAAAAAACGGGACCCTTATAGGATCACTTTGTTGTCCGTCTGTCACCGGACCATAAGTGTAGCCATCTGTTGATAGATGGCGCCACTAGAAGTATGCAGTAGCGCCATCTATGATGTAATAGCGGCATAGATGGCGCTATTACATATTTCGAAACTTTAAGGGCGCGAGTCATACTCGCATTGTCCGGTTTTTTTTTGTTCTTCTCCTAGATAATTTACATGAGGTCCTTCCAATAAATGGTGTCCAGTTAGGCAACCCGTCCACTAACCGTTTCTGTAGTTGTAGCGGCGTGACCTTGGGCGTGGAGCGCGGCAAGTCCGGCGGGAGCAGCGGCCGGTCTTCCAAGATGGCGGGGGCGCTCTTCTTAGGACACAAGGCCAGTATCGCGTCGTATATCTTCTGCAACGCCTGCCTTGTTGACGTCAAAGCTGCCAAGGCATCCGTGTTTTCTTTTGATGCCTAGAAGTAGACAAAATTGTGTAAGAGGTTATGGTGCCAAAGCTGTTATGTACAAACTAACTTTGACTATTGTGAATTCTTTATTATTTTTTTGTTTTCTTTTATATTTTGTAAGAAAGGATATGAAGTGATTAAAACTAGTTAAGGCTGCTCAAGCGGCTTATTTTTCCATATAATCGTAGAAAGTGATCCATAAAGAAAGCTGACTTTCAAGCTGACGTCAAATTGACACAAATTCAAGTGAGTAGGAACACACTTGCAAAGTTGCAATTTATTTATCGTTGTGCGATAGTTACACTGATTAAAGGAAAGTATGGAATAATCGCTTTGTAACTAATTGATATGTGTGCGCGCACCTATCTAATATCCATGTTTTTATTAGATAAGTTACAACTATCGCTCAACGTGTTCCTGCTCTTATGGCTATTTGGTTGGTAAGTATGTCTTAGGGCCGTAAGATCAATCGTAGTTTAAACCACAGAAGAGAGTTTAATCTCCCGTTTTCGATTATTTCTTTGGATTTCTGTATTAGAAAACAATCGAAGACGGGAGATTAACTCTCTTCTATGGTTAAAGCTACGATTGATCTTACGGCCCGGCCCTTAGTAAACCACTGGACGTTTACCAAGCTAATTAGCTTGGTAAACGTCCAGTGGTTTACTACGGTGAAATAATAACTTTTCAATTTTTTTGTTAAAATACCAATATTTCTTAGTCGTACCTCATCATAATCCAACCTCAATTTATCATCGTCTGCCAGTAGCTTCTCGTTCTCTCTGGTGAGTCGTTCGAGCGACTGTCGCAGGGAGGCCACCCTCGTGTTCCTCTCCAGGTAGTAGCCCACGAACTCCACGGAGAACGCGGGCGGCACGTGCCAGCGACGGGACACGTCCTTCAGAGCTGCCATCTGCGATTAAAACGTCACGTTGTTTGTATTGTGTACCTAATAGCACCTTTTAAACAAAATACGAGGTGTAAGTAACACCCTAACACATTCTGAACCCCTAGGTTCAGTACCTTATTCTGAATCCCTATGAGTTAAATTTTTGCGTCGGTCTTTTAAAAAAGTTTACGACTTTGGAGATTTTGCGTTTCGTTATAAAATCTCCAAATAAAGTCGTATTTTTTTTTAAGTTCGGCCAACAATTTTCACCCCGATATGTTCAAAATAAGGTACTGAACCCGTGGTTTCAGTTTTCACTAGAGTGTCACTCGTCATCCAGTATAATAAAAGGTTTTTTGCATGTATTGTAACTAGGAACAGTTTCAAATACAAACAATCTGTGCGTATTACCTGCGCATCTTGAAACTCCAACGCGTGTGTATCGATGCCCATACATTCGGCTTTTCGCTGAAACTTCCTCATAGCCGACGCACTGCTGTATAATAAACGAGCCATTTTCTGTGTTGGCACTGCACAAACAAAAAATATACAAATTATTATTAAATTAGCTGAAGAGTATTTGTTTGTTTGTTTAAACGTGCTAATCTCTGTAACTACCAGTCGGATTCAATAAACTTTTTGTATATGACAGCCAGATTCATGAGGAATAGTATAGGTTATTTAACATCACGCTACGACCCTTAGGAGCCGAGCAACGGGGGTGAAACCGTGGAGAACAGCTAGACATTTATTTATAACTACAATATGTAGATAGCATCTTCAACAGAGCAGCATGGCATGGCAACAGGCTTTGACACTTGATATCATAAAATTCGCGTAGCAACAAAGCAGAACAAGATCAAATACAAACCAATAAGAATTTTGTAAATCTTACCCCATGGTGGATTCCTATTTTCTTTCTGAATCAAATACTTCTTTCTATATTTCACTAGTTTGCGCTGAATTCTTAATTTCTCTTCTGTACTTAGATTGTTTACTAGCTCCAATTTTCTAAAATATTGGATAATAACTTTTTATTAATAAAAACAGTTATTGCACTGCCCCCCTAGCATGACCAATTTTAGCTCTATTCTACCAAAGAATAGGCAAAGTTCTTTCTATCCAAATCGTTATCTTTTCTGCCCGAGAACGCGGCGACCCGTGCTTGGCTTATCCGAATTTTGTCTACTGAAGAATAGAAACATTTCTTCTCTTCAACAGATGCATAAAACTGTAGAAATCTTTCTATAATCTGCCACTTTATCCATTCTTCTGTAGACAAAACCCGTTTCTATCGTGGTCATGCTAAGCCGGCAGGATGTGCTTTGGCAGACAATTCAATGAACAATGAGACGGTATATTCAGTACCCAATTTACTTGACAGTTGAGTTATTAAATACATACATACACAACATCACGCCTATATTTCCTTAAGGGTTAGGCAGCGATGTCAGCACAGTAATTTTGCCGGTTATTAAGTCTCATGTAAGTAAATTTTATTTTACATGATATACCTTTTCTCTGTCCTCAACTGCAGAGCAAGCCAGTTCCTCTTGCGTTTCTTGACTAGAGTCTTATCAGAATGTAGCTTGCAGTGAGCGTAGAACGGATCCGCTTGTTCCGCTTCTTCAGAATGCGCCTCTGCCAACAGTCCCGAACGTTGTCCACTGTAACATTCAAATTAACCTTAAGGTCAAGCAGTCTACACACCAAAGTTGCCGACCCGCCGACATGAGTCGTCAACTTTTTTGCTGGCGGGTTAGTCGGCGACTTCACATCTCGTTCAAGTAGTAATACTTTGTCGGTGACACGAAATCAGAAACTAAGTTAGTGTCGTCGGGCAAATGAGCAAGTCGCAGACATGCGGCCGACATGTCGCCACAAGTCGCCGGGCGACACGCGCGGGTACAGGTCGCCGACATGATTTTTTAAAATATGGCCATCCACATCAAAGCTTTGTCGGCGGGTCGGCGACTTTGGTGTGTAGACTGCTTGACGCTAAACGAGCTGAGCACGAGCGGAACCGCTCTGCGCGTTGTTTGTGGCGCCAAGAGTGGACTTATGTTGTAAGCCCTAGACCCTGCTTTAAGTCATATGGAATCGCAATTTTTTTTCCGTTGAGATGGACCCCTTGTAGGTTGTCGTCGACCCCTGGGAGTCAATATAGACCACTTTGGGTATCAATGTGGTATAGTAACGAGTGCAGCTAACAACGCCCGCGTACTCACAGCGTCACGTACAGTAACAAGTGGAGTGTACTCACCACGTGACGTGGAAGAAGGTCTTGCAGAGGCCGGCGTCGCAGCCGACGCAGACGCCCGTGCGCGCCAGCGTGGCGTCGTCGCACAGCGCGCAGCTCCGCGCGCCCCAGCGGGAGTACGCCATCTCGAACAGCGTCACGCCCGACAGACGCTCCACCTGCCGACCAACCACCGGCTTAACGTGTGCTGTACACATTGGGCCAAGGTGCTGGGCCAGCACGTTGGGTCAACACGGACCGGCCAACCAAATAGTGTCAGTTTTTCGTGCACACATCAAAGGATCTTAGTGCACTCCAAAAACAGTACCAATGCAGGATGGTCAATACGCCAATGCAGCGCCAATGTGTAATCATCAGCGAACGTTGGGCATCCGATTTTTTGGCTCAACATCCTCCTGGCCCAGCACCTTGACCCTTGTATACAGCAGGCATTACATACGTCATCTTATCTCATTCATTACAAGTTTACAACTATTTTAACTTGAAACGGTATGCATACCATCTGTCCAGTCAATGTTACCTCTGAAAATGCTACTCCAGGTACGTAAAGTGCACATACTAAATGCACCCAAGCGCCAACTTCAGTCTCCTTGAAAATGCCACCTGAAAAAAAAACAATATTAGCTCATTTTTAATTTTGATACATATAAACCAAATAGTAGATAGAGTTGATGTTACGTGATGTAAACTAAAAGTAACTACCATTATAAGAGAAGACATAAACAGAACAAAAATATCTGCTTACCTTTATTTGGACACAGCTCACAGCTAGGATCAGTAACGCCAGCCTTACAAGCTTCACAAAACCAGGGTTCTGTGGATGCTGAGCTGACAGTGCTAGACTCACTAGTTGTATCTGACACTCCATAACAACCTGCAATTTAAAAAAGCAATACTTTAACTAGCTTTTCATAAAAAGAAACATTTACTAAACAATATAATATAAATATTAGTAATATTTCTATGACATATACATAAACTAGGTGAAGAAGCCTCCCTCATACAACATAGGTCATATTTAGGGGTATACACAGGCATAGACATCTCTTACTTACGGTTGGTTGCAGAAAGATAATTAAATTTTAAAGGAGACATTAACCATTCAATTTCTATCGTTAAAGTCTTCTTTAAAACTTAACGACCTTCTGCAACTCAGTGTTAGACAAGTGAATATTTATAAATACCTTCATGAACAGTAACACCACAACCATCACACTCAACAATTTCATTAAAGTCATCACTTCTGGAACCGAGACACCCTGCACATATCAGCATATTCGCCAATTCAACTGGAAACTGAGTAAACGAAATAATATATAATATAACAAAATACTTATTTAGGAATTAAATGTGTGAATAAGTGGATTCTAAAGAAGAATTATATGCACAATGAAAAAAGGCAGAGATTGGAACATAACATTACTACAAAACCAAACATTATAGGGCTGTGAATAGGCCCATATCAAAATATATTTATGGTAAAGATCTAATATAAAATATGGACACCTTAAATTCTTTATGTTTGGATTTCTCCAGAACATCATTAACAGGTTTATCTTCTCCAATCTTGTTTGTAGAATTCTTGAAATCATCATCAATGTCAGATCCTGATGCTTCAGAGGATCCACTTTGTAGAGCTGCTTCTGAAAAGTTAAATTATGTTTAAAATAAGCACTACTACAGACATAAAAGACAACAATAAAGCAAATGATACACAAATGTAGTAATTTTAAATATCATTAAAGGGCTGTCTCATTGGTCTAGTAGTCAAGCATGACTGCTGTGTGCAGGGTCCTGGATTCAATCCCCGGGTTGAGCAGTGTACTTCCATTAGGAAATTCTCAGTAGCAGCCTGGAGTCTGGATTTGTCCCCTATTACAGGCAATAGGTCTGCCCCCTAATACAAGGGACTTAAACATAAACCGATGAAATGTGAGTGTACTAAACACCTCTGCCTAACCCGGCGTGATGTTATGTTATCTATAGAAATACAGACCGCAACCGCAAACAAACCCCTGGAGCAAATTGCTTTTACCATTGAACTTAATTTGTTTAAGTAACAAAATGCCTAATAGTGCATTCTATGTATGGATCTCCACATTTTCTAGGCTTTTCAACTCAAACACCTTATTCAAAGTGGATGTTAGTTGAGGCCTTAAAGGTAGAACTCACAAACAAAATAGGCTACAATTAGCCAGCATACTGACAAAGACAGCCAGAAACTGAACATATTGAGTTACTGTGGCAGGCATAACCAAGTAAAAACTACGGTGAGAGCTTAGCATAATGGTAAATACTCTAGTATTACTAGTAAATGTGATTACTAGGACCAGAATTACGTACTTTTTTCTTCATCGTCGGTGTTTATTGAATAATCGTCGCTTTCTTCGGGGTGGTCCTCTATTCGAAAGTCCGAATCGTCGGAGCTTTCGCCTTCACCAAGATCAAAATCTAACAATGACTGAGGCTCTACCGGCTTCACTTTGCGCTTAGCCGGGCCTCGAATCTCTGAAAAAGTATCATTTCGTTTTTGTACAAATGGAAATGCAATGTCAATATTGTCGCTCCAGTTGCAGTTAGAAACAATATTAAAATTAAAATGCTTACGATTATTCATTTTCGTTTAAAGTTATCCGAATTGTCACACATTTAGTCCAACAAAATCATTATTTCTCGATAAAATAGACACAACACAGATTCAGATAGGTACTCCATGAAATAATGAAATAATGTTGCCATTGCCATTTGCTACAATTAGTCTATGATTTGCTATGCCATCACCACAGACTACTTAAGCCATGTCTCCTGAGGCCCTAGACAAGTTGCTTTTCTGTTAGCGTTCACGCCAAACGCGGACCAAATGTATGGAAATGACATTACCTGCGGATAAGTCACGTGACTCACAAACATCAATTCCATACATTTTGTCAGTAGCGTTTGGCGTGAACGCTAACAGAAAAGCAACTTGTCTAGGGCCTCTGGGACCTGTTTTCGTGTTCGACGAACATCGAACAGTGAACAGTGAACGATAAAAGGGCGTGGTCTACGTGTTTTGAGTGTTTTTATTCGTCAAACCACGTAGACCACGCCCCTTTCTCGTTCACTGTTCACTGTTCGATGTTCGTCGAACACGAAAACAGGGCGCCGGAGACACGGCTTTAGAGATACTACGTATGCCATCACAGAACAATCATACTATTATATTAATCTGTGAGAACAATTTACTCTACCATCCAATATCCATGTTGCCATAGCCCATAAGCCATAGATAAACCCTTGCCAATCTGATAAAAACCGGCCAAGTGCGAGTCGTACTCGCGCACCGAGGGTGCCGTATCAGTTTTGAACGTATAAAGTGAAAAAAACCGGACCGCATAAGTAAGTTTGTTTGTGAAGGAATTTTGATGATTTTGAAAAAACTGTACTAGTTAGGAACATCGTTTTATTTTTGGTGCAATATTTGGGTCAATTCCTATCAGCTTTAATTATTTCAGATTTTTCGCTCCGCAAACTTCAGAGATAAGGGGGGGCGAATGGTATTTTTTCAGATATTTTTCATCATATTATGTCGAAAACTGTGAGAAATAACATAAAATGTAAATATATTTTGAAATGTACAGATCAAGCCCTTTCATATGATATGCCACTTGACCTAGTAACCCCACTTTAAAATGTCGGACCCCACTCCGGCCCCTTTTGCAATGAAAATATTTTTTTTTTTGACTTTTTTCATTTGCAATAATGTCGGGCAAGCATTCTTTATAACATAAACATGTGGTCGGGTTTCGTAAACTTTTTGTGATACTTGAGACGAATGTTTTTATAGAGAGTTCACGGTGTTATCTTAATGGCCTGTAGGTGTAAACAAATGTGGGTCGACGTGCCGTGTTTGTAAAGATTATTTTATTTTATTATATAAACATTGTATTTTAGAGGTTTTAATCGTTTTATTAGTATGTTAAACTAATATAGATTGTAAATAAATTATGTTTTGATAAAAAAACGGGTTTTATATAGACGACCTAGGACATGCAAAAATTCATAAAAAAAAATGGCAAATATCTGGGTTCTCTTATTTTTAATATTTAATCTATTAGTATAATAGCCAATAAAAAAATATATAAATGAAGGAAATATTATATAGATTCAGAAAAAAAAAAAAATCTTATAGGTTTCATATTGGAATTTTTTTCTAATTGGAAAATTGCGAATATAGGTTAACCGCGCCGATTTTTTGCATTTTTTGCAAGGCTAGTGCGCCAGTATATGCCTTGTGTTCCCCCGGCCGTGTGCCGCCAGAAGGGGGGATAACTGTTCCAAATTTCAAGTCATCATCAAGGCATTAGTAGTTGCTGAAATAAGCAGGTGTGACAGACAGACAGACAGACAGACGAAGTCGCACCTTAAGGGTTCGTTTCTTGCCATTTTGGTACGGAACCCTAAAAAGGCTTTAGGCGTTTGTGCACTACACGTTTCCAGCACGTTTATTCACAGACCGATTTTTTTTTCATACATTTTACTGGTAGGTATAGGTTGTGGCGTAAATTATGATCACAAACGTCACCTGCGCATTAATTAGCTGGTTTTTCGGTCTCTTTAGCGGAATGAAGAAGAATGCATGCGATTAGTTCGTCAGTCGATGCTTGTGCGTACATACGCGATCTGTCGTCAAGATTCCTGCCGATACTAATAACGAAATGTATGAAAAAAAAAACGGACCGTGAATAAACATGCTGGAAACGTGTAGTGCACAAACGCCATAAATGGGCTATTGCTAACGATATTTTTTCTTTGTTTATGGTTTAGGTATTTAATCTTCTTGATATCTTCTTGGTTTGATGCTATCTCTTTTACACACACGCAAAATTTGGATACTATCCTGTTCTCAATGCCATTAATATCCTAAAAATATTCTTCAGATTCTTGGAACGAAATCGAAATACAATTTTCAATGTCAAAGTCAAATATTGTCAATGTCATTTCAAACAAAAGCAGCTGGCGGAATAGCAAAATATTGTTTTTATTGATTTACAGCGTGAGTAGTCGTAACATTTACTTTCTCTCAATTTAAAATTTACAATTAATAACAATAATCTTATTAAAGTTTATTTGCATTATCATTTTTAAACTAGTTCTTTATTTTCAGCACAACAGAATACTGTAACAATGGTTGGACTCGATACCGACTTGAACCGGGACGACGAATGTGACAATATTGGCCTAGGATGCGCGTTGGAGCACTTTTCAGAGATAGAAGATGTGTTGAATATGATCGACAATGTTAAAAACATATATAACACGCCATCTTTCGAAGTAGAATATGATAAACTTTATGCAATCTTGAAGCAATACTATGAACAACCACACTTGCTTGATCCTCATTTGGACAAGATGTTATCAAAGTTTCTGAGTCTGATCAAGGATAAAGATTCGCCATTTGAGTTAAAGCATGCTACATTCAATTACATGTATCAAATTATCAGAGTAAGAGGATACAAAATTGTTATTAGGCATTTGCCACATGAGGTAATTGTTTTTTCAATTCAGTTTAGTTAGCACTAATATTTATAAGTCTGAAATACATCTAACATAATTGCTGTTAATATATGTATGTATGAAGTTGTTTACATAATAATATCTGTAAACATACATTTTTAAATTTACATTTTGAATGAGTCATGATATTAGACCACCTACACTATTCATAGAGTTTTATTGGATGACTTGTAAATAATTGTTCTTAACACTTCAGGTTTCAGATCTTCTAACAGTATTAACATTCCTGGAAGCTCAAGATCCAAAAGACAAGGAGACATGGAGGAGCAGATTTGTTCTGTTGCTATGGCTCTCTATAGTGGTCATCATTCCTTTCCACATGAGCCGGCTTGATGGCTTTGCGCCAGGACAGCCAGGTAACTCATTTTTCAGGGTCTAATCTATACTAATATTATAAATGTGAAAGTTTGGATGGATGGGTGGATGTTTGTTACTCAATCACACCAGAATGGCTGAATGGATCTGGATGAAACTTGGCAAAGAGATAGATTATAGTCTGGAATATGTCATAGAGTTCTTTTTATCTCAGAAAAATGTATGGTTCCCATGGGATACATTTGTAATATCCATGCAAACGAAGTCGCAGGCAACAGCTAGCAATAAATAAATTGGAACTGAAAAGTACCACCACAGTGACTTCTCTATCTCAAGCCAAAACTATCGGGCTATTGCTGTGTTATAGTTTCCATTTAACACATTGTTTTACCCAATAACTTTAATGCCATTACTTGTTTTAGATGTTGCTGAAGGTTCAAAGAAACTGACAGTGATGGAAAGAATTTTCAATCTTTGCAAGACATATGCATTGAGCAAAGACTCATGCGCTGAGGCCAGTGCTTATTTAGCTTCCAAATTCCTTATAAGGTAAGATTTTTTTAACCTTTAACCTCCCATAGTGCAAGTCCAGAAACACAATCAATCATTATCAAAACCAAGCAAGTTTACACAGTCAATCAATAATTTATTTTAACCACACATAAAATCCATAAAATAAATAGTAGAGATTGTCTAATCTAAAACTGAATGCCTGAATGTGAAATGTTGTCATGTGTTTACTATAGGTCTGATGTTAAGGAGCTTTACATGGGCGCATTCTTTGACTGGGCTTGCGACTTACATTCCAATTTACAAGAAGAAGAGTCCATTCACTACGGTGTTTTGGCAGCTGTTGCAGCAGTATTGAAACACGGCAAGAGAGATGATCTTCTACCATTAGCCCCTAAGTTGCTTGCGTGGGTCACCAACCAAAATTATCAGCTGCATAAAGCTATGCTGGTCAGAAAATATGGTGTGAAGATTGTGCAAAGAATAGGTGAGAAAATTGTGTAATCTTTTTGGCACATTAATTTCACTTGTCATGATTTTGCGCTACTGATGTTACACTGCAATTGCACTAAAATGTGATTGTGTTATGTATATGTATACCTTTATAAATTGGCTTTGCTAAGGTTTTTTTATATGTAAGGGGTATCCAATAATAATTTTGTCTCAAAGCCAGTTCAATATTGCATAATGAATTCCAAATTGTCCCAGGCTTAACATTCCTCCGGCCGCGTGTGGTGTCATGGCGGTACACTCGCGGTTCCCGCTCGCTCGCTGTGACGCTGGGCGGAGTCGCGGCCGCTGGTGACACTGAACCCATCACCTCGCCTCCTGATGATGATGATCAGGATATACCTCAAGAGGTATGTTTGTAAACGTTTTTGGATAAAATTAAAGGCTGGAAAGGTTGATTTTTTTCGGAGCAGTATGAATAGGCTAAATTGATTTCATATCAAAAATTTTGTTTTACCTGAAAACTGTCTGTCACAGGAATGAGGTTGATGCCATTTAGGCGATTCGCACACTGCACCGCATCACGCAGCGTAGCGCGAGAGTGCGTGATCTTCTGTTGTTTGCAAGTACTGTATTTGTATAGAAATTACTCGTAGTGCAACACGCTGAAAACGCATTCACGCACGTGGGTTTTGTTCCGTCGCCACGCACCCCGCAGAGTAGCGCGGGGCGGTGTGTGATTCGCTTAATTGAGGTTGATAGGTTGATACGATATTACTGCAATACTAGACTTTTGCCCGCGACTGCGTACGCGTGGACTACAGTGAAATGACCTCCGTAGTGTAGGGTGGCTAGTACTACCAAGAGGTCAAGCTGTATCTCTGGTTTATCCCACCGGAATTAGATGAAACGTAGCTTAGATTTTAAGTTGGACTCCAAGCTATCGAACTGTGAAAACGAATCAAAATCCGTTCAGTTCTTTTTGCGTGATGCGCTCTCAAACAGACAAACAGATAAAAAATCCAAAAAAAGTCTTTTTGGGTATAGTTACGTCCCAGTACCCTATCCCAATTGTTTTCTCTGGAATATCTTCAATGTACAGGGTTTTTTAAAATTATATAATAGTATAGATGTTTTCAGATAAAATAAAATACGGTACCGGACTATTTGTTTTTTATTGTGATCTGTAAACTATTTGAAAAAAGATAAATAACCCCAAAAAAACCGATGAAACATCTACAAAATTGGCAAAGTTATAGGCGTTTTAAAATGATTTGCTGGAGACGGACGGCATGCATGATAAGTGACGTAACACCAGCGTCTATGCTTTCCATTTTGTGATAAATTATTATTTATTTTTTTTTACTTTTTTGTTATTCCTATTCTATTCTATTATCTTATTCAATTTTAATAGTAGTCCACTACCGTATTGTATCAGGATCAAGGATGAATATGATGGAAATTAATCAACAGCCACAGGTTCCTTGGAACAACAACAACAACAAATTCAATTTATTTTTCAGGTAGAAGATGTGGTAGAGCTGCTACTGTGCTCTCTCCGCGACGACGACACGGTGGTGCGCTGGTCGGCCGCCAAAGGCGTGGGCCGCATCGGCGCGCGGCTGCCCGCGCTGGCGGCGGCCGACGTGTGCGACAGCGTGCTCTCGCTGTTCGCCGACAACGAGCGGGAGACGGCCTGGCACGGCGGCTGCATGGCGTTGGCTGAACTAGGTGATATGACGATATTTATTATCTCGACTATGTGTGATGACTAGAAGAAATACGACGTATGTGACAGCGTCCTCTCGCTGTTCGCCGACAACGAGCGGGAGACGGCCTGGCACGGCGGCTGCATGGCGTTGGCTGAACTAGGTGATATGACGATATTTATTATCTCGACTATGTGTGATGACTAGAAGAAATACGACGTATGTGACAGCGTCCTCTCGCTGTTCGCCGACAACGAGCGGGAGACGGCCTGGCACGGCGGCTGCATGGCGTTGGCTGAACTAGGTGATATGACGTTATTAATTATCTCGACTATGTGTGATGACTAGTAGAAATAATTTGATTTTAGAAACTTTATTGCGTTTTGTATGCATTGCGAATTTGGTCACTGGTGTTGTCATTGTGTTATGGGATCTGATAGAGCGACCGAGTGACGATATGTTTATATCGTCACTCGGTCGCTCTATTAGATTTTAGACACGAATTTAACGTAATAAATTAGTGTTTACTCAATTTATTACGTTAAATTCGTGTCTAAAATCTGACTTTGAGGTTATCAATTATTTGGCAAATGCGAGAGGTAGATTTGCCAGATATAAACTACCTATAAACTTAGTTTACTTCAGTAATGCATGTAAATGTAAACAATACGAGATTTTTTGGCAATACATATTATTTTGGTCATACCTGGGTCTCTGTAACATTATCCCATCCATAACAATCCCAAACTCATTTACTATTCCACAACTGAAGCAATCATACAATCTATGTACTATTGATGTGAAGCATCTATTGGCGTGCCTTGAGTTAACGGCATGATGCTTTCTTATGCCGTCATGCCCTCTCTTCTCCACCGCTCTCTACTCCCTTTTGTGTGCGTTTCGATGTTTCACATCTGCCTTGTATGTACGAGCAGCTCGCCGCGGGCTCCTATCCCCGGTTCAAGTGGGTAACGGGGTGGCGAGCGTGGTGAGTGCCCTACGTCGCGACGAGGTGCGGGCGGCGGCGGGCGGGGCGGGACTCGGCGTGCCACGCGCTTTAACTATACAATTTCTATCGTTAAAGTCTCCTAAAACTTAATGACTTTTTCTGCAACTCAGTGTCTGTAACATATATCCCATTCATAGGAATCCCACACACTATTCCACAACTGAAGCAGTTATACAATCTATTATTGCTTCTCCACCGCTCTCTACTCCCTTTTGTGTGCGTTTCGATGTTTCACATCTGCCTTGTATGTACGAGCAGCTCGCCGCGGGCTCCTATCCCCGGTCCAAGTGGGTAACGGCGTGGCGAGCGTGGTGAGCGCCCTACGCCGCGACGAGGCGCGGGCGGCGGCGGGCGGCGGCGGCGGGGGGCGGGCCGCGCGTGACTCGGCGTGCCACGCGGCGTGGGCCTTCGCGCGCGCGTACGACGCCGCCGCGCTCGAGCCCTACGCGCACGCGCTCGCCTATGCGCTCATTACCACCGCGTGCTTTGATAGAGAGGTACGGGATTCTTACAATATTTTTGCCTTGTCTGTCTCATTGCTGGACAAAGGCCTCGCCCAAATCGTTTCAAACACTCTTTTCCGAATTAATTTTATTTTTAACCGTTATTTTACATACGTTTTGATTTAATAACTAGACCATAGCACAGTAAAAATATGTACACCAGTACGGAAACTACGTACTAACGTTCGAAACGGCACACTCACACAAACACGCGGCAACCACTCGTCTTGACGCGGCACTCACGACTGACAGCACCGCGATGTCCGCTTAGAGGTCTCGTCGATTCGCGTGTTTGTGTGAGTGTGCCGTTTCGAACGTTAGTACGTAGTTTCCGTACTGGTGTACATATTTTTACTGTGACCATAGAGAGTTCGGGAGATGATACTATAAATAGAGCAAAACCCAAAATACTTATTAATTTTTTTTATGAAATTATCATATAGGTAATGCACATACAGAATATCATTCTATAAAATATTTTGAAAAAATGCTTCTCCTAGTAAAATTCGGGACCGCACACTGCCGGAAAAGTAAAGAAAATCTCTTCCTGCAGGCCTACCTCAAGAACTCTGCATAAAAAGGTAATAACAAAGCCTTTTTCGTTTACAGATCAATTGCCGCCGGGCGGCATCCGCCGCTTACCAAGAGAACGTGGGCAGGCACGGCATGTTCCCGCACGGCATCGACGTGCTCACCACGGCCGACTTCCAGTCCGTAGGCCCGCGGAACAATGCGTACCTGTTAATCGCCCCGCAAGTGGCCGCCTACCCAGAATATACCCAGCCTCTCATCGACCATCTCGTTGATTTGAAAGTGGAACATTGGGACTGCGCTATAAGAGAAATAGCTGCTAAAGCACTGAATAAGCTGACTGATAAGGTTTATATGTTTTTGTATTTTTTTAATACAGTTGCTCAAAAAGTGGCGTATTGCAGGGACGTATAGCGTTCGGGATGTGGGCTATTACATACTCGAGCTTTTTCTTTACCTTTTCCGAACTCGTGCGTTCTCTTTCCCAACTGTCATAATAATGTCTATTAAAAAAAAAAACAACCACAAAGTTTTTACAAAAAAAAAATCATAGAAGTTTTTATCGCGCCTCGGCTCGGATAGACATTTGTCGGAACTCTTTGCAATGACAGGCTTTCCGCACTTGTAATGAAATATACTATATTTTTAGTAAGTCTCGGCGTCGTTCTTGATCACAAACGTCACCTGCGCACTAGCTGATTTTCGGTCTCTTTGGCGGAAAGAAGAAGACGGGGGCGCTGAGGCTGCAGGCGATTGGTTTGTCAGTCGATGCTCGTCGTCTAATTGGACCATTCTCTATTACGTATTGTCAACTGTCTATTGTGTATTGGACGGGAAATGTACATGCGCGATCTGTGATCATCTTTAATGCCGGTACCTATACTTATTTGTACCTATATTGTTAGAAATGCTGTTCAGACGACGATGTTAACTTATGGCCGTACGACGTTTGTTAGATTGGTATTTGGGAACCTCATAGACCGACTGGGAAATCCTATTATTACTGCAGTTACAGTGAAGAGGCCCACTGCTAGATTATTTCTGTCATCTGCTCTATCAATTGAGAGAAAAATATATTACATTATTAAGAAGAGCCTACATAGCATATTAGGTAATCTTCCATTTAGGTTTGAACTTAATTTTCGGCGACATAGGAAGGGCAGTTCCTTAGCATTGCTGTGACTAACAAGAATAAAAGAGTTTTAATAGATGTTTATGGCTCTTCAAATACTGGCCATCTATGAAATGATGCAAGAAAAATTTTTAAATTCAGAATATCAAATTGAGAGCTTGACAGCTTTATGTCATAGTTTCATTTTCTGTGCTGCTTAGGTTAAGTAGGATTAGTTTATTTTATTTTTAGATATATTTTCTGATGTTGAACCGGTTTCGCCGTGCCATAGTTTACTACAAACCATTCACTATTTTTTGAAAATCTATACATCCAAGGATGCCGGAAGTAAGATTGTTTATACTTCTCGTCCGTCTTTTTCTTGTTTTATCAGAGAGAAAAAGATAGCAACAGCCTAAATGTTTAGTTGGTTCACAACAGAATCAGTACCTACCTAACATTGGCTGCTCTGGCGCATATCCCCTCCATCCATAGACAGAGCCTAAGGACATAAAGCCGCTGGCCGTTTTTTGTTTGTGTGCGGTTCTGGATTTGTATTAGTGTGCGTGACTAGGGAAGAATTGACGCTTCAAAGCCAACAATCGCACCGCAATGTTTTGATACAGTGACGTCACTGTATCACTGTCAACGAAAAATGACAGCCTTCACACAGTAAACATACACGGTTATACTACCTCCAGATATTCTTGCTCCAAGCCTCCATCCCTCGAGCTGTTGAAAACTATTGCTCAAGCAGTTGTCAATGGCCACTTGTATACCGAATTACCGATGATACCTGTTATTATGTTTTAGATCCCTGATTACGTAGCGACGGTGGTACTTCCAAAACTGTTGAAGAAGACTGAGTCTATAGATCTGAATGTACGACACGGAGCCATTCTAGCTATCGGTGAAGCTATTTATGCTCTGTCCCAGTCAAAACTGCCGAATGGTATGTAATTAATGTTTTTTTTTTTTACACTATTTGTATCAGTACAAAAAATAATCTTACCTAATTATACCTATAGTCTGACATCTTTGCAAATAAAAATAACAAAAAAATATCTTATTCTCACATCTACACAAGCCATGCGCTCATAGCCACTGAAAAAGTTTACCCAGCCAGCAAGGTTGATAATTGCCTTGGGTGGGTTGCCCGTAATTATCGTCATTTGTTGTTTAGAAACTGAATCGTTAGAATTATTTGTGTCGAAATTTAATAATCTGATATTCATCGCAAATCCTCACTGCATATAGATGCAGGGAGGAGAACCCGGCGGGTTCTGTGTGTATTGAGGTTTCGAAGACGAAGTGTTACACAAACTTATAAGGCGTTGTCCTAGGTGAACGACAAACGCGGCAACGCGACGCGAAAATATCAAGTAGTCGTTGTATGTAATTGTGGCATACGTTGTTGCGTTTATCAGTCTATGCGTCGCGTCGCGTCGCGTCGTTAATGTCGCGTCCCGTCGCTCACTTAAGACAACGGGTAAGGGCGAGGCCCCATTAGTGCGTTGCGCTGCGATGCGTTGCGTCATTCCACACTACACTACTCCGTTGGTTCGTCGACGCAATGTATGCGACAACGCAACGGAGAAGTGTAGGGCGAGGCCCCATTAGTGCGTTGCGCTGCGCCACCTCACAATACACTTCTCCGTTGCGTCACCTCACAATACACTTCTCCGTTGCGTTGTCGTATGCATTGCGTCGACGAACGGAGTAGTGTAGTGTAAAATGACGCAACGCAACGCTCTAATGGGGGCTCGCCCTTACATCCCTCTTTTTGGGTCGGGGGTTAAAAATAAGACCTTTCCCATGATTGTAGGCAAGCCCGCGGACTCGCTGATATCGGAAGAGGTATCGGTATCGGTGCGGGGGCTGGTGGCGTCGCTGCGCGGGCGGCTGCAGTTCCGCGGGCTGGGCGGCGAGCTCATGCGGCAGGCGTGCTGCCACTGCATCGCGGCGCTGTCGCTCGCGAGGGCACCTTACCACGGACATCAGATCATTGGTATAATATCGATGGCCACATCTAGCACCTATTTAGACCAGCTATACTCAACCTGCGGCCCGCCGGGCTTTTGTTATTGGCCCATTTGAAGTTGTTAAAACTTCTTTTTTCATTAATAAAGCAACTAGTTAACTTGGAATTACGTTATAAATGTATATTTTTGTGAATTTGAAACATGTCAAAGCCATGTTATGCTCAGTTGCTACCGTGCTAATGCTCTCCGCATTAGCACGGTACGTTACAGGTCGCGGGTTCAAATCCCGTTCACGACATTAAATTTTTGAGAATCTCTTAAATATTTTAATATCTAGGAATTATGTTTTAATTAAGACCTAAATAATTTTTGCTTGCGGCCCTCGACACCATGACTGAAACGTGTTTGTGGCCCCTATAACAAAAAGGTTGAGTATGGCTGATTTAGACTAGATATACAGGGTGACAGGTTAGACAGTGGAAATACGAAAAGAGGTCATTGTACTCATCATTATGAACAACTTTTACTATGGGAATGGGACAAACCCTGAAATCGCGAAAAAAAAACCGCTCTTCCATACATTTTGTTGAGTTATGTGAACATAAATGTATGGAACAGCTTATTTTTTTTTTACATTTTTCATCACGACCTCCAGCCAAATTAATTATATCAATAATAGGTATTATTAACCCACCGAAAAAATATCGTAAATATTTAATTATTTCCAGACGAATGGCTCAGTCTGATCGAAGAGTGTTTATCCCATGAAGTCCAAGCCATAAGAGAGAAAGCTATCTACGCGCTTCCTCTGGTGTTCGACCAGTACTTGCGCGATGACAACCTCAAGTACGGCGACCTCAGCGCTAAGGAGAAGCGCAAGCAACTGATTGAGAAGTATTGTGAACAGTTGAGCAACACTGGCGTCAATGGTCTGGTGCTAAGGATGGGATATGCTAGGGCTGTTGGTGAGTATTCTACATATGTGATGGTTGTGTATTTTGGATTAATTTTGCTGTTACTGGTGCTGATTCTGTTGTATATTGCACTAAACTAATATCATTGAAAAAGGCAGAAAATGTTAAGAACTGTCAAATTAGTCTACGCCCTTGTCGTTTACGGGAAAATAGTCGTGACCTTTTGCTTATTATGACAAAATTGACATTAAAACTACACAAGTGAGATTTGTATAGTACACATCTGCCTTACCTTTCGGGGAAAACAGGCGTGATGGTATGTTTATAATTTTATTCGAAGGGTGAAAGGCGACATTTAAGCGACATTTTGGGTGATATTGATTCTGAATTAAATGTGAATTTACTATAATATATGATTCAAGATCAATATCGCCCAAAATGTGGCTTAGATCAAATAGCCTTTCACCTCTCGATATATTATTCATTGCAATCGCGGAAAACGCCCATAAATAGGTCATTGCTTCTTTTACTTTCACCAGCAAATGCAAAAATAATCTGGTTACGCTTCTCCGTTTGGAAAATAGACAATCATAACAAACCCTTAATTTCAGGTTCCCTCCCAAAGTTCGTGCTGACAGAACATCTGCCTAAAGTGATTGAGTCACTAATCAAATGCACCAAACTGACGGAAGGCACCCAGAAATGGGCCGAAGGACGGCGGGACGCAGTCGTCGGGCTCACCGAAGTGTGTCAGACACAGGCGATCGTTGGGGGGGTCGAGCGGTACGTGGGGGAGATAGTCGCGGCATTGCTGGACTGTCTGTCGGAGTACACCATTGATATGAGAGGCGATATCGGCGCGTGGGTCAGAGAGGCTAGCATGACAGGTAAGTCCGCTGAAAATTATTATTTTACATAGAGGTGCGATCGCACACGTACATTTACGGCCCAATAGACAATAGACAATACGTAATAGTGAATAGTCCAAATAGACGACGAGCATTGACTGACGAACCAATCGCGTGCAGCCTCAGCGCCCCCCGTCTTCTTTATTCCGTCAAAGAGACCGAAAAATCAACTAATGCGCAATTAACATTTGTGCTCATAACTGCTGCCGGTACCTATACACATAACGGCAAATAACTTGAACATCGACCTTCCATATATCCATTCTTACAAACTTTGGCATTCTACTAAGGATAGTAAGATGCCAAAGTTTGTAAGGATGGATCACAAACTTTCGCATTTATAAGTAAGAAGTAACGTTAAGTTTATAAGTAAGTAGTTAAGTAGGAACTTCCTACTAATATTTTAAACGTGAAAGTTTGTGAGGATGTATGGATGTTTGTTACTCTTTGACCCAAAAACTACTAAACGGATTTTGATAAAACTTTACAGTAATATAGCTTATACATCAGAATAACACGTAGGCTATTTTTTATCTCAAAAACGCGGGCGAAGCCGCGGGCGGAAGCTAGTTTATAATATTTGTGTGTAATCTTGCAGGGCTCCTGTCCATCTGCCGTCAGTGCGCGGTGGAGGCTCCCCAGCTGAACTGCCCGGCAGTAGTGCGACAGATTATGTGCGGCGTGGCTCAACAGGCGGTAGAGAAGATAGACCGCACGCGCGCACACGCCGGCAGGATATTCACCTCCTTGATATACAAGTGAGATCTCATTGTTATTAGTTCATCTGTCGATCACCCTGAAGCCCAATTCTCGTAAGTAAAAATGAGTTCCGTTTTGGTTTAGATATAATCTCAATGCCATTTAAGTCAGAAATAAAATTCTCATCACCGTTTGACGTTGTCATTTAGTATATTAGAGAAGACTATTTAGGGTTCCGTACCTCAAAAGGAAAAACGGAACCCTTATAGGATCACTGTTGTCCGTCTGTCACCGGACCATCAGTGGAGCCATCTGCTAGATGGCGCCACTAGAAGTATGCAGTAGCGCCATCTAAGATCAAGAAATGATATCTATCTACTATGATGTAATAGCGACATAGATGGCGCTATTGCATATTTTGGAACCCCTAGGACGCGAGTCGTACTCGCATTTGTCCGGTTTTTTTTTTTTTGCTCGGCTCCTAAGGGTCATAGTGTGATATTATAAACTAGCCTATAAATTCCTTCATGAATCTGGCTATTATATATTTAGGGTTTCTAGAATAAAAAAGGCGATTCTACTCCACTAAGTTTTACATCACAGTAAATTACAACAATAATATGGTAGGTATAAGAACAATAGACGCGCACATACGCGCTAGGTGACCGCGGCAGAGTGAATGGCGCGACTGCGCGAGCGATCGCGGCGATGCGATGCGGCCGCGCGGCCCTCGTCCTCTTCGTCCCGCGACCCCCTCTCACAGCTGCACAGTGGGTCGCGGCATCATTCACGCACAGTGGTGCGTTAACAATATACAAAAAGATACAAAAATCTACAGCTGTATTATATATTATTTAGATTGATTTATTGTCCTTGCTGTTGTTAAACTAATTATTTAATGATCTCTATACGGTTTACGACATACTAAACGAATTTAATTTTTCTTTCGTTGATTTTTATAGCTAAGCTCAAATGACTCGAATATACAAACTGTACCTAACGAAGTTAGTTCGGCATCTAAAAAGTCATTCCTATCATTTTCTTCTTTTGCACTTTCGCTTAAAAATAAACTTTACGCCGAAGATTCGACAGTTGTTCAATACCCAGCGCTACGGTACGAAATACACAATACAAATAACAATATCTTCTCCACAGTGATCCACCAATATCAAACATTCCGCACCACGACGCGTTAAAACGCATCTTTCCATGCGAGGAGGTGGAACTGAAGCCTCCGTCCAAGGAAGTGGACGACGGTGACCAGCCGATGACGAGTGAGAACTCCAACGTAGTGCTGTGGCTGTTTCCCGGACACACTATGCCGAGATTCGTGCAACTGCTCAACTATCCGGACTATAGATACAACGTTATCAAAGGGCTGGTCGTCAGCGCGGGCGAGTTGACTGAGAGCTTGGTATGTAATATAGTTTTTTTTTATTATTCATTTAGTGATTGCAAGACGGTGGTCTTAGAACCTATTACAAAGTTTTAAATTAGATAATTCAAAATGAAGACATGTGTAAAAGCAGTAATTAAACAATAATGTGAAATGGTGTGAAAGATATCTGCAAAGCCTTACCGTCTTATATAAAAATGTTTATACCTATTTTTTACAAAGTGTAAAAACTCGAAGTTTTGTTTAAAAACATATTTCCTCACAATACAAAAATGCTATAATCAAAAGCTCAAAAGGAAAAACGGAACCCTTATAGGATCACTTTGTTGTCCGTCTGTCAAGACCATAAGTGGATCCATCGGCTCATAGATGGCGCCACTAGAAGTATGCAATAGCGTCATCTATGATCAAGATATGATGTATCTACTATGATGTAATAGCGGCATAGATGGCGCTATTGCATATTTCGGAACCCTCAGGGTGCGAGTCGTACTCGCACTTGTCCGGATTTTTTTTGGACATTCTCATAACTTTGTTATTCGTTCACAGGTAAAACACACGACTCAGTCTCTCTACGCGTATCTAAACACTCTGCACAGCGACAAAGTGATGCTGACGGCCATCTGTGACACCATCATCAAAGTGTTCGCAGACAACTTGCATGTCAAGAGGATAACTGGACCTATATTTAATTTCTTGGATCGATTGTTGAGTTCAGGTAAGCTTTATCTGGATATGTGTAAACAAGCCGCCTTTTACTAAGTTATGTTAGGACAGCGAGTGATACGTATCCCTGTCCTTTTCTCTCGCACGTAAAAATGTCGAAAGTGGCTGTCGCTATGTGATTTATGGTACAGGAAAACGGTACCGTAGTTTTAGAAGTTGATAACATTTTGATCATGGTGCGCTATTTTTTAACCGACTTCAAAAAAGGAGGTTCTGTATTCGTCCCGTATGTATGTATGTTTGTATGTGCGCGATTTTTCGAATTCAAGCAAAATGTCTTTGTTTTATTGGTTTTATTTCAAAAAGATATTATGCGCCTCTGAAACGACATTGCTCGCAGCCTATATACTAAAGGAACTATTTATCCTATACATTAAAAGGAATTTTATACAACTCTATCTATCAATGTTATAAAACATTTGTTGATTGATACCAACACCATCTAATGAGTCTTAGTAGCTACTGCGATACGTTAGATGACGTTATCGTTGAAATCAATCAGTAAAAGTGTATGACGTTGATACATACTAAATATTTTTGTGATTTTTTCTCAAAGTAGGTAGGCACTATACTTTTACGGGTGTAATGTTGAAAAATACTATATTCAGGCTGAAAAATGTTGGCAACCCTAGGCTACATTGTTTATCTGTGTCAAAAATCCAATGGAGCCAGATTGTCATCATCAACCAACACTAGGTACTCTTAAAAACGGTAGCAAAATTAAAAGGTGTCGGTTGGATTCTAATAGACTAATAACAGTGTGTTGCACCATAAAAGAGTCCATTTATTTTAATGTAAGTCACATGACGACGCGAGTCCATAGTACGATTAAAGCAATGTCCTTTGTTTACATTCTTTATCTCGGCTCGCTGGCTTTACTTTAGCTAGATTCTCATTCGAACAAAATCATACGATTTTCTTATAAATAGTAAGGTTGCGCCGAGGCGAGGTTAAGGGGCAACGCAGACGACAGACTTTTTGTGCGATCGAGTCTGCAGCACTTTGCAGCGCTCGAACCATCTGCGAAACTTAGTGCACAGATTGTTCGAGCGCTGCAAAGCGCGGCAGACCCGATCGCACAAAAATTCTGTCGTCTCCGTCGCCCCTAAGAACGTCTCGAAAACGAAGAGATTACTAAGATTCGCGACAGGCATGTTCATAAAAGTGCAAGTAGGATGGTGAATATTAACTAGGTAACCGATTTCTAAAACTCTGTCTCGTGTTGTCTCGCTCCCACGCAGTGCCGGATTTATATTTTTTTGAGTGTAGGCCACTTTATTTCCGCTGCCCCATGATATACCTTTCTAAAATGATAATTTTCCATTTGTAGTAAGGAAGGCACTAAAGTTAAACAAAATAATGAATTAGTCACCAAAACAATTTGTAGCCAGGGTGAAAAGTGCGATGCGGAGAGCAGATCTAAGTTAGGGTAAACATTAGACAGAGAAACTCTCAAAAAGGTTGAGACTTTGAGAGACTGAGTAGTCTGAGTAGTCCTCTGAAATCTGCCGCCCCTAGGCCGCGGCCTACACGGCCTATTTACAAATCCAGGACTGCTGCCACGTTTTATAAACGTGCCTGCCGCGAACGTTAGCGTTCAGTATTAATATGTATTAACATGACGAAAAACGTTAGCTAATATCCAATTCTAACGTAAAACGATTTTTAGGTTCCATTTCACCGATACTAGAAGATCCAGAATCGACGTTTGCCATGGACATATTGAAGCACGTACAATTAGAACTGCGAGGAGGGAAGAACATATACAAGCTGTTAGATTCCATCAACGTTTTGTGTCAATTAATTCAGGTAATGTGCCTAGACAAATCACTTGCCTATGCTATCAGGATTTTCTTGTTGCTTTGTATTATTATATCTTTAGGGGTTGTGTGAGACCTAAAACAAACCAACTCGACTGTCCCGAGTTACGATATGTTAGATTCATTATGAAATGTATTGTACAACACATGACTTGAAGCACTATTTTATTTGCTGTGTTGGAGTGGAGCGATTATAATGAGTGATGCCTTTAACACCTCACAAAACGAATACGTCGAATTCGATAATAGTGACTCGGATTTTTGGTTCTAGGACATGCCGGTTTCCTCACGATGTTTTCCTTCACCGTTTTTAGAGCAGTGGTGATGAAACAAATTGCAAAGTGGGCGGCTACCACTGGGCCACCACTCACCTGACAAACCCTTAAGCCGCGTCTCTTGCGCCCTGTTTTCGCGTTCGACGAACATCGAACAGTGAACAGTGAACGAGAAAGGGGCGTGGTCTACGTGTTTTGACGAATAAAAACACTCAAAACACGTAGACCACGCCCCTTTATCGTTCACTGTTCACTGTTCGATGTTCGTCGAACACGATAACGGGTCGCAGGAGACGCGGCTTTACTATAAGCGTGTGTAGGTGGGCGGCGCAGTGAGCAGCAGGTCGCTGGGCCAGCTGGTGATCTACCTGTGCTACGCGGACCGCTACGTGCGGCGCTGTGCGGCCGCGCGGCTCTACGAGGCGCTCACGCTGTACGGCGACGTGTGCTCCGTGCCGCAGGATCACATCGACCAGGTGATTATAACTAGCGGCATCAGTTATGATCACAAACATCACCTGCTCATTAGCTGGTTTTCCGGTCTCTTTGGCGGAATGAAGAAGACGGGGGGCGCCGGGGCTGCGCGCGTTTGTTTCCTCAGTCGATGCCCGTCGTCTATTGGACTATTCTCTATTACGTATTGTCAACTGTCTATTGTCTATTGGGCCAAAAATGTACGTGCGCGATCTGTGATCAAGATCCCCGCCGATACTTATACATAACAATAGCCCTAACCTTAGCTAGTGCAAACTGGCCCGGAGACTGGTTGTCAGGCATGATTCGTCGGTGCGTCACTTCTAATGGTGGATTAGGGCCAGGGGTAGGGTTAGGGTGAACAAAATATTTTGAAACTAAACTATGTTACTAGGGCAGGCGAAAAAACGCTCGATGACCTTATGTATTATCCCAGTTTATAAGGCCTCGTTTACGGAGACGCGGGGCGTCGCATGTCGCGTGTCGCGGATTAAATATCTGCTATCCCTCTCTCATGTTTTTTATTAGAAAGAGACATATTAAGACTATATTAGTTTAGTTCGTAAACAACAGAATCGACACCATCGTCTCTATTCAGGCCTAAAAGTAAATAGATAGAACACGTACATAATAATTGTTGTACTTACATAACAATAAACAACAACATTTTGAGATGAGCCAAAATATCGCTGGGGTTCAAAAGGTTATAAGCAAAAAATAGGCATTGTTTTTCATACTGAATTTTATTAACGTAATCAAAATTTTAATTGCGTACTAAACTTACATTTATTAATGTGTCAATGACTGGCGATAATAAGTCGTATTTTTTATAAAAGCAGGATTTGTATTTGACCTAAAAAAAAGTTATTACCACATTGCCCAATACGAACGGCTATAGCAGCGATAACAATGAAACTTATATTGTGTCTCCGGGAATGTGATGTTCTAAATATATTTTGCTTGGGCCCTGGGAGGTAACGATTATAATTTCATTATTGTCCGCGTCATTATTAGGTGATTGGCGACATTCACGGCAATGGTGAAGATAAATGGTTAACTTAGGGCGGGTTGCTTCAAACCATCTGTATTCGTAAGTCAGTACGTAATCGTTAAGTCAGTATGAAATTGTCGTACAAGCCGCCATATTTGACGGTTACAGATACGTAACTGTAAGTTGAAACAACATGGCCTTATTCTTTTCATCATTTTATCGATAAGACAGCTATTTTTACAGTTCCTTTTAGGGTTCCGTACCTCAAAAGGAAAAATGGAAGCCTTATACACATTTTGTCGTTCGTGTGTCCTTGGCAAGACCTTTAACGGGTGGAGTGGCGTCATTAGAAAAATTAAGTATGTAGGTAATAGCGGCATCTTGCTCATAGATGGCGGTATTGCATATTTCAAGTGGAATGTTTTAAGTTATTAAATATATAAGTGATTCTCAAAAATCATATGACCCGAGCGGGATTTGAACCCGCGACCTCTGCCGAACCGTGGCTAGAATGTTTGAATGCTGGAATGTTTTATTTTATTTAATATTCTATGAGAATATAAAGAACCAGAACGGCACCCACTGGGCGCGAGTCCTACTCACACTTGTCCAATTTTTTTTTTTAGATTTACGAGTATTTTTTATATACTATGTACTTCCACTTAGTATACCTACGTATACCTACCTACAATAATTCTTCGCTTGCCACATTCCTGTGTCATCAGTACCCCTATCATGAGTTTTTTTGACGTATAGTATCGTTAACGTGAGCATATTTTGAATTGAAAATACACGTTTGTTACACAATATTTATATAAATAAAATAATTAATTTCTCTGTATTATTTAAAATGTGCAAATTGTATAAAATTTTATCAAAATGTTCCAGGACTGCTGTATTTTAAATTCAAAATACGCTTACGTTAACGAAACTATACGTCAAAAAAACTCATGATAGGGGTACAGGTCATCACATCAAACTCTATCCACAGATAATGTCAATTCTGGCAGAAACGGACTGGGAGAAGGAAGTATCAGAACTTAGGCCCATCAGGAATGAGCTGTGCGACCTCATGGACATCAAGCGACCCGTCATGAAACAGAAGGCGGGCGCGTAGGATGGCCGCATACGGTTGTACTGTGCCAACACTAACGCTTCATAATAGCTTCATTGTAATAATGGTTAGAGATCGGATTATTTATTTTTATACGTATTTTGAAACGACTGCTCGGGAAGGCGGGTAATGTTTCAGCCAGTAACTCGGTAGTATTAGTAAATGATTTTACGAAATCCGCCTTTGTTTTTTTCTTGACTGATTTTGACAAAAAAAAAATAGTAGTATCGTTAGAACAAAGTCTAGGTTAAGTTGGTTGACTTGATAAATTGATGTTATAATTTTGAAATAGCCGCGCAATAACGTTAAAATATGTCATGTAACGCGTAATGTTTGCTCATTGTGTTATTTTCTCTCCACTTCAAATATTTCACAATTTTTCATACATTACAGCACTTTTTAACCCGGTCTCTAATAATTATTATTGATAATTGCAAGTAGCTCTTTCAGATGCTGCATATAATTCACTTTTTTTACTGCTAAAAAATATTTTAACTTGCTAATGTGATATTATAACGTAGGTACTATGAACTTCTGAGTTAAGGTACGTTTTGACTGAGTACTTGGGCGAGCTAAGATATAATGTTTTCGTTAAACGAATGTTCGTTAAAAATGAGTGTTGGTTTGAAATTAACTGTTGTATGAAATGAGCGCTTTTTCGATCTGCTGATCGCTTAGCGTTAGGCAATAGGCATGCTCTTTCAATTCGATCTTCCTCAGAGACACGTTTTGGTCAGAATAAAATTTTTGGGTATGAAAGCTGTTTTTGAACTATCTTTACCTTCTTATTTAAGAATCATGACTTACTTAAGAATCTACTAACACCAAAATGATAGTTTTTCTCGCGGTGAAAACGTACCTTTACAGAAATATGAGATTCATATTTTTATACAGCTTATCAGTAACGACATTTGACACTTTAATGATATTATAACACGTTGACTTGAACACGTTTTGATAATTTGTGATAACTACGCGATTCTCACACAAATGTATTGGTTGATCTTGATATGAAATGATGCATTTATGTTACTCAATGTATTTCTAATATACTTATCTATTTATTTATATTTAGTTTTATTTACAATACCATCCTTAGCCTACGATAGAGTAAGTATTACAAACGTGGTTTTTAAAGCAATTATTTTTGATGCAATATCCAACATCTAATATCCTCATCACCCAAGTATTTGCAGTTGCGTGGGATCCTGTGGCGCGTCTGCTATGAGGTTAGCCCAAAAAGTTCCGTAGTTCTTCAGAACGGTGCCTCTGTAAACAGAAACGTGTTATTGTAGATATTAAACATGCAAATCATAACAGGAAAATACAATCATAGTTTAATATTTACAGAATCGTTCAAGAGACGGCATGATTAAGTATACATATTGTTGATTACCCCCGTATTCACGAACTATGAGGACTCATAGCAAAGTGTACAAAAATCTCATTTAAATATGAACATTGTGTATTAAGTTAAGATTCATATTCGTATGAAGTGCTTGTTTATATTCACTTACTAGATTCCGCCCGCGGCTTGGCCCGCGTTTTTCGGGATTAAAGGTAGCCTATGTGTTATTCCAGACTATAATCTGTGTGCCAAATTTCATCCAAATCCGTCTAGCCGTTTCAGCGTGAAAAAGTAACAAACATACAGACACACACACGCACAAACTTTTGCATTTATAATATTAGTGTGATATGAATATGAACCTTATGTCGATAATAATAATGTTCATATTCGTGTGAGTTTTCTGTGCACTGTGCGTTCGAGACCTCAGTGAATACGGGGGTAAACCAAAAAGACAGCTAAAGCCCGGACGTGTTTACTTTTACCTCGTGCGTCTGATTATGACTTGAATTAAAGTAGCCTAATGCATTATCTACCTTAGACATATCGATTATAGTCATATTATAGGAGATTTTAACTAAGGCTTCACCAGCTAACATTACATTTCTAACGCATTAGTACCTACATGTCATAATGTTTTGCAATAAATGTAGGTATAAAGTTTTATAGAAATCTATTTTACCACGAAACATACAACGCGGCTATTATTGAAGTTGTGACGTACTAGCGAACACCCACATTTTACCAATATTTAAGTACTAGTCTGGGGTAGGGGCGAACCTGTTCTAATTTTTATTGACCATACGTCTACACTGGCTAGGTACTGAATTTGCTAACAGTAACTACAGAACGTGCCAAAGAAATATACATACATATCTACATACATACACTCGGGTAGCCGGGTACAAATAAAAAAAACACCTAAATTTTTCTAATGTATTCTTAACAAGTACCTACACAATATAATTAATAGTTGACCTATGCCTATGGAGGTATTAGGTAGGTATACTCGTTCGTTCTAGTTTTTACAACAAACATCTCCGGGTTATCTCTCGTGCTAAAACAGGGCTGCCATAAATGCTAAAACGCCGACCGGGACGTTTGGAATAGAGAAAATAAATTTGAATCAGAATTTCACACCTAAATTAGAAACTTTTAAATTGAATTCTTGGAAGATACTTACCTATTTATTAAATCAAATGCGCAAAATCTATCAAAAAACGACATCCTCATTTTCTAAGGCTTACCTCTCAGATCATAGAAACAAGGAGATATGCCATCATAGCAAATTAGTACGGGAACAACTGATGCCACTTTTAGTACATTTTTCGACACAATTGCGCGCATAATTAAGCGCTCCTTGTGAATAAAAAGATCTCCCACGCATTAAACATTCCGCACACCCTCAATATAACACTGTTAATCGTCACTCAACACTAGCACTAAACTAAAACACTGTATTTATACCATGGATCGTGTTCGGTTCGTCGCCAGCGCGTACGTTTTTAATATGAGCAATTTGCTCAAGATCAGGCATCAAGCTCGATAGCGCCTTGGCACATCTCCTTGTTTCTATGATCTGAGGCTTAGGTAAGCCTCAGATCATAGAAACAAGGACACTGAGAACGTAGAGTAGGTACTCTACGTTCTCAGTGCAACTTTACTTTGCCATTCACACTTTTTTGAAGATCTGACTTTTTTGAGTAACGAAAACAAACATTTCACATGAGCCTTGGACTGCAAAGAGAGATTGGCATATTGTGAGAAGATTTGCTTTTCTTTCGTGTATGCTACTATGAATGTCTAAGTACCAAACCGGAACATGTGCCGGTGTACCGGACCGTATGGCAGCCCTATGCTAAAAGCTCATGATACACCCAAGGTACCTACGTTTCGATATCAAACTTTCTTGTAAATCGATAGGTCCATTGCAAAACTGTATCATAACACGGTGATTATTCAAAAACGTGCATCGCAATTACTTCATAATAATAAATTCAAGGCTAATTATATATGCGCTTTAAAATACGTATGTATGATCATTCTCGATTGATACATATTCTACGTAGACCGAGTTTATCTAAAGGTCACTTTACATTAACCAATGATCATGATAGCTCATTGATGTTACGCAACTGCCACATATGTAGGTAGGTATGTGTAGTGAAAGGAGCAGTGCTATTAGGGCATGGGTCGACAACCTCATTATCACGCTTTGGCTCAAAATCCAAGTATGGGAACCGATTTAAGTACTTCAACTAACTTGTTTGAATTAGATTGACAGCTATAATTAAATCATAATTATATTTGAGTGTTTCAAAAGATCTAAGGAAAATCGTATGGCTTTAAAGTTTAAATGTCTATAAGACTAGCAAATTCTACAAAATTACATATACCTACTTAGTTAGGTACCTAAATTCATCATATTATTAGATATCATCATTTCACAAGGCCCATGCATTGGTAAAATTACAATGTCTAGTACATAAATATATGGTTCACTGATAGTGATAATAGGCCTCAAAAAATGAATAAATATTTCCTATCTCCAACGGTGGGTGTATTAGCCTTAGTGATCTCTATTCAAAAACTCATTTTACTGTGACCAATTCCATAGCCAAGAATAAATCCCCGAATCACTGAAGTACCTACCCCTGAAAAACGTTCGCCTGAAATGGAGTTTTTCAGGGGTACCCGAAACCACATAAGCTCGAACTATAGGACAAGTTTGCATCCTATTTCTGTATGAATAGTCAAAATTATCAATGTCCTATAGATCTGGCAGTGTCGTGCTGTAGGTCACTGAGCTCTCAAAACATAGTTGAACTCTCAGATCATAGGTTGAGCTACACGATACCTGATGAATACCTAAGTGCCATCTCGGCTCTCGGGACAGGTCAACTCAAAGCTGCTATGTCCGTAAAGGGCCGTTCCAAGCATTGCTCTACATTGTGACATTCACAAAATTGTATCTACCATATTATTCCTCAACCTTAACCGAACCTCTGAGTTCGTTTCAGCATATTTCTTCTTAGAGTTGGGAGGATATCGACTCCTTACAAAAAACTTACGTGAAGTAAACCCTTCCCTGTCCATCGGGCGGTGCTCTCCACAAAAGCGTCGCCCTTGTCTTGAACTCGGGGTCGCCGTGTGTGATGGATGAACATTCTGGATGCACAGTCGTGTTCGGGGCCGGTTCCCACGCACCGATCCAGTTGTCGTGCTCGACTGATCGCGCTTGTATGAAGAACCCTTTGAATGGTTCCGAGCCCTCTATAGTTACTGAAAATTTTGTTAAATTCAAATGTTAGCTTAATTTTAGTAGTCTTGATAAGTATTCTTTACTAGCTTCTGCCCGCGGCTTCGCCCGCGTTTTTGGGATATAAAGCAGCATATGTGTTATTCTGATGTATAAGCTATATTAGATACTGTAAAGTTTCATCAAAATCCGTTCAGCAGTTTTTGCGTGAAAGAGTAACAAACATCCATACATCTATCCATCTATCCATACATCTTTACATCCTCACAAACTTTCACGTTTATAATATTAGTAGGAAAAGTAAGTACAAAGCTTGTCTTTTTGATTTGACTAAAAGCTCTCAGGATTGAATAATTAGCATCCTAACTATGCACTTCACGTTATGCTTTAGTGCTCTAGCAATGAGTCACCAAGTCACAGTTACCTACTTTTTTTTCACTAGGTTGATAATTTATGAAAACTTTGACATCTCTCTTTTATGTGGGACAAGTAGATAGATATACGATATTGGGTAGGTACCTCTTATAACATTTCTAAAATATTCAATATTCAACACATTACCTTGATGCCCAACCCTCTAATTCTGCAGCTGGTCATCTTGAGATATATTCAAGGTTTTATTTTGCTACCCTGTCACCCCAATTCGTCTGGGGACAACCGGTTGTACCACTATATGCTGTCTGACCTACAATACCATACACATACGGCTTGCGTAATCGAACTTGTGAGTATTACACACTGGCTGCCCACCGGTAGATTTTATCAATGAACGTTGCTTACAGAAGATATTATTATCGCCGAATCTTATTACATCCGTTTTATTTGTTATACTTAAGTACCTAAATAGAATTGCTTGCTTGCATAAAATATTTGTAGGTACCTACACGAAATAACGAATGAACACATCACATGTGGCGATTGTGAAACGTACTTAGTCTAATCGTGTTTATAGATCCGTAATAGGTAATGAAATCATGAATGAAAGACTAAAGCTAAGCTGTGTGTATTGCCTTTCTCAATTTGATTGCATTCAATTGGGTTGTATTTCTAAGTCATTATGTATTTAATATGGTATTTGCTTTGATACTTAAGTAGGTATATTTATAAGATACCTACTGAGTCCTTACCTGAATTAATAATAATAATAATGCTCCTTGGACCTTGGCCGAATGTTTCGAAATTATTGACCTTTTTATTTGGATGTGGTCAAACAAATTCGTGTCTTTAGGACTTACCTAACTACACAGATTTTTTTGCTGTTGCCCTAAGTTTTGTTTGATAAACACTAACCCTCCTTTTAGGCTTCGCTGCAGTCGGGTAAAAACGAAGCCAACCTAAAGACCATCCTCCTACTATAACTTTCAGACTAGAAAAATATCTGGATGGTGTTGACTTCGAACTTCGATTGTTAGTCCTACTGGAGGCTATAAGCCAACAGTGCATAGGTAGGTACCTACCTCTGCCAGGAGGCTTTGCTAATGGCGGATGGCGGATATCATGATTTGTGTGAGTCTTCCACATAACTGTCCGGTTTATAATTAGAACATCATTCAGGAGAACGCGCGAATAATGCAGTAAAAATATTAAGTTTGACGTCAACAAAGTCAAAACGGGGCGAGTGGTGCATTTTACTAAAAGGGGCGAATTCTAAGGGGCAAGTGGTGCCTACACCGATATTCTTTATTCCAAAGCTGATTATCTCCCTGAGTAGTCTTTATAAAAACAACAATGTATATTCAAACAATAATGAGAAAAGTGTATTTATGTCCTCACCTGTAACCGGAGCATTTGGCCCGTAAACCAGCGCCGATGCGGACACCCTGTACGGTAGAGTGGACAAGGGTTGCGTCCTGTGTTGCCCATGATTAGGCTGGTTAGCACGGTTCTTCACACACGTGTCGATCGGCGCCCCGTCCGGGAAGCTTTGCACACCCCAGCACAAAATTAACCCTAACATAAACTTCGTCAACATTTCAACGTATTCGTTTGTACGTTTGAATTGAAAGGTAACACTGCACACCTCGCGCTCAACTGTGCGTGAGTAAGTTGCCGCTCTCAGTTTTGTACGCCGAGTTCGAAAGGATCTAGATAGATCTTTGTACAAGCTGATAGATCAATTAATGTTGTAGGATGCTAAGGTGTGCCGAAATAGGGGTCAGGCATACCGTTACTGAGATTGCACACATACATTTAAGATATCTAAACAGGTAATTAGGTAGGTACATATCGTTCAATGGACTTAAATGAAATGGTCATTGTATTGTTTTTTTTTTTAATCATACAAATATTTTAACTGTCTCTACACTAGTGTTTACGTAAATCTCGTCTGAAGTTTGCTTACATAGACTAATGGTAATGAAATATCTTATGGCTGAGCACCGGTGAATAAGACAGTATCTATCAATAAGCTTTGCACAAAATTCTGCTGAAGATATTCATTAGCGTACGGTCTACGAGATATAAATCGAGAGATAATTTTATATCGAAACAGAAATGTTTAGTAATTTTAGGCGATGTAAGTACAAAAGGAATTGTGTTGTTCTGCTGATTTCAAGAAATGATAATAAAAATGTTATCATAATATAAATATTCAATCATCTAACTCTACAGATAAGTTAAAAAAGCTGATTTTATGATAATGTTAACAAGGTGTATCTAATTATTATTCATTTAGAAATACAATCCTGTCTCCATCGTGTCTGTTCGGCGCAAGAGAGTTAGGGTCTAGGGTCACTTTGGCGGTCTCAGTGGTTTCAATGTATTGCATGATCTCCTCGAACATGTTTTCGCAGTGATCGCAGTCATCGTATTCGGCTTCGTCGTTCGGCTTCACAGTTGCGGGCTCTCTCTCAGGGTCAGTCTCTTTCTTAACATCTGCATGAGGAGCTTGCGCATTTCTGTGTTCCAAACAATTCCAATTCGCAATTATTTGATCAGAATTTTTTTCGCGAACTTCACAAATGTCACGAAGTTTGGAATGAGTCGGAAACTTCTTTTCTAAATATTTTGTTTCGTAATCATTTAAGGAATTGTTGTAAACGCTACTGGAAGGCGACGAAACGCACCGTATCCAGTCTTGACAATCGATCGAGATACTCGATGCATTCGTGAAACCGTAGTAATCATCTACTTTGAAATCTCTGTTGGCTATGAAGCCGGAATCATTATCTAGATCCGACCTGTCTAGTGAATCATATCCTTCGTTAGTGACACCATTTTGTATAGTTTCATATACTGGTTCTAAGATCTCGGCCAGTCGTTCGCTGGCTTGTATCGATATGATTTCAGCGACGTGTAACTTTGGTCTTACAGTAGCGTATTGGTCTTTGCTATCGTCCGATCGGCTGGAAGGTACACCGGTACTGCAGGTAATTCTTCTATCGGAGTTTGGGCCCATACTCACTCGAGGGTAGGTGGAATCTCTTCGAATTCGGGACACCACTGCATTTTCTGTTTTTCTGTATGTTGCTTTGATTAACGTGTGGACCTGAAGAGGCATTGAAATTTTAGATTATCAATACTTATTATAATTAAGTAGGTACTTTACTAACAACTAACTGTACCCGCGACTTCGTTTGGACTTTTGCCGCGGCATGTTGGTCATGGTACCTACCCGCTAGGTTGCAGTAACTAGTAATAAGCGTTACAAATATTTTTATTCATATCTTCTGAACCCTGCACGATATCGAAATGGAACATATGCTCGAAATTTTAAGTGAAAATCCTGTTTTAATCCCTATTTTCATTGAAATCCGCGGAGTCGTTTCGGAGTCCGAGACAAATTTTCAGATAGGCAGGCAAAAATTCTAAAAATAGTGATGATTGGGCATCGTATAAATATCAGTTTTCACTTAAGTTTGATAGAAGACATTTATTTTGAAATCGCAGACAGACTCCAATTTTATTTACTGGTAAGTTAGGTAGGTAAGTATATAAGAAATTGAAGTTATATTGAAATTATACCTCTCTGTTGACATAGCAGTAAAGCATAGCCACGACGAATCCCTGCAACCCTTCCACCGTGTATGACGCGTAGTAATAGATCTGTTCCTCAGTGCAGTTTGAGGTGGACGGCCTGAATGCAGTCAGCAAGAACTGTGTTCCGAATATCGGCATCAGGAACAATGTTGCTTTAGTTGTGCTTCTGAAAATGGAAAAAATATCGACGCTTGAAAGGCAATCCTTACTAACCGACACAAATTCGTAAAATGAGTTAAATATATCATTCGAACCGCCAGATTTTTCTGCGTCGTTTGGTCTAGGTCTCATAGCTCTACGACGAGCTTTATTGTCGCTTAGATACTGCGTAATTTCGGTCAAATCTACATTTTGTGCTTACTAAACGACCAAAAAAAAGTGATTTTTAGAATATCCAGCAGTTACGACATTCTAACAATTACGAATATGAACTTAGTCAGTTTTACATGTATTGACTTTTTCATATAATTGTAATTACGTATTTTTACTTGTAATAAAATTATCCTTTGAAATCACTTAGTAGATTTTACCTACACAAAGCAATTGTAATTTATGTGGTTATGTATTTTAACTTGTTTTTATATTTTGTGACAGTGTCATTTGTATAAGTTAACCTGAAATAAAGTGGAAGAATATTAGAGCTTACATATTTTTACTTGTAAAATATCTTTGCCCGCGACTCCGTCCGCGTGGACTACAATGAACTGACCAGTTTAAATGACCTCCTTAGTATAGGTTGGCTAGTACTACCAAGAGGTCAAGCTGTATCTCTGGTTTTTTTCAGCGGAATCAGATGAAACGTGACTTAGATTTTAAATTGGACCCTAAGCTATCGAACTGTGAAAATCGCATCAAAATCCGTTCAGTACTTTTTGCATGATGCGCGCACAAACAGACAAAAATACTAAAAAAAATCTTTTTGGGTATGGTTACGTCCCAGTAGGTACCCTATCCCGACTGTTTTTCTGGAATATCTTCAATGTACAGACACGGCATTTTTACAATTTTATAATACTTAGTACCTAAAGATATCTTTTTTATCCTTAGATATTGAAATTGATCTCTGATTGAATGTTATGTCATAATAAGTTTCTTTATTAATTTTGTATGGTTGGCACTACGTAGCGTATTTTCTTTAATTTTAATAAAGAAAATATAATAATCTATTTCATTTATTGTCGTGCATTTGTTAATAATTTACCTAAGTATACAGTTCTTAGTTAAATGTCGGTTACGAAGGGAGGTTTGGGGTAATTTTAATAACTAAGATACAATTTCCACAGTCACAAAAATCATTAAATGATGCTTAGGTAAATTTACTTGATGTATTTTAAACTATCAGAACTTTTTAGATCAATCTTCCTATTTCAAAATTCTAAACTAAATAAGTTTACCTATTCTTACATGTTACTGCACACACTGCAGTGACGATTTAGATAATTTTACCTGTTTATCAAATCAGGTAAATTTTATCTAACCGACACAAACTGGTGTTTTTATAAGTGTCAGGTGTCTTATTTTGACAATTTGGATAGCTGTAAAAAAATGATTTCTACGAGTGTTAACATCATTTTAATTGAACAATTAGGTGATTTTTTATGATTTTTTTTTAAATATTTGAACTTTAAATCACTCTCCTGTAAAATTTACTCAATGTCGCTTAGTAAGGGTTGCCTTTCAAGCGTCGATATGTATCGTAGGTACCTAATTAGGTACCTATCTCCTCTCCCCCGCCTGCCTGTGTTTGTTGTATCTACTTTACGGCTAAGTCCTGGCCGCTAGGAGATGGTGTTAATAGCAGGTTTTTCCTTATGATCACATCTTACTCTGAAGTCTATAGTTTCTTGTCTTTCCTGCTGGAGCACGGATGCAGGATTTGGTTTAAGGGTGGGGGTGGCTTATTTTTGTAATGTCAGGTACCTAGTGTTATGTTGAAATTGGTAAATCAAGTGCTGTGTCGTGAGTCAGGGGGGAGGCAATTGCACCTATTGCCTCTTCTGGGCCTTAATATATAGAATCACTTAATTTACCAGGTAAACGTCGGGTAAATTAAATGATTCTATTGGTTCTTAGCAAACACATCTCTCGCATACATCTCTGGTGGTTTTGCACCCTAAACCTTAGAAAGCGGTAAATGGTGGACTATGGGAACTGTCTATTGTAATTCTGAAGTTCTTGAGATGCTAAATCTCAGTTGATAGGAATTGACCCAAATATTGCACCAAAAATAAAACGATGTTCCTAACTATTACAGTTTTTTTCAAAATCATCAAAATTCCTTGACAAACAAACTTAGTTATGCGGTCCGGTTTTTTTCACTTTATACGTCCAAAACTAGTATGACTCGCACTTGGCCGGTTTTTTTTCTAATTATGGTGAATAAATCAACATTCTAATGGGATCGTAATATCTATACTTAGCAGAATTTATTTGATGGCCCATATATTTTATGTTTATCAGTTAACGTTCTTATATTTTAACATGACTGAGGTATAGTAGGTATAACGTTATAATTAAATACATACTTAGTTGTATTGCTTCAATAAGGAATTTTCAGCAATGAGATGAAGTTCCGCTCTAATACGTTCAGCCACACGAACATTATTACTTAAAATGTAATAAAGACTGCCAAAAATCATGATAGCTATGCATATTTTAAAATACCTAATGCTTTATTTTGATATCTAGACTTAAAAACCTAATTTCTGTAATCTTAATCTGGCTTTGGATAATCTCTGCATTGTTTAAAATTTGGTTTCCAAACGTATAACAATAACAAGTAGGTAGGTAGGTAGGTACCTACTACCATCATATTCTTATTACTTTAACTGAGCATTCAATTCCCGAAAACGGCTCTAACGATTTGAATGATAGGGTAAATAATTAGTAGGTAATGTTTTACTTTCCAAGTTTATCTAGCTAGGTGTCATACCTACTTGAGAAAATCTCGAGCGAAACTCGGTCCCCTAGGTAGGTAGCTACTCAGATCATAGAAACGAGGGAGATGTGCCAAGGCGCTATCGAGCTTGATGCCTGATTTTGAGCAAATTGCTCATATTATAAACGTACGCGCTGGCGACGAACCGAACACGATCGATGGTATAAATACAGTGTTTTAGTTTAGTGCTAGTGTTGAGTGACGATTAACAGTGTTAGATTGTGATTTGTGATAGAGGGTGTGCGGAATGCGTGGGAGATCTTTTTATTCACAAGGAGCGCTTAATTATGCGCGTAATTGTGTCGAAAAATGTACTAAAAGTGGCATCAGTTGCTCCCGTACTAATTTGCTATGATGGCATATCTCCTTGTTTCTATGATCTGAGGTAGGTATAAGTAATATCTATCTAATATAACGGAAACGTTCACATGGTTGGTGTCACTGTCAACATTTCGCCTGGAACACGTTGCTCTAATCGTCAGAACTGGTCAACGGATTCGTAGTAGTAGGTAAGCCTATGTTTTTAGCCCTATTAACAGCCTGCACATCAGAGCTTTCATTTTAACAGTTCAACAACATCCATTGCGTCGGAGCTAGTTATCGGAAACACAGATGTAGAAACATGGCGCAATGGCATAGTAGGTAATCACCTACTCCTAAAATGTGGGCCCAAATTGCACAAAATTGGTGCTCCACGACGGGTCGCGGCAGACCACGAAAGGATATTATGATGATTGACAGGAGTAAACTAATAGAGTCCCCAAAAACTAGATATGGTTCTTAAATTGTGGAAGGGCTGAGAGATCGTGAGAATTGTAAGAAATAGACAGAGGCCTCTAGGAGTGGGAAATAAAGCTCAGTGGCGGATGGATCGGGGGGGTAGATCTAGGCAAAATCTTCAGTTCTGACAGATTTCAGAATAGATTAGTAATTCGGTGTTTTGATTTTTACTCCCACTTTTTAACCCCCCCTCCCCCCCCTTCAGAAAATCGTATCCAATGAGCCCTCAGCCACTGATAAAGCTCATACTTACAACTGATTAGCATTCTCCGAGTTCCTGATCTTAGTGAGCAGCACCCTCAGCACGTCGATGAACAGGCCGGTGTTGACCAGCAGGATGGCGATGCGTGGCACGTCTATTATCCACTGCACGTGCTGCATCGTGTATATCACCCAGCAGGAGTGGTCGTTGTAGACGGCCATCACCGCCGCCCAGGCTATCGCAGGCGCTAGGGCTATTACTGAGAACCGAACGTTTTTATTCAAGTAGGTCCGGTAGCGACAGCGACACCTAGGCATTGTCCTATTCCATCAAAATAAGAATAGGACTGACTTTTCGCCGTATTGTGACGTTTTGAATTGAAAATTGAATTGTTTTGTATTTAAAAATCTATTATAAATTACAATAGACTTGGTAAATCTAAGACTCAGGTAAATAAAATGAAAAAAATAATAATTTCAATGATATGATGTTATCACACGTTATTATAAACCTTAGACATCGCCTAAATTGCCACTTAAGAAAATTAGACCTATCCAAAATCCACAGACGACGGACGATTTTCGTGCAACATTTTATATCTATACTTACTATGGCATTTAGTTAATAAGGTAGGTACAAGATTTTTCTAGTAAGATAATAGCAAAATGTACAAACCAGCTCCAGCACCATACAGCCACTTGATCTTCAGTTTCTGCTTGAACACAGCAACGATGGAGCGATGTAAGTAGAGACCTTCGACGAGCATGCACACAAACACGGCGTTGCCTGCAACGCGTTCAGCAAACGCCAGTACACGGCATGCAACGCCGTTCAACGACATCACCGTCTCGCCGGCGCTCGTCAGCTCGTCTATGTAGATCTAGAGGGTAAGTCGGCATTTAGGAGTAATTAGTTGGCAAATAGAGCATAAACACGAGGCCTTATATTCGCCTATACCTTGGATTCACTGATATGACACAAAATATTAACTCTATATTTTGGTCCTAAACCAAAAGATCGGGAAAAGTCTACTCCAAATAAAAATGGCGGCTATTGTTATAACCTAACCAATTCGGTAAATATTAAATATTTTCGCTCCACAATAGTACCTAAACACCCAAATTAGGTACTCGTATTTTGGTTGTATCAATACAATCGCATCGTGCCCATGATGTCAGTGTATTAAATTGTCTCCCACTTACCTCACTTCTGCTGACAATCACCAACGCGTTCCTTATTATGATAGAAATGAGAAGATTTCTGTGTAGCGCCACTCGGGTTATTCTGAGTCTTTTGTAGAAGCAAAATATGAAAACTGCGGGCAAGCAGGCGATGATGGAGATGGAGAGCACCGCGATGTAGAACCGGTAGCGGCGGAGCAGTCGCGGCGTGATGCTGCAAGAGCTGTAGTCGGTTTGCAGCTCCCAGGTTGCGTTTGTGTGGCACTGTTTGCTACTAAAGTCTGAAAATAACTTTATTGGATAATAAGAAGCATTGTTGAGGTAGCAGAGTTGTTTAGCAAATCAAGTTTTGACGCTTTAAGTTAATATAAATTAGAGATTGTTTTTACAAACCGGTGTCTACTCTGTTCTTTTCATTAGAAACGGTTAGTTAGTTCGGCTAAACTTGAAAAAAATATCCTTTATGTGAGATTCACTTTTGAGAGACTCCCAAAGACAATCCAGTAATTAAATAACTCATATTAATTTATATTTCAATTGACCTATTGATAACTCTACCAATAAGTACCTACCTAGCAAAACAAAACAAAGGTGCGTTACCAGGTAGAAGATAGTGTTAGGTACAAAGGTCAAATACCCATAAGGTATGTTTACATATAGTGCAGCTCAAAAAAAACAATAATATTATTTATTTATCGAAGTAAGAAAATGATAAGCTGCTGCTGAAATGAAAAATAACATACGGTGGCACGAGGGTCCGGTATTTGAATAGGCGAATTCTGAACAAACTTCGGTGGCCAGAATGCCCGAAAGCGCCTCCTGCCAGCAAGTCCAGCCGTCGAATGTTGCTTCGCACTGGTTGATAACTAAAAAAGTGAACAATGTGTAGATCTTGTACCAACATCATATCGTAAAAAAACAATATCGAATAGTTACAAATTCGGCAAGACAGTCTCCTGTTTTAAAGAACGACCTTTGCTACATAAAGGCTATGTAAAAGTAGGTATAACTGAAAATCATCTTATTGAAGATCTTTATATGGTCCGATTTGCGGATCGATCCCTCGCAATACCAGTGCTTAATGCCTATATATAGGTATGCTATGGCACGGCATAAGACATAATCTACATAAATCGTTTAGTTTACCCGAAGAATTTATGTTTTCGGCCATATAATGGCTGCAGCAGTCGCTTGCGGCGTAGAAGCATCGCTCCCATCGGCCCTGCGCCGCCGGGATCAGTGCGTCACGCACCGCCGCGGCCACCTCCTCCAGGCCGGGGTCGAACGGGTAGCAGCCACAGGAACCGTCCTCCTTAGCCTGGAACAACATAAACCCTAGAACTTTCTCTTGTGAAAGTCTGTGCATCAAAAGATGGACCTGGCAAGGATGTAGGAGGTTCGCCATCTATGAGAACGGCAATCGGGTGTAGGTATTTGGTAAGTAAAAAGAATTTAATAGCCGAAGCTGAATTTGAAACGAACAAGACGTGGTACTTAGCTCAGTTGGCAGAGTACTTGCCACGGTTCGGCAGAGGTCGCGGGTTTAAAACCTGCTCGCGTCGGTTGATTTTTGAAATCTCTTATACTTAGGGACCGATATAACATAATTTATAACAGCTGTTCCTTCGTCGTATTGAATTAGAGATATTTTGTCAGAATCACCTACAAAATCAAGGCTACACAGTAAAAGCCTGCGGCATCTTACACTTAAACCGCACGAAACTACTCACTTACAGCAATACCTGCAGCTGATTTATGTTTTGGGTACAAGGTTACATAACAAGATATCATAAAATGTTCGAGACTAATCAAAAGTTCAATATCTTCGGCAGTGTGATCCACTATCGCAGCGATAAGTCATCACTACAATCATTCCTACACTGATGGTAGATATTCAGGTTGTGTTGCAGTCTAATTACTCATTATGACTGTTAATCGAATATAATATCAAGTATTTTGGGAATTTCTGATACACTTAAACAACAGCTCATAGATATCACTGCTAATCTTACCTTATAGATCGCAACGACGCACTGTTATTTGATGGTATCCAAGCTGATGATTCGCCCATCTGATCAATAAACCTATCGCTTGTTTACTGCTATACAACGGCTTTATTCTATATTCGACAAGTCTTGTAACAACTCGTCTAAAACAATTCGACTAAAAATAATTCAAAACAATTCGGCTCACAAACAATTTGACTAAAAACTAGTTTTGTAAAGTTTTATAAAAGTAATTTGTATTTTTTTATTTAATAATGTTGGTTGAGAAGGGGGATGGTCGACGGAGCCCCGAAGTTAAAAGTAATCTAAACGAAGGGGGTGACGCCTGACGCGGGCTTTCTTTATTCTCCAGATATGTTCACTGATTCGCGGTCTTTACTCAACAACTCGTCAACTCTAGCGGCCATTCGTGCCTTCATGGCCAGCTCACTGCTTGTTCAGATAACTAACTCGACAAGCTCTGTTAGTAGTAGGTGACCCATGTGATATAAGGTAGGTATATATTTTGCCCGTTAGGGACGGCACGGCCACATTATGGATTTGGCAGCCTGGCAGGGCTCTCATTACAATGAGCTTAATTTTTGATAGCAAGAAAGATCTGAATGACCTATTCAATAAAAATCATACAGACTTCGTTTCTATAATATTTCTAAATATAATAAAGTGACTTACGATCTCCAAGCAAGGCGCAAACCAGCTCCCGTAGAAGCAGCCGGCGTTCAGGTTGAGAGTGTTAGCACCGGCCACGTAGAGGAAGTCCGGGGTATACAGCAGGCACCCTCGGCCCGCCACCCAGCGGAACACCTGCTCGTGGTAACGCACATTGCGGTAATTGCAGGTCTTCCTCGCGTCCGGCGGTACGGTATCTGGTGGCTCCTAAAAATACGGAAATATTTAATTCCACTTATTTTTTTTAGATTTAAGTGTTAAAGTAATGCCTAGGACATATAAAAAGTATTGAAAAGTGAACGAGAATTTATTGGTGCTGAACGAAACCTTCTGACACCGCCGCCGTTAAAAATGTTGAACATTAAGTACCTACCTATCTAATAATATTAACATTCAGAGAAGCCAACATAGCATCGAAGGGAATTTTTATGTGCAACGAACTATACTTCGTAGTTACCATTAATATTAAATTCGAGAAGTGCTCCAATCCAAATTCTACATATAGGTATTATTGGACTATTTCTTTGAAGGATTACCTCACAAATGTAGATGTTAGGCCTCTCGCAAGCCAAGCGGTCATTGGCGCGGATGGCAACCCTCGTGTCGCGCTGGTGCCACACATCGAGGTCCACGTTCACAGGGTTCAGGACATCTTTGAGGTGACCTTCCACCTACAACCGAATACGTCAATATATTCAACCTTTCGTGGTGAGTGCCATATTTGTACTCCGCCTACCGGGTAAAAAGAAGATCATTGTGTTTGTTGACCTAGAGAAGTCCTACGACTATAAAATGGCTATACATCATCATATGACATAATGATACGAGCAAACCCGTAAACATTATTGTGATTAAATAATAAAGGATTTAAAAACAATTGACACGGGCGGGACTCGAACCCAAGACCTCTGCCGTACAGTGGCGTCGCTCCAACCACTGAGCTACCGTGTCACACCCTCATCAGTTACCATTACCGTAACGGTCCTTTACGTTTATTTGGCACGCAACAAACTCATAATCAAACTGACAAGATACGTTATTTGAGCTACATTAAAGGCATATTCGGTGTTCTATTCGCTCTGTAAATCGAGTTACGATCGTTGTGCTCGTACCTTTTTTTTGTGTTTTTGCCCTTACGGTACCTACTCTAGTTATTAACCCACGCATTAGCCCCCTTACTTTTAAACGCCTCTTTATTTAATCACGGAATAAAATATACAACTATCCTTGTCATTTGTATGACAATGAATAGAGATGACAATTGACATTTATGAGTTGTGAAAGGGCACTGGCAGACGCCCATAGAACGCTGGGCCTCAGATTGTGTAAGTCGGTACAGATATGAAATTAGTTTGGTGTGATCGAGTATTTCAAGAGTATTTAAATTCATTTTTTATTTGTTTTTGTACGTAATTGGGTTAAAGAGAAATATTCTTATTTCTGACAGTGAGGTTAAGTATGGTGTGAATGATCCAGTGAAGTACAGCGCGACTAATAGGTTTTAGTTGCTGTCACCATGATATTCTGTGGAAGCACGCGCCAGCCAGCATGCACCCGTTTTTGTTTTAGTGGTTTTTTCAAAATGTCAATGGCATAATCATTTTATTTCTTATTTATTTCGATTTTTGATTCCAATTCTTAATCTCTAAGATAAATTAGGCAAAGAACAATTAAAATATATTTTTATTTTTGGTTAAGCTTTTATTACTGTACCATATCAAGCCTAAAACTGCCGACGTCCTTTAATCATCGTTTATAAGTAAGGGGGTAGATAGTAAAAGTAGTTATTTACATAATTATTAAATATACAGTTTAATGTACAAAAAAGAAAGAAAAAGAACTTATAATAATGTTATACCTATTTGATTCCTCCAAACTAAGTAGCAAAATTTCAAATATATGGAAGGGCGTACTAAACCGATACGCCGCAAACTCAGTCAGCCGGTACCAGTTTGCCTATTGGGGACCAGCCTAAATTAAATAGCATCAACAATTCTTGAGATTTACGGCCGTTACCATTTACCGTCGCCATACCATTTACCGTCGCCATACCATTTCCTCCGCATCGCTGTCAACTGGTAGCGTGCCCGGAAAAATAGTTTCTATGAACTCATTGTTAGGTAATTATTAAATGTCTAGACAGACAGTATAGATAAACATTAGACACAGGTATGAATAAATTTACGGTAATCGGAAATGTATAGCGGGCATTTCGGAATTCCGAAACAACAAATTCCAATAGATATTGGATACTTTGCTTGAATTTCGAAGAAAGGAAATAAGTATGTATCTTTTGTCCACATCAAGGAAAAACAGATAATTTACATCATAATCTTATTCTATATCTTTTAAAAATACTACTGCAAACAGGACATAATTTTTTTATCAAAGCACAATATCATCAATCAATGCAACTTTTGATTCTTGATAACGGTTGCGAGTATATAAATCTATCTACATTATTTTTTTATTCTAAGTTACAAGTAGGTACCTATATATTATATATACTTAACCAGATTGTCTGTTTTCTAAATTCTTATTTTTCATGTTCTTTTGATTGACTGGAAGGAAATCCCTAGACTTCAAGTGACATGGTCATTTTAAGAAATTGTTTAGATTCTGATGCCTAATAATAATTAAGTATACGGATCAAGAACAAAATCACTCACTTACGTATACCTACTTGGTATACGTAAGTGAGTGCGCACTTTCGCAGGTCACTGAACCACGTCGTCACTGCATAGTACCTACATAGGTACAAAGAGCAAAGGTGCAGTGGAATGCGCTGCCCGAGTGGGTGTTCCCCGATAGTTACAATCTGGGTGTCTTCAAGTCCGGGTGAATCGGCTTCTTGGCAAGCGTGCTTTATCGTTAACCGCATCATCGCTTAAAAGAGTCATTCTGGGTCGTTTTATAGTAGGTACCTACTTAAGTTTTTTTTTTTGTTTTTTTTGCTCTTTATTTTAGGAGCTTAGTCAAGTTGACTATGTCGCTCCATTGTACCATTCATTAACATCAGCACACATCATAAAATCAAAACACAACTAACATTGTATCGCGCGTCGTCGCATGCCAACCAAGTTTAATTTCAACCAATCAAATGGCTTGAAATTAAACTTGAGTTAAGTTTTGTGATACGACCTTTCTATTCCGTGGATAGTGATGGATACGACCTATCTTTTTATGTGTCTGAGCGTCGCATTGCCTGAATTGCCTATAATGCACTTAGCTGAATAATTTTCCATTTCGTGATTATAATAAAGATTTTAATGTAATCAAAATCTTATCACGTGTTTTCAAAAGCCCCTAATTAGGGTGGGTACTAATTAGCCATAATCTATAAAAATACAATGACCTTTCAGAGTCATCCTTTCTTATAAGATTAAAAATCAATAAATTATTTTTATTTGTGTAGGTGCACAATTACACATGCGAACAGGTATTTTTATAAGTTTTACATTACAATTTATTTATGCAATTCTGTTTTGTTATAAATGGTGGCATACAATAAGGATTAATTCAAAAGAACATTGTTGAATACTCGTATGAAGCGTAAGTAATTACCTACGTATTACCTAGGTAGGTACCTACTCTGCTTTCTCTCCGCATAAACAAAAAAATAAGTCTGTATTACTTAGCTCTAAAAAAATTTAACTTATAAGTATCTCATAGTCCTATCTTTGTCTATTTGAGTGATTTCTGCTAAGGGTATAGTTCAAATAAAGGTAAGCTTAAAGTGTTTTCATTAAATAGTATGTAATAGAGCTACATCGAAAAACTCGATGCATGATCGTTGATGATCGTTAAAAAGCAAAATTTTTAACGCCACGAACAGTAACTATTCTATGTAGCCTTCTAAACACAAATGTTCAGTATCGTAGGGAATATTGCAAATACCTGTGTTCCATATACAATTAAAATCCATAAGTTAAATATTATATGAGGTTCTTGCATAATGTCCATAAATCACTCTTTTTGCACATAATGAATTTAATTAAATAAAGAAACAATCACTAAAAATTCACAAAATTATGTCACAACGTTCATTTGAATACGACACGAGACAGTGCACGAAAGTGTTTGGAAACCGAATAGCATCAAACATTCCGGCACGAGGAAAATCCATAACAGCTTTGTCGATTGTCTTTTCATTCGTGGCGACGGCCGTACTAATTATTGTGCTAAACAACCCACTGTTTACAAATTATCAGCTGCCACAATCAATTGATAACTATAGATTAATCACGTTATGGACCTATCTCTGTATTTGGCTGTGATTGAAAATTGGTGGAAACATGTGTTGTTCTATAACAAAGCGTATGAGATCATTCTACGTCGAATTTCAATTAGGTATGGGATGGATATATTGATTAAATCAGTTGATTTACTAAGGCAATTACAGTTAAGGCTAGTGGAGAATGCAGTTCAGGAATATGTTGTAGAGGAGATGCGAATGTCCTCGAATAAACACGATACCTATTGATAAAACGGGCAATAGGTAACACCTCAGATCATAGAAACAAGGAGATATGCCATCATAGCAAATTATTTATTTATTTATTTATATACTCTTTATTGTACACCATAAGTATCATAATACAGAACAGGCTTACTAATTTAAAATGTACAATGGGCGGTCTTATCGCACAAGGCGATCTCTTCCAGACAACCTTTGGATGGACTGACATATAGGAGAAGGTATTGGGCAGTCTAGGTGTACATACATATTACTTAGACATAATAATACTAATACATACTATACAATAAACGCAAATTTATTATAAATATATACTAATATATATCAAGTACAAACGAGAATGAAGAAAGTGGCAAAATTAGAGCGAAAGGTAATGCTCCTTTACCAATTTTTTAAAAACGGCTATTGTTTGAGCGCGTCTCACTTTTAGTGGCAAATTAGTACGGGAACAACTGATGCCACTTTTAGTATACATTTTTCGACACAATTACGTGCATAATTAAGCGCTCCTTGTGAATAAAAAGATCTCCCACGCATTGAACATTCCGCACACCCTCAATCTAACACTGTTAATCGTCACTCAACACTAGCACTAAACTAAAACACTGTATTTATACCATCGATCGTGTTCGGTTCGTCGCCAGCGCGTACGTTTTTAATATGAGCAATTTGCTCAAGATCAGGCATCAAGCTCGATAGCGCCTTGGCACAACTCCTTGTTTTTATGATCTGAGGGTAACACCTTATATTCCGTGGGTAACATAACATACCAACATTCTATAGCGTTGCCACTGGGCGTTTTAATTGTTCAGGGAGCCAATCCGCGTGTCGTGATTTGCATCAATATCTTATCTTGGAATTAAAAAATGTTATTCATCATCTAAATAACTTTTTCAACAGACGGGATATGACACATAACGGCATAATGCACATAAAAATGAGTATTAATACGAAGACTGAATGAATGAAACGGCAATGTCCGTATCAACTAAGTAGATATATCTATGCTTTTAAATAGTATAATTACACACAGTACACAATATATACGGAATGTAGATAGGTACCTACTTAGGTACTAGAGAAAGTTTTTGGAAATGTATATTAACGTGCAGGTACCTACTCTGAAAGCAAAAAGGTATAAACACATCAGGAACCGAATTATCAGTGTGTATACATTCAGTGACCTTGTTGAAGCAAGGGTCAATGTCTTGACTCTGTTTTCCGAAAATCACGTAGGTACTAGTGATTATTCGTCATTTTTAGATAACAAGTTGATGTCAGTTAAACTATTGCAATTAAGTTAGTTCCAACATTTGACGGTATTTAAAATAACTCCATTATGCAACGAATAAACAATGTGTATCTAAATAAATACCAACTTCTTTATAAACGTTATGTCAAAAATTTTATTAGGTGTGTGTGTCTTGGCTACAACTGCTACGAGTACCTACTACGCATTATTCGTAGTCGTAGCTTCCATTTTATACCCAAAAGCGCAAATGTTGGAGCAAGGTGCCCGTCGTGGATATATAAAATAATAATGTGTCCTATATGTGGGAAAGTTTCTGCTTGCATATACCTACATACTTATTGCAGTAATGGTGGCTCTATAAACTACATTGATTCGTAAAAATAAAATGAAAACTATTTCAAAATTATTAAAAATTAAGTGGGTAGGTAGGTACTTAATTAGTTTTTAAGTCTATTTGTTTATTTTTCACGTAGACTAACCAAACGTAAATAACGTTCTGTAATACAATACATCTTTTTTTTCTCGTCGAATGAGGATCCATGCGAGCGAGACACAATAGAAAAATTCTAAGGTAAGCACAACAAATATCTAGCTACTTACCTATTAAATATAAATAAATAATTCTTCAACTAAATTCTACCTCTACTTGAATGGATGTAAACAACTATTATCTGTGCTATTTATTATGTTTCTTTAGGACAAAAACGAATATTTTTATAAGATACGTAAGTAGGTACTACCTAAGTAGATGCCTGAACTTTTCTGTGTTTACTTATTTAAAAACCTGTACCTAAACAACTATTGCAAGAAAAAGAGTTAATTTGTAGTAGGTTTGTTGTTGTAGGTAGTTTGTTGTAGTAGGTAAGTATTTACCTAAACTGTTAAAATATTACGGTAGGGTAGGTGCGTCGGTTTCCCGTCCAGCGTCCATAGGCGGACATTTCGAGGATGTGCTGCACAAATATTAAGAAAGTAAGAGTTCTATCCTTCAGTTCCACTTGAAATACGGGTCTAGGAAGAAAAGGATAGCTGTTCCATTCTGACCTAGTAAAATTAGTTACGTAGTATTACCCAAATATGCACAAATCCTCGTTCAATTCACCGTTAGCACCGCCGGTGCACATGCGTTGGCAAAACTAGCGAAAAAATAGTGAGCACGTATTGCTTGCAAGATAAGTATTTCTGGTTTTATTTATCTGTGACATGTTTTTTTTGTTTTAATTGCTAGTAATGCATTATTACAATGCATTTTCATAAGTCTTTTTCAATCATATTCAAAAACTTGTTAGATATTTAGTGTCCGCGAACTAGAATAGTAATTCTTTAAAAATGTTAGTTTACGGCCTGGTGGACGCAAATAGACATAAAAAATAATAACATCTTTAATTTTTTTTAGTATCTTATTAATATGGGTTAGGATCGAAATTCTTTTAAATATATTTCTTTTATATGCTGTTACATCGCTGGTAGTTTACGTCCGCCTAAATATAAATAAATCGTGTTTTTTCCGGCCATACAAAATGTATGGGAATTCAATGGCCGCCAATAGAATATGGCACTATGATGTCTCAGTTTTCGACCACTGAAGTTGATAAGTATTATATTTTTAATGTTTCTTTTATAGATGTCCTCCAAAGTTCCTAATTAACATACCTAAAGGTGAAAAACATTACCCTCCTTTTGGGCTTCACCGCAGTCGGGTAAAAAGAACAAAATTGATAATTATTCACAAGCATATTTTTATTTATTAATATATTATCTTTCAGTTGGCGTTTAAAGGATTAGAGTAGGAGGATACAAGACAACAAGGGAAACAGAAAATATGGCATTATTGGCATTCCGAGAACAACAAATTAATGTGCAGTCATCCATGGTTTAAGCGAGCGGAGATGGAATCCCTGGGATCCCAACTCATGGATTCCATATACCTTAGATCTCTCTCCGCAACTGAAACCAAGAAATACTTGGGTACCGTATGTCGGAAGCGTTGAGAATTAATGAGGCTGACTTTGACTTTTGACTTTGAGGGGTTTCGTTCACCGTATTAACAGTCTTTTGTCAGGTGGCAACAAGGTATGTGCCGACATTGGTTGGGTCTTGATGTTTTCTTTCGGCATATTTAGATGGATTCAGCCAGAATTAGACGACCTGAATTGGAAGGTTCGTTTATTTCCGATTGCATATTGGATGAATCCAGCACCACCTAAGTGTGTCGAGAACGAAGACCACGAAGTGTCGAGGTCGAGGCTTTTTAAATACCAAAACTCTTCAAATACCGAGAGGTGTGCGATCTTAGGGAATATTTCCTCAAAGCCGAAGTAGGGATGCACCAAGATGTAGTTGCAGTGAACAAAGTGACAAATGGACTCACGCCACTCCCATTAGGTAAAGAGAACTAGCGCAAGCCTATAGTGCTCAAAACCAATCTCATGGAGCTACATGGACACTTTTATTGGGCCCTTTATAGGTCTGATGCAGACTTCTTGGCGTCCATATTCTGGCTGCGTTTCGGCGAACTCTTTGGAGAAACCGATGGTTTTTTTTAAAGCAATTATAGACGAAGTTATGATGACGAGCAACTACCGAAAATACATATCTGTCGGGCTGTCGGGCATGCCACTGTCCCGCTGAATCGACCCGAATATAATTTCTGGTTGTTTTCGTCTTGCTAACGTTGAGTACTTGGCATAGACAAAACTTGGTGGCCAGGATTATCTACCAGCAACTTGCTCTGAAATACAAGTATGTGCCCGACCCAGTCATCGAAAATGGTCATATCACATTGTACTGGGATCGCTGTATCATCAATTCATCACTGATCGGACTATTATTGCTAATTTTGATAGATTAGTTAGAATGTCGCAAAATAATAGATAAAAATTGAAATTGCAGTCCCGCATGATGGACATCTCGTAAAGGCCGAAAAAGATAAATAAATCGAGTATCCTTAGCACACTAGGTTCTCCGCACGTGGAAAGTGCACTCAGCAATAATTGTGCCTATAGTCGTTTCGGCCAATGATCTAATAGCCAAGAGACTCGACCAACACCTGAGAAGGCTCTCGGAAGTCTTTATCCAGAAAGCTTTCCTAAGTACACGGCTTACATTGTTAGGAGAATCCTCTCTCTAAATCCCTGACCACTGGTAGCTTGGACCCTGTTCCCTATGCCAATGGAGTACCTACCTACTATTTTTAGGGTATATTTTGCGAATTTTAAACATGTTAAAGTCATGTTATGCTTATCTTAATATTTAATAATATTTTTAGGGTTTTGTACCCAAAGGGTAAAAACTGAACTCTATTACTAAAACTCCGCTGTCCGTCTGTCTGTCACCATGAGCTGTATCTTATGAACCGTGATAGCTAGACAGTTGAAAATTTTACAGATGATGTATTTCTGTTGCCGCTATGACAACAAATACTAAAAACAGAATAAATAAAAATATCTAAGGGGGGCTCCCATACAACAAACGTGATTTTTTTGCCGTTTTTTTCTCGATCTTAATAAAGATTATAATACTTATAATATGGTGTCTAATGTTGTATAGATAATGGTACGGAACACTTCGTGCGCAAATCCGACTCGCACTTGACCGTTTTTTGAATTTTTTAAAGTCTTTTTTACTGTGATTAAGAAATGTACAAAAATATAAAATAAGTTAATAAAATTAATGTAGATGTGATTTAAAACGAAAGACTGACTTAGATTTTGTTTTTATATTAAAAAGCAACGTAATTTACAGTGCTATGTTATTTTATTATCTTTTTAAAGGTAATTTACCATAATAAACCATGTGGACGTAAACTAGATACAATGTGGCCGTAAACCAAAAAAATGTCCGTAAACCAGCATTTCACCATGTTTTGCGATTAAACACCTCTAAAATTAATTTACAGCTATGTATGTCATTTTTTTACTTCTTAATTCAATCTTCATAATATCTGGTATCCATACAAATACGTTCAATAAATTTTCTATGAATATTTCATACTAATATATTAACGTAAAGTTGGACACTCCGCTAATCGGCCGCTATCCAGCGCAATGACCCTACCTAGGTAGGTACTTTGTATCGACAACAACGCGTAGTGTATGCAAATGCGAAACTAAGGCCTTGCATCAGTTTATTTTAAACATCTACACAACTCCTTAAGCCTATTTTTGTTTGATCTAGATTGGAAACCTGACAATGTTCATTGCTATTTTTATTTTTATTTTAAAGAATCACAAAAAGAATAAGCCTAGAGGATCCGTTCCGATAAGTTTATCTATGACTATGACATTGTAATAGAAAAATTACGCTGCAAGATCAGAATGAGATAGTAGAGGAAATGACGAACTATGTATAATAGAAACAGATACCTACCTACTTTATCTAAGAAATGCAGAACAGGGACACGTGTTAGCATAAACCTCTGACCCCTCGTAAGTACTTAACTTACTTACTTGCCTTGAGGAAATTATCAGAATTTTGCTTCAGTAATTAATATATAATATAATGGTTGTCTTAGTATTACTACTAAGACAACCATTATATTATACACTAAAAAGTCCAGAAGGAAGAAGAAAACTACGTTTAGAGGAAAGAAGAGGAAAACTACGTTTAGAGGATGAGATAATGTATTCAATTCATTACTGAATTGAATACATTCTCTCATCCTCTAAACGTAGTTTCCCTCAAAACTGGGATCGTAAATAATCGTAATCTCTCTCTCTCTCTCTATGAAACAATTTTCTCTGGACTTTTTATTGTTTGCGCTATTTGGTTTGATCCTCTGCAGTTCGGATGCCAACGGACAACCAAACTTGTCGCCTGATCTGTAGAGCCAATCCGGACAAGTATCAACAGATTGGCACGTAGATAGGTAAAAGTTCACTAATTTGGACTAATAATCTGTCGAGACCACAGAAATCTACCAATAATACCTAACTATAATAAGTTATCTACTACATTTTACTCCTAGACGGGTGTCGCCGGTTCGCAGTCTATGTAGATGTCAAAGCATCCAATGCAATACAAAATTAAACTTAATTCCGTTCACATAAGTCACATTTTTATATGCGTGCTCTCGATATAGTGGTGTCCTGTAAGACACCTCCTGCCTTACATTATTTGCTCGAAAGCGACGACAAGGACATGGGCCTTTGCGACTTCTATTGACTTTTTATTTAGATTTCTGTGGTCGCGACTAACCCGGATCGGTTCTACAAATGGCCCTATCAGAATAACAGCGCTGCGGCATTTTTTATGTCGCAGCATTATGCTGAGATGGTGGCCTTTTGGTCTTGCTGTCTTGCACTAGGTATTACTTTTTATTTTATTTTTTAGACTGCTTTTTTTTCCTCTTTTTAGGGTTCCGTACCAAAATGGTAAAAAAGGAACCCATATGGTGCGACTTCGTCTGTCTGTCTGTCAGTCTGTCTGTCTGTCTGTCTGTCTGCCTGCCTGTCTGTCTGTCTGTCTGTCTGTCTGTCACACCTGCTTATTTCAGCAACTACTTACGCTATCGACTTGAAATTTGGAACAGTTATAAAGAATGCTTGTCCAACTTTATTGCAAATGAAAAAAGTCCAAAATATTTTTATTTTCATTGCAAAAGGGGCTGGAGTGGGGGTCCGAAATTTCAAAGTGGGGTTACTAGGTCAAGTGACATATCATATGAAAGGGCTTGATCTGCACATTTCAAAATATATTTTTATTATATTTTATGTCTCACAGTTTTCGATATATGATGAAAAATTCCAAAAAAATACCATTCCCCCCCCTTTTCTCCGAAGTTTGCGGGGCGAAAAATCTGAAATAATTAGAGTTGATAGAAATTGACCCAAATATGGCACCAAAAATAAAACGATGTTCCTAACTAGTACAGTTTTTTCAAAATCATCAAAATTCCTTTACAAACAAACTTAGTTATGCGGTCCGGTTTTTTTCACTTTATACGTCCAAAAATGATACGGAACCCTCGGTGCGCGAGTACGACTAACACTTGGCCGGTTTTTTTATGTCTGTAACTTCCTGTGCGAGTCTAATAATAGTTATTTGTGCAACAAGAGAGCAAAGTCGTTTTTTGCTGCGAGTGCTGATTTTGAATCCCGAGGTGGCGAGGGATTCAGGATTCAAAGGAGATAAAATAATAAACAGGAATAGATTTTAAGGCGTGTTCGGAAATATTAAAGCACCCATGATATTTTATTCAAAATATATTACGTTACATTATTGAATGCTGACCTTTTTTAAAAATAAAAAAAAATGTTGGCATAGTTACCCTCTTCGGTAGTGACTTTCATTGTTTTGCGGTTTTCATCATCAAAGTGGAATCAATCAAAGAGTTTCCTTAGAGTTTTGATGGCGCTTTTTCGTGCTTCTAGGCCTCCGATAGAATACACACACACATAATTATATGCAGGACGGGTATTTTTTATGACAATGAATGAGTGAATTTTAAGTGATCGATCGCTCGATTTGCCGCCCCCCTGGACGTGCCGCCCGTGTGCGGTGCACTCCTTGCACACCCGCTTGCGGCGGGCCTGCTATGCAGGTATTTAGTATTGACAAATCATTTTCATTACTCGACATTTTTCTGTCTACTATACAGTGGCGAAGGGTCCCTACAATACGACTCCTACCGGCTTCGCTTTGAAAAATAGCACAGCCAGAATTGCCAACTATTTTCAAATATTTATAATTAGCTTTTCGTGCATGGCCAGGTCAGCATTAATAGTTCGGCTTACTTCTTACAAAAATCGACCCTTCGCCACTGCTACAATAGATAAATGGTACGAAAAGTTGGTTTCTACGAGATTTAGGCTGTGTCCCCAATAGGCAAACTGTTAGCGGCTGACTGAGTTTGCGGCGTATCGCCTCGGTTTAGTACGCCCTTCCATATATTTGAAATGGAGTGTCCACTGTTAGCTAGTTTGCGCTTACAGTTTGCTACTGCAAACTTTTAGCGAAAACTCAGTCGGCCGCTAACAGTTTGCCTATTGGGGACACAGCCTTAGGTGGATATTATAGGTAAAGTTTTTGTTGCTTCGATTGAAGTTATTATATCACATAACGACATTATACCTTAATAATAATTTTGTTTTACAAGTAGGTAAATTAGGTATCTTAAAGTTTAAACAATGATAATTGACATTTTATCGATTATTGCAATATAAATATTATTGGTTGTTAATGTTAATAATAGTTATTATAACATAAATTTGGTAAGTGCCACTTTATATGTAGATTACCTATAATAATTATATGTGGGGTTGTGACTTTGTTATTGTGCATGATTACATAAAACATGTAATTATCTAATTAAGTATATATTTTTTTTTTACTTTTGCCTAAAGTGTAATCTGAAACTCAGAATAAAATTCATGCTTTGATTCAATGTCCAATATATGTAGTTGTGACGATGCAATCTTTTCACTTTTCATTCCATAGATATTGTAAGCAATTAATTAATTATAAATCTCGTAATGTTGTTATTAATTAAATACTAGACACATTATATTCTTCGATGCGTATGAGTTGATCAAAACACATCTATATTTATTTACAAGAGATGCTGTTATATTTGTTAGATAGACCACAACGTTACGCCCGCGGCTCTGCATACGGTACATAATAATGATATTATTATCAAGATTCATTCGTAATGACTAAAATAACATAATAAAAAAATATTAAATACTTAATGTCAGATCAAATTAAATATTTTTCATGCCTAGCCGGCCCGTAGCGCGTATAGCACAAAGGTCGTAGGCCGTAGCCCGTAGGTTAGAATTTAATATCAGGAAGAACGGAGATGATAATCTTAATCGTTTTCGTCATCATGTTGTGATCGCCACCTAATTAGGTTCAATTTTTACTTAAGGTACCTACCCTCTAAAAGATAAATTCCGTCGCCGTTGTGGTCCTACTACTCTTAGGCCATGTTGTTTCATCTTACAGTTACGTATCTGTAACCGCTTGTACGACAATTTCATACGATTACGTACTGACTTACGAATACAGATGGTTTGAAGCAACCCGCCCTTAAACTAACCAACATAAAAATCTAGCACATCCCTAATCAATATATTCAAAAAAAAGGAACGCGCTTGGACTAGGTGGAAAAAAATCCGTAACTTATCAGATTATGAGAATTTCTCAAACCATCGCAAGCATTTCAAAACGGAATCGGAGAAGTGCTTTAAAAAGTACATAAACTCTGTGGAAGATAGTATACCTACTCCTTAACGTCAAACATTTTTGGTCGTATATATCTAACCGCAAGGGAAAAACAAGTCTTCCAGCTAACATGGACCACAAAGGCACACATTCTAATTGTCCTAAAAACATTTGTAATCTTTTTTCAACCTTTTTAGGGTTCCGTACCAAAATGGTAAAAAAGGAACCCTTATGGTGCGACTTCGTCTGTCTGTCTGTCTGTCTGTCTGTCACACCTGCTTATTTCAGCAACTACTTATGCTATCGACTTGAAATTTGGAACAGTTATAAAAAATGCTTGTTCAACTTTATTGCAAATGAAAAAAGACCAAAAATATTTTTATTTTCATTGCAAAAGGGGCCGGAGTGGGGGTCCGAAATTTTAAAGTGGGGTTACTAGGTCAAGTGACATATCATATGAAAGGGCTTGATTTGCACATTTCAAAATATATTTTTATTTTATTTTATGTCTCACAATTTTCGACATATGATGAAAAATGACCAAAAAAATACCAACCATTCCCCCCCCCCCCTATCTCCGAAGTTTGCGGGGCGAAAAATCTGAAATAATTAGAGTTGATAGGAATTGACCCAAATATGGCACCAAAAATAAAACGATGTTCCTAACTAGTACAGTTTTTTTCAAAATCATCAAAATTCCTTCACAAACAAACTTAGTTATGCGGTCCGGATTTTTTCACTTTATATGTCCAAAAATGATACGGAACTCTCGGTGCGCGAGTACGACTCGCACTTGGCCGGTTTTTGTGTCTTTGCCTTGCGCTGATTTTGCGCCAAGCGCTGATGCGCGCGCATCGCTAATTTGTGAACAAGTAAAAATTATTGATAATCACAGCCTCAGTCTGCTTTCTTGTAGTGGCAATATCGCCTCGGCTGTAATCTTCAACTTACTGGGGGGTGATTCTCGCGGGTGATATAATGAAACCGAATTCGATATATATTGCAACAAATGTCAAAATGGTAGGGATTTTGACAGTTGTTGCAATATATATAGAATTCGATATCAATATCGAACCCGCGAGAATCACCCCCCTGCACTTATATCATAATGTATTATTTTATCAATTAAGTAATTCACCGCATAAATAGGTACTTAAATACCAACCGAGATTATGCCATTCAAAAGGTTAAACGAAGAACCACCAAAGTTTGAATCTCGCAGTTTAATTTACATAAAATTCACCGACCGACTGACCCGACGACGACATAATCGCATGCTTAATAAAACACTGACCGAACTCAAAATTTGGCCAAAATGACTTACAGTGAAATACCGACCTAAAAGAGCATGCTCTACAACCTAGTCAAAAAAAAACAACCCTATTCTTTGCAAAATAAGGTAAAAAATTAGATCAGTCTATATTTTATGTTCCACGCGCACCTACAACAAAAAAATTTAAACGTCAATTACCAAAAGTTAGCAATTTTGAATTAGGTCAGTGTTTGATTGAGCATGCGAATATTAAAAATACATAATGCGTAAATACCTAGGTACACGCACTGATTAAATCTTGATAGCAACGTGTGAACCATAACAAAAACTTCATAATATTACGATTAGAGCAGCAAGCTAGAGAAATAAGCAGTTGACAACACTGACGTAATTATTACGAGTACCACGGAATACAATTTTCTGTTCTGTGACGAGTACCCTCGTTTCTATGATCTGAGCGAGTACCATTATGATTTTAGTATAACCCAACACTTGCAATAACAGCGCGTTGAGCGATACTAACTTACCAAAACTATGTAAATAAAGTGATGGTCACTTCGTTTCAACCTTTGTTTGTCTATGAATCGCAAATGTTCCAAAGTTGCGTTGCATTGTGCAATGCCTATTTTTCTGACAGCAGTCATCATCATTCCATCATTTTCCGTTTTATATAATATTCTACTCTTTGATTTTAGTCAATTCTTGACTTTCTGAAGTGCATGAGTGCATCATTTTATTCTACTCTTTGAGTGCATCATAGGTATATTATTCTACCCTTTGAGTGCATCAAGTGCATTGAAATCGGGTTCCGTACAATCGAATGCGGCTGAAAATCTGCCTTTTACCAGAACCTATTGTCACATGAATAATATTATTCATGTGCTATTGCTGTCAGACCGTGCCGTGGGAATACGCGATATCCTAAAATTGGACAAGTTATCAGACTTAGACTTAGCAACCAGTGACGAGTGTTATAGTATGTCAGGCTTAAACGACAGCTTGCCCTCCTCTTCGAAGCAGAGACCTATTATAGGGAATAGCCTGTTACACGACCAAACATCACAGTAAGTATATCAGCAAGGAGAGTATAGTCAAAATCCAGCTTCTCAAAACGTCAACCTATATGCAATTGCTACTAGGCGGTGTAGCAGTCTGACTCACCCGGGGTTATTCTGTAGCAAATATCAGCAGGCGAATTGGCTCTGATTAGTGACATACTGGGTTGATCTATTAGGTAGATTATTATACAATACACCAATTTTAAAGTTTACCCTCGAATGAAGTTGAATTTACACCATAATCTTGGTGTAGCACCCTAGTCCTACCCTATTTACTCTTAAAAGACCTCCTACACCGGGAGACCTTGTTTCCGCTCTTAAAAACTATCAAATTGCTGCCTTTTCGAGGGACTTCGTGAAATCTAGAACGTTAGTGTACACAGCATTCTTCACTATAGTACTTGTTGAACATAATTATAAATGTTGCATCGATTTTTCTACTGGGGCTTCCTGTAGCAATAAAAAGTTCACAAAGCGTAAAAGCCAGTGATCGCATACGTCTTTGTGATTTAGATGATTTTTCCTTATTATTGTGGCCTGGTTTTCTATAGGTTGGTATAACAAAAATAATATTCTTCCATAAAATGAAAATATCCATCTTCGTCTACCCAATGCAATAAATCTAATTAGAATCGAATAGGTATCCCATAGCCACCTTATTATATCTTACTGATAATAATTAGTGTGGTACTTCCTGGCCACGCCACAGTCACAATTTGAATCGGAGTTAGTATCAAACAATTGTACGAGAAATGTACGATTTTGTACGCTAAATAAAAAAATATGTACTATAAAGATTCCCGAGAAATTTAACAAAATCGGTGGCGTGGCCAGAAAGTGTGCTTCCTAGCCACGCCACCGCGTACGCTGCAATTATTAATGTAATCAACTACAAACTCATTGGTAAATAATTGTACGTATATTGTTTGTTCTATTAATAATGGGAAATGCTGCAAAAAGCCATTACCTACATCAAAAATTTTTATATCAAAACTAAAATACTACATCGTCATTCTAGCGGTAACATGACATCGTACGGACTTGAGTCTAATATCAAAAAATTGTACGTAAAATGGTCGATTTTGTACGCTAAATAAAGAAATATGTACTATAAAGATTCCCGAGAAATTTAACAAAGTCGGTGGCGTGACCAGATAGTAGGGGAGACCCAATGACGTATTATATATAGACACGTCATACAACAACATCACTGTACTAAAAAATGGCGCAAATACTTTAAATAGCTAAATAGCTACATATCAGTGCATATGTGCTAAAAAAGGGAAAGAAAACGAATGCCTTACTTAGCATGCCTACCTCTTGTTTAATAGGTTTTTTTTTTTTGCAACATGTTGCAAGAAATGACGTTCAGCCAAGAAATTGATTGGTGCATGACTTAATAATTTGTGGGCAATTATCTTACTTTTTTGTTGCCATTTTAGATCGCGGGTAACGTATCTATAGTTTTTATATCATTGGGGAGACCGGGGATAATTGACCAAGTTTCTACTTAATTGTATACATCTCTTGTGTTATATGGTATAATTTCTTTTCATATAATTTTTAGATCATATAATCATATAGGGCAGGTGACCCAGTTTTGGCCACTGACCCATTTTTGGCCATTTGGGACTTCAAAGCGTTGTAATTAAGCCTTAGACAATTATATTGCTCTAGTATGTACGGTATTTTAAATATTGAATTATGGCAACACTGATACCGTTGACAGCTGTAATTTGTCAAACTTCATTCTGACATAACAAGCCATTTTTTGTAGACGGTCGTGAAATGTGAATGATCTTAGCAAAAATAATAAGGTGAGCGGGTGAGTAATCAGTTGTAATTTTCGGAATCTTTGTTTATTTTTTGAATGTTTTATGTTAATAATAAATAAAAAATATATTGTCTATGTAGAACTAAAGTTATTTTGTCGCCATACGTTTAAGAAGTGGGGTAATGAACAGGTGGCCACTAATGGCGCCAAAATTATGAAATTCTCCATCTTTGGCCACGTCGTTGGCCAAAAGTGGTGCACGTAGTAACCCCATTTCTGGCCATTTATTTTTGTCATTAACTTTTTATTTTCTTAAGTATGCTCTGATGTTTTCTGTTTTTTTTTTCAGAGTTCAGAGAACAAAATGCCTCGATAAAATTTAAAGAAAAACAAATTAGACGGCGTGAAATTGACAATTATGTATTTAGTTGTCTAGGTCAGTTATTGCTGTTCCTTACTGAATTGTTAATATTTAATAAGTATAATGACAGGTCTAACTATTGCAAAGATAAGTTTAGTATAAGTATAGTTTTCTTAGATGGATAAGCAAAAGTGAATTTACCTACCTATACCCATTCCAAAGATAAAGTTAGTAAAAATTCCTATAGTATTCTTACATATTAAGTAAAAGACTGTAACTACTACTAAAGTTCCTTTTTTTAAATAATTATATATATTTATTACCAGTAATAAAGCAGTTCCTAATATTAAAAATGTCATCAATACTGGTCATAATATTATGTACCCCTACCCACCTCATACAAATGTTGATCTATTTAGTTTTTAACTTATCAGACTAGAATTAATTATATTTTATGCTTACCTACCTGAAAAAGAAACATTGGCTGTAAATGTTGTGCAATCAGTAATAAATTCTAGATAATTTTGAAATAATTTGTGTTATATTTTTTGATGGCCAGAACTGGCACATGATGTGGCCAGAAATGGGGTAAATCTGGCCAGAAATGGCACAAAATCACTTTTATATTTATTTATTTTATGAATAATTATCTATTGGATGTTTTTAAAAAAAAAGGTTTTGCTATGCAAGGATAATATATTTTTAATGACTTTTTACAAAAATCATGTCCTTGACAACAAAAACTATATATTATGAACGCCTCAAAGTGGAGAAAACTCTTAAAATGGCCAAAACCGGGTCACCTGCCCTACTATACAGGGTGTCCCACGGCTATGCCACATTGAGGGAAAGTACTTTAAATATTTGAGATAGGAAATTTTTGAAAAAAATATTGAAAAGTTGCTTGCTTCATCTGTGAATCGAACCGACCAAATGTGAAAAAATAAACATCCTGTATTTTTATGATGCTGATTAAAATTATTTCGAGCCTATGATTCCTATTATTGCAAAAAATTGCAGTTCCTGTGGGCCACGCGGACGAAGTCACGGGAAAAGTGCTAGTAACTAATATAACGTTAAGTAATCAAATAAATATAAATTTATTATTTAGCTTGTGACGAAGTCATCCTTCTTTCATTATTTAGTGCTGGCAATCTTCCATTGCTGGCCACTTCATTCACTCCATCCTTCTAGATTTGAACTTTAAATTTCAAAATTAGAACATCTTGTAACAGTCCGTGAAGCGGAGGGTTCGGGCGAAGGGCGAAGGAATGAAACCTACACACGTATCCGCAAAAGGTCTATTTCTAGGCAAAGAATACAATCACTAGGTAGGTACATTATAGAAAAATATCAAGTAACCGGACATGCTGTCACTACGCGGAGCGGTCTGTCAGACTCTCTTGTTATTCCACTGCTGCGCGTGACGCGGTGCGCGGATGCACTCCGACGTTCTAGAACATTCTAGATAGTTCACCACGCGCAAGCGCGGGGTCTGCAGTGAGAGCGGCGAGATGCGTTCCAAAAAGGTTAGCGTTACAATCTCATATTTTTATGCATTTATTTCACTCTTTGTCTGGTCTGCAGAGACATCGGTCGTGGACCGCTGACCGCTGATCTATTATATTAATAATATTACCTATATTATAAAGTGTGCAATGTTATAAGCGACTGTTTTATAACTCCTGTTTTTATACCGTTGAAACATCTGGGTAACAGTTATAAAGTGCAAATAATAAACCAGCTACGTCTCTACACCTCTCCCAATACTGCTGTTGTTTTATTTATATCAAGATCGTGTCCGGAGACTCCCTCCGATAGCTAGCCGAGGCCTGAGAGGATAGAGGGAGGGAGGCACTCCGCGACAAACTTAATAGTGTTCCTAATTTTATCTAAATACATTAAAACACAAGAGATATATACCATTAAGTAGAAATTTGGTCAACTATCCCCGGTCTCCCCTACTATCTGGCCATGCCACCGATTTTTTTAAATTTCTCGGGAATCTTTATAGTACATATTTCTTTATTTAACGTACAAAATCGAAAATTTTTCGTACAATTTTTTGATATTAGACTCAAGTCCGTACGATGTCATGTTACCGCTAGAATGACGATGTAGTATTTCAGTTTTGATATTAAATGTTTGATGTAGGTAATTGCTTTTTGCAGCATTTCCCATTATTAATAGAACAAACAATATACGTACAATTATTTACCAATGAGTTTGTAGTTGATTACATTAATAATTGCAGCGTACGCGGTGGCGTGGCTAGGAAGCACACTTTCTGGCCACGCCACCGATTTTATTAAATTTCTCGGGAATCTTTATAGTACATATTTTTTTATTTAGCGTACAAAATCGTACATTTCTCGTACAATTGTTTGATACTAACTCCGATTCAAATTGTGACTGTGGCGTGGCCAGGAAGTACCACACAATAATTATAGTAAGATCTAAGACGTCAGAATTCTCCCGCCATGTTTATGCCTATTTTAAATTAGGCGAAGATTTATATGTACATACCTAGGTTTTAAGCATAGATATAATTATCTCTGTCCAATTGCAAATAAAGTTGCGTCAGTATCAAAATATTTAATATTATTGCGATAGCTTGATATTTGAAAGTTTAAAGTTTATCTCGTGTTGACTTATCAATGAACCATTTATAATCGCATGACGCTGCGTTAAATTGTCCGTGATGCCGTTTGGACTACGGGCATTTAATAGGCTTTCGTCTATTTTAAAGGTAAGTATAATGCTACCATTCATCCGTATATTCCTTATCATATCACTACATCATTAGTAGAAAGAAATGCCGCCATATTTCTTAAAATTATAAATTATGGTTACTTTGGGACTCGTGGCTAAATGACAGCCGCCTAGCCGCGCTGATCGATCGATCTGCGGGTTAAGCTGCGCTTGCCGCGGTCTGTTTTTAGATAGGTTCTTTACATATCGAGACCTCTGCATGCCTCGGAGAGCACGTTAAATAGGTAGTCGGTCCCGGTTGTATTTAGGTTGTCAGTGACGGTCCGGAGGAAGGGGGGGATCATGGGGGTTATGACCTTGATGAAAAGGTTAGGCGGATGATGATAATTTGATAATTTATCGTTACTTTGTTGTTAGCTGTTAATACTATTGCGCAAAACATAACCAACTTTTGCACCTGTTAAATATCTACCTAGGAGAAAAATAGGGCACAGACGATTAGCCTGACTGGGGAAATATATCTCCACCTTACAGAATTCCACAGCAAAATAATGTTACTCTTCGGTAGTGTTGCATGCGTTACTGGTGAGTAAAGTCGCCAGAGCCCCTTAGGATGCGCTGTGTTGACAGCGGACTTGCTTGTCCCCTAAGCTGTCGGCACAACAAATTGCCGTACACCGTCAATCTAACACTGTTATTCGTTACAGTTAGGGCTGCCATCACCTAAATTGCTGACGCCGGACAAAAACTTTAAAAACCCCAGGCATTTGGTTAAAATAAGGTATTTACCCGGACGCCCCCGCAAAAAAATTTTCCTTCCTATGATTGATTCTTATTATTGATTCCCCTGACACAAGTAAGTGTCCGGGTTTCCCCCGGACACTTTTTGAAACCCCTACCGGACGCTCCCCGGACGCCCTCTAAACTAGGACAAATCCGGGGAAACCCGGACGGATGGCAGCCCTAGTTTAATCAGTCGTCACTCACGCTAAACTAAATCATTGTATCATCGATCGCGTTCAGTTCGTCGGCAACATGATCGCATTGATCATGTCAGAGCGTCAAGCACAATAGTACCTTGGTATATCTCCATTGCTTCTACGATCTGAGGGTAGGTATACCCTGCGTAGGTAGGTACTTTAAGGAAAAATGCATTGCTTACTTGCCTGTACTTACCTAGGTATAACTATTCCCGGGGTTTTCCTTCCTTGGTGCTCACACGAAGGAATAGTCACCTACCTTAACCACCGCACATGGTGATCTTATATGCTCAATGTCATAAAGGATTAAAAGAAAATAATATCAACATTAATTTAAGATTATGTACCTACTATTTTTTGTCTAAGATTATGCATTATTATTTGTCTAAGTTATTAATTGGGCTTCATGCCTTCATATAAAATACTGTACCTACCTAGATACTTAATTCAAAAAGAAAAACTTTTATATGCCATAAATGCAATCATTTTTAGGGTTTCGTGGGTACCTCAAAAGGTAAAAAAAGGAACCCTTATAAGATCACTCTCTTGTCCGTCTGTCCGTCTGTCTGTCTGTCCGTGTGTCACCACCGATTTTCTCAGGAAAAGGTGAACCTAGCAAGTTGAAATTTATACCAGATACAATAAAAATTCGCTTGTTCCACCACCCGAGCGAATCGAACCAAATAATTTAAGATTTCATGGTTTTCTCATCGTTAAATTTATCAAGTTTATTATATAGATTTCAGCCTTATAATAGATCCTAATGATCGATGCAATAAAAGCCTACAGGATGTAATTTTTACAGATTTTAGTCGGTTTGTGGCAAGCGAATTTTTGAAAATCTTTGAATGCAGTTTTCTTTCTATTCAAAAATAAAGGAATGTTTTCTTTTAGTAAAATTTTCTATCTAAAGTATTAAGAATACTTAGGTACCGCCTTCAGAATGGCATTACAAAATTCCATCCTGTAGAGACAATTTATTACGAAAATATAAATAAAAAAATAATAATCTGACATGGTCATGTGGGGTTCCACATGACGATGTCAGATTTTTTTTATTTTTTACGGGGCGATAAAAATCCGCCATGTTGGTTTTTTTTTCATAATCTATAATGCCTATGTTACTCGCTGGCGACGTCCGCGTCGATACGAATCTAATGATATGTTAGTGTTCGCTCGTTTAGTCTCTAGCTGTGTCTCTAGGAGGGAACACAGAAACAGAAATACATACACGGAACACTAATACCTACCTACAAACATACAGGTGAAACACTACACTACACCCTCCTTTTGGGCTTCACCGCAGTTGGGTAAAGTTGCATTGCTAGTTGGATACAATATTTAAAAAAAAATTTGTATTTGTTTGGACACTTTGTTTAAGTTAACTATACTGTTTATGTTCGAAATATCTGAAACAGCTCTACGACATTTATGCAGAACATGTACTAAATTACATCAGAAATTATCATGCCCTCGATCCGAGTATTATCTTATAATATAATGTAATAAAAGAGAAGTTACGTATAGTAAATGTTTATACAGGTCAATTATTTAAAAAACATGTTATTCTGAAGAAAACAAACTTGATACTTATACGTACCTACCGAAAGACTAGTTTAATTTTCTTGTAGATAACATTTTAACTGCTTGCTACGGAAAAGAGTAACAAATTGTTGTATTAAATTACTTCTTATTAAAATTATCAAGTGTCATGTTTCGACGCCCGTCATTTTGTTAACAGCAGAAATAGGCTGTTTTTAATTTTTTTTATCAGGGTTCCGTACCTCGAAAGGTAAAAAAAGTAACCCTTATAAGATCACTTTCTTGTCCTTCTGTCTGCCTATCCGTGTGTCGCCACCGATTATCTCAGGAACGGGTGGACCTAGCAAGTTGAAATTTATACCAGATACTGAAACGTCTCTATATATTAGGTGTATATAAATCAAGGTTCTGAGTCAATACGATAAAAAGATAATAATATAGCCAAATTTAGATTTTCGCGAAAACTTGCAAAAATTCCGAAAAATAAGAAAGTTGAAAATTAAGGTTTATATAAGGTTAGTAGGTGGTAAGTACACACATCAAAAGTATCTAGGGATCAACATATATTTTTGCAATAACTTTTCTCCTGATTGATATTAATTAAAATTTTCTTTAAGGATTCATCAAATAAAGTGTTTTCGTTTGTCACAGTAACGATAAACCAAGTCACCTTTGCATTAATAAAGAAATTTGCCATTTTCCTAATAAAGGGATTTTTGACATTTGAACCACTAACATTAAAGTTCGAAAAAAAGACTGAAATAACAGTTTTCTTTAAAATTTTATTGGGTAACTTAAACAATTAATAATCCGTGTTTCCACCGCGAACACTAACAACACAAGAACATCGGTTTGGCATACTCAAAATGAGTTCATCCAAATCACGCTGTGGAATGGCCGCCCATGTTCGTTGCAACAACAAAAAAAAACCGGCCAAGTGCGAGTCGTACTCGCGCACCGAGGGTTCCGTATCATATTTGGACGTATAAAGTGAAAAAATCCGGACCGCATAACTAAGTTTGTTTGTGAAGGAATTTTGATGATTTTGAAAAAACTGTACTAGTTCGGAACATCGTTTTATTTTTGGTGCCATATTTGGGTCAATTCCTATCAACCCTAATTATTTCAGATTTTTCGCCCCGCAAACTTCGGAGATAAGGGGGGGGGAATGGTATTTTTTTGGAAATTTTTCATCATATGTCGAAAACTGTGAAACATAAAATTAAATAAAAATATATTTTGAAATGTGCAGATCAAGCCCTTTCATATGATATGTCACTTGACCTAGTAACCCTACTTTGAAATTTCGGACCCCCACTCCGGCCCCTTTTGCAATGAAAATAAAAATATTTTTTTAATTTTTTAATTTGCAATAAAGTTGGACAAGCATTTTTTATAACTGTTCCAAATTTCAAGTCGATAGCATTAGTAGTTGCTGAAATAAGCAGGTGTGACAGACAGACAGACAGACAGACAGACAGACAGACAGACAGACAGACGAAGTCGCACCATAAGGGTTCCTTTTTTACCATTTTGGTACGGAACCCTAAAAAGGTCTTCTTGCGACTGGATACCCTCCATATTCGGCAGAGCTCTTCTCTGTAGCATATCCCATGCATGCTCAATCGGGTTCAAGTCTGGCGACTGAGCAGGCCAGGGCAGGACATTGATGTTAGCTGCGGCGAGAGTCTGTCTTACAACTCTTGCGGTGTGCGGTCGTGCATTATCATGCATTAACTGAAATAAGGGACCGATTTGCACTTGTAGAGGAACGATGACGTCTGATACAATCGTCTCAGCATAAATTTGAGCGTTGAGGTTGCCTCTGATCCAAATCAACTCAGTTCTTCCGCCGATCCAAATACCCGCCCATACCATGATGGTTCCACCACTATAAGGATGGACTTCCTGGCAGGATTTTAATCGCTGTTGGCGTCCAGTGGTTCTCCAGTGTCGTATACGTCTTGTATCCGGTCTCATACCAAAACGAGACTCATCAGAAAAGCACACGAAACGCCATTGTTCTTCTGCCCAATTTCTGTGTTCAAGAGCCCATTGATATCGAATCCTACGATTGTGCATTGCTATAGGTGGTACCCGTAGCGGTCTTCGGGAATGAAGGTTCACTTCATGCAGGCGGTTTCTGACTGTTTGGTCGCTAATTAAGTTCCCTGAAGAGTGATGAAGCCTCACGGCTAACATCATGGCGGTTATTGTTGGAGCTCTTCGAGTTAAGATTTGAATGTATCGGTCTTGTCTCCGTGTGGTGCAGCGATACCGTCCTCCATGGCGCTCAGCCACGGTACCAGTGCTTCGGTAACGTGTCCAAAGTCGACTGATAACACTCTGACTTGTATTCAGAGCTAAAGCTACAGTACGTTGCCGGGAACCAGCTTCTATCATTCCCACGGCTCTGAGCATTTCTTCCCTGCTTAAATGACGTCGCCGCTCCATAATAACGTTGGTTTTAATCAGTAGTAGGGAAACAGTAGCACTAATAATGTCTTCAATGCGTTGTATGTTTTTATAGGGAAAATATTGACAGCTTATTTTCATCTTTTACTCGAATTTGATTGAGAGTTCCTGATTCAAATTATGAAATGCACCAAAAAGGATCCATATAAAATTTATAAAATCATAAATTTATTACAAAGCCACATCTCAATCTCAAGAAATCCGCATAAAAATGCTTGATCCCTAGACACTTTTGATGTGTGTACTTACCAAAAACCTTAATTTTCAACTTTTTTATTTTTCGGAATTTTCCCTTTACTTGCGCTGTAAGACCTTGCTTTTAACCAAAATTGACAATTCTAGGCAAACCGGAAATAGGTCTTGGGTCGAAAACCTATATGGTAGTTCCCGTTGACCTAGAATCACGAAATTTGGCAAAAAGCAAGGTCTTACAGCACAAATATAGGAAAAATTCTAAAAATTAAAAAAGTTGAAAATTAAAGTGTGTCTCCATACATGCCTACATAGTTGACGCCCTCTGAGTTGTATGGGGGTTCATACATTTAACTTTTATAGGTCCAAGGATGGTACGGAACCCTCGGTGCGCGAGTACGACTCGCACATGACCGGTTTTTCATTTTGTATATTACTGCACAAGTAGACAGTGGACGCACTATAGATAGGTAGGTATTAGGTACCTGATTAAAAAAACTGCGTGCAATCGCAATAATATGTACGGTAGGTAAGTATAAGTATCATAAAAAGAAAGACAAAGACCCAAAAAATGCTAATGACTAAACTAAAAGTGCTCAATAATGTTAAAAAACACTCTTTAAGTACAATAAATACCTAAAGGCTGCATTAGAAATTAGGTTTTTTCTTATTCCAATAATCTCCTGATAATAAACCCTAAGAACCAATTTTTTTTTATGTCGTCGGGTCATCACAAACTGTGTCTGTGTCAAATTTCAAATTAGGTATTATGTTGAATAATTTCTAAGAAAATCGCCATTGATACACGAGCGTACACTTAAGTACCTAGGTAGGTACCTATAATTGTTCCGTTTTGCTCATTCAAAATGAGAATACTAAAATACACTCTATCCGTAACGTAAAATGGTCAAGTGCGTATCGCACTAACAGTGTACTATTCCGTAGCAAATAATACGAAGCAAGAAGTATTTTTTCTACTTTACAATGCTATTTTACCTACCACAACAATCAACAATAGATACATAGGTACTACTACTTACGTTTGTAATTTATAATATTATTTACATAATGAGACTGTGCAATATTATACAAAGTACTTACTTAATTTCAAACTTATGTAATTAACGCAGGTAGGTACATTATCATGTTCAAAACAGTTTCGTTAAATCTGTTCTTATGGTGTATTTTTTTCAGATTTTTGATGCCAGCGTTGGCATTTAATTTTTAAAACATGATAACATTGATAACCCTCACGACACGTCGCGTCGTGCGCGAAATATTTTTTTTCAGCACCTCTGTGTTAATACAGGTTAGAGCGATCCCAAAAAAATACTATACACCTCTATGGCGATTCACATAGGTACCATATATCCCGCAATCAATAGTCTCCAAGTAAAATAATTATGTATATTTGTGTACGGACGGTCATTTGCGAATTTAAAGGGGTTTCGCTTTCACCTTCTAGCTACGGAACCCTAAAAAACAAGCGACAAAATAATTACTTAGATACCGACTAGGTATGTATATTTTTCACATCATCACGATACGATAAAATGAGTCGAGCTCTTAAACAAGTAAATGCATCGTCTTAAGTACAGATGAATCAACAAATTTGCCCTCAGTTGACGAAGAGATTCCTTCTGGGAAACTACCTAGTTTAGGTACCTACTTACTTATACTTATGCCTCAGCAAAAAAAAAAACAAATAAACATTAGAGTATTTTTGAAAAGTGGTGCCCTTGTTTTCAGTATTATATTGTGGTGAAACAGCCAGGTTTATAACAATTTTGAGGTATGTAAATAATTGTTTATCACTATAAATCATGTACTTAGTATCATGTTATCATTTAATAATCATTTGTATTAATTTAGGATTTAAATTAATCTTTTATTATTTTTATTGTGGTACTATATTAGGTAAGTGTAAAAATTTTTCAAAATTATCAAAACAAAATTTATCTTGACTTTGGAAAAATTTACAGGTAGGTAGGTAGTGTATAGAATGGAAATTAAAATAGTCATAGGTACGTGGTAATTTTTACTTCAAAGTTAGCTTTTGATCGGTTTTGAAGTTACAATAATTTATACTGTCTAGGTAATGAAAAGCCCCCCATAACTTTCCGCAGCGTCAAAAATTCGTTAACTAATGGTACCTACCTATTCTTTGTTAGGGTCGGTTGCAGAAAGATAATTAAATTTTAATGGGGCATTACCCATACATACATATTAAAGTCTCCTTTAAAACTTAATTACCTTTTCTGCAACTCAGCGTAAAATGTATCAAAATTAATTATTACTTATACGCACCGTACCTGTGTACTGATTCAAAATTTTCAAATTGTTTCGTTTTATTTTAATTGATGAACTGCCGATGTACATAATTGAAAAAAACCGGATAAGTGCGAGTATGCCTCGCGCCCTAAGGGTTCCGAAATATGATCATAGATGGCGCTACTGCATACTTCCAATGGCGCCATCTATGAGCAGATGGCTCCACTTATGGTCCGGTGACTGACGGCGGACAACAAAGTGATCCTATAAGGGTGCCGTTTTTCCTTTTGAGGTACGGAACCCTAAAAAACTAAAAAAAAAATGCCATTACTTGTCTTTTGCTGTTTACTGCATGGACATAATTATTATACGAAAATCACTGTCATTTCAATAGGATTTAACTTATTAATCATTTTTAATAAAATTCAAATGTTTTCAAAATTTATTTAGGAGCAAAATAATTTATTATTATATCCGTTTATTGTTTAGATAAAATTAATATTCGCAGTTAGCGTATATTCAAAACTTACCGCGTTTACTTTCCAGATTAAACAAAATCAAAACAATATATATCAACCAATAGCAGCGTTCAGCTACATCGGTTGCGAGAATTTTGATTGGTGAATAAGAATTGCTCTGTGGCGCCTCTCCGACCTTATAAATATCGGCGCGATCACAAACCAGACCTCTTTTCCACAGTGTTAATTCAAGGGGACTCTTTCGGGTTATTTTTGTGAGCTAACTCTAAATTCAGAATGCCGGAGACCTCAAAAATGAATGGATACGCAAAAACAAACGGACATAGCTATGATATGGAGGAAGGATCAGTATTTTTATTCACATCAGAATCCGTCGGCGAGGGCCACCCAGGTTAGTTTTCTTCAAACTACTAATGCAGGAATTGTTCGTCGAAAAATGGCCGCCTTAGCATGTGCGTAGATAAATTATAAATAGGATTCCTATTGTTTACACTATTACCTGAACCAGTCTTCGAAAATATTGATTGTCCGACAATAACACACACAGACTTGCGTGCTTTATTCAATGGCAATGTTTTGTTACATCATGGTTTTCGCAGCTAATAACGCAATTTACATTTGTCAAAATAATCGCAACACGTGGTCTGAGCCAAACAACGTTGAAATTTATGATAATACAAACTTACACTTTTACTTGTATTTACAATTTACTATGAATGTTTTATTTCAGACAAAATGTGTGATCAAATTAGTGATGCTATCTTAGACGCACATCTGAGACAAGACCCTGATGCAAAAGTAGCATGTGGTGAGTGTCACGATATTATCTTGACGTCTGTGTAATTCATAAATTCTTAAAACAGATACTTTTTGCTAACTACAGTGCTTTATTATCAGAAACAGTGACAAAAACCGGAATGGTGTTATTGTGCGGTGAAATCACATCCAAAGCTAATGTTGACTACCAGAAAGTTGTCAGAGAGACTGTGAAGCACATTGGCTATGATGATTCCTCTAAAGGTATGTAAATATTATCCTTGGATAACTGTCTGTTACCAGAGGTATACAGATTTCAGTTCCTTGGCTTTTAGCCAGTACTATGTAGACAAACTCTAAATTCTAATTTAACTTCCCTCATAGTAATGGATGAATATTATTCCGTGCACACTAGGTTTTGATTGGCGTACACTAAATTTACTAGTGGCTATTGAAGAGCAAAGTCCAAACATAGCTGAAGGAGTGTATCTAAACAGAGAGGATTTAGATATTGGGGCTGGAGATCAGGTACAAATTGAATAAAAAATTTGCTGCACGGAATAAATAACTCTTGGGTCTATCGGCTATTTGAGGAATAAAATTGGGTTTACATTCTGCATGATCTACAGAATGAAAAATATTATCCATAGCTATGGGTTTTCATTTCACAGATGTCATAAAATTAATAAATTGTCCAATACATAATGCATTTCAGTTGTCAGACAGCATTTAAGATGGTGCATGACATTTAACTTTATCGTGATGATGTCTGACTGCACCAAGTGGCACTTGATCCTCTATAATCATAGTCATAAGTCTGCTATTCAATTGGACTAAAATGAGCATGTTGGGATTAGGTTTTGATTACAAGACCTGCTGCGTGATGCTTGTCTTGGACCAGCAGTCTCCAAACATTGCTGCTGGCGTGCATGAGAACAGAAATGATGATGAAGTTGGGGCAGGAGATCAGGTATGTTTAAATCATCATGTCTATAACTCCATATTTTTGTCCATATTTGATTAATTAGGAACATCAGCTGTGCATTTATATATTATAAAATTTTAATATTAAGGAGAACATTAATATATTCATTTACATTACTAAAACACAAATTGTAACAGAATTGTGCTGAATATTTTATAATTATGTTGTTTATCAGGGGTTCCCAAACTCTTTCAGTTCATGGTGCACCTACAGATATAGTATTTTGTCAAGGCGCCCTTTTCAAAATATGTGTGAAATTACACAAATAGGAACACAACTAAGCAGGAGGGGCTTGCGGCGCCCCTACTTACTCCCCACGGCGCCCTAGGGCACTGCGGATAACATTTTGGGAACCCCTGGATTATAAATTATTACCTAGGTACCATTAAAATTATTGTCAGGCAATTATCACCCAATCACAAATTCAGGAAATATTCAATGATTTTCATTACACATTCATTGTGAATGAGCATGATTCACTAAATATGCTTACCTCCACCTGGGAAAAATCCATATGAAAATTTTATTGCAATGAATTGTGCAATGTTGAGGATATAACATCATTTCCTTAACTTAACTACCATGTGTTTATGAATTTTTCTTTTATGCATCAAGTTTTTGAATACATAATTTTTGTTACTAATAATGAAACAACTGTGTATTCATAGCACAAAAAGGCCATATTCTGTAACAATATTCCATCATGAAAATATCGATTTAAAAGACCAGATTTGAGATAAGAACCTTATGTCCTATTATACCTACCTTATGTCAAGATTCAAAACTAAGTACCTATAGTTGTAAAATACAAGCCTAAATATGTATGTGTCATAATTTGTATTTCATATTACTCAACAGAATGTTACTTCCAGGGTTTAATGTTTGGCTATGCAACAGATGAAACTGAAGAATGCATGCCTCTGACAGTGGTGCTTGCACACAGACTAAACCAAAAAATCGCTGAGCTGCGACGAAACGGCGAGTTTTGGTGGGCTCGCCCGGATTCTAAGACCCAGGTGAATAATCCTACATGCAATTTGTTTTTAAATGCACATTTCACTGTTGTTTACATACAAGTACCCCCAATGTTCAGTAAATGTGCATATTAATTTAGTAAATATTGATTTCATCAATATTTGTAACAAATGGACTTGATTAACTCAAAACTGATAGTCTATTATCTGACCTCAGCAGCTATTTGGCTTGCTAACTCATGTCAAAGGCTAATGTTATTTAATTCGAGATTATTTTGTTTTTTTTAACTTAGCTCATGGTTTATCTTTTTGAAATTATATAAACAAGAATGAACTTTGGCTTCATATTATGCATATTACATTTTCCGGGATTAAAAAAAATAAATAATGACGTATTCCCGAACTGCAAACTCAATTAAAAATAAATTATAAAATGTATATTTTTTTATGAATATTAAACATAATTATCAAAGCCATGTTTAGCTTTGTTATTATTATTAATTTGTAAGAGATTTAAAAACTGACTCTGGCCATAACAGGCATATAAAAGATTTAACATTTTCTTCTGCAGCTGCACTTCTGCAGCGGCCAAAATGTATTTATAATTAAAATCAAGACTCTAATATTAAATTATTATGAACTGAACTACAGTTGAGTTTTGTTCAAGCTTTTAAAATGTCTAGACCTCAGATCGTAGAAACAAGGGAGATGTGCCAAGGCGCTATCGAGCTTGATGCCTGATTTTGAGCAAATTGCTCATATTAAAAACGTACGCGCTGGCGACGAACCGAACACGATCGATGGTATAAATACCGTGTTTTAGTTTAGTGCTAGTGTTAAGTGACGAGTAACAGTGTTAGATTGAGGGTGTGCGGAATGTTTAATGCGTGGGCGATCTTTTTATTCACAAGGAGCGCTTAATTATGCGCGTAACTGTGTCGAAAAATGTACTAAAAGTGGCATCAGTTGTTCCGGTACTAATTTGCTATGATGGCATATCTCCTTGTTTCTATGATATGAGGTCTAGACCTACAGGTCATTTCAATAGCCCGAGGCTACGTTGTTGCTACATTGTTTCGACCTTTAACCCCAGTGCTGTGCAACATTATAAGTAACTTTGATTGATGCATATTGGTGTCGAGACTGTTAGGTATCCTCCAGGGCAATTAACCCCTATAAATCTGTATAAATGAAATGCATTAATGTAGCCGTCTCGTTAATTTACCGGCGGCAATGTCCGGTTGCCAATCGTGATATCCTAAGCAGTAAGAAGATATTATGGACCTAAGAACTAAAATTCTGAAAATTTTCAATTCAAAATCATCAACACGCTCCTTATACATACACAAGGCCCATTTGGTAAACTGTAATAGGTGTACGAAAGTACGCCTCTGAAAGGCAATGCCACATGGGCGGTTTTCCCGCCGCAAAAATCCGCACGAGAAAACGCTCGAAGACGGCGGTTTTCCGCTATGTCCATGCTGCACGGGCGGTTCTCCCACTTCGCAATCTGCAAACGTTTTACTGTAGAATAACGCAATAGCGGGAAACTGTCGTCGTGTAGTCTGAGAATACGGTTAACTGCTGTGGTTTGTTACTGTCGACCGCTGCCGCTGTCGTCGCTGCGTATAGTATGCACTGTCCAACTTGTATGTAAATTTGTGTCTGCAAATTTTTGCAAGCGGATAACTGAGGCGGGAGAACCGCCCGTGTAGCATAGCTCTAACTTTATCATTTTAGTAATGGCTTATCGGCTGTAGTTTATGTAACCTGAATGAAAGAACTCAAGAATATCATAATTATTCAACGCGGTTCCTGTTCATGCGAAAGATCACATGACGTAATCAATGTCTAATATATCAATTGTTGTTTAATGACTGAGTGATAAAACTGACACCAGTGTCAAGCGATATTTGAGATTGGTCTATTAAATACGTTGGGAGTATGACTACCTATTGCATTATAAGCATCACATATTAAGATTATAAAAAACTAGCGTTCGCCCGCGTTTTGTGGATAAAAAGAAGCATAATTATGTGTTATTCTGATGTATAAGAAATATTACTGTAAAGTTTCATCAAAATCCGTTCAGTAGTTTTTGCGTGAAACAGTAACAAACATCCATGCATCTTTACATCCTCACAAACTTTCACATTTATAATTAAGTATAAGTAGGATGTTGTTCAGCCTCCTACAATTTCTTCTAATTTCGAATCTTTACTTGTAAAGCTATTTGCGAATTGTATTGGGCTATTTGGGGTTTGCCCGAATTGTTTCGAACATGAACGGAGAACTCATAAACTCGTTACTCGGCCAAATCGCTGATCAAATTAAATACGAGGAAAATACCTTACATTAATAAATGTGTCTTGAATGTGTCTTCTCGTAAGAACAACTATTGAATAAGTAGTAAACTAATTCCTTGTTGCAGTACAAGTACAATCAAAGTTGCCAGTTCACTAAAACAGTTAATTTAGTTTATAAATATCTGGGTCCAAACTGAATTAAATACTTTACTTCATGTCGGATTATAATAAGCATTAAAACTGCGACAAGCCAGCAATCACGAATAAATTACTATGATACAACTTAATGTAATCACTAATTATGCACATTTATTTTAAAAATAAAACAAGTTATCATAATTGAGAAAATTACTAAGAATTATTTAAGTACACAGTCAATAAGTGTTCATTAAAAAAATATAGGTATAATTTATAGAAAGATAGGAGAAGAAAGTATTTGAACATCGTGTATGTACATACGTACATAATGAGTTTATTATTGTAATTTAGTCAAGTCCTTTATCAAATTCCAATAAAATTATATAAGTCTTCTATCAAATTCCAATAAAATAGTAGATTGTATCTTAAGGGAGCAAAAAATTATATTTTTACGGCGAGGGCGCTTTTTTGAATCCAGAGCGAAGTGAGGGATTCTATAGTAGAATCCCAAACGTAACGAGGGATTCAAAGTACGTCGCCCGAGCCAAAAATATATTTTGCGCCCAAGTGATACACTCTACTTTTCATCACCCTCTATGAGAAAATAAAAGGCGCCTCATATTTTTCACTGTCACTTGAAGAATTCATTTTTCGTTCATTCATTCGTTCGCTTACTTTGCTGGCTCACTGAAGCCCCCGTCAATCCCATCGTGTTTGGTTTACTTTTAACCATACAGACAGGCCTAACTATGTCGACCATTGCCCTCCCCCAGCTCCCCTTACTCCCAAGCCCCTTAGTCCCCATAGTCCATGTTGTCCCCACTGTCCCCGTTGTCCTCATAGTCCTCATAGTCCCCATAGTCCTCAAAGTCCCCTTAGTCCCCATAGTCCCCTTAGCCTTATAGTCCCCTTAGCCTTATAGTCCCCTTAGTCCCAGTCCCCTTAGTCCCAGGCCCCTTAGTCCCAGGCCCCTTAGTCCCAGTCCCCTTAGTCCCCTTAGCCCCCTTTCCCCCTTACAAAAACACTAAAGTTCATTGGTTATTAGTCAGATTCAATAAGTGCTTATTGAATTTGGAACATCTTAGGGCGCGTTCCCACCGTGTCGTGACGACAGATAATCGTGTAGTTTTAAGTGTCGTGGCTTATATGTTTAAATTGAGGTGTTCACATTTAGAACGACACAATACGACACAATTAAGATAAATAAATTAGTCGTTACGACATAGTGGGAACGCGCCCTAAAGAGGATTAAAAACTCATTTCTGCCCGCTAAAAGTGTCCTATAGAAAACACCACCTTTGGGCGCACTTAAAGGCGAACCAAGTCGTCCTTTTCGAATGGATGGGATAAAAAAATACATGTGAGTTATTTCGAATTTCAAATATTCTCGTCAGGTCGCAGGACCTTTGAGAATAGCCATAGCTCTGTATGGGAGGTCCGACTAATGCTAGACGCGTCGTATACCAAATTGAAGTGTCGAATTCAAAAACATCTCTATTATGCACAGCTCATGCAAATCAGTATGTAATTCTATGTATTTGGTTAAGAAACGGCTAGAGTATCTATACATATAATAAAATTGTAACGAAGTGAAAAACGTACATAGAATATTTTTGAAAAAAAGTAAGTGCTACGTAATCTAGGAACGACACCGATGCCAAAAATTTAGTTTTTAGATTTTTTGTCTGTTTATATGTTAGAGCTTCACGTCAAAACTACTGAACAGATTTAGTTGAAATTCAGCATAAATGTCTATTGTAAGCCAGGTCAGGTTATAGGGTACATATTATCACGCTATTTGTTATGGGGACTGAGCAGTATTGTATTTTATGCGAGTTTGACTTCAGTTTGTCGCGGGAAAATAACAAAACGATACAAATGGTACGGTATTGTTGTTTAGCTTTTGAATTAACCGCTTGAACAAAAATCTTCACGCTATTATAAAAGGAGCTAAGCAGTGAATATTAATGTTGTATATGAGTAACTATTTTAACACACCATTCAACATACAACTTGGCTTGGAGGTCTAGAGACTACCTTGCTATACTCTGTAGCTGAGTTCGATCCCTGCAGCCTGTTACTTTTATGTTTCTTATGACACCATAATATCAATCTGAGTTCGATCTGAGTTCCATTCCAGACTACTGCGATTCTATTGGTTTTTTTTTGGATTTCAAGATAACTCAGGCAAAACTTTAACATAAATACGTAATGGTTTGCATATTTATTACATAAATTATCAATCTGAGTTCCATTCCAGACTACTGCGATTCTTTTGGTTTTTTTTTTGGATTTCATGATAACTCGGGCAAAACTTTAACATAAATACCTATTGGTTTGCATATTTATTACATAAATATCTATTGGTTTGCATATTTATTACATAAATATCTATTGGTTTGCATATTTATTATTTACATTTCTATTTCCGTAAACCATTTAAAAAAAAAATCGTACAAAAAAAATGATTGTCGTTGAGTGATTTTGCTAAACAAAACGCGTAGGCCATGCCCCTTTTTGTTCATTAAACATGTTCGATGAACACGCGCAGGAGACTCGCCTTTATAAATACAGGAGTCAATGAAACGTTTATTATCATCTATCTACTGTCCGTTTACTAATAATGCTAAAACAAAACATAACCACGTGAGCGAAGCCGCGGGCACAGCTAGTATGAACTAAGTCTGATGAATGGTCGTCATTGGTTTCAGGTGACTTGCGAGTATGTCTTCGCTGGAGGCGCCACAGTGCCGCAGAGAGTTCACACCCTTGTTGTCTCCCTGCAACATTCAGAAAAGGTAAGCTTCCGATTCGATACTTTATTCAATTTGATCATACTGTAAGTACTTCTTGAACATTCTATACAATCACCATACAACGGAACAGTAAGGAAAAATCAATTATTTCTATAGCGGACATACCACAGCATTTTTTTAAAAAATATTTCGTAATATTATGTTTTGTCATGTTTATTAAATATTTCGTCATGTTTTATCATGTGTGAATAATTGCTCAGCACACGAGTACTTTTCTTGATAAAACTTACGCACAACTGAATCATAGCATCACTAATGTACGCATTTCATGGAGATAAGTTTACATATATTTTATAAACTGCTTTATGTAATAAAAAAATGTTATACTTCATATAAGAGGAATGCCTGATAATTTTAGGCCGTGACCTATGATGTCAACTATGACATCATAGGTCACGGCCTAAAATGAAAAAAAAACAGACGATAATCACTAGATTATCGTCTGTTTTTTTAACAAACTGGTACTGAGTATGTCTCTTGCACATTTCCGATATTGACAGAGTGAGATGGGTAATGGGTGGGGGTGGAGCCAACGCCTTTGTTCTTGCTTTGAAATTGTTAAGACACGTTCATATTGAATAGGTACTTCTAAAATTTACTGTAGAGAAAATTAAATTATTATTTTATGATTTAAACTTGCATACTCAGTATATTCGTAACAAAATTTTCTGTTCGCGTTATATGATATTTTCCTAATAAATAACAATAAAACAATATTGTAATAGTACCTATATAGATCCTCTTTGCTTTATGCATACATAAAATATTATAAAATGAGTTATGTCAATGTTACATTAATTTATCTATTTAATATAATAAATAATTATAATGTTTAGATACATTATTTTCAAAATGCCAAAGTGGGTAAGCAAAAAAAAATGTTTACCTTGTACACTCACTAAAAAACACGTGCGACGCGCAGGTAGTCGATGGCTTACATACGTAACTACAGAGTTTGTGTGGAACGGACTTTATGTTGTTTACGTGGACCAATAGAAACGCAGTCAACATTTTCCGTACTCGTTTGTTAAAAAAAACAGACTATAGTATTTGTCACTTATTAAGTTATTAACTTTAATTTGTAGATTACTCTGGAAACCTTGCGTGAGGAGATCAGGGAGAAAGTTATAAAGGAAGTTATTCCACCTCAATACCTTGATGATAAAACTGTCATCCACATCAACCCTTGCGGTCTATTCATTATTGGAGGACCACAGGTAAGGATAATTATTTATTTTAAGCAATATTTTTTTATATCGATCGCGAGATGTGGAAGATACGGTATCAGCTCTTTGCCCACGAGTGGGACCAGAATAGGAATTAGGATAACAAAAAAATATATAATCTGTGATGCCCAGGCCTAGAATTAAGCCATTAGTGCAGTTAGTAGTTACTTTCGTAGCAGCTTTGCATTCAGTACCCCGATCATGAGTTTTTTTGAAGTGTAATATCGTTAACGTAAGCATATTTTGAATTGAAAATAGACGTTTGTTACACAATGTTTATATAAATTAAATACTTAATTAATTTCTCTGTATTTTTTAAAATGTGCAAATTGTATAAAATTTCATGAAAATGTTCCAGGACTTCTGTATTTTAAATTCAAAATATGCTTACGTTAACGAAACTATACGTCTAAAAAACTCATGATAGGGGTACAGATACATATTGCCAATCGACATGCACAGCATAATGTTGGTATTCAGGATTTATTTTCAAACTAGCTGTTCCCTGCGGTTTCACACCCGTTGCTCGGCTCTTATGGGTCGTAGCGTGATGTTAGATAGCCCATACTATTCCTCATGAATCTGACTATCATATACAAAAATAATTTTTCGAATCCAACTGGTAGATTCAGAGATGAGCGCGTTCAAACAAACAAACTTTTCAGCTTTGTAATATTAGTATAGATTCTGTTGCATTGATTTGCTTCAATAAATAGATTGAGAAATAGAGTAATACATAGTTATATCTGGTACCGGCTTAAGGGTGATGTTTGCGAAGTTATACAGGGTGGCAGGTTAGACAGTGGAAATATTTAAAGTGGTCATTGTACTCATCATTATGGACAACTTTTACTATGGGACCAAACCTGAAATCGCAATGACCCCTTTAAATATTTCCACTGTATATTCAACTATTATTCGAATATATGTAAGCCCTAGTGCCGATGTAATTAAAGACACAACAGACACTTCAACTTAGTCTCTAGGGTGGACAACGCTCGTGCAATGTTCTGGTATTGCAGATGTCCATAGGCGATGGTGACCACTTTCCATCAGGTGGGCCGCCTGCTTGTGTGCACTCAATCACGTAATGATGTAACTTGTATCGTGTGTGCGCAGTCGGACGCGGGGCTGACGGGGCGCAAGATCATCGTGGACACGTACGGCGGCTGGGGCGCGCACGGCGGCGGCGCCTTCTCCGGGAAGGACTTCACCAAGGTGGACCGCTCCGCCGCCTACGCCGCGCGCTGGGTCGCCAAGTCGCTCGTGCGCGCCGGCCTCTGCCGCCGCTGCATGGTGCAGGTAACACCGCTGTGTACCACGTGTTACACAAGGTGGACCGCTCCGCCGCCTACGCCGCGCGCTGGGTCGCCAAGTCGCTCGTGCGCGCCGGCCTCTGCCGCCGCTGCATGGTGCAGGTAACACCGCTGTGTACCACGTGTTACACAAGGTGGACCGCTCCGCCGCCTACGCCGCGCGCTGGGTCGCCAAGTCGCTCGTGCGCGCCGGCCTCTGCCGCCGCTGCATGGTGCAGGTAACACCGCTGTGTACCACGTGTTACACAAGGTGGACCGCTCCGCCGCCTACGCCGCGCGCTGGGTCGCCAAGTCGCTCGTGCGCGCCGGCCTCTGCCGCCGCTGCATGGTGCAGGTAACACCGCTGTGTACCACGTGTTACACAAGGTGGACCGCTCCGCCGCCTACGCCGCGCGCTGGGTCGCCAAGTCGCTCGTGCGCGCCGGCCTCTGCCGCCGCTGCATGGTGCAGGTAACACCGCTGTGTACCACGTGTTACACAAGGTGGACCGCTCCGCCGCCTACGCCGCGCGCTGGGTCGCCAAGTCGCTCGTGCGCGCCGGCCTCTGCCGCCGCTGCATGGTGCAGGTAACACCGCTGTGTACCACGTGTTACACAAGGTGGACCGCTCCGCCGCCTACGCCGCGCGCTGGGTCGCCAAGTCGCTCGTGCGCGCCGGCCTCTGCCGCCGCTGCATGGTGCAGGTAACACCGCTGTGTACCACGTGTTACACAAGGTGGACCGCTCCGCCGCCTACGCCGCGCGCTGGGTCGCCAAGTCGCTCGTGCGCGCCGGCCTCTGCCGCCGCTGCATGGTGCAGGTAACACCGCTGTGTACCACGTGTTACACAAGGTGGACCGCTCCGCCGCCTACGCCGCGCGCTGGGTCGCCAAGTCGCTCGTGCGCGCCGGCCTCTGCCGCCGCTGCATGGTGCAGGTAACACCGCTGTGTACCACGTGTTACACAAGGTGGACCGCTCCGCCGCCTACGCCGCGCGCTGGGTCGCCAAGTCGCTCGTGCGCGCCGGCCTCTGCCGCCGCTGCATGGTGCAGGTAACACCGCTGTGTACCACGTGTTACACAAGGTGGACCGCTCCGCCGCCTACGCCGCGCGCTGGGTCGCCAAGTCGCTCGTGCGCGCCGGCCTCTGCCGCCGCTGCATGGTGCAGGTAACACCGCTGTGTACCACGTGTTACACAAGGTGGACCGCTCCGCCGCCTACGCCGCGCGCTGGGTCGCCAAGTCGCTCGTGCGCGCCGGCCTCTGCCGCCGCTGCATGGTGCAGGTAACACCGCTGTGTACCACGTGTTACACAAGGTGGACCGCACCGCCGCCTACGCCGCGCGCTGGGTCGCCAAGTCGCTCGTGCGCGCCGGCCTCTGCCGCCGCTGCATGGTGCAGGTAACACCGCTGTGTACCACGTGTTACACAAGGTGGACCGCTCCGCCGCCTACGCCGCGCGCTGGGTCGCCAAGTCGCTCGTGCGCGCCGGCCTCTGCCGCCGCTGCATGGTGCAGGTAACACCGCTGTGTACCACGTGTTACACAAGGTGGACCGCTCCGCCGCCTACGCCGCGCGCTGGGTCGCCAAGTCGCTCGTGCGCGCCGGCCTCTGCCGCCGCTGCATGGTGCAGGTAACACCGCTGTGTACCACGTGTTACACAAAATGGACCGCTCCGCCGCCTACGCCGCGCGCTGGGTCGCCAAGTCGCTCGTGCGCGCCGGCCTCTGCCGCCGCTGCATGGTGCAGGTAACACCGCTGTGTACCACGTGTTACACAAGGTGGACCGCTCCGCCGCCTACGCCGCGCGCTGGGTCGCCAAGTCGCTCGTGCGCGCCGGCCTCTGCCGCCGCTGCATGGTGCAGGTAACACCGCTGTGTACCACGTGTTACACAAGGTGGACCGCTCCGCCGCCTACGCCGCGCGCTGGGTCGCCAAGTCGCTCGTGCGCGCCGGCCTCTGCCGCCGCTGCATGGTGCAGGTAACACCGCTGTGTACCACGTGTTACACAAGGTGGACCGCTCCGCCGCCTACGCCGCGCGCTGGGTCGCCAAGTCGCTCGTGCGCGCCGGCCTCTGCCGCCGCTGCATGGTGCAGGTAACACCGCTGTGTACCACGTGTTACACAAGGTGGACCGCTCCGCCGCCTACGCCGCGCGCTGGGTCGCCAAGTCGCTCGTGCGCGCCGGCCTCTGCCGCCGCTGCATGGTGCAGGTAACACCGCTGTGTACCACGTGTTACACAAGGTGGACCGCTCCGCCGCCTACGCCGCGCGCTGGGTCGCCAAGTCGCTCGTGCGCGCCGGCCTCTGCCGCCGCTGCATGGTGCAGGTAACACCGCTGTGTACCACGTGTTACACAAGGTGGACCGCTCCGCCGCCTACGCCGCGCGCTGGGTCGCCAAGTCGCTCGTGCGCGCCGGCCTCTGCCGCCGCTGCATGGTGCAGGTAACACCGCTGTGTACCACGTGTTACACAAGGTGGACCGCTCCGCCGCCTACGCCGCGCGCTGGGTCGCCAAGTCGCTCGTGCGCGCCGGCCTCTGCCGCCGCTGCATGGTGCAGGTAACACCGCTGTGTACCACGTGTTACACAAGGTGGACCGCTCCGCCGCCTACGCCGCGCGCTGGGTCGCCAAGTCGCTCGTGCGCGCCGGCCTCTGCCGCCGCTGCATGGTGCAGGTAACACCGCTGTGTACCACGTGTTACACAAGGTGGACCGCTCCGCCGCCTACGCCGCGCGCTGGGTCGCCAAGTCGCTCGTGCGCGCCGGCCTCTGCCGCCGCTGCATGGTGCAGGTAACACCGCTGTGTACCACGTGTTACACAAGGTGGACCGCTCCGCCGACTACGCCGCGCGCTGGGTCGCCAAGTCGCTCGTGCGCGCCGGCCTCTGCCGCCGCTGCATGGTGCAGGTAACACCGCTGTGTACCACGTGTTACACAAGGTGGACCGCTCCGCCGCCTACGCCGCGCGCTGGGTCGCCAAGTCGCTCGTGCGCGCCGGCCTCTGCCGCCGCTGCATGGTGCAGGTAACACCGCTGTGTACCACGTGTTACACAAGGTGGACCGCTCCGCCGCCTACGCCGCGCGCTGGGTCGCCAAGTCGCTCGTGCGCGCCGGCCTCTGCCGCCGCTGCATGGTGCAGGTAACACTGATGGGTTATGGGTAAAAAATAAACTAGTAATGGAGATTTAAAAAGGTTTAATAATAATGCAATAAAACACGTATGACTCGGACAATGGCGGATGCATGAAGGGGAGACTTCCGGATACAGATTATACAAGTTATTTTTATCTGACCTATGACATTGACAAGTGACAGATGACAACTATAATATTTGACGTATGTTTATGCTATATCTAACACTCTCCCTTAAACTAAGACAAATTATTATAGAAATAACTAAGACAAGTTATTGTATAATCTATTCACAAACTTTACATACTTTTCTTTTGTTAACGGTTTTGTAAAAATATCAGCCAACATCTCCTCAGTACAAACATAACATAAATTAACAACTTTCTTATTTATTAAATCCCTAATAAAATGATGTCTTATATCTATATGTTTAGTTCTGGAATGAGATATTGTATTATTACACAGTTTCTGAGCGGATTGGTTATCATTATACAAATGAATTTTACAAATAATACCAGTACATTCACGAACAAAGGTTGGCAAAAACATAGCCTCCTTACAAGAATCAGAGATCGCCATGTACTCAGCCTCTGTGCTTGAGAGTGCCACCGTTCTCTGCTTACGGCTTTCCCAGGATACAACACAATTGCCAAGACTGAATACATACCCAGTATAGGATCTGCGGTCCATCTGATCTGCTCCCCAGTCAGCATCTGTGAAACCTATAATGTCCATGTTAGCTTTTTGATATGACAAACAGTAATCTGAAGTGTCCCTCAAATAACGTAGTACTCTCTTAGCAGCTTTCCAGTGACATTCTGTAGAACAATTGTTGAACTGACTTAGATAGCTCACACTGTGTGCTATGTCAGGTCTTGTACACACTGCTAAGTACATTAAGTAACCAATAAGACTTCTATATTCATTATGACAGTCATTACTTTCTCCTTTTTCTAATTTTAAACCTACTTCCATAGGAGTCTTAGCTGCTTTACAATCTGACATTTTGAATTTATTTAAAATTCTTTTGATGTAATTTGACTGATCCAGTTTGAAACCATTATTTGTTTTGGTGATTCTCATCCCTAAAATATGGTTAGCAGGACCCAAATCTTTCATTTCAAACTCATTCATCAGCTGTTTCTTGATAGTATTCTTCCTCTGAGAGTTTTTCAAAGAAAATAGCATGATGTCATCGTCATATAGTGCAATTATAATTAGTTCACCATCTTGATTATAAATGTAAACACATGGTTCTGAAGATAACCTCTTAAAATTTTTTGAAGTACATACATGGTTTATTTTCTCATACCAAGATTTTGCAGCCTGTTTCAAACCATAAATTGCCTTATGTAACTTATAAACTTTTCTCTCATTAGCTTTATCAATGAATCCTTCAGGCTGTTCCATGTAAACAGTTTCCTCAAGACTTCCATTTAAAAATGCAGTCTTGACGTCAAGGTGTTCAATGATCATGTCATACTGAGCAGCCAAAGCCAATAATATTCTTATTGTGGAGTATCTGACAACGGGTGAAAAGGTTTCACGATAATCTATCCCATATTTCTGGGTATAGCCTTTAGCCACAAGCCTCGCTTTATATTAAAGCAGCTCATTATTTAGTCCTCTCTTTTTACTAAATACCCATTTACATTTTATTGGCTTGTGCCCCTCAGGCAGATCAACTAATGACCAACATTTATTTGTGATGAAAGAGTTATACTCATCTAATATTGCTTCATTCCACTGGTCAGCTTCGCTGCTGCTCAGTGCTTCCTTCACTGTAGTAGGTATGTTCTCTCCCACTGTCTCCGCTAGTCCAGCAAACTCCATACCATTGTCTGCATCCTCAAAAGATCTTGTGTTCGAATCTTCAGAGTCAATGCTTGAGGAGCCTGGAATATAATCAGAATCCGACGAGTCATCCGTGTTTTGCAAATCCTCCGTTTCATTCAGACTTAATGTATGTCTGTGGGGGGGATTTGTGTCATCAGACTGTATGTCACTCAAAGTAGAATCTGATTTATCAGGTGACTGAACTCCTGTCTCATTAGAAGTTTCTACAGGACTAGGTGGTGTAGTGTTGCTAGGGTCATTTAAAAGCAATACCTTATTTACAGATTTATCATCATCTGACACATCCTTATTAATGAAATTATTTTCTAAGAATATTACATGTCTTGCTTTTATACATTTCTTTGGACATGTAGGATCTATCAGCCTATAGCCCTTTGTATCATTACAGTATCCTACAAAGATGTACCTTTTACTCCTTGGATCAAGTTTTCTACAGTTTTCAACAACAGCATATGCTATACATCCAAAAACACGTAAATGCTCTACGTTTACCTTTTTAGATGTCCATGTTTCCTCTGGAGTGGATCCCATCACAGCTTTTGTTGGCGAGAGGTTTTTCAGGTATACCGCCGTGTTAGCAGCTTCAGCCCAATAATGTTTGCCAAGACCAGCATCCTGCAGCATGCAGCGAGTCTTGTCCATTATTGTTCTGTTGGCTCTTTCTGCAACTCCATTTTGCTGACTGCAGTGTGGAACTGTGGTTTGATGCTTAATTCCACAAGTCCTTAGATATTCCTGAAAAACTCCATTGATATACTCTCCGCCGTTGTCACTTCTAAGAACTTTTATTTTCTTAGACGTTTGATTCTCAACTAAGGCTTTAAATAATTTAAATTTTTCAAAGACCTCATCCTTTGTTTTCATAAAATAAATAAAAGTTTTTCTTGACAAATCATCAATAAACGTGACAAAGTAACGTGATCCACTTATTGATGAAACCTGCATAGGACCACACACATCAGTGTGCACCAACCCTAATAATTCTTTGGATCTATTAAAACTCTTCTTAGGAAAAGGTAACTTAGTTTGTTTGCCCTCTATACATGATAAACAAGGATTAAAATTAGTATTTAAAAAATCCATACCTGAAACTAATCCATTTTTCATTAGATTCATACTTCTCTGGTTGAGGTGTCCCAGTCGTCTATGCCAAACCTGTTGAGTGACCCTGTTGTCCACTGATACCAATACCGTCTCCTTACCATTCTCTGGAAAGTCAATATTAGTTCCTGACCCAGCACTGACAGAATTCATGGCAATCTCTGACATTATCTCACATTTTTGTATATTATCAATAACATTTAGTTGGTATATACCATTGAAACAAGAAGCAGTAGCTATCACTTCACTACCATCTAATATTTTACATTGATTTGAACCAAAGGTAACACTATATCCCTTCCTAACTAATTCACTAACTGACAACAAATTAGTAGATAACCTAGGAATGTAGTAAACATTACTTATTGTTCTTAAACCATTATTAAGATTCACTTTCACTTTTCCTATTCCTTCAGTTAACACTTTCTCTCCATTGGCTACATTGACCTCTACTGGTTTAGTGCACTGAAAGTCAAACATTTGTTCCTTGCACATGTGGTTGGTAGCCCCGGAGTCCACGTACCAAACATTATGCTTCACATTTACAGATAGTGCAATCAACAGTGATTTTTCTTTAGACTGCGACATTGGCGTTGATTGCTTCTTGTCCAACTTCACATTCTTGTATGAAAAATTTGGACAATCCCGTTTATAGTGGCCCGTTTTCTTACACCGGAAGCACTTGAAGGGTTTCTTAGATGCCAAAGCATTCATTTCGGGTAATTCAGTTTTCTCATCCCTTCTTTGTTGTTCCTGTAGTAATTTTGATTTCACAGCTTCACTTGTTAACTTAATGTTGGAGTTCTCAAGCGCCATGATCAGTGGATCAAAATCATTAGTCAATCCGCTAAGTAATATTACTGCGATGAATTCGTCATCCAGTGGTGAACTTATATCGGACAACTGTTGCGCTAGTTCCGTAATTTTGGATATGTAGCTCTGCATGCCCTCCATCTCCTTCAATTTCACACCGAACAATGACCTCAGAAGCCCCAGCCTTCTACATAGCCCCCTGTCTTCATAAGCTTTTTGCAGCCTGGTCCACGCTTCATAGGGAGACCCTGCATTTCGAACATGCTGTAAGGCAGACGGCCCCACTGATAGACAGATTTTCGCTAGTGCCTTTTGCTTCTTTTTCTCATCTTGGCAGCTTTCTTTTTCGATGCATTCATAGAGGTCTTCATGCATGAGGATCATTTTCATCATGAACTTCCAGTTGTTGTAATCTTCAATCCCTTTTAATTTTTCTATTGGGATACCAACAGCAACGTTTGTGGTAGTTAATGCCATGATGAACTCGATTCGATGCAATTGATGATAATCCGCTACAAGTCCCCTCGTGTCGTTTCGTCGTATAGGATATAATTTTATTGTATCCTAATTTCCGTGAAATACTACCTGTATTATACTTTGCAGATGTCCCTGGGCCCATAACCTGATGGGTTATGGGTAAAAAATAAACTAGTAATGGAGATTTAAAAAGGTTTAATAATAATGCAATAAAACACGTATGACTCGGACAATGGCGGATGCATGAAGGGGAGACTTCCGGATACAGATTATACAAGTTATTTTTATCTGACCTATGACATTGACAAGTGACAGATGACAACTATAATATTTGACGTATGTTTATGCTATATCTAACAAACACCGCTGTGTACCACGTGTTACACAAGGTGGACCGCTCCGCCGCCTACGCCGCGCGCTGGGTCGCCAAGTCGCTCGTGCGCGCCGGCCTCTGCCGCCGCTGCATGGTGCAGGTAACACCGCTGTGTACCACGTGTTACACAAGGTGGACCGCTCCGCCGCCTACGCCGCGCGCTGGGTCGCCAAGTCGCTCGTGCGCGCCGGCCTCTGCCGCCGCTGCATGGTGCAGGTAACACCGCTGTGTACCACGTGTTACACAAGGTGGACCGCTCCGCCGCCTACGCCGCGCGCTGGGTCGCCAAGTCGCTCGTGCGCGCCGGCCTCTGCCGCCGCTGCATGGTGCAGGTAACACCGCTGTGTACCACGTGTTACACAAGGTGGACCGCTCCGCCGCCTACGCCGCGCGCTGGGTCGCCAAGTCGCTCGTGCGCGCCGGCCTCTGCCGCCGCTGCATGGTGCAGGTAACACCGCTGTGTACCACGTGTTACACAAGGTGGACCGCTCCGCCGCCTACGCCGCACGCTGGGTCGCCAAGTCGCTCGTGCGCGCCGGCCTCTGCCGCCGCTGCATGGTGCAGGTAACACCGCTGTGTACCACGTGTTACACAAGGTGGACCGCTCCGCCGCCTACGCCGCGCGCTGGGTCGCCCAGTCGCTCGTGCGCGCCGGCCTCTGCCGCCGCTGCATGGTGCAGGTAACACCGCTGTGTACCACGTGTTACACAAGGTGGACCGCTCCGCCGCCTACGCCGCGCGCTGGGTCGCCAAGTCGCTCGTGCGCGCCGGCCTCTGCCGCCGCTGCATGGTGCAGGTAACACCGCTGTGTACCACGTGTTACACAAGGTGGACCGCTCCGCCGCCTACGCCGCGCGCTGGGTCGCCAAGTCGCTCGTGCGCGCCGGCCTCTGCCGCCGCTGCATGGTGCAGGTAACACCGCTGTGTACCACGTGTTACACAAGGGGTACAAAAACTATTTCATTTTTTTTCGAAACTGTTATAAACTGTTGCGTTCAAACCTTATACAATCTTACGTACCTAGCGTACTTTACACAACAAACTTAAAAACTTGTGCGTATCCCTGAAAAAAAAAAATGAAATAGTTTTTCTATTTCATTTTTTTCTCGAAACTGTTACGAACTGTTGTGTTTAAACCTTATACAATCTTATGTGCCTAGCGTATTTTACACGACAAAATGAAAAACTCGTGCGTATCCCTGCGGCCTTGACTGCAAAGAGCGAATGAAGTTTCTAAATATTAGGTATTTGTTTCTAATGATCTAACTGTCAACTCCGTTCGAAAAAAATTGCTTTCGATAGCAAATGCAATGTTGATTTACATTTGTTAGGACGGTTTTTCAAAAAAGTGAGGCCATCACACTGAAAAAAAATATTGAAGAAAAATGACCATGATTTTTAAAATCCGGATCACTGTGCGGCGCCGAGTTTCCGTTGACGTATCCTATCCTATAATCTATATTAACGCTGCCTTGTACTTTACACCGTTCAATCATCTGTCTTATGACTTAATTATGCAGATGCAGATGATGATCTCGAATGTTCTATTTATTATTCGTTTTCTGAATATTTGGGCCACACACTTGCCAATTCACTTATTTACTTTTTGTTGTTTAATATTAAGAAAAGGCAGAGCGTTTTTGAAATATAAAGAATACGAAAGATTGCATAAAACGTTTTATGTAGATATTTTGTTTGTGTTATGTCTATTTAGACATTTGTTTAAGTTGACTTTTGTTATTTGCTTCGTTTCTTTGATCAGTCGAATACGTTTTTAATTTGTTTTCTTACCCACCTGGCAGTAAATACAGTTAAGGATGCCACCTAGCATCGATGCCATCTAAGCCAACTCCTTGATGGCATTGTAAAACTAGTCGCTGTCTGAGTCGCTGATACTACCTGTTAAAAAAATGGAGGAAGAAAAATAGCCAGCTCAATAGCCAGACTTGTGGTTTTATTTCTTTGTATGGGATTTAGCGCCAAGTTCACCGACAAGATAACAGTCCGATAAATTGAAAACGGCCGTTTAACATGACTTTTTGTATAGAAAAAGATGTGATAAACAGCCGTTTTAAATTTAACGGACCGTTATCTTGTCGGTGAACTTGACCCTTAGTATCTTTGCGTAGTAGTGAGTGCAGTGATAGCCTAGTGGTTTAACCATGTGCCTCCCACGGCGAATGGTTCGAGTTCGATCCCGAGGCACGCACCGCTGACTTTTCGAAGTCATGTGCGTATTAGAAACTAATTATCACTTGCTTTAACGGTGAAGGAAAACATCGTGAGGAAACCGGCATGTCCTAGAACCAAAAATTCGAAGACATGTGACGTCCACCAACCCGCACTGGGCCCGCGTGGTGGACTACGGCCCACTCCCTCTCACAGAGAGAAGGCCTGTGTCTCAGCAGTGAGAACATTATAGGCCGATTATGCTATGCTATATTGCGTATTGCTGTAGTGGCGTGTATACCAAATATTGTCTTATGAAGTACGTTACTGCTACGCTGACGCCCGCGGCTCGTATCATTCTGTTTTATCACGCGACTGACGTCAGCATAGGTCCTACGCTGACGTCAGTTGCGTCCTACGGCGTAAGAACTGAGGTGACGATACAACCGACATTATTTCATGAAGTACGGTTGATTCATTTAAATTAAACCCTTTATGTTATTATTTACAGGTCGCATATGCCATTGGTGTCGCTGAACCGCTGTCTATAACCGTATTCGACTACGGCACTTCACACAAGACCCAGCAGCAACTACTCGCTATTGTACAAAAGAACTTTGACCTGCGACCGGGCAAAATTGTCAAGTGAGTTCACATCATTATTCTGAATTATAATCATAATAAGCAGTTTTGTTTTACAATTTCAATAATTGTGGTTTTAGTTCAATACTAACGTGTAATAATTACTGTTTCAGGGAATTGAACCTCAGAGCACCAATATACCAGAGAACCAGTACTTACGGTCACTTCGGGCGAGAAGGCTTTCCATGGGAGAATCCCAAACCGTTGGTTGTAGAATGACTTGAAACTTAAGCACTAGACCATTGTAAATATTTTCACCAGTATGTTATAAACACTTAATCTACGTGTGTAGTAGCGAGGGCGCAGGGAATGTCGCTGAGGTCTCTCCTTAGACATAATTTATGTACGTGACGAACCTCGCCAGTGGAACTGTATGCGACGCTATACGATCACGTGACGGTTGCATTTACGAGGTTCACTCTATATTTAAGTATTCTCTAGATTTATTAGACACATAGGTTTAACATGGTGCCGTCATTTCTGAATTTGAGTTAGTTCAGGGGTTCAAATGGCAGTCCTATTTATTTAAGATTACGTGTTCGTTTCCTATAAATAAATTTGTTTGCTTTTCACACTGCCTAATTGTTTTTATAGTTAAGTAAATGAACTTTCCAGTGATTATGAAGTAATATGATTTTATATTTATGTACAACTTAAATTGTGGACTGCCTACACTCTCGAATGTTCTTCACTATACGCTTTACGATGTAAGTGCTATGATTTATCGGTAGAGTAGACTACTTCTCTGGTCGCGTCACAGTGGAGCGAGTGCCGGTAGAACGGCCTACCACCGGGTTGTTCTGCTGTCCTTCGCTTCACTGCAAATATATATATATAGTGCTGCGTGGAGACATCCTAATATTTTTATTAGGATTTCCCAATATTACCTAAATATACTGCCTTAATTGCTGTGAAAAGTTAGTACTAGATAATGTTGGGTGTTATCTCACGCGCAGCACAATTTGTGTTGTGTTTCCGAAAAGGATTGCCGTGGAAAAGAGCCATTTTGAAAACACACCGACTAGACCAGGGCAGTAGTGCACTGTGCATTTACTCTAATGTAATTCCGCCGGTAGTTTTAATTAGGCGAAATGCTAACCGTACATTTGACATTAGGAATTAACATTTTAAACTATTGCTTAGGACGGTTAGCGAGTATTTCCGATTATATTTTTTGATCTGTTTCATCTTCGACCTGTTAAAAGTTTCTGATTAACTTATGTGGATTATCAATTTGTCAGATTGTGGAATTTGAACTTAATAAAATTATGTCCTCTCGAAATACTAGCGGGAGAAAAATCTAAACTTTTATTTAAAACTCACATTTCCTATTACTAACAGCTTCTCACGACGAAATCTCAGAAATACATTTTTCTACAAAGTATCTACCGCCCAAAACTATCATTGTGCATTGCTATGTAAATATGGCTTTCGTTGTGTAAACCATCTTTGAAATTATGGTTTACATACAGCGCCGCATCGTAAAAAATACTTGTACGATTTGTATGTTGTCCAAATTACGAAAATAGAGAAGTTTTTATTTTATCAGCTTGTTCTCTTATCAAGCTATAGATAAACTTGAGTAATTTAAGCATGGTGTATGCTATAAATGGCAACATACACTGACATTTCTAATCTTTCTTAAAAGTGAAGATCAAGAGTTAAATCAAATCGTATCTTTATTGTAAGAAACTTTTTAAAATCTTACAAATTAAATATTTCTAATTGCTTTGTATGTAGTCTTCAGGTGTTTGGCTTAAGACAGCCAAGAAGCTACAAGTCTTCTTGCTCTTTGCTGTGCGGCAGTCATCAAGATAGTGTCTGAAGTAGACCAGCCTCGCATGTCAAAGCAATGGGATGCCCTGGTGACAAAATTAAAAGATTAATTATTTTTTTAGTGGTGTACTCGGCAGGTTCTCATTAAAATATAGATGGTAGTGACTTTATTCGAACTTATCGTCGCGTTTCGTGGCGATAACGCAACTCTGCGTCGCGCATCTGTTGAGACGTGACGCGCTCTCGATCATTAACTTAGTTACTTCACTGACTTATAATGGCTTCGTACACAGATCGGTAAAGATATTGAAAAATTATCTTAACTGCGCAATAGTCGATTTTTAGGTCTGGCGGACCGAACGGGACGCGGGTATTTCGACCGCGAGTCCCCGCAATTGCTTGATCAGTCGGCCCTTGCGTCCAACCTTGCACCCACGCCCCGCTTACTCCCAGAAAATTGTCCAATTATCTTGCACGAAAGCGTACGTGCGCAATTTTTCCTCCACTACGCCGCTTTTTGCGCAAGATGTTTGCCGGTCTCTCTTTTTCGCTCGTTGTGTGGAGCCGGCCTTTATCTATTTATGGTGTTATCTCAACCCGACAATAGATAAGCGGAATCGGCGCGATTCGCCCGTGATTACCCATAAAATATATCTTACCTGTTTACAGTGAAGGTAGGTGATGTTTCAGAGATATCATCTTCGTAAACTCCTAGTGCCCGCCACGGGTCGATGTAACCGTGAATGTTAATAGTGTTGTTAACTTCAGGGTTCAGGCCACCAAAAATCAAGTTGACTCTCTCAGCTGCAGCATACACGAAAGCCTCGTCGAACCTGTTAGAGGAAAAGAAAATATACTTCCCCCGTAGGTATTCAAGAACATTACTACTTATGAGGTCCGGAACGCACATTGTACAGAAAACTCATACGAATATGAACATTGTAATTATACGAATATTTTCATGGGCGTTACTTGGGTAATAATACTTTTTGAACTGAGAACCTTGGGGTTCTCAAGAAGTGTTGAAATTGGTAGGTCTCGCTTATACCGTCACAATAATAAATTTTGTAACTATTGTGCGTTTCACATAAGAATTCCCTTCGACGCTATGTTGGCTGCCCTGAATGTCAATATGTTCAAACGTTTTTAACTGTGTTGGTAGTTTTGTTTCAGCACCTCTTTCAACCACTTTTACACCACACGTAGGCATTACTTTATCACATAAATCTACAAGACATAAAACGTTATAACCTAAATAGGAGTGACAGACAGTGGAGCCAACCTAGCGTCGAAGGGAATTCTTACGTGAAACGCTCTATGGGTACCTTTTATCGAAAATCTGTTTGCAAACATCGACATAGAAATCCACGCTGAGCCACTTCAGAATGTCGAACACGGTGCCTGAGCGTGGCGCCGTTTGATAATACCCGTATTCGGTGCAAGTTTGATAGTACCAGGCACGTGCTGAAAAACAGGTGCGATTTTCTATAGTATAGTGACTTTCTCCAAAGGTTACCAATAAGCGCAGTCCTATGAAAAGTTCGGTCGCAGAGACACAAGCAAGCCCCGTACGATCTCTGGTCCTTCCGGTCGAACCTAGCCTATTATTATTTCTTAAAAATTAAGCTTATTTTTACTCGACTGCCCAAAAATAGTAGTATTGATATGTTTTACCCTGTATGTGTGATTTTTTCCACCATCCGAAAAAGAAAAGAAAAGAATAATCAAACCTTTTTGGCATAATGGCACATTAAATACAAAGTAAAGAATTTATTCACTACCTTGTTTCCATTTAACACTAACTTATGCAACTTGTTTTTCACTTTTTTTAGTTAACTTTTAGACATAGTTTTATATTTTTTTAAAGTTAAGTATTTGTCTTTTATGCGTGTTTACGTCAGTCCCTGAAAAGGTAGGGTGTGATAGTTGAGGACTATAGGCCATTACAAAGGAATTTATGGAGACTTGACCTTGAGGTATATTTATAGAGCCAAATATTAAAATGTGCACTTACAATTAGTCGGAAGCATGTAGGTGGCGAGGAAGCCATCGTACGAGATACTCCAACAGCCGTTGCCTAGCCCTCGAGATTGCGCTATGTATCCGCCAATTTTCTCCATTGGAGTCGATCCTGCAATGTGGGTAGACTGAACGCTAACGCGGGTGGCGGTATTTTCGATACATCAAAGGATTTTAGTGTGTTGAATATCGCATCAAACCGCGTTGTCAACATAATTTTAACATCACACGCCGATTGAGGATGTACTTACGTACTTCTACATCCTCAGCGTTTAGGTACCTCCATTCAAGGCTCAGTGCGTTGTCTCACCAGAAAGTTATTTTTTAACACCTTAATTAAGGTGTTTCTCACACGTAAACACAGTCGTTAATATTATAGCAGGTGGAGCAAGAGCATAAAGATAAGTGTGTTAGTTAACCAACTTAGATCGCTGAACATACGCCTTATACAAGGTGGCAGGTTAGACAGTAGAAGTATTTTAAGGGGTCATTGTACCCATCATTATGAACAACTTTTACTATGGGACCAACCCTGAAATCGCGAAAAAAAAAACAGCTGTTCCATACATTTATGTTCACTAAACTCAACAAAATGTATGGAACAGCTGTTTTTTTTTTCGCGATTTCAGTGTTGGTCCTATAGTAAAAGTTGTTCATAATGATGAGGACAATGACCCCTTAAAATATTTCCACTGTTTAACCTGCCACCCTGTATAGGCTGGGTGAGCAGTATAGGTAATATGCTCAGATGGTAGGAATAGCGAAAAATTAAACTTACCGTAAGTATGATCGGTGAAATTATTGCAAATATCTAACAGCGTTCCAGGTCTGGCTGTTTGCACTGAAGTGGAGAACGACCAACTGATAAGGCCCGAAAAATAGCCTAACTCGTAAATATTGTCGTAGTCCAAGGGCTCGCACAATCTGAAGGATTAGAATTTTGTGTAAAACTAGATAAACGTTATAATAATGCAACAAGCCTTCGTAGACCCAGAAGTGTGAAAAACATTGAGTACATAGAGGCGAACCCCACTGACGCAGAGTCGAAAGATTTTTTAAAATTCTATATAGCTTCTCCATAACATAATGCAGTAATTTCTAGATAAATAAATATATTTTTGCTGCGCTTCACTTCTACCTGCGTCTGACTGTGGGAATCAACACTATGCATCTACAATTTGCCGGTAACAAGGAAGAATTCAGGAGCGTATCAATTACAAGAGGCAATGGTGCTAATTCTGCTGTACCTACATCGCACCAAACAAATTATAATAACACTATAGGTATATACCTATCTCTTTCTTCTCCATATTATTGAAAAGGTACCTACAGAAAATGTAAGAACTATCAAATTAGTCTTGCCCTCATTTACGTTAAAATAGTCGCGACGAAATTCACGTTGATGATAAGCAAGTGGAATAATTCGATAAGACTAATTAATGTCCTCTGTCACTTTCTCATGAAAAGGGTTCCGTACCTCAAAAGGAAAAACGGAAGATATAAGATCACTTTGTTGTCCGTCTGTCAACGGACTCCTACAAGTTTAATATTATGTTTAGTGCCATCTATGACAATATAGCGTGCTACTGCTGTTGATGCTGTTCAACTATATTCTCATAGATGGCGCTATTGTGCCATCATGTTTTTATACTCCTGAGGAAGGTTCAGAACCCTCAGTGTGCGAGTCCGACTCGCACTTGGCCAGTTTTTTACTTTTACACGTCCAAGAACGGTACGGAACTATGCTATTAGGTAGGTTGAGACAAAAGTTAGAGTATGTTTCTAGTCTTCATCTTCAATACTAGCCTATACGCTTGTTCCAAGAGGCGCTTTCCACTTTCGGTCTGCATCGCGGCGACTGTATCAACTATGCCTTGTCGAATATGTGATATGCACTGCTCACCACCCTCCAATAAGAAAGCTTCATGGACCACCTCCAGATATCCTAAAACATAATTTTTAGGAATAATTCATAGCAAGGTTTAATGAGGTAGGTAGATTCAGATCTAATTTAATTAATACATAATAACAAGGCTTAGTAAAAGGGCTCGATAGTACCTGCCTACCTCATCGATGTTATTTGGTAAATGGTTACAGTCAACGACATCCAAGTTGGTTTTACATAACATGTAAATTGACTGTGCAATACAGAAGAAAAAGTTTTTTCTATTTAGAAATTCGTTTAATGAGCTCGAAAATATTATCACACACACGTTACAATTTGTATGTCAATCCATAAACTAAAGCTTATTTTTCTAGCGTCGTGGAAACCACAGACAAATACAGTTCCCTACGTTCGGATATGTTTCATATTACTGTTCGCATTGAACATTGACCATGTTTCATGCTCGATTTTGTTTTTTTTGAGTTGTGCCACTCTTTATCTAGGTGTGCGTGTGCGATATATAGGTTAATGTAAATTGACGCTTAATTATTCAATACACTGCCACAAAATAAATAATTAAGTACCTATCTATCTACTTATTCTGCGTTTCAGCATTTCATTGCATATTCCATCATCATCTTTCTTTTCGACTTGTCGCCGTCTGTACCTATTCAAAAACTTGTCAGAGAAATACGTCAGGAAAATACAAACCAGTAAAGTCAACTTTCGCCAGGATAGGGCCGCTAGAGGCGACGGTGCCCACCACCAAGTGGGGGTACCGCTGTTTGAACCACATCACCATGTTGGCGGCATACGACCCCCCGTACAGTACCACCTTGCTGTTCGCGAACCGCGGCTGCTTCTTCATATCTGTGATGAAGTACGCAAGGTCGGCGAGCGCCTGGTCGATGTTTAGGAAACGCAAGTTTTCTGTTGTGAAGTCCCTGTATAAAAAGATCTAATTATAGATACACCGCAATAATATACCTAACTGAAAACAAGTCTATAATTTTCTTTACACAAAGCTCTCAAGCTACGCCGTAGCCGCGTAGCGTTACGATACTTTTTCTCTTGGGCGGTTCTCTCACGATAACGCAAGTCGGAACGACAAGCGTTTGAACGATTTTAGCATCGCACTGAATTGTATGGATCACACATGCACACGACATCGCCCGCGGTTGTTGCATCTTCACACACGTCACTGTAGCACTCAGCAGCAGTGTCGCTCCGACCTGCGTTACCGTGAAAGAACTGCCTTGCCTTTTGCAAACTACGCCAGTAGGACACTTGAGACGTTCAGAAACACTTCCATCTAATTATAACTAAGTGGGTAGATACGTCTAAGAGAGGACATAAATGTCTACTTACGCGAACACTTTAGTTCCTCCATAATACCGATGTTCAGTGTACACTTGATACCCCTTGTTCTCGCGCGCCAACTCATACATGTTCCCACCTAATAACCAGAGATGATCAATTGCCCATTCTCCTCCGACCAAGATGAATATCGGATATCCATCGCCGCCAAAGAATTCTTCATTATACATAAAACGCTGCAATTCAACCAAAAACTTAGGTAAGTAAGTATTAGTATAAAATAAAATCCTACGTAGGTACCTAGATACTAATGCCTACTATCCTATTTTATGCTACTTCCTACTACATAGGTAATATTATTAATGAAAAAGTTTGTAAGGATGGATGTTTGTTACTCTTTCACGCAAATACTAATGAACGGATTTTGATGAAACTTTACAGTAATAATAATATACCTATAGCATAAACATGAGAATAACACATAGGCTACCTACCTTTTATCCCGAAAAACGTAGCCAAAGCCGCGGGCGAAAGCAAGTAACTAAGAAAATGACAAAAGATATTTTTTCATGAATTGATGTAATAAAGTATATGTTATTATAACCAGTTTACAGTCTTCAATAGTCGATGTTACTTGGCTGAAATGGTAGTGTTAAGTACCTATTACTTATCTAGTAGTTCTTACCATAGAAAAATTTGTAGGATTCTGCTGATCAAAATGATCGAGTGGCATCGATATCCAGCTAACGAAGACGTTTCTCGTAGACAAACTATTGAATTCTTCGGGTGGTTTCATGTCCACTCCTAGGGTCATTTCCACGAACCTGCCTTCCTTCGCCCATGACGAGGAGAACAAACTCAGGAATAGTAGGAACACAATCTGGAATGTTTTGTGTAAGATATATTTAGTACCTACCTACCTAAATTAGATTTACGATGAAGTAGAAATTAATAAAGTTCATATTTCAATGAATTTACTGGCATCGCGACCCTTCAAACGGGAACACGGCAACCTATGTCACTAGATCGCAGAGAGAAGCACCTAAAGTATCAGGTGGACTCATGGACTATAATATATCTACTCCTGTCCTGACAAGGAACAAACACTTCCACTAGATACTCCTAATTGAACAAATGCAAAACAGGACTTTTTTACTTACCATTTTTATAATATTTTTAAAAGAACATACATAACACAATTTATTTAAAATTAACACTTCACATTCGATAGCCTAATTGAGCTATCTGTACAAAATTATTTGATAACGAATGGGAGTGCGCTTATCCTTATCATTGAAGACGATTAAGATTATTCCTACTTTGTTAGTGACGGTGAGATTATTAGACTGCGACATCATACATCCCGAAGTACATAGATATTTTCTGGAATAGTGTACACTACAATAGATACTACCTACTTATTTTACGCTGTGGCGGATTTGCCTTAATGCCCAGAAGACTCGGGCCTAGGGCGACCAGATATTAGGGGCGGACAATCGTGACAAAAAAAATACAGTCGAGCTCATTCTGAGCTTGATCTAACTTTACTCAACATAAAAGCGGATTGTGTAAGGAAATTGGATTGCAAAGATTTTATTATTGATTTGGTGTAGACGCGTTTTGAAACACGTAAAATACGTTTTATAAACATAGTTATTTTAAATCTATAAATTTAAGTAGGTACCGTACTTAGCTAAATGACGAAAGCTAAGAATAGGGCGGCTGGGACCTACTACACGGCCTAGAGCGGCGAAGACTGCAAATCCGCCACTGATTTTACGTACTTATAAGTATTTGTGTCTGTAAACACACTCACACTATTTAAGGGGAAAATCCACAAACGGATTCGTGGTAATTTATTCATCTACCTATTATTATTAATATCTACAATTTCTACATAATAACTAAGTACAAGTAGGTACCTGTAACCTAATAATAATAAGGGTTTTCACAACTTGCGTTTTGCCTACCTGTACAGAACAGTCTGTAAATAATTACCTACCTAGGTACGTACCCACTAATTATAGATTCCATGATAATAATTAGCAATGGTCTTCTGCAACTGTTAATCGATTTGTAAATGATAGGTACCCATTTGTGTCATTTATAGCAGAAGAATTTATATTAATTAATAGATACTGACTTCTTGTCACTCATTTACAATGAGTTGCAATCATTTTCCTATACAATCGCGTGGTAAGGTCAATGCCTGCCACAGCAAAAAATTCACTTGATGTTCTAAAAATAGACAGGTACCTACTCATTAATTACTTAAAACACGTAGCCCCTCGTCTTCTCGATGGTTTCCTGGGGTAAATCTTCGGCTCAACGCAACTCAATGAAAAGTAGTGAAAAATATAGAGGACGTTTTTGATAGGTGAATGACGTTTTTCTTGTAAGTATCATACCTAATTATAATTTTCTAAATATTTAGATACATTTTTATTAAATTTCGTGTAGCTATTAGCAGGTAGGTAATCTATATCACAAGACACGAGGAAACATGAAATTTTGTTTTCTTTAGGGTTGCGCGTGCGCAGGTAGGAACGATAATAGTCGCTTCATGTAAAACAAAATGAACCGAGCGTGCTCATTGTTATCGAGCGGCGCGACTGATTACGAAAAAGAAGGGTAAATTAAAATCGGCTTTCTATTAGGTAGATTACTTTATTCAATTTTATTAAAATTAAAACAAGTAACACTACGTTTCAGCATCCCTTAAATTATTCGTTAAATATAAAATTATATCAGTATCCAGTCAAAGAATACTTATATAGAATATAGAATAGATATATATATATTAGAATTATAGTTTTTTACATTTCGATCCATAAGGGCGGTCACAATGTTTAGCGCCACATATAAGTTTGCCGCTGGGGCCGCCTCTTACCCTATATGGCTTCTCATTTAAATAATTACCTCTGAAAAGACAGAACAGATTCTACTATAGTTTACGAACAGTATAAGTAGGTATTAACCAATAACGTCCTCGCTCCTCGATAGAGCGAACGAGCATTATATAATGACCATGCGTTTTGTAGAAAATATTTTTTAGAGAATTTCCTAAATCCTCCTCTGGATTCAGGTTACCTACATCTAGGGCTGCCATCCGTCCGGGGTTCCCCGGATTTGTCCTAGTTTCGAAGGCGTCCGGGGAGCGTCCGGTAGGGGTTTCAAAAAGTGTTCGGGGGAAACCCGGACACTTTGTGTCAGGGGAATCGTGATTGATGAATTTTTTTTTCGGCGTCCGGGCGTCCGGGAAAAATACTCAATTTCACCCAAATGTCCGGGGTTTTAAAAGTTTTTGTCCGGCGTCAGCAATTTAGGTGATGGCAGCCCTACCTACATCTATAAGTTTTTAGCTAGCCGGCAGAGCTTTATAATAATATCTGACTGTGAAACTTACCCTGGTCCGTAATTACAGACGACGAAGAATTTATTCCAGCCATTCTTGAATGTTTGAAAGATAGCGCAACCTAGGTAAACGCTATCCGACCACACCATCTGGGAATAGATAAATAATGATAATTATATTAATTATATAAATAACACGTGTTTAGTATCTTGATAGTTCTGTTAGGTACCTAAGTACTGACAAGTGATGACGAATTGTCTACTCCCTGACTTCCCGAACTGTACTACTTACTGAACTTCAAAAGGATGGAAGGAGCAGTAGGTAGGTATGTAGTAGGTAAGTAAGCCTATAGTAGTAGGTATTACTTAGTAGTTTTTCTAATGACAGTTCATTCAGCGTTCCATCAGACAAGCTTGGCAGGCGAATTGGTATGGTAATATGTTGATTATACCTACTCCGTAGTCGCAGAAGGGAAAAGAAAGGAATTTCTATCCTATGCCAGTAACATTACGGAACACAAACCTGAGTGTAATGCCCAATATCGCTGCTTTTAGAGGTATCAAAATCGCTACTTCTTAGCGGTCCAAACGTGAAGTTGACGTGCTCACTGAACCAGGACTGAAGAGCTGTGTCTGGCTCCAGGTCGTATTTATCATTGGTTGTTGAGTACCAATATAAATTCTAACCCGTTGTAAATCTACCGGACGCTGCAGACAATTAATGTATTATAATACGATTCTAAAAGTTTAGAATAAGAATAAGTAAAGGATAAAAGATATTTAATCCTGTCAAATTAGTCCACTTGAATAGTTTTGTTGTCAATTTAGTCGTAATCGCAAAAGGTCACGACAATTTCCCCGTAAATGACAAGTAGACTAATTTGACATTTGACATTTTCTGTCCTTTTTCAATGTTAGTTAGTTAGTTAGTTAGTAGGTATAGGTATATTTATCTTGTTGCTTATAAGCAACAAGATATATACCTATACCTACTTATTGAAGTTGTTTAATTATGTAGAGAGTACTGAGCATACAATGGTGCTGATTCTGTTAAACGTCGCACTAAACTAATTTTAATCACACTACATCTCTTTCTTACAAATAACATTGAAAAAGGACAGAAAATATTTAGACGTACTACGTACGTACTATAGTACCCCATGCTCAGCAGTGGCGCCTGCGACCACGAGACTACCAATGAGGAGATATTTGGATACTACATACAAATAGTACAAGTGCAGATAGGGCAGTGGGATTAGGTATAAATGGCACCGCCTCTATTCAACTTTCGCTTGCACATATAGGATAGGCAAAACACCCGATAAGCACCCAAAATTTGGGTGTTTATGGGTGTTTACGGGTTTACCAAATCACCCGGGTGTTTTGCCCATCTATACCTACTTGCACACAGTTGCTGTACCTACTCACACCCGGAGGGGTGCGAGCGAGGGTTGCATACAGGCGACGCTATTTTCCATCCCATTCTGTATTCGCACGTCCCTACTTTGTAGGTGCCTAGGTACTTACCGATAGATCTATCAGGGTTGTGGTACTTCTGATTTTTAATTGCCCACTTAGATGCTTTTGAATGCAACTCTTCATCCCATACCTGCGAACCAAGGAGTAAATTACTAACACGGCAGTCAATGTCCAGTTTTGAAGTTTTAATTTTTCAAAATGCATTTGGATTGGAAATTGTTTGCTTCGTGGTGAAGTTTGTTACTGTAAGACTGGTTATTTTTGTGGACTCTTCAACCATGAACCTGGTTTCCCACTAGATGATTATTTTCGTAGGTACTTGGTATAGGTACCTACCTACCTAATTAAAAATTGATTTAAAAAATAATTAGAGAATACAAACATTTGTTTGAATTGCTTTAGGTACCAATCTACCTATAAAAAAAATTCTTGGTAAAGCGAAAATATTTTTATTATATTAAAATATAAGCGAATATATTATGTTTTAATTACAAGAATAAGTGAATAACTAAGTAACTACCCACAAACTACTTATATGTCTATCTACTTACAATAGTCAGTTCAGCAGTAGATATTAAAATTGACCTACTAAGTAGGTAAGTATGTATATAAATATCTATAAGGTACGTTACTGACCATCATCTTCATTTCAGAAGCAGCCGGCTGTCCTGAAACTTTGCCTTTGGCCACAAGGAGGCGCCGGGAATTGTGCCCATCCACGAACGCACGTATTTGTTTACAAGACAACGATATCACTGAAACCAACAAGTTTCATTTTTTCAAACGTACACACAAAAAATACTACAAAATAAATCTAGTTTCAAAAAACAACATTAAACAGTATTGATAACACGAACTAACATTTGCATTGTGCGATAGCTAGGAAAGTCAAAATAAAAAGCGCTTTCAATTCCATTGTTAAAATAAATGCACAACTGGTGCCTCCGACCGTAGAACGACTAATTCAAGACCGCGATTTGATTGTAAAACAACGCTTCTTGTGTTATATACTACTACTATGTAGTACAACGGTGATCAAACACTTGTTTATGAAGGCGCGGTTCCGTATGTTGACTTAGAAAGAAAATAAGAAAATAGAATTCGCTATTCATGTTGTATAGAGGTCGAGAGTTAAGTAAACAGATTTTTATTTTTTACCGATCATCACGATAATAGGTATGGAACTATGGAGGGTACCGGGTCAAGTGCCCACGTTGTAAATAACTCACCACACAGCGAAGGGTCGCATCGCATCTCCAAAGTCCAAAAGACTTTGCGCTTGACTACGCCATATTATTATCCACTGGTCAAAAATTCAAGAGATCTCCGACAGCGGGATCCTCAGGCTTTTTAACATTAAATGTGGGTAGTTAACCCTAAAAAAATCATCGGCTCTGATAAAAAATTGTTAGGCAGATAGGTATACAGGGTATACTGGGTTGCCATATCTATCTCTTCTAGACTGTCCATTGCTGTCCATTCCACATGGTGGTGCAATGGTGGGTTCAGCTTTTCTTACCTTTCATAAGCACTTCGATCCGTAGGTACCTACCTAAATAAGGCTACGCGGAATATTTACAATATTTTAATGGAATATTTTATATACTTTTACCTACTTGGAATTATTAATTAGATATTAATTGGATATTCGGAATACCGAATATTCCGTTGTACGTAGGCATCTATTAACCGCGATAAGATGATTAATTATATAATCGATCATGGAACTCGCGGTATTTAAAGAGAGAAAAAATCGGATAATGTGGCGACGCTGTAAAGACATCCTGGGCCTATACAGTCTCGACATAGATAGCGATCGCTTTCCGACCAAAATCGGTTGTTCCGCCGTATTTTTCCATAGATAGCGACTAAATTCATATAGCATCTTCGATCTAAATTCTGATTGTACAATAAAATTGTATAATTAATTAGGCCATTGTAAATAGATTTATTCGGACCATAGTTTGGAACTGATAATGGTTAAGTAGTTCTGTCAGTTCTTCCTGACAGAGGCGCTTCCATATCTACCAAAACTATAGCAAACAAATCATGTCTTTTGGGCTAATTAGAAAGGACAAATACGCGGCTGAGGCCGATAGCAACGTTACTTGGGGTCTCAGGCAATAAGTTTGAACTTTGGGTGATTCACTAAGTATATTTGGGACACAGTTCCAAGGGAACAGTGACTAACTCGCTATTGAAGGTAGTGAAGATAGGCTTGTTTTAGAAGGACATTATACCCGAGCTATAAACAACCTGCACACGTGCAGTCATAAAAGCAGTGTGGCACGCATGTCGCGTCGTTATCGATAAATAGCCACATCTAAGTATCTATTCTACTTAATAATAAAGAGGTAAAGTTTGTAGATGTGTACCGTGTTTTACCGATTCGTTATTTTATGAAATACGTTACCTACCGTTATCGTTGGTGTATTTTCACATTCAGGGTGAGATCTATAGAGCGCAGGTAGTAGGTAGGTACTTAGACTTTTTTTTTTATAAGTATTATTAAATACTTAATAGGCTTGCGTTTGACCGCCATCGCGTTGATGCGGTCTTCGATGGAGCACGCTTGCCTAGAAGAAGCCGATTCACTCTCGACTTGGAAGATACCCGATTATAATTATCGGGGAACACCCACTCTGGCAGTGAGTTTTCATAATGAAAGTGGAATCTATAATGTTCTGATTGTGGGTTGTTTAATGCTAACGCACGCTTGATTAACACATTTGTTTTATTAACTGATTCGACACTGTCAGATTTTTAAACTACCTACACAATTATTTAAATCACAATCAATGAAGGTCCGACATGCTGACGATGTGACGACACATTATCATTTCGTCCATTTGTGATATTAATCTTCTATATACCTATAAGTATTTTTTTTTTTTTTTTTTTTTTTTTTTTTGGATGGGAAATCATCAAATGACCCCCTCCGCTCTGCGCGGAGCGGAAGGGAGTGTCAGACTTGTACTGACTAAAACCCATCCATGTTCCTTCGTTGCCCGTTACATTCCAGGGCTGCGGTGTCTCTTTCGAACAGTCCCGCAGCCCTGGCAGGCTTCGGCCCTTGCGGGCCCCTACGCTGTTGCTGACTCTCTTTGAGGCGCGCGTGGAACACGAACGCGCCGTCGACACGGCCTGTCGTCATGAGACGGACGGACGGTGAGCATACCCAACTCACCGTCCACAGGCCCGCGCCTACGGTGGCCGGGAGCCATCAAGTGACCCCCGACGCCCGGGGCGTCCACCGCCGCGGCGGCTGGGACGTGAGGCTCTCTCCCTCTCACGCCCCGCCACCTCCTTCGCTAGCATGACTGCTTCGCAGAAGGAGGTGACGGCTTCCCATTCCCTCTCGCCCCGGACCATGGCTTGAGCCAGGGCCGGGCGCGAGAGGTCGCCGCCGCCGATCGCCGTTACGAGGACACGGCGGTGCTCCGCCCAAGCGGGGCACACCTCTACAGTGTGCTCCGCCGTGTCCTCCGGTCGATCCACGCAGTGGTGGCACCCGGGCGTTTCCTCCCGCCCGATTCGATGCAGGAACCTCCCGAAACACCCATGTCCGGTGAGGACCTGCGTCAGGCGGAAGGTGAGGGCGCCGTGGCGCCTCTCTAGCCACTCCTCAAAGAGGGGCACTATCGCCACTATTGTGGCGTGCCCTGCACGGGGCTGTGACAGTCGCTCTCTCCATGTCGCCATGAGATCGCGCCGGAGGTCTGTCCGCTGAGCGACGATTTGCCGCGGCAGCGGAGTTTCCCCCCGGCACCTATAAGTATATTAACATAGGAATACGGGGAAATCAATTAAAATTGCTAAGTGCTTATTTGTCAGATCGCACCGATCCCACGCAGCGAGTGAAGATCGGTGACTATCTGAGTAATGAACTTTCTATCGAGTACGGAGTTCCACGAGGAAGTATTCTTGGCCCCACGCTGTTTCTATGTTACATAAACGAATTATGTCAACTTAAACTTCAAAACTGCAAAATAATATCATATGCGGACGATACAACTCTTACTTTCACGGGTGATTCTTGGGAAGAAGTATATTTTTTGGCACAAAAAGGTTTTAATACGGTGTGCCACTGGCTTGCTGCAAACTCACACTAAACGCGGATAAGACCAAATACATCTCTTTTGGAATTAGGAACTCAGAAACCTTCTCACAGGATAAGCCTCCTATGAGAATCCTCATAAGCTCATCAGTTTTCTTTTCCTCCATTAACTCAGTGTAGCTGTCCATCGATACAGTCGACACAAAGTATCCGCTATTTGGGTGTAACCATTGATAAAAAGATTGTCATTTGATGAACACATACACAATTTATCTACAAAAGTCCGAAAACTGACTTATACACTCGGCGTCACAAAAATCGCACCTCTTTAAGAATTCCTTTCAAAGTCATTTTAACCCTATTAATCAATAGTAGACATATGACTATAAGGTATCATTGGAAAGGTAATTTATTTAAATTTCAGAATAAATCAACAGATTTGGTTTTTTCTTTACCAGGGAATAAAAAAAAGCAAGCTAATGCAAATGATTAAAAAGTTAAATTTAATTTTATCAGCAAAAATTACAACAAAGTCCTTAAAAACAACTTAAAACCTAGTGTTACCCCCCCTAGCCCTGATGACTGCTTCCATGCGTTCTCTCATGGACCTAATTAATGTGACAACAGTCTCTTGAGGAATGTTGTCCCATTCCGCAACGACAGCATCTTGGAGGTCTTGAAGAGTGGTAGGGGCAGGATCACGTGCCCGTACTCGCCGTTTCAGTTCATCCCAAAGGTGCTCAATAGGGTTCAGGTCTGGACTTCGCGCCGGCCAGCGCATAACAGGGATCCCAACTTCTTGCAGGTAGTCTCTTACAATTAAAGCGGTGTGACAGCGGGCGTTATCGTGCATTAACGTGAACCCACTGCCAACAAAACCCGCATAAGGGACAACCTGCTCCTCTAAGATCTCTGTTATGTACCGATGAGCAGTCAGCGACCCTTGCCCGCGAGCACTTCCAGTCCGAGAAACACACACAAGGTTCGTTTTGCCGTCGATTGATATGCCGCCCCAGAACATGCACGAGCCACCCCCGTATTCCACTGTCTCTTGAATACAGGCTTGTGCGAATCGTTCTCCTTGCCTCCTGTACACTCTTCGACGCCTGTCGTTGCAGAAAAGACACACCCTAGTCTCATCCGAGAAGAGCACAGCCCTCCACTGGTCTATTGTCCAATTTACATGGTCACGGGCAAATTGCAACCGGTCTCTCCTATGCTGTGCAGTCAATTTTGGCCCTGTAGCAGCCCTGTGAGCTGCAATTTTCTTCTCCCGCATTCTTCTTCTAATCGTGGAGACGCTTACAGAAGTTCTGCGAGCTGATCGCAGTTGTTGTTGCAGCTCAACAGCATTGGAGAACCGATTACGTAAAGACGTCGAAACAATGAAGCGATCGTCTCTTTCGGATGTGCACCGTTGTCTTCCAGATCCACGTCTTCGGATATAGCCACCAGTCTCTTGGAAGCGTTGGAACACTCGTCGAACGGAAAAACGACTCAAGTTCAGTTGCCGAGCAACATCACATTGCCGCATCCCTGATTGCAGTAGTGCAATGACTTGAGCGGCTTCATCTGCAGTGGTATCCATCTTCTGGGGTATTTTTCTTGCTGTAACTGTTCACGTGTGTTCACTTCGAAGGTTGAATAGCGAATGACCCACATTTAACCCGGGTCGCCCATTTTATACCCTTGTAGGGAGGTGCAATTAGTGGCCGTTGTAATGCGTATTTTGACAACATTTTTTTAACGTAACGTGCTAATGAGATCTGTTGTGTTTAGGAATTCTAACTGTTGTTAATTTAAAGGTCGTTAAACATACTTTCAATTGATACCAATATTAATTGGGTTTAATGTATTCGTTGATGGCGGCACATGCTTAAAACTTATTTTCGAAGAGGTGCGATTTTTGTGACGCCGAGTGTATTTTACATCTCGAAAAGTAGGAGGCAACAGCCAGCTGGAATGGCCGCCTTTGGGCAGAGAACAGACACGCCTGGGTCTTAGCTGCATTGAACTTGACCAGGTTGGCATCGCCTCAATCGGGACTGCCTTAAGGGTCAAATTCAAGCGCTCGACCATGGCCTCTCTCTCTCTCAGAGACTGGATTTAGGGTCCAGACTGCTCAGACTTAACTAGCAAAATCCCTAATCATAATCATTATGGCAGGGCAACTTTCGGGTCCTTTTATGTGTGTGCTTGGCAAAGTCTGAGTTTACAGCACAAGGGCGGATCCAGCCTTCGAGTCAGGGGCGGGGCCACTAACCCACTACTACTAATGGCCATACGAAGTATTTTTTTTTAGATGACTTACCGAGAAATATTATTAGTGGCCTACTCACGGAATATAAATATACTGTGGGTCTACTTAGGCCCAGCCCAGGGAGGGGTCATGACCCCCATGACCGCCCTGGATCAGCCCTTGGCCAAGCATGCACTCGAAACGGACTATTACCGGTTGTATTACCGAATTTCTCATAACTCGTTAGTTTAGCCTGAGCAAAGTTTAAGTACGCTCTATAGATATCAGCCACAGACCCGGAACAACTATCTGTAGGCAAAACGAATATTTGTTTCGTACGGGAATCGAACATGCAACATGTAGCACTACAGTCATTCACTCAGCCACTGCGCTAACAGTGTCGCCTTAATTTTCATGAATTAGAGACCGGCAAACATCTTGAACAAATGCGACTTAGTATGGTGGAAAGTTTGCGCACGTAGGTATGCTTTCATACGAAATCTAAAAAAGATCGACCATTGCGCAGTCAAGTTAATTTTTTTTCAAGATGTTTGCCGGTTTCTGTACTTAACGCAAGCCCCGCACATTGATTGGTGCCATGCCAGACTCGTCATTGGCTCTCCTCCAGGATGACGTATCTTGCGTGTCGTTAGCCACTGTTAACATTTTTGTGTAGGTACACATCATTATAATCAATCAAATCTATGTCTTGCTTGGCATCCCTAATACATACTTATATTTTTGTTCTTCAATATCCTTAGGTACTTGTCTTTTAGTTGACAGTTCGCCGGATGTTGTAAACAATAACTGATAATAAGAATGAGTTTGACGGTGACTGAAGATGGACAGCGCGTTAAGCCTTTATGAGCGGAACGTGTTGTTTAGTCTAATAAAAGGTATCATTGTTTGCACTCATTACGAAACTTGTTTTGCTTATTTTTGTTATCATGTCACTGTCTTGCTGACGCTACAACCAAAGTTATTGATAAATTCCGTTCACTGCAGTTTCAATGCCAAATAAGTTGTTAAAATCATAATTAATTATCACACTGTAAAAATAAAAGCAAAATGTATACTTTTTACACTTTATTTCGTTCATTTTTCTCTAACAAGTATACTTATTTTTTTCAGGTCATAATTCTATTGGAATATTTCTTCCACAGCATTAAGAAATTTGTGTTTTTTTACATAAGCACATATTTAGAGATTGTTTTTAGTATTACACCTATTCTTATCATTATGACTCACGTGACAATATACAATTATGGACATTAATTTATTGATGGTATCTGGTTTCAAATCTGTATTGGTAATTGGTATGATCCATTTAATTCCACTTAAAAATCATTTAAAATTCGTTTGTCATATAGAACGTGAATTATTCCACGTCATATTTTATCTTTAACATAATAAATAAATAAATGACAGCTAACTGCTTAGTACACCCATTTAAATAGTGCGTAGGTATATTATTATAAATTACTTAGCGTTTAGTGATGTTTTAATTAATATCACATAATTTACATTATAATAGTCGAGAACCTTCCAGCCGTGAAACTTTTCTGTACCAGTATTAATATTTTTAAATAATATAAGCTTAGCGGCTACACATACAAAATGAGACACCTGTGTTAGCACGCGTATCCGTATCCCACAAAGGCTTAGCTATAATGCATGGACGCCTTTATTTATTGTCTAACCCCTTTGCTAAGGTATGCGTTAGGCCTGAGGCGTACCCAATTGATGAAGTCTGTCTGAAGTCTGTCACAGCAAAAAAAAATGGTATGCAGGCAAGAAGTAAACGTATTTGCACTGCATATGCAATATTTATCATTATTGTGTGCATAGTAAGCCAGACAATAGACGTAGCAACATGAATGAAATCGGTTGAAGTTTGATTTTGGTGGATAGAAATTTGGCTGCATGCATACTTATCTCTTCGTCAACTGTACTCGTCTTTCGTTACACATTCAATGATTCACTGACGTAATAACTGTACTGTTATTTCTTTTCAAGTTTATTTAAATTAACTAATATTGTCGCCATTGTGCGTCACGTGGTAAAATATTAAGTTTGCATTATATTTCACGCGAAAAATCACAAAAAAAATAACATCAATGAAATCCTATAGCTATTGAATTAGAGATACCTTTTTAAAATCATGTCTTTGTAGCTTCTAAGGGGATTTGCTATAGCAGATTTAAGGTGTCCGATAAGCTGTCCTCCCCATAGCGTATCCAGGGTTGGTTATAGTCTCAAAAAACTCTGCCCAAATAGTGCTCAATTAGTGCCCTAACCAAAAAAAATAGTGTCCCTTTAGTTTAATAAATAAAGACGATGTTTAGTGCGGGCGCCAGCTTGACAGTCAAGCTAGCGTCCGATGACCAAACTCGAAGACGGCTTAAAACAGGGCAACGATATTATACATTTTATGCAAAAAAAAACTTTGCTCAAATAGTGCTCTCGCTATACGAAATCTCGTAATGATTGCTCTTACAGGAACAGAGTTAACTGAATGAATCTTTTTACAATTTATAGGTTAGCGTCAAGCTAGCGTCCACACCATAGAAAGATAAAATACTCCAGGAAACCGAAATATTTTGTTATAAATTATTTACCAAAAAATTGTGCTCGAAATAATGTCCCTACTGGCGCAAATACTTGCATGTGAATTTACAGAGGAACAATATAAAAAAAAACCGGACAAGTGCGAGTAGGACTCGCGCTCTGAGGGTTCCGTACAAACTCAACATATTTTTTTTCTTCGAATTTCTCTGGATTTTTTCTACAACTATTATAAATCAAGAACAACGAATTAATGCTAATAATTAATTAATATTTACTATTACACAACAGATGAATCTTTCCTCGGTCTCGCGTCAGTACACCTGCCGGGCTAACATGCGCGCCGCGACAAAATTTTGTCGACTGTTTTGTCTCGCTCTTTCTCGTGCAAATACGAGACAAATGCACGATAAAAGCGTCGACAAAATTTTGTCGCGGCGCGCATGTTAGCCCGGCTGGTCGTAGTCTTGGTCTTGGTATTTCATACTCAGTTTTGGTCTTGATCTTGGTCTTGCTTCAGTTAGGTGGTCTTGGTCTTGCGAAAATGATTCATGCAAGACCGCTTTTGGGCAACATTAGTTACTTGTCCTAGTTTGGAAATTCCCTGGTTTCCGAATTTCTGGGCTTGGTTTTGTATATTTACAGGGCTGGACCAGTAGAAGCACTTTCGAAGCGTATTCTATGTGCAGGCTGCTTCGTTACAGCTTCGTCACGCTTTCGAATCGATCTTTGCAGATTACGAAATTGCACTGCAAATTATGATAAAGACGAACCAATTAATCTGATTGTATATTAATAGTTTATTTGAGATCTGCAATGCCATGCTGTGGCATCTTATTAAGTGGAATTAAAAAAAAAAACAATTGTCATTTGGTGTATAATTTATAACAAAATATTTCGTTTTCTTTGAGCATTTTATCTTTCTATGATGTGGAAGCTAGCTTGACGCTAACCTATAAATTGTTAAAAGATTCGTGCTTCTCATTTGTCTGTTTGGTCAGAGTTTTTTGAGACTATAACCAACCCTGGGTTCGCTATGTGGACGTCAGCCTGAAGGACACGATTTAAGTAAATTTACTTTTAACAAATTAACAAAACAATATTACTCCAGCTAATTAACAAATGTTTAAGTACCTATCAGCATAGCAATATTTTGCTCATGGTACATTACGATTTATTGTGCCTGTTAAAATAAGAAGGCACAAAATGTCAAATCGTGCCGTTTCTTATTCCAATTATATGAATATAACACTGACAAGTTCAATATTTCTTCTTCTTTTTATTCGTATAGACAGTATTTCGCAATCAGTATTTTTTTAATGATTTTTTTTATTTTACATCTTTCATAAACTTATTCGAATCAAACATTGTATAGTTATAAAACATAATTATTGTTAACACTGATATGACAGATTTTATTCAGTCCGGGGTAATTTGATCACTTTAGGGTGCGCACACATTAGTAAATGCGGTGTTCAATTCCGCGAAGTGTTTATCACATAACATCAAAGTGACTTATGCAAAGCTTATTTGTCAACGTGAACGCACCATTAGACGAAAGAGGTCATCAACATTCAAATAGGAATAAAATTGCTTACACCCAACAGTCACGTATTCCAACCTCTTTCCTACCAACAGACTGACATAATTAACATTAATTTAATTCGACACACTTTTTTTTTCGTTTACATCATTTTACTTTACATCGACAAAATATTATACTTATGACAATAATTTATTTTTTGTATTCGTGAATACAAACTGATTTACCTATTAGGTATACACTACATTCATTGTCACAAGACTGTACAACTACCTAGGTACTTAAAAAATAATAACAGAGAATTGAATTGATACAAAAATAAAAAATGCGATATGATACAGATTTATAATTTAGACTATTAAACTTCTATAAAACAGAAAAATAACCTAAGAATTAGGTTGTGCACTAATCTATGCATTTTTCTATTAACGATTATGATACGGATTATAAAACTGCTAAGCTGTTCAGTTTAGATGCAGAAGACAAAATGAAAAATTACACAAAAATATAATCTCCAAATATTATCATCATCTCTTGATAACTGAGTAGTCATAGACTTAATACCTTTTAAACCCGCATCAGTTTATACACGTAACAATAGTTTATGACGCTACTGGATAAGTTAATGTTAATGTACTTTAGATAAAACAGTAAAAACTTTATGTTGCATAATAAATTAAAAACTATCATGTCATCAAATTGAAACCTACTTACGATTATCATTATAAAAAGTCTACAAATAAAACCATTTGTAGAGTAAAAAAATAAGAGGAAAATATTTTCCATTGTTTTGACGAGTAATATTCCTAGATATGAATGGTTTAAGGTTGAAATTGTTCTAGTTGGTGCTCGGGCTATCTGTGCCACTACCGCTGTTCTCTGTATTTGCTAGCGCTATTTTAGTGTTCTTATTGTTTTTTTTAGCAGACTTGCTTAGTGTTGCAACTTCTTTTAACAGATTCTGTATTTTACTGTTCATGAGATTAAACTTTGTCTCGTTAAGTCGCTCCTTGTTTTTCATTTCATTCCGCAGATCCTGTGTGTTGTTTAAGTGCTGTGCTTTTAGCTCTGTGATCTGAAATTATTAAAACATTTTTTACTAAAACAATGAAACGTTTTTGTATACTTCAAGCGCATTAATTTGCTGTGGAATTCAAAGAGACCTGTTTGCGGCAGAGCGAGAGCGCAAAGCCGCGTGTTCATGAATGTGTATGCCCTATCACGTGACATAATACCTATTACTATTAGTGTCCGACCGAAGGTTCGGTTTCGGTTTCGGTTTCGGCCAGTTTAGGCCAAAAAATTAGGTTTCGGCTACGATTTCGGTTTCGGCCAGAAATCGGCCGCGCCGAAACTCGGTGTTCGGGAACTGTCACACGGCGTTCAAATAACATCAGGTGCGTTTGTGGCTGGTATGTGGTCGCCAGTTGAATTCGCCGGCCGGGCGTGATTGCGTTGAAGTTATGTGTTTTTTTTCGCGAATATACAATAATTAGATAAGTATTTGTTTTTGCTTTTATTTCTGATAGATTACACTTTGTGCCCGTATTTTAACCACCCCAACAACCTGTTGTAATTCAACATATTAACAATTAACATAATAACAATTAACAATACGTGTGATCGTCACTTACTTGATTTTAACCCTGAGAAAAGCGCGTATAGCTCTTCAAATTAACTAGTCATCTCAAACTCATTCCCGCTTATGATGCGAGATGCCTAGTCATTTAGTCAATTCGGACAGGTAGTGCGTGTAAAGCCTTTTTGCACATGGTACCCACAATTGGGAAGCCACGAACCCAAAACAAACATTGCATGGAGAGAGAGATAAATATTTTTGTTCCAAATTCAATTATTATTTTTTATTTTTTTCATTCTACCTATATCCGTGTAAAAAATACACTAGATTTCAGGATACAATTGACGTTTTAAGATGTCTACGTAAGTTTCGGTTTCGGTATCGGTTTCGGCCGAAACTGAGACCGTGGCCGAAGATTCGGTTTCGGTTTCGTTTTCGGCTGAAAATCCTGTTTCTGTCGGACACTAATTACAATATTGGGTAGCGTGCTAGAGATTGTCTAATCTAAAACTAAATGCCCCTGCACTAATCGTGATTGTTTCAATGTGTGAGAGGAAATACTTATTGCAACACTTTGTGTGCGTGCAGCGATTTTACTGTGAACTTGGACCCGCCAATGATGAAGACCAATTTTATTTGTATTAATATGAGCGTTTGAAACACATTGGAAGTGCCTTCAATTTTAGATTAGACGATCTCTACCCAGTTATGTCACTCAAATTTAAATAACGAACGAATTATAAGAACATAGATAAAAATATTTAATATTAATACATACCAATTTGTCTTTGGTAAGTAATTCATTATCCTTCTGTTGTACCTTCTTCTGTAAGCTTGCAATCGTCTCTTTGAGCTGAGTCATCGCTACCACATGGTCAGAACTGTTGGGGTCCAGTTCACCTATGGAGCGAAATATGACTAAGAAAAAAAACAACAAAATTAAAACATCATTTTTATTGCCATTTACAACCTCTGCTTCATAATTTGATTTTGACGTTACTGGTACTGTATTCAATTAATTGTTGCCAATGTTTACGTAATGAAATCGTTATCTTTTAGTTTATTTTATAAACTGCATATTTTTATGTAGGTTTTTCTTCATCAACGAGTAGTGTTACCAATTATCGAATCTCACGACTTATTTACAAAACGACGAATACCTTATTTATGAATTATAACTAAATTGGTTTTATTATAAATTGCACCTATCACTTCATTTAACGCGAGTATGACAAGGACAGGTAGTATTTAAAGTTTTATAAATGTCCAGTTTTTATGTATAAGAGAATACACATTGGTTACGTGACAGCGGCGCATGTTCCATTGTGTAAAGGATGCACACCACGCAACGTCCACTTAGTAGGATTTGGAAGCCAGCTTCAACCACAAAATTTCACCTCACTTTGCCATTACACCATAAAGACGAACACGCAAGACACTGTTCCGAGAACTTCTGCAAAACTTCTATACGCTTATTAGTGGTGCACAAGCATCTAAAACATAGCCTTAGGGAAAGAAACAGTAAGAGAGAGTGAGACAAAAGTACCACGTGTTCTCTCTTGGTGCGAGGCTGAGCGTTCTCACATTTGACAAGAATAAGCAGAGCAGACGGCATTCGTAACCCGCTAAAAATCAGAATAATTAGATATGTATTCATTATGGCCGCTCATATAGAGTAGTGCTTACCTTGCAATGGGTTCATCTTAGATTTCTTCTCCGACGGCTGCGAGTCATTTAGTGAAGAATCATTAGAGTTCATTGATTTCATCATATCGGATTTGCGCTTCTCTTTATGGCCACTCCTGGACCTAAAACACATAAGAGCTTTAGAACTAATCAAAAGAAGCGCGTCTCCAAAACTTTAAATAACAAAATTATTTTTCATGCTAACTTTTCATAAAGGCAAAATACTGAACTTTGTAGCAGTTCATAAATATTTATGTACAGATAAACACGCAAATTTTCGGCTCTACTGCAAAATAGTCTCTTACTGTGACTTACAGACAGATGGACAGGGATCTCTTACTAGAAAGACTATGGAAACTAAAAATATATTTTGGGGTCTAGTGTTAATATCGGCATTACAACGCTCGCGGCAGATAAAGAATGGATTACAAAATATCGTAGTCTCTAGCCAACTTTCGCCTGCACATTGTGGCTGTCTATACTCTCACCCGCCAGGGTGCAAGCGATAGGTGAATAGAGGCGACGCCATTTTCAATCCCATTTATCCGCATGGATAATACATGAAACTTTTTCCGGTACGAGCTTATTCTAAGAATATTGAACATGAGTGAGTATTGAAGATGAGAGTGTTTACTTACTTGTGTCCCCTGTGCTTGTGTTTGTCCACAGATGATAGATGCTGCTTGGTCCTGGCCAGCGCCCTTTTGAGGGACTGGGTGCATAACCAACATAATAGTTTTCCATCCACCTGCAACAATATAAATACAATATTTTATTTAGATTGTTATGTTGTAGACTGGTTTAGCACAGAACATTTATTTCAAGATTGACTTAGGGCCAAAGCAGGCTGGCTACTTTTAGCATTGGCGATTGGCGATTTTGCGACTGCATCGATGCTGCGTTTTGGCGTTTTGCGTTTTGGCGACTTCCTTCGTTCGATTGCTGTATCGAAATACGGAGCTTAGCGTTTAGGGCCATATCTCATTAGGATGCCATGGCAGCGAGGCCAGAAGCGCCGCCAACTAAAACATGTCAAATTGTATTACAACGTACCTAACCATACCTCACTTGACTGACGCCCGCCCGGACGCCCGGTCACTCGCTCGACACGCACACATTTCTTCGACGTTCATTTTGTTTACGTGAACAAGCGATACTAATCTCGTCTGGCATCCACTTTGGCGGCCAGTTTCGGCGTCTCACGGACGCTAAGGGAAGCCACGGAAGCGCTGTTGGCGTCGCTACTATGCATGCATCCTAATGAGATATGGCCCTTAGGGCCATTACAGACGTCCAGAAAAACTAAGAAGGTGAATGAGGTATTTTACGTCAAATTGGACGATTGCGGCTGGAATCGTTCAATTTATTAACGATATCGTTCAATTTGTGAACGATATCATTCATTCGTTTTCATAATTCCGGATGGCCGGCCGGACGTCTGTGGTGAGCCTTAGTCACTGCATTGAGCTTCTAAAAAGCGACTCGATCACCGCGACTGGCGATTGTAGGTATGTGTGCGGATAAGAGCGTTTGGACGCGGCATCAAGCTAGTCTGCTTTGGCTCTTATTGTAAGACGATAAAATACATAGACATATTTACGCAGGTGACTTTTCTTATATTATTTAAATTTACCGGGGTCAAAAAATATTTTTAGCGCGATATAGCGTGGGAAATGAAATTCAAATCGATTTGTTTTTGAGGTATGAGTAAGGGTGACGTATCTATTGCGTGCCTTATTCTACTTATAACGCTGTCACTGTCTAACACTGAGTCAAACAGATACATGCTTATAGCTGTCTGGCCTGAAATGACCATAAATCTCTTTCAAGTACTTCTAAGCATGTTCCAAAGTTACATTGTTTTGAGTTTTGTTTGTAAATATCTTTAATAGCACGCCCCTGACATTTTGTTATCGGCAATGTTGAAAATAGTTTATGATCAACAATTGGTGAAAGTCGACTTTTGCGCTAGTCCTTGCTCCGATTTTTTCTACAGTAACCTTCTGAAATTGTACGAAGGTTGCCACATTTCAACAATTTGGTTTTCCTACAGTCATACTGCTGAGATCAGTCTGTTCGTCACCGTTAAGATAGCTGTAACTGCTAATGTATTATGCTGATGCAACAAAAATATTAATCACAGGAAAATGTATTATTGTCCTGTAAATTACTTACTTTTTAGAATGATGTAAATTGTATTGACATCGCAATTAGCCTAAAGGGTTTTCAGTCCATAATAATCCTTGTATGATTTTTTTTCTTCTATTGAGAAAAAAAAGCGTACCTATTTTATTTGTAAGTATACTATAAAAGAAAATTCCTCGTCAGGAGATTCTCCTGGCTGCAGCATGACTCATGAGGTCATTTCTACCAAATAAATGCAATATCATCAGAACAGAACGAGTATACAAGCAAGGGCGGATCTAGTCTTTGATTCATGGGGGGGTGGGTGACGTCGTAGTCAGGATATGCTTCAAATATTGTCAGAGGTCGACCTATGCCCAGCCTAGAGGGGTGGATAGTTATGACCCCCCCCCCCCCCCCCCCATGACCACCCTAGTATACAACGTAGTTTCATTTTTATAGGCCAAAAGGAAGTTGTCTAAAATTACATTGCAATAATTGCATCAAATCGTAACATGTGGAGCTAAATAAAAGCTTGCAATTAGTCATCTTAATTATCTGGGAATTCCCAGTACGCACCCTAATTGCGTAACTCAATTGCTATCACCATGGCATTGTTTTTGACATTCATTACGCCGTATGATTGTTAATCTGTGCTCCCGTAACTAGCTCAACGCCGCAATGGATGTTGTTGAACTGTCAAAATGAAAGCCATGGCGAAAGAAATCGAGTTACACAATTAGGCTGCTGATTGATACTGCCTACTCAGTCAGACAGGCTAACAGTTACATATTGTTGTGTGATCTGATATCAACAAAGACACCACTATTCGTTGAGTATTGTTTCCGTTTATGGTTTGCAGTAATACTAAGAAACGTTGATAGCACAAGTTTATAACAACATGACCTCAAATTGCGTTTGTAGCATATTATTTTTATAATAAGGAAAACCTACAATCCTACATAATACTAACTTTAGCTATTCTAACAAGATATTCTTTAATATTTTATTTCTCAGTGTCTTAACTTTGCATATGGCTTGTTTTATTCGAATATATTCGCGGTTCTTCGGTTTTTAAGCAGAGCATAAAAATGCTACATTGACCCTAAAGCATAGTAAATCCTGAACAAAATTATAATGGAATGGAATAACATTCCATTATAATTTTGTTCAGGATTTTACTATGCTTTAGGGTCAATGTAGCATTGTGAATATAAATGGGGGACATCTTTTGTATTATTTATCAAGTTATCTTCAATGTAGCAGCTTTTTAGAAACAACAAAATGATGCCTTTATTACTCAAAGGTACAGAAATGTAACAATAGTAGTGCCAATTATGCATTTGACATTTCGCCAGTTGTGCTTTAAGTCCCATGAAATAGGTGGCAAGCTAATGCCATTCATTACTGGGCACAAATCCAGATTCTGGACAGTACTAAACAATTTAATGGAAAAACCCAATTACATTTTGCCCAACCCGGAATTCGAACCCCGGAATTAGGACCCTATGCTCAGCAGTCCCTCTTGGGACCACAAGATCAACATAGTCCACAAGGTCCAACGTGTTAGAAACAATATTTAATTCTTTGAAATTACAAACACGTCATGTCGTTTAACGCGAAATGGCATGAAGTTTCAAAACATTACTAGACCAGGGTCGATAATTTTTGAAACCAAAAAAAATTACAGTAGGATGAAACCCATTAGAAAAGGAGGGGAATATGATCAAAATGAAAGGAAAAATAAATTACGGTCGATCCGAGTTCGGGAAGTGGGAGGGGGTGAATTTTAAGGGTAAAAAATGGTTTTCCTTGATTTCCGGCAAAACTACAAGTCCTATGGAAAAAAGTTAAATGGCAAAGTTGTAGGTAATAAAAAGATCTACAACTTTTGTATTTGCAATTTTTTCACATAACCTCAAAATTTAGGTGAAAAATTCAAAAACCAAGTTTTTGGTTTTTTATTTATATCTTTTTCAAAAATGTTTTTTTTTCTACAAAATTTGGTGAAAACTTACCTTATTATGTCCCAAATACACTGTAATTTATTTGATTTAAAATATTTATTTTTTCGCCTTATTTTAACTTAATATCAAAAAAGCACCCTAATTTTCAATCGAAAATTCTGACGTCAAAATATCAGCTTTTTTCAAAAAGTTTGGGAGCTTTTTGTTCGTTGAAATATCTACTTTCTGGTGGTGTAAAAAAAAATATACATTACCATAGGAAATGTTCTCAGAAAATGCAAAAAATTGAAAAAAACTCAAATTCGAATTTTTTTTTTTAATCACTATGTAAAATTTCATCAAAAAAATGTGATTGCTGCAATTTTTTTTAGTTAAAAAGTTTATTTATTTAATTTGAATTACATTCATGTCATAGAAAATCTCATACAATATAATTGTACATGTAAATCGTACTATTGAATTTAGATACTTAATTCTGATTACGTTATTCATTATATTTTTTTTTCTAAAAATAAAGTAAATTTCTCACAATTCACTTAGAGTAATTCAGTCTGCACGTGTATTTTTAAAAACGATGTTGTACACTGCTCTGTATCTCGAATACTGGCTAACGGTTTTTACAGCTGCTACGAAATAGCAGGTATGTAGTAAGACCCAGACCCTCCTAGGTCCGTCCCCACTTCTCTATGAAATAACTTACAATGGGCAAAAATTTACCGAAGGTCACTCAGGTATATGAATTATCTTAAAATAGGCATCTAAAAATATTATTTAAAGAAGATTCTACAACTTTTTCAAAATATTGTAGATGTCTTATTTAATATTAACTTTATTAACTTATTTGTTTATTAATTATAGAAGTATATTTCAATTTGCAATTTTTTCGTTTATAAATAAAACATGAAATCTTACGTTTTTTGAGTAATTAAAGTGTAAATTTTAATAAATAGCTCAAAATTGTAGATAATGATTAAAAAAAAAATTCGAATTTGAGTTTTTTTAAATTTTTTGCATTTTCTGAGAACATTTCCTATGGTAATGTATATTTTTTTGACACCATCAGAAAGTAGATATTTCGACGAACAAAAAGCTCCCAAACTTTTTGAAAAAAGCTGATATTTTGACGTCAGAATTTTCGATTGAAAATTAGGGTGCTTTTTTGATATTAAGTTAAAATAAGGCGAAAAAATAAATATTTTAAATCAAATAAATTACAGTGTATTTGGGACATAATAAGGTAAGTTTTCACCAAATTTCGTAGAAAAAATAAACATTTTTGAAAAAGATATAAATAAAAAACCAAAAACTTGGTTTTTTGAATTTTTCACCTAAATTTTGAGGTTATGTGAAAAAATTGCAAATACAAAAGTTGTAGATCTTTTTATTACCTACAACTTTGCCATTTAACTTTTTTTCATAGGACTTGTAGTTTTGCCGGAAATCAAGGAAAACCATTTTTTACCCTTAAAAACTCACCCCCCCCCCTTTCCCGAACTCGGATCGACCGTAATTTATTTTTCCTTTCATTTTGATCATATTCCCCTTCTTTTCTAATGGGTTTCATCCTACTGTAATTTTTTTTCATTTTTTACCATTTTTGAAAGCTTCGGCCCTGGTCTATACAAGTTTTTTCACATTATTGTTCACATGGTTAGCCTTGACAGTAATCAGGCAACTTCTAGGTCAGTATTTAAACAATCTAGCAATAACTGCATGCAAATAGTTTCATCAATCAGTAAACTTTTGCAGTTTAATGCTGAACAAGAATGTACAATACAATTTAAAGGGGATGTTTCAATGTTGAAAATTTGTTTTTCTTAAAATTCGAAATAGCTGAACTTTGAATAAGTTTACTTTGCAACTGTACATATTGCATTTAATGTACCTATTCACGGTTTAGCATGGAGGGCCATAGGATAGCCATAAATAGCCATCAATTTAATAACACCCATACCTGGTCTGCAGTATTTTTCAGTAAATGGCTTAATTCTTATTTCGAGGTATCATGCGTAAATAATACTACTTTTAGGTATAATAGATAGCAATATGCCCGAGACTTGGCCCACACATATAATTTCTCACCAAATAAATTAAAAATGGAACAGAATCTGTATGAAATTATCTGACAAATAATTAAACAGTAAATATCCAGATTTCTAAAAGTTTTTATCTCAACAAAATCATTATAGAAAATTTTATACCTTTTTGGTATCATCGTGGCGGTCAAAAGCGCAGCGTTGTTTGCACTGCTCGCACGTAACCGCTGGCCCATACTTGCGCTCCGAGTTTGCACACCGTTGGCATTTGTTACCTAATTTTAATGAAGTGTCAGAACATTATTTTCAAACTGTAATAAAAACATATGTTGCAATATATAATAGATTAACCGTTCTACAGCTAAAGGCATTTACATGGCTTCAGATTTTTGTAAAGTGTGTATTTATGGTTAAAAAAAATATTTGGATGTTATTTGGATGGGTTGCATGTATGGTATAAAGTTGAAGATACCATATTGCCATGCCCTAATAACATTTTCAGGTCTGCAAAATAGCAACTTTACAAGAGCTCTGTGAAAAGTTGTAAATGTGGATAAAATTATTAACATTAAGTTTTTTAAAGGATACATTAGTTTACAATATTATTAACAAGACCTTTTTTTAAAGCATTTTATTCATTGAATAGAATTGATTTGATCATTGTATGAAATAGAATTTTCTGCAATGAGGGTTACATAAATATTGTTTTAAGAATTAATAATATTTTTAGGTAAAAATACTTTTAACTGAGCAGCTTGTCCATGTTTACCATGTTTAGCCGAGTTTGAGCAATTCCCTTTCAGTTTGTTAACTATAATTTAGGGGATTTATTTGCACCCATTGCCCCCTCCACCCCCTGTAACTTGCTCCTGGATAATGTTACTAGGTCATGACAATATATATGTCGCAGGGATATGATGAAAACAGGGAATTGATCAAATCACGGAGGTTAGGTTAGGTTTTTGATCAAATCTCTGTTTTCATCATATCCCTGCGACATATATGTCAATATTCAAACTTAAGATGCTCTCTCCATCAGACTGAAGATAAAGACTTGTATGACTGCTTGGTTGTGATGTGTTTATGATTCTTTTGCTTTTTATTTATTACCTTGAAATTGTTATTAGTGAGTTTCAAGTTTTAAATATTTTGACTACATATATTTTCATAAATAATAGATTATACTTTCATAGTATGTAAACTATATCACTTTGCTTCAACATAGTAATTAATATAAGCTATGCATAAAAACTACCTACACTTCGAAGAATAATGAAATTTAGTATAAGCTTACCAATAAATGCAGCAATGATGTTGCAATATTCACATGCTGTGGGCTTGCCATAAGCCTTTACATTGGCCTCGCACTTCTTACAAATTGATGATGTGTTTGACTTGCTACAAAAAGAAAGTGCATCTTAATAACATATTTTTATCTAAGTTGTGGAGTAATACTATGTAATTTAAAATCACAAATATAATATGAGAGATTTTCAAAAACAACTGGCACAGGCAGGGTTTGAACCTGCAACCTCTGCCTAAACTGGGGCCGCACTCTAGCCAACCGAGCCACAGTGTCTCAGTTGGTTAGAGCGCTGGTTCGCAGGTTCAAACCCTGCCTGTGTCAGTTGTTTTTGAAAATTTCTTCTATATTTAATAACATTAAATGAGCATAACATGGCTTTATGTTTAAAATTTGCAAAAATATACATTTAAAATCACAAAGATTTGAACTATTTGTAATGATTGACAAACTTGGTAGGTATGTATATTTTATCGAAACTTGTGTACCGTTAATTGATTTTACAGTCAGTGAAGGAAAATAAATACTTAAAAGGTTGTTGCTATGTCAGCTGATTGAGATGTTACATGAGAACAATTTCATTAGAGAGAAAGTAAGGTTGAATTGAGGGTAATTTCAAGTAAGTTTTCAACTTAATACGCAATTCTGAAGCACATGCCTTGGCAGCTGAGACTGACCTTGTTTGTTGAAACTCGGAACGGCAGTACGTGCACTTGACGACTGGGAATGATCCGCGACATTCCTGAAATATCACACAACAAACGCGTCACATACTGACGTCAATATAACAGTAAATTATGACGCTTTCTCGTAATCCCTGTTCCTCACAAGAAACAACAATAAACATAGTAAATAATGAACTGATCAATAACGTATTTTAAATAATAATTTTATGTGACGTACATACCTTACAAAGTTGTTCACCAGTTGATAATTCCTCGAAAGGCTGTCTCGAGAAACAACGAGAACAAGCGAAGAGCGGTGTCGATGCCGTATTACTCATGGTTATTAAAAACAAACTACACTGTTGATACTCAAAAAAATAATAAAATTAGGTCCACTGAATTATTACAAATTTACAAACGCGTAAGTTTTATCAACTGCAATTGAAAAATGGCGTCCAATAGCAAATATGGCGAAATAGATAGTGTAACACTTTTTAATGCCAATGTCATTCAACTGTCAGATTCTGGAAATAGTCGAATAATTTTATTGATTAATTAACTATAAAATCGACTATCATATGGTGTTGGCTCCAGATTCGCGCCGTGATCAAGGCCGGGTGGATTGGGGGGAATGACCATAGACTATACACTATAATACGAGATAGATACGCAACTCTAGGTTTAAAAAATATTATTATTAGTTGAGGCCCTGGACCGTCAGATAGCGCTTTTAGTTCCCAAAAAATCCTGCAGCTGGCGCTAGTGTACGACTATCCAAAATAAACAAACAAAATAAAAACAGGAATCAGCAAAAAGAATTTGTCTACGGCCGGATTCGAACTCGATACCTTTATCACGGCAGTCCACCTCAATCACTACGAAATCAATTAAGAATTATGAGAATTGGTAAAAATATGTTTCCATAGCGGCCGCTTCTTGTGGTAAGTGAAATGGGTGGAGTGACCTTACTGAGCCGTCAGTCTATGAAAGAAACATTGCAAAACGTAATTGTTGCCGTAAAAAAATTTTTTTTCTTAGTGAATCATTTTCATTTTAAATTTTCTACCGCCATCTAGTGGCATTTGTGTTAAAGTTGATGGAAAAATAGGATGCCCTGGGCCGTTAGATGGCGCTAGTGCCACTAAACAAGCCAAAAACGATTCATACGTTTGTTCGGAACTTTCATGCCCGTGGATACAGTGACGTCAATGTAAAGTACACCACGCATTGACGCAATGTTTTGATATAGTGACGTCACTGAAGCGTTAACCAGTTAACTCTTCCCTAGTCACGCACATTATTATACCTACAAATCCAGAACCGCACACAAACAAAAAACGGCCAGAGGCTTTATGTCCGTAGGCTCAGTCTATAGTATTCTATGTCTATGGTCTACGGCAGTGTTTTTCAACCTTTTTCATAGGTAAAAATATTTCCGCCGCATAATAAAACACAAGCTAGACACATGCACCCCTTCAGCGCCTCACGCAAATGTACAATGAACATTTCATAGATATTGATATATTTATGCTAAATAAAAATGCCTTTCGAAGTAAGGTTATTAATGTACTGAACAACTTGGATATATCTTGTGGTAACTAACTAGTTTACTAGTTTGTAACGATCTAAACTGTTTCCTTGAATGTGTATAATAGCTAGCTTACCGATGAGTCCTCAACATAGCATACTTTTTTGTTAATTCGTGGAAAATGTTGTGGTTATTACATTGAGTTTGTTTTATATACCATACTAATAAGTGCTATATGTAATGTAATATCGTTTTTTTCCCAAATAAAATAAAATAAAATAAAATAAAATAAAATAAAATAAAATAAAATAAAATAAAATAAAATAAAATAAAATAAAATAAAATAAAATAAAATAAAATAAAATAAAATAAAATAAAATAAAATAAAATAAAATAAAATAAAATAAAATAAAATAAAATAAAATAAAATAAAATAAAATAAAATAAAATAAAATAAAATAAAATAAAATAAAATAAAATAAAATAAAATAAAATAAAATAAAATAAAATAAAATAAAATAAAATAAAATAAAATAAAATAAAATAAAATAAAATAAAATAAAATAAAATAAAATAAAATAAAATAAAATAAAATAAAATAAAATAAAATAAAATAAAATAAAATAAAATAAAATAAAATAAAATAAAATAAAACAAAACAAAACAAAACAAAACAAAACAAAACAAAACAAAACAAAACAAAACAAAACAAAACAAAACAAAACAAAACAAAACAAAACAAAACAAAACAAAACAAAACAAAACAAAACAAAACAAAACAAAACAAAACAAAACAAAACAAAACAAAACAAAACAAAACAAAACAAAACAAAACAAAACAAAACAAAACAAAACAAAACAAAACAAAACAAAACAAAACAAAACAAAACAAAACAAAACAAAACAAAACAAAACAAAACAAAACAAAACAAAACAAAACAAAACAAAACAAAACAAAACAAAACAAAACAAAACAAAACAAAACAAAACAAAAAGCAAACCGAAAAATCGCCAAAATTTTGAAAATGTTTTGAACTTTTTAGGTGTTTTTTTTTGGCAGTCGGGTTTTTAAAATTTTTAATATTTTTTTTATTACAATTTTTGTTTTCACTTCTTGTTTTTTAATGTATTTATATATGTTTTCGTAATCATCTTTCGAGCCATTCATTTTGATACCCCACTCGATAGGTTTTGAGGAGGAAAACAAACTTTTTGAAGACGCCAAAAAGCGGCCATTTAAATTTTTTATAATTTTGATATATCTAGTGTCACTCTCACAAGACGAATCTAACGACACCTCTCAAGCTAAAATCCATCAAGCCGTTTAGGCTACAGAGCGTGCCAAAGACATATATATACTGTATACATACATACACTCGAAAAACATAACCCTCCTTCTGGCGCAGTCGAGTAAAAATAGGCCTAACGCACATTGATGTGAATGTGACTTACCTCTATTCTTTTTCTTTATGCTGATCTGCACCTACTAATGTCCTTTAGAAAGCATTTTCATATTATGAAAATGCTTTCTAAAGGACATTAGTAGGTGCAGATCAGAAAGAAAAAAAACTACAAGGTTCAATTTTTTTATATGTAGGTATCACCTACATCAAAAAAAATTGAACCTTGTAGGTTTTTTCGTTTTTCTTTTTACCGAAGCTTCGTGACCCTCCGCAACCCTCTTATGGAGGCTTTACGACCCCTCAGGGGGTCGCGACCCACAGGTTGAAAAACACTGGTCTACGGTAATGATTTATTGCCGTGTCGTTTTAGACGGTATTTTACAAAAATTACCTTGTAAAAAATAATGAACAAGTCGAATTTGAATCCAATTTTATTTTAATCTGCTGATACGGGCTATTTTTAATATTCTTGGATACGGTAGTTTACAATAATACAATTTCCATCTAGTAACACTGTCATGTGTTGACGTTGAGTTGAATTTTGATTTTCTTTTTCTTTTGGTGTATCTGTGTGTTTCTGTGTTGTGTTTGTGCACGCATTTGGAGCAAGTGTATACTGTTTATTTGTGATTTTGATATTCATTTGTGGAGTTTAATGTTGTTCTTATTAAATTAGATTGTGTAGTGATATTTTAATAAAAAATGACGTTACCACCATTTCCTTCACAAGATTTGGCCAAGCTAGTTCTTGGTATGTTGACTATTTGGCGGGAAGACTGCGATCCCAACTAACGGACAGGATGACTGATGTTTCTGTTCTTTGTTTTGTGTTTTAGGGTATCTTGCTGAGGAGCAGCTTATGACTGCTTACGATGAGTTTCTGCAAGCAAGTCCTTACTTGGATGCTCTCAGAAACGAATATGACAGGATATTTATGACATCACTCAAGAATATTCTGGCAGAATATAGGGCAGTAAAAATATATGGTTGGTATCATACCGTGGGGTCTCCCTCCGTGTTCATTGTTGTTTTTTGTTAGTTTACGCATTTAATGTCCGACCCCCAAGATATTACTGATGAGCTTCTCTGTCTCTAACCCTATCCAGTGAAACATGTTTTTAACACGCAAATTGCGTTATGTCACAGATATTTAAAAAATACAGTAACCCATTTTAGCTAATGTTATTCATTGAACTATGTGAATGCTGTTCACTGTACCATGTTTATAGCACAGTACTGTGAACACTATAATTTATATCAACCTGATAGAAAGTTGATCTTTGAAATACAAACACTTAAAGGTCATTGAAAGTAGGTATCAATAACTTGAAATCAATGGCTGAGGTTATTATTTTTCACCTCAAACATTAACTATGTTGTGCTAGAATTTTGTATGATTCATGCTATATTATCACCATATTAGTCAGTAAACACTTACAGCTGAAAGAAGTGCCTTTCAGTCTATTACTGAACATAGCCTTTCTCATATATATACATATATTATAGACTGACAGTGCCTTCATATGAGCCCGAACAACCAGCTTGCCCTAATAACTTTCTACTCTTCATAATTTCAATCTTTTTTAACAGGCTAAAATATTCAAAAATTGTGTTATTAAAGCAATAGGTACCTATAGTAGCAATAGGTACCTATAGTAGCAATTGGTAACATTCATGTAAATTAAGCCCTAAAAAACCTGTCTGTCTTGCCTTAGTATTGACCCTTTAGGCATTGGTAGCATGAAGGGTCAACATTAAGACAAGACTGACAGCTATTATAGCTAAGTTTAAAGGTTGTCATCCATATGAAGCCTCAGCACCAGACCAGCACCGCCTTGCCGTAACAGTATTGAACTTCATAGCAACCCATTTTCACTTAAATTTTAAAATATACTGTGGTCTGCATAGCTTAAAGTTTGTTTTTCAATACTCTATTCTGCAGTGGGGCGGCGGTACTCAATTCGTAGCTAAATATGGGTTTTCTTATGCAGCAAGGTTGTTTTTACATGGCTACTAAAAGTTTATGTGATTGGACCCTACTCAGTCCTTAGCTAAACATGGGCCTTTCATAGATATAAAGCAAGATTGCTTCCTCACACATGTGTAAATCACTGTGCTTGGTTGTTATTGGTGAATAAAATACAAATATTTATCTAGTATTACGTATAAGTACTGTGGTGGTGTATAATAAGGGTATTAATCTTTGTTAAACTTTTCAGTGGAAACATGTAAACCTCTTGCATTGAGGAAGAAGTTGGTCCAATGTACCAATTTGTTAGATGTAGTTAAGTTCTTAGCGAACAATGCTGATATAAACAAAATACAAGCACAAGACACCTCCAGTGATAAGATCAGGTAATTCATACATATTAATAATGTACTAATTACTAATAACATCTAATAGTAAGTTTCACCTTTTCCCATTATCCTATTAAAAGTTAATTTAGATTCAGTCAAGCAAGGATAATTCATATTATTATAAAAGTGTAAAATATCAATTTATTTTAGGTTATATATGAAATGTTTAATACATGTAAATTCTTTTAATGCTTATCCCAAAAATAGTAATTTTGTTACAATATTGATGTCTAACAAATACTGATGTGATTTTTCAGCTTGGTCAAACAAAATACATCACAAAACTCCAAACAAAATGTCTGTGAAGTCTGTAACTCATCAAGTTTTTCTGGGTGTTCCTGTAAAAGTAAACAGAAATCAAATGTTCACTCAGCAAGCTCTGTGGAAACAAGTTGTTTGGAGAATTCCGTGGAAACCACAGCATTGGAAGATCTACCAGGTTTGTACTTGTAAATATACTCCTAATATGCCAATTTTTTATTTCATCTGATAATTTACATGGAGACTTGAAGGATTGCCCTATTAGTCGACTCTACTGCAGTCCACTATTTACGCTCATGTGTACTTGTGGTGCAGGAGGGTGCACCAGAAATATCATATAAAAGATGTTTTTGTAAGCTCTCATTTGCATGGGTGCTTTTTCAACGCGCGTTGTAGATGTTTGCCAAGGCACATTCGATTCAACGCCCAATGCCGAGCGTTGAAAATCCAAAAGTGCGCGATTTAAATGGTGATAGTTAATTTTGAAAATTTTATTAGTACACTTATTTATGTGCTTATTTATTCATTGTTTTTTTCAGGAAACCATGTTGCAACTCGAAAGAAACATGTCAGAGTGCTTGAAAAGGAAACTATATCAGAGTCCAACATAGGATTAAATGAAAGTACAAAGCAATCTTCAAATGCCTTGAATAACAATGGCAATGGACTGAATACATTTAACTCTAATACTAATTGTTCCCAAATTAAATCTAGTGACAATTCTACAATGACTCTGGGTTCAATTGTAAGTACATATGTCGTAATTATTTAAATTATAAACCTTTGCATTTATCCCCGAGAGATAAACAACAACCTTGGATTAATATAAACACCTTTTTACCCGACTGCGGCGAAGCCCAAAAGGAGGGTATAGTGTTTCACCTGTATGTTAGTATGTATCTATGTATGTATGTATGTGGGTATGTATTTCCGTTTCTGTGTTCCCTCCTAGAGACTAAACGAGCGAACGAATTTTAACATATGACATATCATTAGATTCGTATCGACGTCGCGAGTAACATAGGCTATATGGATTATGAAAAAAACCAACATGGCGGATTTTAATCGCCATTAAGTGAAGTCGTAAAAAATTAAAAAGATCTGACATGGTCATGTGGGGTATCAAAATGAAGGGCTCAAAGAGACGATTACGAAAATATATATATGTTATACATAAAAAAACATTTTATCTAAAAAAATGAGAATAATTTTTATTTTCTTGTTATATCATGTGGGGTATCAAAATGAAGGGCTTAAACAATTACGAATAAATATAATATAGTAATGTACATCAAAAAATAAAAAGCGAAAAATAAAAATAGAAAATTATTTTTTTTATAAAAACCCGACCGCGGTTTGGAAAAAGAAAATAAGACATTGCAGTCGGGACCCAGTGTTCCCGGGTAATAGTCATACATATAATGGGTCCCGCTCCCGACTGCAATGTCTTGTTTTCCTTTTCCAAACCACGGTCGGGTTTTTATAAAAATTTTAATTTTCTATTTTTTCGATTATACAACTGGGTTCTTCATATAAAGAGGAGGCAGGGGAGACCTATTATTACCTACAAGCTTTATATTGTAAATAATATAAGTACATGTAATTTAATATAACCATTATCAAACAACTGTTGATAAGGAAATATCATTGGAATATTCAATCATTAAAATTATCTGTTTTTTGTGTTAATCTAGGTTATTTACTCTTGTTTATGTACCAACAGACTATCTGTCACTATTTGTGGACTGGTTGCATACTGGTGAATATGGAGCTTTGCGAGTAGGGGGAAAACTTGCATACATTTATGTAACTATTGATTGACTTGATCTATTGATTGCATGTGTGGGTGCTGATCTAGGTTCGATTGTCCGTTTGCGCAGTTTTATTGGGTTTTCTGTCAGGAAATTGACAGTAAATATCTGTAGCAATAAGCTAAGCCCTACAGGACGTTATTTTATGTTGTTATATTAATGACCTATGCTAAACATCATTTGTTGATTAGCATATGATATGATACTACTGCCTATCCACTTGATATAATTCCGTTATCGCCATATACAACACTCATAGGAACAGAGGAAATAGCCTACTCTTGGCAGGAAACTGCAATTTACCTACTTTTATTTTACATAATAATTAATACTCATGCATTTTAAAATATTAGAGGTATTTCATTGCAGACAAAAGCGACCGACACACTAGAATGCAGGGAGAAGATTGAAGAATTCAACACAATCTTGAAAAAAGTCTGTAAGAACAAGTCTCAAGCTGACACAAGGCTTTTTAGTTTGCCCCAAACTGAAAATGTAAACAAAAGCATATCCAATGCTAGCTCATTTGAAGACTTTGCATCTGGAGTTGGTGGTATGTATATTGTATTACATATATGCATTTATTTTGTATAAACATAAGTAATATCATTTTTCTTTATTTTTGGTATAGGAAATGAAAATCGGAATGTTCCTGTACCGGATTCCAGCACGTCCGAAAACTCAATAGCTCCGTAAGTTCAAATGTCATATTTCATTAGATCTAAAACACTTTTCAACATTTTGTTCAGCTTTAAATTAAAAACCAATTTATATTTTAAATTATGATCAGTTAAAAAAAAAAGTGTTTATGCGGAATGGTAATTAAGTACTTTCACTTTTTATATTTTCAGGGCTTCAGTAGCTAACAATCCCAATACAGATATCAGTAATAATTTGAATGAGGTAGTAAAAAGTGCTGATGAATTAGAATCACTACAATATAACAACTATCCATATCCTAGAATAAAACCTAAATGTAAGGATCAAAAAATTAAAATAATTTCGGATATAAAAGTGGACAAGCCGTTTCCTGCGATAAGTAAAACTTCGACGCCATTGATGCAAACTATTGTTATAAATGGTACGCCGGCTTATAAACAGAAACTTCCTGTCGTAAGCAACAATTACACGAAAGATGAAATAATGGCAATGCCTACTATCATAGTTGTACCAGCATCAGGTAAGTAAGGCTTTTACGAGGTACCTATATAGATATTAGTTAAATATCTTGAATAAATGGCTTTCTAAGTTTCATCTATGCATTATTTTATTACAGGTCCTCCACCGCATATGACTCAATCTAAACCTGTGCTAACACAAAAGTTACAAAAAGCGAAAACGAAATCTGTTGCGTCGACAAAATTACTTGGTCCTCTCGTAATAGATATTTCGGCAAGTAGTGTTGCAGAAAAAAATGAAGCTGATGATAAGCAGCCAAATATAGATCAACAAAAATCTGTAAATGAAACTGGCTTGGTAAAAACGGTTGATGTTATGAAGAATGCATCTGTTCCTAAAGATAATGTCATAGCCTGTTCACTTCAAACAAATACTCCACAAGTTCTACCGCCTGTGAGAAAATCATCTTCCACACCTCGCAGGAACACACATATCAGAGTATTAGACTTTACAACTCCAAGAAGGATACTACATGAGACAATAAATGAAATAGTTCCTAATGAAACAAATGATCAGCCTGTTGAGATTGTTGTCACTAGAAGTCCTAATATAATATTGCCTGATACAGGAAATGGTGAAAATAAAATTGTAGATATGAGTGATGTTAAAGTTCATAAAATAGAAACGTGTCATTACAATAACCTAACGAAAGATAATGATAATAAAATACAAGTTATCAATAAGAAAACTAATTGGGACAGCGATCTGCGTGCCTTAGCAACAGTAACTGAACAAAGTAACCCACCTTCAAAAGCCAGACCTAGACCTAAAAAACCAAAGAATAAAAAAGCTGCAGAGCCTCAATCAGAAAAGGTTAAAACGACAGATAAGACAGACGACACTGAAGAAAAAAAGTCGCGTAGTAAGAGAAAAATATCTCCTAAACCTAAGAAATCAAAGAAAAGGCGGAAACTAGAAGAGGAAGAAGAACAGTATGCGCAAACTGCAATAAATAATGAAAGTAAAGCTACTGTTACTCCAACTTTCAATATAGTGGCTGCCAATAATTACTCACAGCCAGAAGAAAATAAGGTTATTGAAATCAATCAAAATCACAATAAATCAAACAATGAAGACGTTAACGAAACTCCCGAAGCAGAGAGATTGTCCTTGCACAATGAAATTGGCGCGAGATTAAATATATCAGAATTTCTTGAAACTCCATATAAACAAGTTCTTTATGATATCCAAATGGAAACGCCGAAATTTTTAGGGTCTGATTTGCCTGATGAACCAATATCAGATATCAAAATTATGAATATTCCTACACCCCGTTTCTTTGATACTCCAAAACCTGCATTAGCTACGCCATCTTCATATTCATCGAGGCCTACGGATTATTCTAGCGGTGGGTCTTACTACAAGCCAGATGACCAAGATTATTTGCGAATCGCAGATATAGAATGTCCAGTGACATCATCAAAAGAGGAGCCGCATGTGGAAGTGCCCCAAGAAACAGCATGTTCCAGTAAAAAGAGTTCTAGACCAGTAAGAAAGTGTACTAAGAATGTGTCATATGTTAATAGTTGTAATATAAGTAATAAGACAAAAGAAAAAGTAACGGATGATAAAATTGAGATTGCGTCATCTTGTAGCGATAATGCAAGTGCTAATAGTTCTTTTGAGAATAAATCCATTAACGTGAAAACGCAAAAAAGCAATAAACTTATAATGGTTTCTAAATCAGAAACAAAGAAAAGATTAGAATCTAGTAAAAAGCGTAAATCTCCAATGAAAAAAGATAAATCAAATTCGTTTATGAAAATTAAACCATGGCGTCCAACGCCAACGAAAGAAACGAATAAAAGAACTAGAAGGAAAACAGATGTGTTTTCGCAAAATAGTTCATCTAAACCACAAACGAAAAAGAAACTAACTACAAAAGAAAAGAATACTCAGATAACGCCTGTTATAACTCCTGCTCCGACGAAGTCGCGTAGAAAATCATCGACGCCCAGAAAACTTCATTGCTCTAAAACATTTAATTCTGAAAGTTCGGGTCACGAATCTCCGGATATCAACGCCAGTGTTAAACACAAAGCAACTCAGGATCAGAATACTGTTTTAATCGTTACTTCGCATGACTCTGACACAGAACAAATAGCGCTACGATGGTCCGATGACGGTTCCCAAGACGGTAAACCAAAAGAAGCCGAAAGTGAAGATATATCTAAAATACAAGAGTATATTGACACCACCGTTAATGATAAACATGATAACGCAGGAACTTTGCAAGTAGATTTAATCAAAAGAGGATTTGACGCTGAAACTGCTAAAATAATAGAACGGGACTTGCTGGATCCGCCTTGTGAAGAGATAGCTCGTCCTACTCATGTTGAGATGAAGGAATCAAGGAAAGAAGAAAGTTTATTAGATAAGAGTTTAGAAACGGACACAAGTGTTACAAATGAATTACAGATAGTGCAAGATCCTGAATCAGATGATGAATTTGAATTATCTGTTTATGAATGTCATGAAGATAGTCATAATTATATTAAATGTAATAGTGACACCAAAGATAGATGGAAGCATCAGCCTACAAAATTAAAAGATAAGTTTTGCATGGAAGTGTGCATAGATGATGGCGTAGCAATTAGATTAAGAGCAACAAACTTCAATATGTTATTTAATAATGATCCGGAGAATGAAGGAGAATTAGGATATAGTTTCAGGGAAACAGAAGTAGCTGTAAGTTCAATATCGAATATAGAAAAATTATACACCCCAATGAAAGATTGCAAAGCGCAATGCTTTGATATATTTGATTCTACTCTCACAAGTTTGGATACACCATTAAAGATCAATAGCCCAAGCAACAGAGAACAAAAGATAACTGAGATAGAAATAGTATTAGAAGAGGAAAGAGTGGATAATAAGGATAAAGTTGACATAAAGAAACGAAAAAGGTTACAAGGGAGTAATAGCTCTGAGGAGGTTTTAAATGAAAGCAAGAAAACGAAACCAGAAGCTCAGTATTTGTTTAATTCCACAAATATTCAGAATATTGATATTGAATCAGTACTGAAGAAACTCCACGGGCCCTAGTGGGCTTTGGACAAGGGTTATGTTATTATTTCGTATTAATCGAACAGTGTTTAATTAAAAAGTATATTTATATGTGTAAGACACATACAGTAAGTCCATTAAGATTGTACAGTTCATTTTAAGTTTATGTAAATATGTTTGTGCTAGACGCAACTCTTGACCATGTTTTTAATTAAAAAAATATTTTGTAAGTACCTACATGTTTGTATTATTTCGATCATGTATTTGGCGAAAGTTTAAACGACAAATAAAAGATAGGGTGCTCTATTTCTTAGTCATAGCCTGTAAAAAACTGTCTAGATGAATGGCATATGTTTCAGAAGAAAAGTATTATAATGTACCGCCTGTATAAAACGACTCTAGTATTATTATAACGATAAGTTTCGGTGTACATGAACTTACAAAATTATTCCGTCCACGAATGCATACATCTAATTTGCCGGTCGCATCCCCGCCGCTGGTGTGAGCCACGTGTAATTATTATAATATTCAGTTTAATTAGATATAACAATTAGTTGCTATCGTGACACTGCCGTCGGTGCGAACCATCCATTATGAATGCTAATTTGAACCGTTAGCTCCGACGTACCGCGGCAGGCGCATTCTTCGTAAAAGTGCATCTTGCCACGATTTTAGTAGACGTGTAATTTTGTATGCAAAGATTTGAAAGATGATTCTGATTAGGGTAGGGTAAATTTAAAAAATAATAGGTACTGCTATGCAGTTTCGACTTGTTAATGTGGTTGGGGTTTACCTATACTTCCAAGTTACACATATTTCGCTGAAGTTAGTAGAGGAAAGCGTACCTATCTTTATATTCCACATTCTTGTCATTTCCTAAGCAGTATCTCTATAGCTACAGCATTGGGTTGCGAAGACAAATTCAGCAATACGGTAGTTGACTACTATTAAAAAAGTACAAATAAATTATTTTATTTTGTAGATGTTTCATCAGTTTTTTTGGTGTTGTCTTTTTTATCAAATAGTTTACAGATTCACAATAAAAAAAAAATCAACATCCCTATTATGGAAACATAGGTGTACTAATAAATTGGCCCAGTCATCAATTTCTTTGAGCGCCTTGTTTGAGAACAATTGACCCATCAATGATTTAACTGAAAACTTATGTTGTAGAGCTTTCGCAAAAAACAAAAAACTATTATGTACCTACTCCGATACAAAAATAGCTGAACTAGGAATAGAACCCTGAATTCTCTCGACTAGGCATCCGGTCAATCTATGAGAGTAGGTACCTAATTTAATTAAACCCTACGGATCCTCTGTTTTCAACGAACAATTTATTAATGCTTGTCTTCGATTAGCAATCCCCAGATTAAACAGGGTTAAGGTAGTGCGGAAGTAGGTTCTCGTACCTACCTCATCATCATCACCATCTCAGCCGAAAGACGTCCACTGGTGAACATAAACCGATTCAAGCATCGCCACATGACCTGTCTTGCGCTTGCGCTGCCCACATCCAACTGATTCCCGTGAAGTACCTATTTCATACACAACATTACGCTTGTACTAACCGAAGAGTCAAGTGAGGTGTATACAGCGCCGGCCCGAGAAAACTTTGGCGCCCTTGGCGAATATCTGGCATGACGCCCCATATAAAACACAAATGTTAATACTAGCCGGGAAACACCAACTGATTGTGTGTAAGGCTACGGCTCACAAGAGGCGCACGGGCTGACCGCCCGCGTCAGCCAGTCAGCTCGCGCTAAGTCGCCCATTTCGTAACCCTTGCATGCCGCCCCCGAAATTATAGCGCCCTAAGCCATCGCCTAATTTTCCTATATGAACGGGCCGGCTCTGGGTGTATAGAAAACCTACATTTCGCCAGTTGTGTTTAAGTGCCACGTAATGGGGGCGAGCTGATTGCTATTAACCGGGCGCAAATCCAGACTCCAGGCTGCTACTATTTCCTACTGGAAAAAACCCAGTGCCTGACCAGGGGATCAAACAGGACCCTGCGCTCGGCAGTCACGCTTGCGAATTTCGAATTATTCTCGTTGAGCTCGCGAAATAGTTAACTTTACAGCGTAGGTACTTACAGCTAAATAGATATGGCATGGCACCATGGTAGGTAGGTATAGGTACCTACCAACGTGAGTTATGAGTACAGATCGCGCATGTACATATTCGGCCCAATAGACAATAGACAGTTGAAAATACATAATAGAGAATAGTCCAATAGGCGACGAGCATCGATTGACGAACGATTCGCGTGCAGCCTCGGCGCCCCCCCGTCTTCATTCCGACAAAGAGACCAAAAAATCAGCTAATGTGCAAGTGACGTTTGTGCTCATCATGACTGGTGTAACTTCTGAAATAAAATTAAATAGGTAGGTATTAATAATAAGTAGAAGTACAAACACCAAACACTTTACTTTTATAGGACTAGGACTACTCTTTAACTTCTTAATTAACGTAGCTAGCTGAAATTGTAGAGTTGAATACCTTATTTGAAATAATATAATTATTTACTTATACTTAAATAGCCATAGGTAACCTCAGAAGGTAAAATAAAATACAGATCTTATGACAGTTAACTTTATGTTAATTGTTATCATCAGTAAGTAGATGTCTGAAGTCTAAATAGATAAAAAAAATAATCTTCTATATAACTTGCACTGTTATTTGAAAGTTCTATCGCACTTACGACACATTACTAAGGATAACATAAAACACTATAATGGCGGCAATATAACTTGACATAACCTAGACCAAAATATACGGCAGTGTTGGTACCTACTCGCAATTCGCTAGTGTACGCGGCTCCGAGTAGGGGTGTTTGCGAAGTGGGTCACGGGTACAGCTCCTGACACAAATAGCTGCGTCGCATCTCACCACGTGGCCTCGTGTTGCCTCTCAAATGCTGTCAATGTGCAGACGTACCTAAGTACTTATAGGGGGTGGTACATACCTAAGTTTAGGTATGTATTTTGGTTGCTTAGGTGTTTTAATATACTTAATTAAAAAACCTTGCTTAGGTACCTATAACTGTGTCGATTCCTTGCATATTATTGTTTGCGGTGGTAGGCACCTAACTACTTAATTATTTTTTAAATTAAACTTAGACTCCTTTAACTTTTGAAGACAAAGAAAAACCTTAGCAGTTCTTCTACTTATTTAAGGGTGTAAAACTTTTTTTATACTCATACACAAAAACGTGTTCAATGCTGAATGATGACGAAAGATTGGTAAAGTAGATGCATTCCATACCTAGTTTACCAATCATTCTGAAGACATTTACCTACTTTGAGTTTACCATATCGATATAGGTATGAGCAAGAATGATAAAATTCCTGCTTATGCTTACTACGCTCCGTAATTAATAAAATATTCAAAACCGCAAACAAATGTTGTCTTCTCAGGTAATCCAATTCACCATCGTAATTCCCAAGAAATAGTAATTCCTATCAATTTTATACTGTAAGAGAAAGCCATAATAAAGTTGGTGCAAGGGGGTGGTGTCGTGAATTTAGTGACGGCTAGTAATTCTGCAGGCAGTTCGGGTATAAATGATTGCGGGTGATTTTACACCACCCAACTCCCCAATGTCTGTCCCCCCCAACCCTCAACCCCAAAGTGCAGCGCCGACGCGACGTCGCTCCGGACAATCTGCGTGCTCTGCTTATTTTCACCAGTAATTCCTTTTGCGGAAATTGCCTTTATAAAGAACAGAGAATTTAGTTTTGAGAAAAGCGAGATATAAGGAATTTAATGTGGCTAGAGTTAAAGTACATAAGTGTTTTTAATCAAGTCTATCGCCTAAACAACCTATACAAGAGTACCTAAGCTATATTAAGTTCAAATTAAACCTGAACTAGATTTAAATAAAATATTTTGTCGAAGCATCATCGGTCCGGTTTTAATTTGTAAAAAATACTTTAACTACAGAAGTAGTTAAAGTATTTTTTACAAATTAAAACCAAGAGCAAACCAAAAATAGGTAGAGTAATAAGCATTTATGAACATGTAACGTAAATTCGAAATTATTGAACAACGTAATAATCAGTTTCTAGCATTAGATACAAGACATGATTACAATTTACTAAAACAAAGGTACCCGAAGCAACGGCTTGCGAATGTGCAGACGGTGGTTAAGGTGTCTCAGTTATATGCATGCGGCATTGTCTGCCGCATGCATATAACCGAGAGCGTCTGTATACGTGAAGAATGTAGGATAGGTAGGTATCTAGAGATACCTACTGAAAACTGAATAGGATATAGATTAACGTGGGTAAATTTCCGAACCTACGAAGTTTCGTTTCGATATCTAATAAAGGCTTTATAAAATAAAGTTAAGGCTCAAAACTAGGGAATGATTAGTCCTTATCTTCTATACAATGTATAAAATCTATTTATACTTACCTCTAAAACAGAACCATGCCTGACTTACTGACTGACAGACAACGCACAACCTAAAGCGGTGGACCTAGGGATTCGTTTGCACGAAATATTCCTTGAGTAGGTACTCTAGAGATGCACTAAGGAGGGATTTTTAAAAATTCCATCTCTGAAGGGGTGAAAAGCGGTGGTAAGGTTTGCATAAAGACATTTTTTTTTAAGTTACGATTATGCCACTTTGTACCTAAATATACTTACTTACCCCCTTACTAATAAAGGATGATTAAATTAAACAGCTCAGTCAATTGTCATCTCGATTCATAGTCAAACAAATGACAAGGGTAGTTGTATATTTAATCAGTGGTTAAATAAGATAACACGTGTCTTTTTAAAACCTTAGCGAGCGAAGCGCTTAGTACCTACTTAATAGAAATGAATTGGTACCTGCTTTGAAGAAGAAACAAAAACTTTGGCTTTCTACACATCACTTCTCTCTCTATACCCACTCTGTACCCACCTCTACTCTTCACTTATATGAGTAATCCCTGTAGGTACACTGATCACGGTGCAGTCTTAGAAATGCAAAATAATTTGTTTACAATTCTCCAAGGTTAAATAAAATAGATACATATCTTCTATAAGCAAGTGCGCGATGTTCCGATGTACGGGCGGGCTCAGAGCCAACTGGGTCGAGCTTTCTGTAATTTTCAGCTACTTCTGCTACTCTAACAATAATCGTAGTTGCAATATGATTCGCATTATCTGATATTTTTTGAAGTGACTTGCAGTTTCTTTGTTCCCGCCTTTACTTTCATCTAGCTGGCGTAGGTATGTTTCGGTATTTGAAGTAGTTTGGCATAAGAGCTTTGTTTCCGCTGGCCATCAGTACCGTACGTCGAGGCGACATCGTAAGTGCCAAGTATTACCTTAAGTGTGTCAATTGGTGGCTCGATGTGCGTGGCTCTCCCTCCCACCCTTTTGGGAGGTAGAGCGTGGGGTAGGTCGTCGGATCGATACCCGACGTCTGGCCCACGACCTCGCCTTTCTTACCACCTTCCTAAATACTAATTACGTGCTTTGACACAGCCTGCACCGGCTCGTGCCGAATGAAAAGAGCTATGGATGGCAACGTGAGCGTTATTAACGTTACCGCGCTGTTTTCACGTGTTTGTTTTTGGTAACGTTGATGGTATGTTTACGTGTTGAATGTGCACTCCATTTTAGTTCACGTTAGCTTTGTTATGAGACAGAAAGTAGGTACTTGCAATAAGTAAATTAAAGGAAAACTTTTCCCTACATAACTATTTTATAATACCTACATAATGAATATTTTAGCAGATATTCCAGACTTTAAAAAACATCAGCTTAAATTAATTAGATCTTTTCTCCCTCAACTTAATAGGATTACAGATACAGATAGAGCTAAGTTAAAATTCTTATTTTCCGTTTGATTTTTTTAACTCTTATTATTTAGAAAGGTAGTTTTCAGAGGCGCGCTACCCACCGCTACCCGCCGCTTTTCTGAGCCGCATGATATAAAGGAAACAAGATTAAAAATGTATTCCCTACACGTGGGCCATAATGCGATTTATCGGTGCAGGGGCATGTCGTGACTGGGGTAGGTAGTTTAACGTAAAATACGTGTATGTGTAGGTAGATACTGATGTCATTGTATGTAGAAACAAGGATAGTGTTATAGGATTAAATTGTTTCAGAAGGAACCTTGAATTGAACCTTCTTGATCCCTTATTCTAATGCACCCTATACCTTAGTATATTTTATGATAGTGTAAATAAGAATTATCTCAATAGGTAGATACGTTCTTCCATCATGGTTGAAACATAAAGTGCAGTAACTACAGCCCAGATTTTCAAATGTAGTGAGCTTGCAACACACGTAACTGCTTGCAAAACATGGCGTGATTTCAAGAGAAATTTTCAAGAGAGATTTCAATAGCTAACGTATAGGTATAACGTATTAAATAAAATGGAGACGAAATTCATTACCATTATATGCAGCGGCAGTGCGGTTTCGTCCAGAAACTCGATGCATCTTTGGGTGTGAGCGAGACACTTGCCACCCCGTACTTTCGGCAGCCCCCAGCCCCCCACTGGGAGGGGGGTAATGGACGCACGAGGCTCCTCGGCCGTGCTGCGCTCACTCTTTATACCCGGCCCCGCTTGCACGCGTGCACTTGCTAGTTTCTTTGACGTCCCTTTGTTGTGGATTCCAATTTTGGAACAGCAAAATGTTGCCGATATTGCCTTTAAATTATTGCCGTATCGATGTAAGAATTTGATGTAAGTACTTGTACTGGTGTACCTTGTTAGATTTTTAGCCTTTGAGAATTACCTACCTTTTTGATTCTTTGTAACTTTTAATGTCATCTATGTTAAAAAAACATCGTTAATGTTTAATTTGGCTAACTGCATTGAAAAACTTATTCTTGAGTTTACATGTGCTTTATTCTATATCTAATTTAGTTCCTTTTACCTTACTTACGTTCTTATAAGGCAGCGCGTTTAATCATGCAAATTTTCCGAGATGGGTGGGAGAGCGCCCTCTACAACTGAAACTGAAACTTGAACAACCACCCTCCTCGAAGGTCGTTCAAAGTTCTTTGAAGAAATGAATCTGCTGCACTAAAACACTTTCATTTTGTATTACGTTTTGTAATATTATTATGATACGAGAAATTTCCATTTTAGTTGTAATGCTGGGTAAATACAAAGCAGGTGGTTTCTACGTTTTCAATGTGCAGGTATCTATAATTTGTTAGAATAACAAGCTGACAGGCTAAGCACTAGTTATAAACCTTGTTATTGTTCGACATAACTACTTTAGAATACATTTCTTAACCTTCCTTTTAAAAAAAATACATATTAGGTACTTATAACGTAATTTTAACTTTAGTGTTAAAGTTTCACAACATTCAACATCTCATAAAAAAACATGACATTTTGCCGAGAATATGTTGGGCGCCAATAAAGACATGGGTGAATTAAAACGCGACTACCCGACAAACAAAATTTGAAACTGCTTTAATTATGATTCGCTAATTATTATAATTAAAGCAGTTTCAAATTTTGCCGCCCAAAAATTAATCGAGAGCAAAACATTTTAATTATCGCGGCGCATGATGAGGTCTGCATGAAAGGGCATACTGGGTGGGTGCACTATCGATCTCCTTTGAATTAGTGTGCGGATCGGTCGTCGTCTTTGTGTGGCGGCCGTCCTCGGCCCAAACAGACCAAAACAAGCGAGTCTCCCCACGAACCTCGCCCGAACCCACCGCGCAAACGATCCTTGTCGCTACCTTGTTCCGTTAGTCTCGTAGTACGGGGACACTCCCAATTTATTTGATATATACCTAATAATAATTGGTGTTCGAAAGCTTTGCTTCAGCTTTGTGTACTGGAATGTTAGGATAATGTTTCGTAGGTACGTGGTACGAGAGTTTTATATAGGTATTATATTATTGAACGTACCGTCGTAATGGTGGACTCTGCTTCATTTTCTGTTGCAGTTTTTGTATGATTATTGTTTTTGTATACGAAACAAGCAAGTGCAGTTGCAAAAAATTGCAGATGAACCATTTTACTACTTAGAACCATATTGTAGGTTGATACTTGATACTCTTTAAGCAATATGGATTTAGGAAATAATCAATCTTCATATTTAGATACGAACGAACCGTGCTTAAAAATATTATCAGAGAAAGGAAAGGGATTAGGTATAGTACTAGGTAGGTATGCCTATTTAGCAAGTACCTACTAGATGTCTTCACGTCATAAAAAGACTTTTCCATATTTTCATACCTAATAGCAGGAGATTAGAATATTCGACACACAAAAAGCTGTTCTTAATTTTAAATTATAATTATAATTATGCATATAAGTATTTTTCTATTTAAAGATCTAGTTGTTTGGAATAAAGGATTAGGTGTAGGTAGGTATTCCGCATTATCGAAAATTCTGCAAATCGTACAGTAGGAAAGTTCCTGTAAATTTTTCCCTAAAAATAAATAAGTACCTATCAGTGCATTTATATAAGGTAACTGTGGATGACTGGATGTCTGACTGGATGTCAGTTAATTTTCCTTTGAATATTTCAATCAACAGTTCATTTCCGATGGTGCGTCTGCTCTTTTGTAACATTTTTAGAGCTTCGCGATCCTACACTAATCTTGATACCCCTATATTTATAATCTATATCGATTTTTTTTTTTCAGTGTAGGGAACAGCTGATTTTTTTTTTCATATTTCAGTGTCGGTCCCATAATAAAAGTTGATCATATTCATGAGTACTTTCACCTCCTAAAATATCCGCACTGGTTTTAGTTTTACCCTGTATAATATAGCCGAGTACATTTGTGTCGTCATTTCGCACGTGCGAGCCGCGATACTAGTCGTAATTCGTCGTCGCTCTCGCACCGCCCCCGTGTGCCGCGTTGTAGTTACACCAATTTACTTGTACAAATATAACAGCTACAGATACAACTGTGAGATTACTCATTGTTATAATTCGTTGTTAATTGGTGTGCTCTTGATAATAGGTTGGCGGAACAGAATATGTCTAATTTTGTACATTAACATGTAGGTACCTACCTACCTATTTATTACAATAAATCGTGGTGGTTATGGGCTTATAGTGGCCTATTAAGAGTACCTATCATGTTATTCAGTGGTACGTCCACTGAAGAACATGACTGATATGAATGGATACCTACTGGCGATTAATAACTATGATGTTTAATTTGAATACTATTTTAGTTAAACTTAAAAGTCTTACCTAAGACCTTACCTTCATTTTACCATTAATGAGGTGAAAAAGAGCTCTATTTGCAAATTACAAAATAATTACAATATTTAACGCTCCACTGATTAACGTGCTGTGTAATAAACTACTGTATCTCCCTTACCCAACGTAACGTAAAGCTAAACAAAGTATATTCTATAATTATGTAACGGAAAGACCGTGCCACACAGCGTCCATCTATTGAATTAGTAAAGTCTGTCAAAGTGCATCGCCGAGGCACAAAGGTCGTTGCGTGGGAAATAGAAGGTGGCGGGGGCGCCCACCCCTCTCCCTCCTTCCGTCGGTCTCGTGGGCTTGCACCAAGTTAGCTACGGCTCCAGAAATTTGTTATGACGCATCCCAATGCGTCAAAGACAAGATATATCTTGTCCAGCATGTTTTAGCAGAGAATATTTGGGGTGCAAAACAATATAAAAGTTACATAACTCTTGGTTCGGGTATGTAGAGTTTTCAGTTCTTTATTTTGTATATAGAGGGCAATTTTTTCCGCCTTATTTTCGTCAACGTTCAATGAAGAGCGGTGGGTGGAAGCTCATCACTGCTCGCTCCTTTCCATTACGGAAAGAGGAAAATTCCTCTAATTAGAAATATAATTAAAATTACCTATTTATTTACCTACTCCATGATTTAAAGTGCGCTATGGTTGAATAATTAATTAGAATGTTTTTGCACATCGTTTTACTTTCATGTCGTTGCCTAACATTTTATGTATGTACAAGTAGTTTCTTTTTGTTTACTGTTTTTTAGGGTTCCGTACCAAAATGGTATGGAACCCTTATGGTGCGACTTCGTCTGTCTGTCTGTCTGTCTGTCTGTCTGTCTGTCACACCTGCTTATTTCAGCAACTACTTATGCTATCGACTTGAAATTTGGAACAGTTATAAAAAATGCTTGTTCAACTTTATTGCAAATGAAAAAAGTCAAAAAATATTTTTATTTTCATTGCAAAAGGGGCCGGAGTGGGGGTCCGAAATTTCAAAGTGGGGTTACTAGGTCAAGTGACATATCACATGAAAGGGCTTGATCTGCACATTTCAAAATATATTTTTATTTTATTTTATGTCTCACAGTTTTTGACATATGATGAAAAATGTCCAAAAAAATACCATTCCCCCCCCCTTATCTCCGAAGTTTGCGGGGCGAAAAATCTGAAATAATTAGAATTGATAGGAATTGACCCAAATATGGTAGCAAAAATAAAACGATGTTCCTAACTACTACAGTTTTTTCAAAATCATCAAAATTCCTTCACAAACAAACTTAGTTATGCGGTCCGAATTTTTTCACTTTATACATCCAAAAATGGTACGGAACTCTCGGTGCGCGAGTACGACTCGCACTTGGCCGGTTTTATTTTAACTTATGTGCTGTTTTTTTATGTCCTGCTAAATATTGATCAAGTATTACATTCTAGGTGGTCATACAAAAAATATGTCTGTTCTGTTTACTTGGACCCGCACATTTAAATTAATGTACCTACTTACTATGTTGTACTAACATTAACTTACTATTTCAAAGAATATGAATGAGAAGTACCCGTCGTAGTATTTCATATCTTTCCATAATAAGTATGGCGATAATCATATTTACTGGAAGCGCACAAAAAGGCGGAGAGCGGTTATTTTCAAAGCGTTGCGTGTGAACGAGGGTGACGCATGGCTGTAGTCTGTAGTCTAGACATTATATTATTATAAGTGAGGCTAGAGGGCGCGCCTCATTGCACCGCAGCTGTTGACTTATTTACCACATTACCACGAACCACTAATTAATCCCTTATCACTATTGTTCTTAATATACGTACCACAACTAATCATTTGCAATCAATTTGTAATTAAATAATATGCCTCGCACAGCTCGTTAATCAGTTGGACAACTTTCTATGCTGAAGCTTATATAGTTTTTGCTACCACTGCGGTTTTTGCGTATTATGCAAGTAGCCGTCGTTGTTGGTTAAACGTGTCAAACAAAAAGTGTTTTTGTGTTTTGCACAAAAGAGTTCAGTGATCCCTCTTTAGTTTAGCACCTATTCCGTATTGTTCGGTATACGTAACATCGTCTGCTTAGTATTGTTGAGTTGACAGGGCAATGACGTTGGCGGTTCGGTGCAGCGGTTCGTGCCCCCCCCTCGTTTCCCCCCCTGGGCCCCCTCGTAGCCGACGGTCGACGCTCTCTAAAAGGAAAAAGGAAGCTAAAGGATAATCTATCACGCCCGAGGCCCGACTCGATAAAAATGAACGATTAGAGCACACTCACAATCGATGGTTTCAGAACAGTAGTAGTGATAAGTAATGTTTGTCAAAGCGTTCTTTGTTTAAACCGCACTTTGATTGCGTTGAAGTCTAATATGAATTTTAGATGCAAGATAAACCGAGTTTCTCCATTGTTATCCAGTAACAAAATGTCTACGAGTATACCTACCTCACCGGAGATTGTGAGGTATCTGTAGTCTATAGTCTACCTACGTCCATATTTCTATAACAATTATCGTCTACGACTATTAGGGATAGAATTGAGTACATTACTCTTTGACCTGCGCAAGTTAAGGTGTACTAAGTTCAGAAGGGTGCATGCGAATTCGGCGCCGGCACGTCGAGTTCAACGGCCGGACGTAGACCTGGAGCTACGCCGTAGACCAGTAGCTCCCGTGTGGACTACACACGATTAAACCTCATCGTAAACACGCTGATTTTGTGTGACGTTCCCTTTGTGTTTAGGATGTAGGAAGACAGGAATTAGGTATTTTACTTAGTAACTTTTACTGACGGTTTCATCAGCTTTGGATAAGTTCTGTTTAACTTAGTTGGCAGATGATTTCATAGTTCATACAGGTTCTGCTTAGTTTTTAAGCACTTTCTGTGATACAATATAAGTTTCATTGTAATTATAGGAGTAGGTACAGTGTCACGGAAAGTAATTTATCTGGTAAATAGTGCCAATCTGAATACTGTGATACTGGCTCTTAAATTTCTGAACTTTTGACTTTCCTTTTGTTTGTAAAGTAGATAGGTATACTGCAAGATTACCTAAGTGTTATTGAAAAATGTAAAATGATGTAAGATTAAAGGGGGCTGTTGTGGGGGATATAAAGATGATATTTTTTTATAAATCTGTGGGTCGCCTTCGGGAATAAATAAAAAAATATTGTCGTATCCATGCAGCCTGGATTTAGACGTGCTGGATACCGAAACAGAATGTGAATGTGTGCATCGCACTTTTTGTTCCCTAATGATGAATTTTCAGTTTATTCCGACTGAAACTTATTAGTTTGATCCAGTGAAAGTGCAACGTGTTTGTGAATATTTTGCGATAATGGTTGGCACTTGATATTTTCAGTTCAGTTCATTTATCAGTGACCACAGTTAAAATGTTGTAAATGCTACACTAATATTTTGTGTTTGTTTCCCTGAAACGGCTGGACGGATGAAGATGAAGTTTGACAAAGAAGTTAGCCTAAACCTGGAGAAGCACATACTTGTGCTCCTTTTCATCTATTTTCAGGCAGATGAAGTCACAGGCATCAGCTAGTCTAAAAAATAAATTAAGAAAGCTTGATGCTTTTACTTTTTTATAGCTTTATAGCTGTTGGCTTGTAGATTTGTTTTTCGCTTTAAAGTTCTGTGTCGGTATATCTGAAGGCCGTGTATAGGTGGATATTTATACCTAATTTCCTGTAGGTATAGTATAATTTTCACTTACAGTTGTGTGTTGTCTCGTCGAGGGAGCCATAAGTCTTGATTTATTAATTAACGAACACTGCAATAGTGTAATTATAAATGAAGTTACCAAGAGCCTCGACCTACACCTGAGGAGGCAGTTGGATCCAAGGAAAAGGGTTTCGGCCAGTCTGTAACTGACGTAATGCTTCAGAGTACACTCTCAAATTAGGCGCCTTTGTGATAATCTGAAAAATTCTGTAAATATAAGATAAAACAATGTTCGTTTTTTTACCCGTAAATATTTAAATGAAACTTTTTTAGGGTTCCGTAGTAAAACTAGGAACCCTTATAGTCTCGTCCCGTCCGTCTGTCCGTCTGTCTGTTCGTCTGTTCGTCTGTCGCGCCCTCGTCAAATCTACAGTTCACAACCAATCTGTATAAAACTTCGCAGTTAGATGTCTTCTGTGAGCCGCCATAAAGGCCTGTAGTGAAATTACGAAAAATAAAATAATTAGGGGTGACCTCCATACATGAAACTGAGGGATTAAAAAAAATATTTGCGCGCACCCCTTCGTGTGGGGTATCGTTGGATAGGTCTTTAAAAATAACGTAGAGTTTTCTAAATGACTTTTTCATTTAAGTCCATATTAAGTGAACTAGGAGCTCCGAAAGTCTTTAACAATGTGTCCCCCTGTAATTTTCCAACCGCTTAATCAAAAAATCTAAAAAAAAATCAAGCTTATGGCATCCAATAAATACTCTTGATTAAAATTAGTTTGAACAAGATACGTTAATAACTTTTTGCAATATTCACTATTTAGTTTTGAGTTTTGACAACCGCAAAAATAACGTATTTCATAATAATATTATGAAGTACAAACTTATATTTACGGTCGGAAGACTGAAATACTTCTTGCTACGGAACCCTAGACCGAGCGTGGTCTGCTCTTGCCTGGTTTTTTAATTAAACGTTTTGAAAATGAAAATGAATTTAAATAGGGATGGTTTTTGTCGCAGGAAAAAAATATAATTATTTTTTATGAGTCTGGAGAATAATACCTTTTTTATCACTTTTTATCGTCTCTATTTGTGCTCATTGTTGACTTGGATGATATCAGCTGGTGTCTGTGAAAGCGTTAGGACCCCTGCTGGTATTCACAAATTATGATGTCTATAGAAACTTACTGAAGCATGACTTTCAAAAAACTAGACTAGTGCATTGACATTTTAATTTATATCTAGTCTACAGGATGATTTAAATGGCAGTCAATTTGGCACCTATTTTCGTAATAAAAAACCGGGCAAGAGCGTGTCGGACCACGCACAGTATAGGGTTCCGTAGCAAGAAGTAGGTATTTAAGCTCTCCGACCGCAAATATAAGTTTGAATTTTATAATATGTGAAATACAAAGTTATTTTTGCAGTTGGAAAACTCAAAACTGAATATAGCGAATACCAAAATTAATTAACGTATCTTGTTCAAACCAAACTATTTTTTTCATCCCTCAGTTTTGTGTATGGGGGCTCCCCTAATTATTTAATTTTTCATAATTTCGCGCCTTTATAGTAAGTTCACAGAAGACTACAGTACCTAATCTGCCTGCGAAGTTTCATACAAATTGATTAAGAACTGTAGATTTTACAAGGGTATGCCAGACGGACAGACAGACGGACATGACGAAATTATAAGGGTTCCTAGTAACCCGAAAACAGATAATTCTGTTTCACTATTTATTTATGCCATAAAAACTATTTAAAATATGAACGCCCAAATATTTTACGGGTTAGATGCAACAAGGGCGGATAACATATGTACCTATTAAAAAAATATATATTGTTATGTTTCTATCTAAAAATAAAAATAATACTAGAATCCTTTAACTGAATAATGATACTAATAAATTTTAAAGTCCTTGAGATCTATCTTAATTTATTTAGAGGTTAAATAAATCAAAAACTTTAACTTCAATTATCTCAAAATTCACTTCATACCATTCCCCCTCTAAAAAGCTTATTTTATTCACTGAAAACAGTGAATAAAAAGCACTTTTACTCACTGTTTTGATGTTTGAAAATGGAACACACCAATGTATTCGACCACAGATTTAAAGAACCTATGCTAGATGCGGCACGTTATTAGATTGTATGAAAACCGAACGTGTCATCTTTTTTATACCTACGATAACTTCACCCCAGCCATTTAGTGATGTGCTCAGAGTAAACAGAATTGTTTCAATCACTAAGCGTCACTGAGCTAACAGACTTTTTTTAGTACGAACAGTCGAACATGCAGGGCACGCTTGGTCGTGGCTTGCCGTATCTAGTGTAAGTGTAATCTGTGTATTCGACTTATATTGATGTGTTCTAAATTCAATTTGATTGGTCGACATTTTCGACAAGGAGTTTAGCATTAGAATAAAAACTGTTTTGTGTTCTTTGCTGTCCTTAGTAAATTGGCGCTATTTTGAATACTGTAAGTTGTACGAACACAAAGTTTAGTGTTACTTTAATCTTTAATTTTGTGTTTGTTTAGTGTTTTTCTAATCGATTAAAAATGCATTCTAGTGATGAAGATGTGTTAACACATCTTCTAGAGTTTGTGAAAGAAAGGGCGGCCGATATAGTGGAAAGGTGGAAAGCTTGCTACCCAAAAATCACGGCTGGTTTACATCAAAGCCAATTTAACTTTACTTTTTCTTCATTATATGTATATTTTCACTTAAATCTTTCTTTTTCTCGTAGTCATGGTATAAAGTATAGTATGCAACTCTTGAATAAAACGGATTTATATCGAGGGCCATGAATCGCTCGCGTCGCTCAAGATTCTAACACTTGAATCACTCGCTACACTCGTGATTCAATCGCTAGAATCCTTCACTAGCTCGTGATTCATCTATGGCCCTCGCTTTAAATCCGTCCTTTATTCACTAATTGCATAATATACTATTTCCGTGTAACGCCCTTGTTATTATTGGACTAAAATAGTCAGTTGACGATCTAATCTCTAGTGGCACCATAAAGCTAATTTTATAGCAAATATAATTGAATAATATCGAAAAATTCTGAATTTTTCATAAAACTACCTAATGTATAAAAATAGCTAACATGTTTCTATCAATTTATTCATTCTTCAGAACAGGATCATTACGTAGTCCTCGAGACAACATTAGTAGTGCATCTTAACTAGTTTTTATTCATCGCCCGTTGGTATAGCAAAAAATGTATTGCTATATCAAAAAAATCCCCAAAAAAGATGTCTGACTAGTGATCGCTTCTTAATGTCATCGGAAATAATACCAGTTTGATTAATTTATTGAGCCAGACGATGAATAACCATGCTGGCTTCTTTTATTTGCGTATGGTCTTTTGTCAAGTCTAGCATTCATTGTAAACGGTCCGATATTTAAATAATATCGATTTTTTTAGGATAATGGTTACTTTCTCTGATTTTACTCCTCCTTTTGATGTACCTGTAATTAATTCAGTGATAAATAAATACCTAATGAGTTTGAATTCATTTCGAAGTTTTTGTTTATCAGGTACGAGATAAACAAAAACTTCAAAATGAATACAATATATATATAATTATATATATATAGATTGCCCAAAACAGTGAATTTATTGGTACATTGTTGCTAAAAACTTTTATATGATAGGTAAACCAGAATGTCATGGCATAAAAAAATAAATTAAGTAAAAATAATAATTTGATTTTGGCACGGCAATGCATGGGTAGGTACTATAAGTCACTTTTCAAATGAAGTACGAAATGTGTAAAATGTTGAAAATTGCTAGTGCAAGCTAAATCTCATCCATTCACCCCAGTGCTGGTACGCTGGTAGCAACAAATATTATTGTCTACTTTTGCCATCAGATTCTGGTCAACCTATAGGTACCTAGATCATCTTTCAGTCATAGGTAGGTACATCTTAAGCTACACACAAAGATCATAATCGCACGTTCCTCATCGAGAAATATAAAATATTTTAAGTTTAATGATAAGGACGCCGCAGTGCAATGCTTTAGGTGGTTCATAAAACTATTCGTGTGCCCAAGTTTATGATTATCGCTGCGATGGCAGTATTTGATGACGGAAAGCCTGGCCAGTTTTGGATACGAATATTTAAAGATATAAATTATTGTGAAACACAACCTGGTTAGACAGGGCGAAATTATCCGTTGCTATTGCTAATGAATACTGCTATGTTACCTGAGTTACTGGTAATAATATTTCTTGAATTTTAGTTATTAAATGTTTGCTTGAAGTTTTACGCTGATATTCCATTGTTAGTATTGTATGGATGCCTGCGTTAATTGGTTACCCAGTTTTCTGTTTTAAAGCGGACACACGACGAATGCAGACGTCTACGATTTAAAAGCTGTAAAAAGTTAAGTTGTTGTAAACTTAGCTGCGAGGCAAGTTGTTCGCTGGTTCTGGTTGTAGATAACTAGAAGTGATCATCTTATTCTTCTAAACAAGATAAGGTGGATTGCGCACCGTCTGCTACACGTCTTCGCTTATATTTTGTTCTTACTCACATATCTGATTTCTTTAAGTAAACTCGATAAGGTATTATCTGGTACTATTCAAAAAACATGATAATAAGAAAAGATTTGTTAAAAGTTATGAAATAGAATTAAATAGGTAATGATCTCGAACTTCAGACATCGATTTTCAAATAACGACAACACCTTGTCACTTCACGTTCCGTTTTCAGAATCTCGTGAACAAAGAGAAGATATGCAACGTGTTCGTATTACGAACTACTATTACCAGCTAAAGGGGTAGCGGTACGGGTTAGGGGTGTCAAAGCGGACTGAGATTCACTGTCTGGTGGTTAAGGCCCCGGTATACGCCAACGGCCTTGAGTGATTTGGGCGGTATAGCTTGAGTGTTCTGCGTTGAGCTCAAGCAACGCGACATACATCCACCGAGCAATACGACTCGCCTATCAAGGAGCGCGCTGTGCAGAATTAGACGTATTATTACTTTTTAGTATCTAAAATATAAAATAAAAAAAAAGTAACAGGCAATATTATAGGTAGTAACATAGTCTTTTCACACAAAACAAATCATGAAAATATCTTAAGCGATTTGAAAGTAATTACGTTTTTATGTTTTGGGTAGACACGAATTCATGAATTTATTTCATTAAGTATTTTACTACAATAGTTTAATATTCACAGGTACGATTGATGTATATATGTTCTAGTTTAACATAAAAAAATTGCACAACTAACCTGCATTATTTGACGGCGAAATAAGAGATTTAAAACTGGCTGTTACCATTTACCTTCGCCTTAATGTGATTGTGACTGAGTAGGTATCCTATTGTGCACAGATGATGTAGTTCAGTGAATGCAAATGAGAATCGATTGTGCCATCAAAGTTAGTTTACAACGGATTTTTTTAACTGATTATGCTTGTGGTTGTATTGTATTTATTATAGATAACGAAATATATCTTCTGAGTCTTACCTACGAAATATAGGTATAAAACAAGTTTTTGAAGAAAGGATAGAAAAAAAATTGTCGTACACACACACATGCACATAATTATGGTAACAAATTAGAAATAATACATATAAGATCAACTGCGACAAAAGGTGACCACTAAGCATAATGCTGTGATAGGCGTGGACCACAGCACGACACAGCGCTGATTTTCAGTATGAACCCTGTCGCTACGGTATTTTTTGGATATTTCTAAAGACGGCTAAAGATAGGTACCTACTGTGGTTGTTGTGGCGATGTTTGGGTAGGTCCGGTAATTGACGTTTTTCAATTGTTATGGCAATGATGATAATTTAGGTACCCAATAAATCCCAAATCGAAGCAATTCTCATAAATTATAAAAAAGAGGTACTTATAAATCTCATATTTGCACAACTCCTCATCAAGTACAGTATAAAGACGTGGAAGTAGAGTAACTGCGCACAATGCTATAACCGATACACTGTGTAAGCTTGCACTTTGCGGCCACTTACCGGCCTACACACTTGTTCGTTTTTGCATGAGTCCCGTGTAATCATAACTAGGGGCGTTCCACATTGGAGTGGCAAGTTTATATGTTGATCTAGTTTTTTTTCGGAAACACAATCACTGCAGTCTGTTGCAGTCGATTTACTCTGAAACATTTATCGGCTATTTCGAAAAAAGCTAAATGTCAACTTTTGTTTTCTGGTTGGCTTTCAGTAAGGCTTGTATTTAGGGCAGTTTTATTTTGTTTATTTTACCCACACGTGTCAGTAAAGTATTATTTGGAATACAGTTAAATAAAAAATGGTAAACTAAAATGTTTGTGGGTAGTGCCTTTAATTACCTATAGCATTATTAAAATACTAAGAGGATTATATTAGCTAGTTTTAAGTGAAATCAGGCCTCGCTGATTAGACAGTCCACTATTTAAAAGTAAAAAAAAAAATGCATAAATTACACGTCCATTTCTTTTTTTAATTGTATTGTCTGACTTTGTATAAACAAGATAGTGGCATAGGCCACTCTCACAATGAAGACTAATCTAACGACACCTAATTTGTTGAAATCCATCAAGCCGTTAAGGCTACAGAGTGTTTGCCAAAGAAAAAGACATAGGTACCTACATATGCTCGTGACATAAATACCTACATACATACGCTCGATAAACATTATCCTTCTTCTAGGGCAGTCGAGTAAAAAAAAGTTAGCAAAAGCCACTTAGGTTATGTGCATAAATTAAAAGTAAAGATAATGCCAAATTATGAAATTTCTTACCATATAAGCCTTTACGAACGTCTCTAATGATGAAATCATCATAATTTAAAATGTATTATTGATATTGGTTTTGTAATAAATTGTGTAAAAACTAAGTTGGTGTATTTTATTGCGTTTCTTTTTGTATGAATTTTGATAAATAAACTAACAAGGCGTTTTATTAGCAAAAAATAAAATAAAGCTTACTACTAGGTACTACTGAAGGTACTTCTTCTCAAAGTAATTAAATTAGTGTAAAAAAAGGAAAAATAAGGGCCTCAGTTTGGCTTGTAAACATAAAAAAATAGGTATCTACATATAATTTTCATTCATAATAAAATTTAAAAAAAAACGCTACATAAAAATCTCTACAATAAACATCTCTACCGTTCCATCCTCCTTTGTGAACAAACCCTAACTGATTCCAACAATCAATAATAAGGGAATTACACGCACGCTCTACAGCTATTTGTTTTTACCTTTCTATGCTTGTGTTTAGGAACCCGGAATTTATTATCTACTACATAAACTTTGTATGGGAAAACACTGAAACATACACTGATCTGTGGTGAAAGCTTTCATGTACCTACACGAAACTTAAAGCATACAGATATTGGTTAAAGTTACAATATTATGCAGGGCAATATTGTAAACGTACCTATTCAATCGAGTACACTGTTTTTAGGATTCCGTACCCCAAAAGGAACAAAGGAACCCCTATAGGATAGTTTCGTTATCCGCCTGTCTGTCAAGATCCTTTTTCTCAGGAATCCGTGGAGGTATCAAGTGAAATTAATATCAAATACTCCCTTGTCAATAGTCCCTTGGGGCTGTAAAAAAATCAAGTTTCTAAGTCTACGCAGTAAACAAATATGGCCATTTATGCCGCATATTTTGATATTCGCAAATAAATCAAACCCTGTAGGGACTTTCCGGTGACCTATTATCATTAAATTTGGCAAGAAGTAAAGTCTCACAGCACAGGTAGGTATAGGCAAAAAATCCGAAAGTCGTTAATTTGTAGTCATCACCTTTTTTTGCGATTAGAAACTTGCATTTTGTAAAGAACCCTTAGGGCGCGAGTCCTACTCGCATTTGTCCGATTTTTCTTTTAATATTTTAAAATGTAATATTTGTAAATAAGTAGGTACCTACTGGTATTTAATTTCCTACCTAAATATTATAATTACCTTTATGTTGAAACTGTAATGCCCTCTGGAAGAAAAAAAAACCGGCCAAGTGCGAGTCGTACTCGCGCACCGAGGGTTCCGTATCAGTTTTGGACGTATAAAGTGAAAAAAAACCGGACCGCGTAACTAAGTTTGTTTGTCAAGGAATTTTGATGATTTTGAAAAAACTGTAATAGTTAGGAACATCGTTTTATTTTTGGTGCAATATTTGGGTCAATTTCTATCAACTCTAATTATTTCATATTTTTCGCTCCGTAAACTTCGGAGATAAGGGGGGGGGGGAATGGTATTTTTTCAGACATTTTTCATCATAAGTCGAAAACTGTGAGACATAAAATAAAATGAAAATATATTTTAAAATGTGTAAATCAAGCCCTTTCATATGATATGTCACTTGACCTAGTAACCCCACTTTAAAATTTCGGACCCCTACTCCGGCCCCTTTTGCAATAAAAATAAAAATATTTTTTGATATTTTTCATTTGCAATAAAGATGGGTAAGCATTTTTTATAACTGTTCCAAATATCAAGTCGATAGCTTTAGTAGTTGCTGAAATAAGCAGGTGTGACAGACAGACAGACAGATGAAGTCGCACCATAAGGGTTCCTTTTTTATCATTTTGGTACGGAATCCTAAAAACAGGAAACAGTGGATGTGTATTATTGATTTTTCTATGGATTTGGGGGCGTCGTAAAAAGTGTCTATGTCAAGAGGAGGAACAGCAGTATTCTCCTTATGCGTTGATAAGCTGGGATCATTCATCTGTTTTAAGGAGCGTTTTGCCCAGCAGTGGAATAATTTATTATCCTACTATAGCTGTTACCCGTTGCTACGCCCGCGTAGCGATCGGAAATTATCCCACGGGAACGTACTACTGAGATAAAAAGTATCCTATATCCTAATCCAGGTCATGGTCTTTCTGTAGGTATGCCATTCACAAATCCGTAAAGGCGCGATTGATTAACAAACATCCAAACTTTCACGTTAAATGTGAAAGTTAATTATAAATTTATAATTAACTATAATCCTAATTAATACTGAAAGCTTCATCAAATTTTCGATCATTACACAGTCAAATTTCGAATTAGTTGTAGTGATTGGTTGCTAAAATAACAATATGAGATCATATCGGGCGACACGAGAGTATTTTGAATACGTTTTCAGTATACGGGGGTCGGGCTTACAGTTACAGCACAGTGTATGAGGCTTACTTACATAGTTTACCGCCCATACATTTTACAGAACTTGGGCAATATCAAAATTTATGACATCTAAATGACTGTCTCTAGCTTAACAATTTCTATAGAAAAATATCCATATCACTCAAAATGTATGGAACAGCAGATTTTTTTTCCTGATTGCTAGTTAAATTAATCGAACCTGTATTTGACACTGTACCCTCCTTCAACACCTCCCTCGTTTAACTTTACACCCTGTATAACTGTGGTTACAGTAACACTAATCCATTTGTAAAGTGATATCTATTACAATATCAGGATTATCATGACCATTCAATATGGTCGATTTAATCTGACGAGGATCATGTTTAGTTAGGTTTAAGCGATTAGAATGGCAATGTAATTAGTATGAACAGATTCCGGTCGTAAATTGATTCATGAAATTGCTTATAGTTTCCTCCAGATCTTGCATTTGAAGTTCAGCGTTCAGTACTCATCAACTGGTCTTTTCGTTTATACCGCTATCCCTTTTTTTTGTCGAGGTGGAAATCCTCATGCAGGTCCCCCGCCCTGGGGAGGTCGGAGGGGTCTGTCAGACTCTTACTGACTAAAACCACCCCGGCGGTTTTCTAATTACCTGTGACTGGTGGCGCGGAAGTCACTCGCGCATTCGTTCGCACCATACCGCTATCACATGCATCTATTGTATATGACACATTTGTTTGAGGTAATACTCGATCATTTTAGGATATCAATAAACCTGCCACAATTTTAATATTTAAAAGGTTTCTGGATCACATGTGGACCAAGATTTTAAAACAAAGATGTACGACCACACTGAGGGCTGGAAAATATTAGAAGTTAGAACCTATCTTCAAAACCATTATTACGTTATTATTAAACTAAAAATCTAATCATTCAACCAGGTTCCCACAGCTGACAAGCTCACAAGAATGTTGGCTCTTCGGGAATCCTTTTCCAAATAATTAATGCGATAAAATAGTGGTGTGCGCTTGCGCCGGCCGGGACGCGTGACGAGAGCGCGCGCGCGGTCACGACGCATGCGCGCCGCAAAACGACCACAGAGGCCGCACGCGCGACCCTTCCCCTACCACAATCACTTACAGCGATGATTTGTTTAGAATTGTGTACATTTCTGCTAAGGTGAAGAGTATTTTGATGTTTTGAGCAATAACTGGGACAGATTAATCCAAAATCGAATTTTGCTTCTACGGCTACACAGGACTTTCTGAATGTTTTAGAAAATCTCTTTCACGATAAAATGGCGTAGCAGTTTGTATTTGGTATGCGAAGGTATACGCGCTGCAAATCGTCTGTTTTTCTGGTGTGTATTTCTTCCGCCTTCTAAACTCACTCCAAAACTAAACTAACCAAATTTAAGATATCATCATCATCAATAGGTATCACAGCGTCCACTGCTGTTCAAAGCCTTCTTTCATAGACTTCCACAAAGATCTGTTTTGGCTGCGTAAAAACAGAGTGACATAATGGCGTCGCGGGAACGATGAGATTTAAAAAAATAACTATGTCAGTGCCGCTACGAGTCTACTCGAGTTTTTTTTTTCATTATATAAAGAGGTTATATTATTTAAATAAACAACACAGCCATCAATGTAAACAACGTAAAACCAGCGAATCACTAGAACAAAATAAACGGAAATACGCGCGAGTAAGAGCACGGTGTGTCTCTACATCTATGGTCCTCTATTCTATTAAATCAGGACGCTGGCCAGCTATGCATGCATCTTTTACGTACGAGCGCTTTTTGCGATTCATGCTATGCAAAGTTATTCCAGATTTGAGGCAGAAACAAGTAAAATAGGGCTCTCACTTAAGACTTTGTTGGTGGAGTATTAAAACTGCGAAAGTTCGGTATCTAGCGTAGGAGTTTAAAATGATTCATGATTAATTTAATACTAAACGTTATTTTTAAATATAATTTTGTTTTGGAATGATATAGAGTTTGTTGTACAGTGTAGGTACATGTCATATAGAGTTATGCCAATTCCCTTCCCAAAATTTTATTCCTAATATCTTTCGCAAAAATACAAATAAAGACTATTACCTATTAGTTTATTATTTGTTAGTCTGGTCATTTAAGATAGACTAATAATTTAGTAGGTAGATATTTTTTCAACCAGCTTTTACCGTTTCGGTCCAGTTTTCAAATTTAATCAGGATTGGCATGAAATTATACAATTTAAATAGATTTACATCTACATACAAAGTATATATAGTTCACTGTCATGCTAAAATCTTCCTAAGCCAATATTTACGACTTGCGTGGGTACTCCCCGATCAATGAGAAGTGATGTAACTGTCATTATCGCTAAAGTACCTACTTAAATCATAAACTATAATAAATTAAGAATAAGTATTATCTAATAGATAAGATAGGTATATTTTATGTCCGTATCACATGACGCATCATCGTCGTAAAATCAAAAACTGGTTTATTTAAGACGACAGAACTATGTAGTTACCTAAAAAGTCAAATACCACTTACTTCTCACAGTTATTTATAAGTATAAAAAGTTAAAATTGTCTATGTTGTCTTACACCTTGATTTTCGATTTTACCAGTCGCGGGTGAAGGATACGCAAACGTTTTCAAAAAGAGAACAAGAATGAAAAGAAAGCTCTGTATAGCCATTTAGTAGCTTTCGATTTTCAAAACCATTTTCTTTACTACGCAATTAATCAGCACTAAAGCCAGTCATTCATTAGCTTGTACTTGTACACATTCATTCATAAAGTACGTATTACAAGTGTGGTCATAAGGCCGGTTCGCGACAGCTGGCGGCTTCTCAGGCTCTATTGGAATGTCAGTCGCGGTAACTAATGCCGCATGCTGTCTGTTACTGCCCTAACTGACGATTGTGCGTACACGTGCCGCTAAGGCTTCTAATGAACACAACCTTTCATTTACTATTTTTATACGTAGTTAGGTTTAATTGCGTCACGTTTTCTAAGAAATAAGTAGGTAATAATTTTGTTGTGTTTGCAAATGTGTAGGTATATTCTTGTTATGTCCCTGTTACAAATTGAATTCAACAATATATTGTTAAAGGGATGCGAGGCAATTGGAATTTCTGTAATGCTAAGCTGTAACTAAAATTCTTACCGTTGTAAAGGGTCAGATTATTTAAAAATAAATGCACTAATAATAGGCTAACAGCTGGCAATTGTTGTAAAATCCCAACAAACGTGTTATTTGAGTAGCGTCACTTTATTATCGACGGCGCAATATGTTGAACACTGTCAGTGTAGGGGTGAGACGTGTGACATCGGACAATGCAATTCTATTCGCATGCCAGTCTGCGGCTTCATTCCAGATGAGATTTTTGTCCACCAGTCATTCTCGCGTGCCCACCGACAATAACAGCATGTCGTTTTAAATTCGTTACAAAATACGCAACCGAACCGCGATATTTAACCCCTAATTATTTAATTTACATACACATTTTGTGCACTTAAATACGTCTCAATTAGTCACAATTAATTATACAAATGAGCACGTTCTTATCGTAACATTATCGACGTAACTTCTGAACCAGTATGCGGACAGACGCGGCTTTCTACATGCGAAATGAGAAGCTTTACTCACGCCCCGTCACACCGTCTCGCATTAATTACTGAACAAATTATACGTTCTTTATCACCATTCTTTTTTTTAATAACAGGCATTGTTGTCCATTCGTGCCAAGAAACGATTCTTTTCAGCCAGTGACTGATTTAATTCGATTTCCACACGACTCACGACTGACGTATGGTGGGACGTCTTCATCACTCCTACAAGACGGCTTAATTTTAAAATTCTTTGAGCTTTGTTTCCCAGTATTTGATGGTAAGGTAAAATAAAACGTTATTGGGTTTCCGGTCTTTCTTCACGAAGTTCCGTGGTCAAGTAATAAAAAAGTCACAAGTAGCAAAAAAATACTAATAGTTTCGATATCAGTTTTGATAACTGAAAGGACGTTGGCAGTTTTGGGCTTGATATGGTACAGTAATAAAAGCTTAACCAAAAATAAAAATATATTTTTATTGGTATTTGCCTAATTTATCTTAGAGATTAAGAATTGGAATCAAAAATCGAAATAAATAAGAGATAAAATGATTATGCCGTTGACATTTTGAAAAAACCAATAAAACAAAAACGCGTGCTGGCGCGTGCCTCCACAGAATATCATGTCGACAACCTTTGAATTGAGAACTCATTAGTCGGGCTGTACTTCATTGGATTATTCACAGCATACTTAACCTCACTGTCACAAATACGAAGATTTCTCTTTAACCCAATTACGTACAAAAACAAATAAAAAATCAATTTAAATACTCTTGAAATACTCGGTCACACCAAACTAATTTCATATCTGTACCGACATACACAATCTGAAGCCCAGCGTTCTATGGGCGTCTGCCAGTGTCCTTTAATTATTGCACTCAACGTTTTAAGGAAACAATAATTATATAAAAAAAATATTAAGTACGTAGTTTCGATTGGGATCTTCAATAGATTTATGTCAATTGTTACCGAAAAAAATTGTACAAGAATACCTACATAACAAACTTTTGTCAACCTATAACACAAAAAGTGAACACAACGTTATGCAATAAATAATTATGTAACCAAACCTTTAAGTTTTGTCAAATTTTTAAGTAGTGTGGTTGATTTTTTTTTGTGTAACTTTTCATCTTGTCATAGATTAGTTTTAGATAAAAAATAAATGTAATAATTACCTAGGTATAACAATAAAAAGATCTCACTAAGAAACAATTTATGCGCGGTTGACAGGTTTTTAACTTCCTTACATGATTAAATTTGCTGAAAGTTGTTATCTACGAGTAAGTTTAATCATATTTGCGAAATTGTAATGTACCTAAGTACCTATGACTACTAATTTTATTCACAAATATACATTGTGTAAAAAGCAATTTACATTAACCATCCTCGCATGTAAAATAGTGGGGAGGGATGAAAGGCGACCTATAAAAGTGGAATTGCAACGGCTAACACCTACCTATCTTTATAGACTAATCTTGATACAATATCATTTAACATAATTAAATTGAATGTAGGTATCTAATATAACCGGTGCGAATGTAAGACATAGACAGATTGCTAATTAACTGGTAAGCAGTGTTCAAAACGCTAATTTTGTTTACTTTGTTGGTGATACGGCGTTCAAACTAGGTGCACTTAACTAAATGAGTGTACTAACGCACCTGGGAGGCACCTGCATCTTGATTAGTGATTGCACTTAGCTCCTTTAGCTTGCCAGTTGCCACACCGGATTAATACTTGCGTATCAGCAAATGTGAAGTTATAATTAATTAAATGACTCTTCAAGGTTCGCCAGCGTCCTACACAAAACGATTATTATCTTAACTGTCATTTTCAGACAGGTTCTAATAATAGTTATTAAAATGACCACTTTCGTTGATGCAGTTTTACGCATTACCTGAAGGTTTATTTAATTTAAACTCTGTACCGAACCCTATTAATTTGTTCTACGATCGTATCCATGTTACTCATTGGGAGTTATGACTTTAAATACGACGACTTGAGCATTAATTGGGAATGGGAATTATCTGTAATTTGAGGTTACAATATTATTTTATCTAATTTATTATTTAACTCAAAATATGTAATTAAATATATATTTTAAAAGCAACTGGCTTGAGCAGGGTTTGACCCCGCGACGCTCGACGTGCCGTGGCAAGTGTTCTGCCAACTGAGATATCGCGTCATTGCTCGCTTCAGTCAAAATTTGAAATCTCTTTGAATACGCTTCTCATGAGCGTTGGTGACATCAGCTATCGGAAACTAATAAGATTCCAACTCAATGCCTTTAACTTTGGAGTTAAAGGACATCGATGCGATATCACTTATACATTACTAGAACTTTGCCCGCGACTTCGTCCGCGTGATCCACTGTGCATTTTTCCGGGATAAAAAATAGCCAATAGCACTCAGTGATAATGCAGCTTCCTATTAGGGAAAGAATTTTCTGAATCGGATCAGTAGTTCCGGATATTACCCCCGACATACAAATAAGACATTTAAAAACAACTGACACGGACGGAATTAGAACTCGCGACCTATATGCCGTACCGTGGCGCCACTCTAACCACTGAGTTACCGTGTCCTGACCGCATAAGTTAAAATTGTATCTCTTTGAATACGCCTCTTATGAGAGAGAGCCTATTTTAATAACAATAAGATAAGCATAACTAAGTTTGACATGTTTAAAATTCACTTAGGTGATGTATTTGGATTATAATTATGATATTAGTGACGTTGTTTAATAGTTAAATACATCATTATTATTTTTGGTAACAAAATAAATTACCATCTCAACACTTGCTTCAAAATATTCGTAAAATTCCAATCCAATTTCAGTAAAATTACAATTCCAATTTTATTGTAATGCTGTTAAATAAATACATTTTATTTCTACTTCATTTTTATTAAACATGCTTATAGTTAGTAGACATAAAAAGGCGTACCTACCTAATTACTAAATTGCAAATTGAAAAATAAACTAGACTTTAATCTACGCAAGGTGTAATTTTATGTGAGAATTTATGCATTTTTTATGTATTTAACGTATAAATTATCGATCTATAATTAATAATATTTTATACTTACCAACAAATAATTTTAATGCGTTATAATTTTGTTCTAGGTATTTACTTTAATTTCATTTTAATGCTATTTTTCAATCTTTCTTTAAGCAATGATGAACGTAATCGTACTTGGAAAGCTTATAATTATCTTGATACTAAAAATTAACATTTTTAATAATTTTACGGTCACTGTAGTCTAATGAATCATTAACCCTTCAGCAATATGTCGCCGAGATAGGCCATGAAGATGCTGACCAGAGATTTAGACACTTTTCTAATATATAGTTCGAATAGGCAGTGGACAGACAGCTGTCGAAGAAAATAATGGAGACAATGGCTCAGCTGACGGATAGGGAGAAATTAAGATCGAAATGAATCGTAGTTATAATACTAATGACGTATTTTGTTAGCCGCCAAATAAATTTGCTTATGATTTACTACCGACAGTGCAGGAAGCGTAAGCGACACACTTACAAAGTCAGCCAGAAACGGGTTAGTTTCGCAAAGGTGCATCGATTGGTATAGCGAAATAATCTAGGGGATCGGCGCGTGCCTTACCATCGCACCGGGCACGCCCACGGCTGCGGGCCGAGTTTGTTTTAGCACGACGTCGGCGTCGTCCTATTTCGTGTTCCATTTGTTGTACTACAATTTTACCTTCAGGTATAACATGTGGGATATCTTTTGCTGGTTGTTTCTGGTGTTTGAATCTCAGGGTACAACAATACAATTTGCTAGCATAAAAAACAGGTTTAAAAAAAACCGACTTCCAAAAACTACACTAAAAACTATGAAATAAAAAAACAGGTTTTAAAAAAACCGACTTCCAAAAACTACACTAAAAACTATGAAATAAAAAGTTTAAACTTCCATAATTAAAAATCTAAATGTATATTGAAGCCGGCGGGGCCTCTTCAGGTTTTTGCCTCTCAGTCTTTAAACAGGAAGGGTGTGCGCAGTGTGTGCACGTGGAAATTAAGATTTCCTTTTATTCCTTGTTAATCTGCAATTTTGCTTATTTTCATGCTAGGCCCCGCCGACTTCAATATACATTTAGATTTTTAATTATGGAAGTTTAAACTTTTTATTTCATAGTTTTTAGTGTAGTTTTTGGAAGTCGGTTTTTTTAAAACCTGTTTTTTTATTTCATAGTTTTTAGTGTAGTTTTTGGAAGTCGGTTTTTTTAAACCTGTTTTTATTTTTATCTTTTTAGTGTAGTGTAACCTGTGTAACCATTTTATTGTTTTTAATGATTACAATAAAGTATCATAAAATCATTTATGTACTGCCTTTGCTACACATTTTGTATGTAGGTACCTACTTTTACCGAGATCGATTACTTCCACGAATTTAAATAGGTACTTATATTCATAGATGTTGGTGGATAAGAGCGTTTCAGTAAACAAAAAAACCGGCTAAGTGCGAGTCGTACTCGCGCACCGAGGGTTCCGTATCGGTTTTGGACGTATAAAGTGAAAAAAACCGGACCGCATAACTAAGTTTGTTTGTGAAGGAATTATGATGATTTAAAAACAACTGCAGCACTAGTTAGGAACATTGTTTTATTTTTGGTGCAATATTTGGGTCAATTCCTATCAACTCTAATTATTTCAGATTTTTCGCTCTGCAAACTTCGGAGATTAGGGGGGGGGGGGGGAATGGTATTTTTTCAGACATTTTTCATCATATGTCGAAAACAGTGAGACATAAAATAAAATGAAAATATATTTTGAAATGTGCAGATCAAGCCCTTTCATATGATATGTCACTTGACCTAGTAACCCACTTTGAAATTTCGGACCCCCACTCCGGCCCCTTTTGCAATGAAAATAAAAACATTTTATGACTTTTTTTATTTTCAATAAAGTTTGGCAGGCATTTTTTATAAATGTTCCAAATTTCGAGTCGATAGCATTAGTAGTTGCTGATATAAGCAGGTGTGACAGACAGACAGACAGACAGACAGACAGACAGTCGCACCATAAGGGTTCCTTTTTTACCATTTTGGTACAGAACCCTAAAAACAGTGTTTGTTTCAGTTTATAATAGCAATAGGCTCGCTCCCTAGCCTTATATCAAATGCGACTTAAGCATAAAAAAATTGTGTGTACTATACACCTCTGTCTAACCTTGCGGGAAATACCGGCGTGATGTTATGTATGTATAATATCAAGATCGATTGCGTTCAGGAATTCATGTACTTACACAATATCACTTTTTCATCATTGTCATGATGTCATCGAGATACACCAAAAATATCGTTTATTACACATGGTTAAAAATCTACTCAATCAAAGTTAATAAAATTTAAATGGGACCACCGCGCGAGGTTCTTCTACCGTATGAAAAAGAATCACGTAAATCGGCTCAGAGATCACGGAGTAATCGGTGTACATACATGAAAAAAAAAAAAAACCAACCGAATGCAGAACCTCCTCCTTTTTGGAAGTCGGTTAAAAATGTCTGGCTACTGGTTCCAGACCACATTCTGTCTGTGTCTTTATTAGCGGGGACCATGGAACATAAAAGAAAAACTCTTGTATTCTGCTGCGGTAACTATGGTATATACCACATTACCTACTTTTTCAGCAGAGAAGAAACCTATTGGTTCCAGAGGACATTCCCTCTTCCTGGGCCCCATAAAATATTATTTATCTTTGAACATAAGAGAAAAGCTCATTTGTATTCTGCTGCGATAACTATGGGCATGGCATTCCTATTTTATGGGAGAAAAAAAGGGTTCTGTTTTCAGCGTTGGGCAGCCTTATGCTAAGTGTGACAGTAGGTAGTAGGTAGTAAAGGAATATGCCTAAACTAATTTGAGAGTTATTGAACGAGGTATGTAATAGCTTCATAAAAGCTCTATTTGTAAATATTATTTATCTTCAAGTGAAAGGTCAGTTGGGACAAGACCTAACTCACTAAAGCGATACTGATGGCCAGATGACGAACAACTAACTTTCTTGATGACAGCAATCTTAACTTACAGTGGTCAACAACATTTTAAGACGCTTTAAAAGAAAAAAAAAGCCGCTTCTTTATAGTGCTTTAGTGTGGTTTATTAAAATCAATGAATGAAAAAGTTTCACGCGATATTATGCATTTTTCAGTGTCTTTAGCTGGAGGTCAAGTAGTTTCATATTAAGACATAATGCTGATGTTGACAACGTCTGCAACAACGGGATTCCAAAGTTGATATTTTCCGACGCACTATGATTCGATGCCGATTATTACGGACACCGATAGAGAATCGAAAATAATACGAGTTATCTACGTAACGAAGTTTTATTGCAGATAACCGCTGCGTTGGAAAAGCGGCCAGGCTATGATCGCATTTTGGTAAAACAACTTTTTGGCCGATAGTTTTATACTTTTGTTTGTTGTGGGTACTTGGTGGTTCATTTCATTACTATACTTTCTGTTATTATGTGTCACGATTTGTATTTAACTCTAGAAATAACCGACTTCAAAAATCCACTACAAAGAAAATAATAATTTTGGTTTCGGAAGTCGGTGGCTTTGGTTTTTGTTTGCTTTTTTTTGCCACCGACTTCCGAAACCAAAATTATTATTTTCTTTGTAGTGGATTTTTGAAGTCGGTTATTTTTTGTTAAAAAAGTTTTTTATTAACCGACTTCTTTTTCCCTTTTTAGTTCTTTATCCCGTGTTAGATTACTTTCGTTCAACAGTAAATCTTCTACGGAGTGTGTACATTTATGCCTATAACTTTGTACATAAGAATGATTACATAATGTATTATATACTAAAACCTTCCTGAAAGTATGTAGATTACGTTAGTGAAAACTCCATCCAAATCGAATCAGTAGTTTTTGAGAAAATCGCGCACATACAAACATACATACATACATACATACATACATACATACTTACATACATACATACATATATACGGGACGAATACAGAACCTCCTTTTTTGAAGTCGGTTAATGAAGTCGGTTAAAAAAATCATAATGATTCTAATGATTTCAGTTTTTCATGAACCGCGATCGCCATAACGGTAATTGAATTTATGATTTTTATTTACCCATTCTTAAAAAGTAAAGTTGAGAAGCATTGTGTTGGTGTGTAGTGAATCTATAAATACGGAACCCTAAAAAACGTTCTGTCTGATCGTGACGTATAAATTTACAGTGAAAATATAACATGAAACTTTCTTTGTTCTATGTTTTGTAAAGGCAGAACTATCTCTGCAATAATTTTCACACCACATACTAAAACGTGATGTCTTGATGGTTTAGAGACTCAGAATGTCTAGTTAGAGGGTATAAAATGGCAGGTAATATCTTCTAGCCGAGATTCGATGTTATAGGATTTTTAGATAGGTTTCGTGATAATGTGTGGTCATAAATCATTGGCGATAATAGTTTACCTTTCTCTTAAGGAAAAGAGAACATTAATTTGTTCAATGGTGAGCATTTATGGGCAATAATGGATATATAGATGTAGTGGAATAAAAGCGCGCGAAACTATAAACTGGTCCATAGATCAGCTAATTGTTGCAGAATGGTACAAACGCGGGTAATGGCGCGCTCGGTCGGGGCAGTCGCTTCGCAATTTAAACGCTAACGACTTTTATGGCCAGCATGTATCTTTCTTTAACAAGGTTATAATGAAGCTTTATTTTATTCGTTTTTTTGTAGTTATACTACTCTTGCGTATTGGTTGGAAAGTGGAAGCGTTTTGTGAATTGAAGTGATTTGCAAGTGTAGTTGGAGTCTCGACAACTTAATTATTTTCTTGCCGAGTTTATTTTTCCCATATTAAGAATAGGATGAATAGACAATTCAAAAGTGCCTGTAAATCAGTGATTCTTAAACTTTTTGAAGCCACGGACCACTTAGGAATTTAAAAAAATTCACGGACCTCTGACAAGAAAATTTTAGGAATGAAAAACAGCATATTATAAAAATCACTTGTATTGGTTAGTTTACAGTGATTTTGAGCGATCAAGCAAATGATGCGTGAATTACTGCATTAAATACTGAGCCCTTTTTTCTGGGAACTAGAAAACATTAAAAGATAAAATTAAAATGAGACAGAAATATGAGAACATAAAAAGATAAAGCTTTACTGAGTATACCTACTAGCTGTAAGTTTTCCGAATAAAATAAAATAAATAATATTTATTTATGTATTTTAAAAAAAAGCTCTTATTAGAAATATTACAAACAGCAATACTGTGTTAGCTGTAGAAATACTCTCAAATCAATGTAAAAACATACAAAAAAAAAATTTCATATCAATTATAGCTTCAATCCTCGTAAAAATTTAATGAATTGATGTGTTATTAATACCTATAACAATAACAACAATATTAAACAAAAGGTAGGCACAGCTGGCTATTTTTTAAGCATAACAGAACTAATAAAGTTGTAAATAATTGCCAATTTGAATGAGATAAATTAACTTTTTTACGATCGCGATCACCGACCCATATCCACTATTACTGTAAATACATACTCGTAATTTTAACGAACGTCTATAAAAATAATTGAAAAAACAAATAGCTTCTGTCTAATAGGCCCTTTGTTATAAAAACATTAATTATTATAGGTAAGTACAAAAATATAGTCAGTTTAATTGTTTAATCCCAGGTACTTGCAGATTTTATCTACGCATGTTATTAAACTATGTAGACTGATTTAAACAAAAAAATGGCCAAGTGTGTGTCGCCACGCGCAGTTTAAGATTCCGTAGTTAGTGGATCTTGGTTTAAAAAATAAAGAGTTTTGTATTTAAGATAATATTTCGGAGATTCTATAAATTTTTCATGTCATGACTTTGTTGGACTATTACCTATCCCTGATTTTTTTACAGCTCTGGGACCGTAGCCCTAAGTACTTATTTGATATCAATTTCAACTAGATACCCTTACGCGTTCCTATGAAAAACGGTCTTAACAGACAGACCAACAACGATGTGATCCCATGAGGGTTCCTTTTTCTGAGGTACGGAACCCGAAAAAATAAGAAAAAAAAATGTGAAAAAAGACTTGTTTCTTTTATTGTTATGATGCTGAAAATACAAACCATTTTACAAGCATATAAAAAATCTAAAACAAATAAAAATCTTAACTGAAAAAAAAAAGACAATTCAACCAAAAAGTAAACGTTAGAAAGTCACCTAACTCTTAATTTACGTTATTAAGGAAGCCAGAAAAATAAATGTTATTAGATTAGCAAAACCAAGTGGAGGTTTAAATTGGCGGTTAAATGGCCACTACAAATAGAAGCGCGAGACCAACTAATTGGTCCACAATGGGGTAGCGAGCTGCATTTGCTTCACTGTTGAAAGTATTAATTTACGACTCCATCTAGTTTTAAAAACAGTGTCAAAATATTAGGCCACTTCACGAAAATTCTTAACATCATAAATAGTGTTTAGTACTGTCAAACAGTACCTACAATCTGACATTTGCTAAACATATTCAAGACATGTAAATTTAGGTACATACCTAGGTAAAGTACATCTTAGGGCCTTTTGCGCGAAATTATTATTTTGATATAGGTATATCAAAATAATAATTTCGCGCAAGTGGCCCTAAGATGTAGGTACTTTCAAAAATGAATATAATTTACATCAGATTTCGATGCAGGTTACCCTTTGTTTGAGAAAATTGATTCTGTTCTATTACGCAATACAAACATAAGCGCCTAAGATTAGCTTAATCCGTAACCGACAACGGTTAGTTTTCAGAGGGCTCTCGCATTTGGCACCTCTCTCGCTCGCGCAAAACTTCACTTAGGTTAGGTAATACCTACCTATTAGGTAATTGTTATTGTTTGATCCTATGTATTGATTGACAAAAAACGCAAAATCTGTAAGCAGCTTTAGCAAGTTATAGAACAAAGCTGTATTTACTAAACCCTTAATTCAATAAAGATTTGTATATCGGCTCAATAAATATGCTATGAACATATTGGCTCACAACAATAGTTCAACAGGGCAGGTGAACTCACGACCTCTCAATTGTCAGTTAGCCACGTAGCCGCTGGGCTCTCGTCGCGTCTAATAGTGACCTATTAGACGCGACAAGAGCCCGACGGCTACGTTATTTTTTTTTATGAATCCCAGAAAGTTAACCAAAAATAACATACCAAATTTAATTGGCGCTTTAAAAGTTTTTTTTTTTTAATCTTTATTTAAGAAGCTTGGTCTACATGACTAAGTCGCTCCATAAGACTTACATAAGCTACTACAGCGTTACATTAAATATATCAACTTAAATAAATAAAAAAAATATACAAAATTATACGCAAATGTAGGCTACCTTCGGCGTATACCCACTTGTACAAGTTTGTATACTGCCCTAGCTGTTTCTGTCAGTGGAAACGCTAAACGCTAAAATACACAAGGAAGATTTATCAGTTTAAATTTTGAATACTAAACTACTAAAATAGTACTGCTTTAAAAGGAAAAAAACCGAACTATTTGAAAAACAATTACCTAAACAACCAAAAAAAAAACAACCGTAAAATATTTTCAAGGAAATCGAGGAACCACCTCTCTGTAAGGGGAGGTGAAGTGGATAGTGTCGCAACGACAAGGGCCTTGCTCTTAATTTAACGAAAATCTAATTATCATCTTATCTTTAATAAATTTAATATCATTAAAGTGAATACCTACTTATTACATAACATAGCAGATATTAAGACAGGTAGTTTTACGATAATTTTCTGCGTTTCCTTAGTTAGACCATCTGTATTATAAACGAGAAAAATCATATCAAAAGAAACCCTACACAATAGACTCTCCGCCCACTCCACATGGATAAATTTTTTGTAAATATATTGTAAACAAAAACTTTCCTTTACTATCTTAGTATGGTAATTCTGGCGTCATAACTGCGTTTATTAGGCGCAGTGGAGTGTGGAGCGTGGGCGTCCTATGTGGGTATGCGCGCGCGCCGCCCTCTACGCCCTTCTACGCTATCGCCCATCGATGCACGCGCACCACGCTCAATGTAAGCTTTAATTGAACCTAGACCGAGAAAAATATTGTTCTACAATTTAAGGATATTTACAGATAAATGTTGTTTTAAAACCTTTTACGCAGGAAGGGATCTTGTGCGGGCCAGGTCTTGACATCAAATTCGACATTCTATTCGGAGACAGGCATCAGAATCAATGAAGTTTTAGATAAATTGTTAAAAACTGTGTACGAGACTTTAAAAGTAGAGTGGAATGATATGAAATACTCAATTGATATTTAAAATATGTCAATCAAACACTTGAATTTAGATAAGAAACAAGAATCATACAATTTTTTCTTAGTGTATGTAGCTTCGAATATAGTACGTTCTATTACTAGATTACAAAATGAATAATCAACAGCAAAATAACATTAAGTATTAAAACCACTGATATCAAATATTACGGTTACAATACAATAGAGTTCATAATGCATGAAACAGTAACGTTAACAGATAACCATCTCGGTAAATTAAATAAATATTATTTTATTTAGGCCCCGGGCGCGCTAGCCAGTCGTATTTTGTGCGCGGACGCAGCCTACGATAAGACAAACCTAACTACCGAGTGGTCAGCTTATTAATTTATTTTATTTACTGCCGTGCTGCCTGCTACATACGATATCACAGATTATAATTTGTTAAGCTTAGGTACAGTCCTCAGATCATAGAAACAAGGGTACAGTCTAATAGAACTTTTGAGATAAACTCAAAAGGATTTTGACAATAAGCTTAAGGATGTAATGAAAACTGTCTGATCATCATTCTAATGACGATGTAGTGACAGATCTTTCAAAGCTTTACCGATTCTTCTGAAAATGTTTATACATTATACCTAAATGTATATTTTTGTTAATTTTAAACTATGTCAAAGCCATGTCATACTTCTCTTATGTTATGAAATATATAAGAGGTTTTCATAATTTATTATGAGGCGTATTCAAAGTGATTTAATATTTTTAGTGAAGCGAGCAAGACGCGATAGCTCAGTTGGTTCAGAGCACTAGCCACCGGTACGGCAGAGGTCGCGGAATCAAACCCCGCTTGCGTCATTCGATTTTTGAAAATCGAATGTATTTTATGTATTTAATAACAGTTTTAAATAGGTACATTATTCTCATCGTTTCAAAAAAGGGCAGTTTTTGGTCTAAAATCACACGAGTCTCAAAACATTGGAGAAGCGTATTGCTCTCAAGCCGCATCCTATACGTCTAAAGGCAGAAAATCACATGAGCCTGTGCATTAACGACATCAAAGGGTTTAACAGGAAGTAGTTAGTGCCCGGACGGCTGATCGGATATACCTATTAGACTTTATACTTCCCCGTATCTATTATGCTCCTAGATGACATTTAGTTAGGCAGAAAAAATAATGTTACGTTTAAAGATTCTACCAAAAATTTAAGAAATTGAAACTACCAATCATCTTTTCATTGGCACACGTCGTATTAATGGATCATTTGATTGTTAAAAAGTTTAATGGCATCCAATTAACGTCATTCCTTGACCCTCGGATATTATCAGTTTAGCCAGGCTAGAAGGACTTCAAGTTTGGAAGACGGTTTTTTTTCCATCAGTATCGTACGACGAAGTAAAAACTGCTACATTCTCCTAAAACTCATATTATCATCTCTGTTCTCTCTTATGATTTGTATAGAATGAGATGGAGTGGTTTCACATGAAGAGACCGCAGGACCAGACCATTTATACTTTGAACTATAGAAACTTTTGCATAAAAGTAAGTAAGGAACATGAAGTCCTATTTGCCTTCTACCTTCCCGCAACTGAACGTTATAGCCGCCACTAGATCATAGGCTACAAAATCTATGCGGCACAACCTAGCGCCCAGTATACAGCGTAGTCGTGGTCCCGCGCAGGGTGTGCGGTCTTGTCACGATTCACGCAGCTCTGCGCAGACGCAGCCTCGCTATTTGTTTTATATCCGAGACATATCGGTGAGAGGCACCCACGCCACGCCACGCCGTGCGTGATACAAACGAGAACTTTGCTCTTTACTTATTTATGTGCTACGATTTATTGTACTTCCTAGCTTTACTGTGCTGTAAAATAGGACAGACTGTGGTCTAGTTTTCAGTCTGTGCTCGTTAATAGACGCTGTCATTAAATAAACATTTGTCTTTGTGATTGTTACTTCGGTATTAAATGCGAGCTCAATTTAGATGGTAGGTAAATGAAAAGCTAACCTTGGTTTTGGACGTCATAAATAGGTAATGTTGTAGAATTTCTGGTTAGCTATATGATTGATTGAGCAAACAATAAATAACCAATAATAAAACTCAACATCAATGACTTTTGGTTTATATATCATTGCTCAACATAAGATTTTTTAAATGGTTTTCAGAAGCTGGTGATTACCTAAAGGGATAGTATTTAAACGTACAAATATAGGTACCTAATGAAGTATTAAAAAAAATTAAACTACATACCAGTTAAGATTTAATTATTTCACATTTTTAGCCCATTTTTTATATTTTTACTGATTCATCATTGTCACCAGTTGAGTTAATTTTTCTCAAACGAAATTGAATGCCGCTAGTATCTTTTGTATCTGCATTTGTATTTGTATCTCATCGTCGGTCGCCAATTACCTACCTATTTTTTTATTCGCCCGATTAATAATCCCTACCTAAAATGAGTTGAGTTTTCTTTTATTTATCAATTAAAGTTTTTTTTTGTATTTCGAATAATGTACTACACAGATTCGATATATATTTTTTCTTAATGGTCATAGACCAATAAATATAGTTTCCTATGCACTAGTCAGGCCAGTGCCGTAGCTTTAAAAGGTACTATGTGTCCTGACTTGATAAGAGAAAGAATTTGAAAACTGACGAAGGTTTCCGTACCGTGACTGCACCTTTTAATGAAATTAAAATGTTTCTTGCGTTCGCGAACACTTTGATAAAATCGAGACGAAAGTTTTCTTAACTCACCATGACCTTTTCGTCGGCTTACTGCAAGAACTCATTACTGACAGAAACAAACTTAAGAAATCAATTTATTATTTTTGATTCTGTGGAACGACCTATAGATATATCCATAGGGCGTTCAATAGAATCAGAAGTAATATTAATTGACTTTTGATTCTATTAAACGCCCTATAGATATATCTATAGGATGTTCCATAGAATCAAAAATAATAAATTGAGTTCTTAAGTTTTTGTTTCTGTCAGTTAATGAGTTCTTGCAGTAAGCCGACGTTTTCGTCGTTTCCAAATAATTCTTCCAGGTGCTTTTAATAGCCAAGTTAGAAACTATATAAATAGCATAAGCCACTAGAAGTATAGTTCTGGTACAATTTATAAATCTGTCCATATTTTAAAAAGCCATTATCCGACCCAACTTTAAGTGTATCATCATTGAATAACCCGTAATGTATGGGCGGCGCCGCGATGAGTCTAGAATCTAGATTTTCGTTCATAGCTTAGAGCTAGACTTTTGTTGCGAGCATCTCACGCGCTATTACGCGGGTCGTGAGTACGCTTTGCATATTTCAAGAACGCTCCTAAGCGCGTACGCCACAGTTAAGTGAAATGGATCGACCGTTCTGTTATGACGTTAAGACTAACTGCTCTGCCCAGCGTTCCCACGTTGGTGCGGTTCCCTGAACTTCATTGTTGCGGTACTTGATTAATATTTGGTTGGAAATTATGCCGTGTTTAACGGGATCTGCGCGCTGTTTTTGTGATTAGGACCAGCGAGCTGATCCGATGACCTGAAGAAAGAAGTTAGTATGGTGAGACTGGTTGTTGAAGGTGAGGACCGAGTGTTATGAGTGTGCTACTTCCATTCCAGCAAGGGCAACAATGGCCTGTAAGTTGCCTGAATTAATTAGATATTTAAAGAAACGGTTGCATTGATAGTATCCCTTACAAATCAACTGTTTTGAAAGTTGGACAGCAAGACTCACACGAAACAAAGTTAGGATGATTTTATCAAATAGATTTCCGGGTCGAATTTAGTGCGATCAAGGTTCTAAGTGTCATATATTAATACTTTTTACCAAACTTATTATGAACACGTGTATTCCGAATTTAGTACTTAGAAATATGGAATGTTTTTAAAAGCAGCTTTTGATTCGTTTCCTTTTGTTGGACGAATATTAAAGGACCGATACTGTCTTTTAGTTCTTGGCGAAAAACAGGTCACTCTATTTCACTCACGTGGATATAGGAAGGAGGTCGTAAAAAGATATTTCCAGTTTCAAGAGGCTGGGATATTAGCATACTTCCGCTGTCAAGCAGTGATAAATATGTATAATATTAATCCATTGTAGAGATATTGAGCATATTAATTTAATGTAAATCAGCTTACCTACTTATTTGAATATTGACCTATTATTATTTCACACTTATTTTATATAGGTACTTACTTGAGCTTTTTATTACGAGTATTTTGTTACAGAATAAAAATTACACGCACGATCAATTATAAACAAACATCTTACTGCATTGTCTTTCATTAGAAAGATCCACAATAAATACTTATGTATATAGATGTCTGCGTTAGCTTTGTGAATTGTGGCACTACGGAGCGAGCACGCTTGACCTGCGTAATTGTGTGCTGAGCCGAGCAGCCGAGCCTATAATACCTTACTACTCTGCCGGTGCCTTTACACCTCACGACTCGGTCGGATCATATTGGTGGAGAGCTAAATAAGGAGCGACTGATGACAAGTTGATGTGACGTTAATTGAGATAAACTTGTGTATTAGTTATATTGTATCTCAATGTGTTAAAATAATACGGTATTCAATCCAATAAAATGTGTCAAGCTCGTGCTGACCAGGTTAATTTGTTTTAATATTGTTATGTGTCTGTTTAGGAATCATGGTATGAAGTAATTAAACAAGGACATTGATTTTTGTTGGCAGAAAATACAAAATGCTCGTCCAAAAGTAGTGGAAGTGCTCGTTAAACTTAGAAGGAAAACAATAGGAACGACGTGATATTAACGATGTAGGTAATATGATATTGTTCTATTGTAATGTAGAATTTAAAATATTTAGTTATTATTATTGTTAATCCCAGAAAAATCATCATGGGATTTTTGCATCCATATAACTTGAACAGAAGATATTGTTATCGTTGAAGATTAAGGTATTAAAGGATTGTTGCCACTTGCACTATCTTCAAAGAAGATCTTAAACTCTTATTTATATAAATGCCAAAACAATAGCAAGTGTTAAATAAAAGTTACAATACTGACAGTGTTAACCAGCATTACAAGTGACCTTTCAATTCTTCAGATCACGCACACGTGACATACATGCATAAACTACCTTACTCTTTCCCATGCATACATGTCGGGTTTTATAAATGTCTTCAGACTGAGATCTTGCCTATTAGTGGTGGGGCAAAAACGTGCGGAAGGCAGTGCCGACTAATTGGGCTGTATTGAGACCGCAACGGCACTATCGTATCGATATTTCAGGTATTGTGAGCTTTAATACTTATTTAATTTGCTGAATTCGGTGACCTGTCACTTAATTCAATAATGTTTGGGTGAAATGAGAGCGGCGAGGCGGTATCGTAGGATTAATGTGGGAAGATCGGATGTTCTTTTGTAGGTTTATTAATTTACTCATGTACGGATTAAAGCAGGATTTGATGGCTTTATTAAACGGCTTTAACAGGGAATAGCAACCAATATAAACCCCTAACAGGCATCCGATAAGAAACCATTTTTAAAAATAATGCCCTATCAAATGAAAGATTAAAGTTTTTATGCCAATCACGTGCCGTAACTTGAAGAAAGAAATAATAAGGTAATTTCTTTTTCATTTCTCATACTCGGAAAGTAGTGTTTGTTTGATCAGAGCAGCGGGTCGAAAACGATGCTTCCCTCCCTTGGGCGGGAAAGACTCATAGTAATTGCTTCCCTCCCTAGGGCGGGAATGAATTTTAAAAATAGAACTAAAATTGGTTATTTAGTCGGCTATAATTTTTTTTACATAATTAAGAAAAGTATCGATTAAAAAAAAAATGCTGCGGTCTTGTGAGTGTATACGGCGAATGTGAATTAAAAAAAATACCTATTAAAGTGGGATGGCCCGCGGCGGTGACGCGGGCGGTGTGTTCCATATTTGAAATTTAAATTAAAAAAGACTATTTATGTATAATTTGGCGGGATACTAACTCTGTACCGAAATTATTTGATTAAAAACTACTATTTTTTACTTTCCTTATATTTGAAATGAAAAGTAGAGTGTTTAACACGGGTGAAAGTCATCAATTCCCACTCGGACTATAGCCGCCCTCGCTTCGCTCGTGCGTCTAAATACCTCGTATGGGAATTGATTTCTTTCCACCCTTGTATAACAATCTACTATTTCTTAATTGATAAGTAGGTAGGTATAACATGCATTTCTTGATCAGTAGATACCCGTTGTTGGTACAACAAGGCATAGTTTACTTATTTTACTGTTGAAATTAAATGAAATTGGCGATGACGCGTCCCACACAGTGTACCGCTCTCTCCATGCTTTTCTTTAATTGCATGACGAGTTGACCAACAAAGAAACAAATGCAAGAATATAAAAAATTGTAAATTAGAACTAGTAAATCGACACCTGTTCCTGGAAACGTGTTAGTTGCACATTCTATTATGAATTTTAACAGTTGAAATGCGTAGCAGTCTCCGTTACAAATGAAGAAATGTCACAAAAGGGCAAATTCCGAGGCTTAGCATTTTGAAATGAGATCGTTTTTTTTTAAGAACTGACACATGTATCTATGATCTTTGGACAGCTATAAGTCTACGGTCATAGTTATCGATGACTATTTAGGTCTCGTGTGACAATATAATTTCAAGGGAAAAGGTCACACTGCGGTGTCTCTGTCATGTGGACTATTTACCGAATAGGTACACTGTTACTGAGCATTCCTGCAGAAAGACACAAATAGTACTTTGAATTGAGAATCGAGCCCAGAACGTTCACTAAAGTCTATAGCGTGTCTCTACAATTTCGACAGTCAATTAACACACGTATGGTTTTGTGATTTTATGTTTTAGAGATACCTATTTTAATATAATTAAACTTAATTTATTGAATTATTAAAAAAAATAAAAAATACCATTTTGGAGCAACCTGTGCGTAAAAAATGTAGCGCACAGGTAATTTGCCGGGGTCACGGATAGTAACATTGCACCAATGAAATTAAAACTAAAATAAAATATACTTGAGATCGAGCCAGATATCAATTTGGTTACTTTATTTATTATTTAGTTTGTTTAAAAAAATATTTTTTAAATTTATTATTATTTTTATGATTAGGTACTGACCACTAGCTCTACTCATGTGTGATAAGCTGCTTATTGGCTTACTAGAATGTTGACTCAAAAAAGCTCTAAAAATAGCCTGTAATTTTCACTACACTGCATGCTCTGCAAGGCATTGAGGTCTTATTGGTCTTATCATTCAACAAAGGGAATGCACTTAATAGGCATCGATCACAACGCCTACACAGTGCATGTTGGTGATTTCAGACCATTAATGCCTGGTTTCCCCACGTTTCTCTTTACTGAGAGACCGTAACCCTGAGTAGGTAGGTAGTAGCTTCCTCATTATCTACTTATGTATCTTCTGTCCAGATAGTGACAGTTGACAGTATTATAATGCTCGGAATATGTGCAGCTTTGCACAAAACCCGATTAAAAAAGCGGAACAGGAATATAATTATGCGAATGTGATTAATTCCCCTAACTTCTAAAACTCATCCCCAATAACATCACAAGGTCTATTTATCGGCATGACTAGCAAAAGCTCTGGCACGCTATCGTAGTACCCAAGATACAGTGCCTAGGTCGGGAGCTCGCGGCCTTTTGAGAGATACGGGCCATTGTCGGCCCATTGTCAGAGAAACAATGGCTATTTCAACACCTCACAATAGCGCGAGTTAGCTCCGTGAAAAATTAACGCGCCCGACCTGCGTGCGATGAACGTTGCAACTAGCTTCCGTGCTCAGTACGGACTGTGTGAAGTTTTTGTTTATTAAAGCTGAATTGGTGCTGTTAAAACTTATCATTATGATGTTTTTTTCTTTTCGCACGTAGGAATTACTTCTGACAAAATTGCAAGTTCGAATCTTTTCAAATTCCGGTATGACTTTCTAAGTTAATCTGAGACCCTTTCGCTATTCTGAAGGGTTCACAGGTTTTTTTTTTTTTAATATACCTACCTAATTATGGCAATATTAGGTATATTATAAAAGCTGAAGAGTTTGCTTTTTTGAACGCGCTAATCTGTGAAACTACCAGTCGGATTCGAAAAATTCTTTTTGTATATGATAGCCAGATTCATGAAGAATTGTGTAGGCTTTTTTAACATCACGCTGCAACCCTTAGGAGCCGAGCAACGGGGGTGAAACTGCGGAGCACAGCTAGTTCTTCATAAATCGGTAGGTACACTGTATTTCAAATATTATTTTGGTCAACCTACGGTTTACACAAGTATTATAGGTCAGATACTTAAGCAGTCTTCCAGAAATCGTGTAAGAACCACCTTCTAAAGCCAAACACCAAGCCTTGATGCACTGTCTTATACGATTGGCCAAGTTTTATTCAATCCACCTACAGGCGGCATAACTAACATCTAATCATTGCTCCATTAGACGTCTAGCAGCATTCTAATCTGTGTTATTGGCATACCAAGCGGTTGTACGAGCCGTTTTACATCAAACGTCTCGCCACTGGCACTACTGCCAATGGAATTTTATATTAGTGCCTAAGGAATGCTAGATTTGGATCCTTTCTAACAGGGAATTAATGTCTTCTGAACAGCTGGGAAAAATGCTGTAGAATTTAATGAGTGTTAGGTATGTGCAGTTTCAGACAATGTTTTGAAGCAAGCTGAGTGTTGTAGTGTAACTTTAGGAAGGCCTGTAGAAAAGCTAAGGACGACGATAGGTTTTTTAACCATGTAGGTTTGATTAAATAACAAACCTGTTTGAAGAATATCTTGAATTGCTTTGGATTATGCGTAATTATGATTGACCATTTACGTAATTATTTTCACGCAAAGTTTTTTTATTATTTTAAAACTAATTTATACTTTGCAGCAATGTTTTACCAACACAAACCCACTTGAAACCCAAACCTTGCATAGGCTTCCTGTATTTTTTGCACATTCAACCTTTGCGCAAGGTGGAACTCGGTAGAAACAGAAAAGTATACTTAAATTTCCAACTCGTAATCAACTCTTATTTGCAGAGTAAGAAATAATGTTGAAAACTGATTTCAGTCTCACCATGAGGCTGATTTCACAAAAACCTATCAGCTTTCCATAAAAACATTGGCTTACAACCAAATTGGTTTCGTGATACATTTAGCGAAATTTCAAAGCAGGTGAAAGAGAATATCCGCATCCGCTGGTGCACGCGTTCCTTTTACGTCATACCGCCATTAAGCCCCACGGTGGAATGGTGGAATCGATCAATTATTTTTCGCTCGGCGTGCAGTAAAAAGACGGCAGAGACGGCCGTTCGGATATTAAACGCCCGCCCGACGTAGAAGGATGAAACGTTCGCCTGGATCCGGCGATCCCTTTGACGGAGAGTTCGCGATCTGTCTGCGTCCTTATCGGGGCTCCAATTTCGTTCCGAAATGATTTGTTGGAGTCATCTATCTTTGATAGGTATATTGATTAATTAGTGATAGTTTTCAGAGCCATGCGTGTGTTACAAATTACAAAGTGCTTATTATGTTTTGAATTGGCTTCTTGTGCAATATTTTTTTTGCAGTCTTGAATCCATGTCGGCCATAAAGCAAAATGAAGGTTATCTAATATTAAAAAGATATGGAGACTACTGACATTTTTTCATCAAATATCTTTCAAAAATATTACTTCTCGTATTTAACCATATTTCACTGGGAATTGGCTGAAGCTGATGTTTATCATTCAAAAATCTTTTGTGAATATTAGCATTTAATTTTAAATCTGCTTAACAAACCACAAAACATCAGAAAAACTCACACAAGCTATCGTAAGTATAAAAGAGTTACTATAAAAAATCCCGTTATCTATTAATTCGCTAGTTTCGGCTGTGTAGTCTTGCGGCGGTGGGTGGCGATCGTATCGGCGTGATCGATGCGCGCTCGCGACGCTGCCCGCCTCCCGCCGCATCCGAAACGGCTTCGCTAAAGCGCATTAGCTTTATTACTGTAACAAGGCCTGCGTCCGTACGAACATGTCACATTCGATGTTCAAGTGGTAATAATGTTGTTAGTAGCTTGTGATTGGATTGAGTTGTTGTTTATAATTGCTGAAGATGCTTATAATGCTTATCTAACAGAATCGCTTTATTAGTTGTTGTTGTTGTTGAAACAAATGAGACGTTCGACTTGATTGATTACAGGGAAAGATTCGGTAGGTTACCTTCATTTGTTTAGTAATTGAAAATGAGTAGGTAACCGTATACGGTACCTAATATATAAAGCCCGTCACAAACGTAGCTATAATATATATTAATATATCGGTATAATGTATTGGTGACGTCATAGAAATATATAGCTGCGTGTGTGGTCAGTCGAAAATTTATATAGAAAATATGTCGTAATATGCCTTGCTATGATTCATATTAATATATATTATAGCTACGTCTGTGACGGGCTTTATACTCAGTCTGTGTAATTTGATGTCTTCAAAGTCCAATAAAAGTTTTTATCCAAATAATATTTTTTCCTTCAAAATAAATTATTTCAATTTTCTTTATCATAATTGCTCTTTCATTGTCTATTTCTTTGTTCACGACTCGAAAAAATCTCAAAAGCACCACACATTTCAAAAAGCGTAGGTACCAAACATTCTGAATGCTTGAAGCATTAGCACCATATCATTTGAAATATAATTCTCGTTAAAACCAGGGAGGAGTTTCCCAGGCAGGCTAGGTTTTCAAGGCTTGGTCTCAGCCGCCATTAGTATCGGTCTGCGAGGCGACGTTGATCGATGGCCGCCCTGCAACGTTCAGATGCACCCTCTTGCTACCGTGCGTCAGCTTTTGTGCAAGATATTTTTGGAAAAAACGTAATTACAGTGAACGTGAAGCGTGTAATTTTTTTTTTCTCGTAGTGGTGTAATAATAGATAGTGCTGCATAGCTAGTAAGTTAATAGGAAAGTTACCTGTTAAGTTTTTTTTAAACTCGTTCAGTTTCTACGTTACATAGTTTTGCACATAGTAAAGTGCTAATAAAAACAGCATTTTTTGCAGTTAATAAGAAAAGTGACTTATTTTTTTTACATTGCATGTAGGTAATAGGTACATACACACCTTCCTACGCAGTACCTGACAAAAAAATTAAAAATAAACTATTAAAACAACATATTTATCTTCATTATGATTACCTAAGCTAACAAATGAGCTACATTTCGGTGGGCTATCAACCCACAAAGAAAGTTGGGCGGCTGTCGGAGTTAGCTGAAGTTGTTTGTACCGTCTGAGGGCGGGCGGGGTGGCAGGCAGGGCGGGCGGAGGGGGCGCTCACACCGTGCGAACAAAGCCTTCCGTGAAAGCCTTCGGACGTTGATAGATGCGATAAGCTCGGATGCAAGTAAGCTGCATACATTTCTTGCTACAGTTTCTCGCTAGCATAATCTTTTCGGTTTTAATAGATTGTCTAATTGTAGGAAGTGATTAAAAACTCCTAATTATTCATACTTAGTACCTACGTATATAACTAATGTGAATGTTTGTTTGCGCGTAACATCATTAGTCACTGTTGACCTGCCGGAATTTAACATACTTTTTAGCCTGAAAAATTGAAAAGTTTTGATCGAGTCTACGCGAGCGATTTTAGGTAAGAATAATTAACCATAAAAACTAAATAAAACAAAATTTTTGTTTCGTTAAAGTTTTTCAATGAATAACATTTTGATTATACAGGATGCATAATTTAAAGAACATAAAATAAAGTGTTTATTTATCTGATTTTTAAAGCGTAATTTTAAAATCGTATTTTTATCGAGTTTATTAGTCTTATCTATCTATACAGTCGATAGACTTCTTGATTTTTTTAATCCAAGGTTGGCTTTTTTCGGGAATGCGATTATAGTGTTCACTATAGGTGGGGGTACTTACAGACTTGCTCGAATTAACTGATGGATTTTGACTATAGATTATATAGTTCGACAAGGACAACTTGCTAAGTGTATTAACACCTGTCAATGTCCTGCATAATTGTGAGGTGGACATACCTACTGGACATGACTCACATGACATTTTAATTTGTGGGTTTGATTATTATGGTTATTATTTTTATTTTATTATTTTATTATATTATTTGTCTCTGTTACACGGGACTAAGAGTCCCGGACCTTTCGAAGGCCTGCGTGGGGCCGAAGCCAACACGTAGAGGCCCTTTACAACGAACTTAAAATATATAAAATGTAATGGTGACACAGCTGGCGATTATCCCTGTATGCACTACATAAATGCACCCAAGGACTAACCCCAGCTGTGCAGAACTATTGCAAACATGTGAAGAAAAACTACTTGGGCTATTGTGATGGGATGGTAGTGGATTGGTTTTGGCGAACTATGGGAACCTATGGCGCCTGCCGGAACAGTGAACACTCACCACTTACGCTCAGCATCTACCCTTCGAGCAGTGGGGTTCTGCTCTAGCGACTCCATTCTGGACGGCCAATTAAGGCAAGCCAGAGGCGGGAGACCTGTTCCTCGTCAGTGTTCACTCCGACCAGCCAATTAAGGCAAGCCGAAGGTGAGGAACGGTGACTTCTCCCTGGAGCACTCAGGTACCGCGGGGTCGCTACTCCCCGTCACCTCGCCTCAAGGTGCCCTGCGGGATTATTATATTATTATTATTATACACATGAATAATAATTTTGCCTATTAATTACCTATACTTTTCTCAAGTTTCTAAAAATCTGTTCAATTTAGAGCTTTTTCAATTTATACACACGCATGGTGTCGGACTGCTGCCGTGTGGTAGCTGTGCGGCAGTCGGACGGCACTCTCAACGTGTTAACTGTATGAAAAAAACAACCGGCGGTGCGCAGTACGACACCCACACGGCTGTCGCACGGCAGCAGTGCAACACCAAACGTCTAAATTGAAAGAGCCCTTAATCTGTTATTCAATTTCATGTAAAGTGGCTGGTCGATGTAATTTTGATCAACCAATTGACATGAGATTTTACAGCAGATTTACTAACTACCTAGAGGCTTGATAAAGCTATCAGAATCTGGGGGTTAATTATTCTGTTCGACAAAATACAAGTGACCTTGTAGGCCTCTACACACCCTTTATTGTGAACGCACCCCTCGCAATGACCTTGAGCACCCTCGAAAAGATACGTACCTAACCTTGACCGATTTACCCAAATACGAGTCAATCGAGGTTCAGGGTAAAAGTTATATTATGTTGACGATTTTTAAACTTCCATAGTTTTTTTTTATTTCTTTATTATTATGATTATTATATTTCTTTTTCAAAGAATGTATTTGAGTATTTTACTTTCTTGAAGGTCATAGGGCGTTTGTGCACTACAGACGTTTTGAATTCGTATTCGTTTTTTTACGGATTGTTAGCCAATAGGCCTGCAGAACGATCCCCACCACTTTTAAAAATGTATGAAAAAAAAACGGTCCGTGAAAAATGTGCTGTAAACGTGTAGTGCACAAACAGCCATATAAAAGATGATGAATAATTCACTTTGTTGTATGTAATTTGAAATATTCTTACTTAGATTTTTCCATAAAACAAGGGTATATACAAATTTAATTTACTATGTTACTAGCTTTAACCCGCGTATTTGCTCTCGTGGTTGTAAGGAAAATAAAGGATTTTTATCCCACAGGGACCATGTATTTTTTCGCGACAAAAAGTATCTTATGTCATTCTCCAGCCAGCCAGTCCATAAACTAATCTCTATGCAAAAAATAATGTCGATACGTTGCTCTGTTGCTGCTTGAAAGAAGGACAAACCAACAAACCAAAAAACGCACTTTTACATTTATGATATTAGTAGGGAAGTAGGGATAGGAATGCAATTTTATACTGTAGGTACTATATTATTGTTTTAGTGATTTTAAATCAATTAAATATTTACTCAGTGGCAGTGCAGTGATAGCCTAGTGGATTAACCATGTGCCTCCCACGGCGAATGGTTCGAGTTCGATCCCGAGGCACGCACCGCTGACTTTTCGAAGTCATGTGCGTATTAGAAATTAATTATCACTTGCTTTAACGGTGAAGGAAAACATCGTGAGGAAACCGGCATGTCCTAGAACCAAAAATTCGAAGACATTTGACGTCCACCAACCAGCACTGGGCCCGCGTGGTGGACTACGGCCCACTCCCTCTCACAGAGAGGAGGCCTGTGTCCCAGCAGTGGGAACATTATAGGCCGATTATGCTTATGCTATGCTAAATATTTACTCGGTACTTTTTTGCATATTAAAAGGATTAAACCTGACCTCAGATCATAGAAACAAGGGAGATGTGCCAAGGCGCTATTGAGCTTGACGCTTTGATACGGTCACATTGACCGTATAACAAACGTACACGCTGGCGACGAATCGAACACGGTCGATGATATAAATACAATGTTTTAGTTTAGTGCTAGTGTTGAGTGATGATTAACAGTGTTAGATTGAGGATGTGCGGAATTTTTTATGTGTGGGAGATCTTTTTATTCAGAAGGAGCGCTTATAATTGTGTCGAAAAATGTTCTAAAAGTGGCGACAGTTGTTCCCGTACTAATTTGCTATGATGGCATATCTCCTTGTTTCTATGATCTGAGATAATATTTAATGTAGGTATAGTATTATTATGCAATCGCTAAATAATCAGATCAAATTAGTTTTTGCACGAAGTCCCGTTTACCGTTAGGTTAGAATTCATTCTAGAGTCGATGAGACATTTCGTGCTCATTAGCAACTATTTGATAAACGCAATCATTCCCATTACATTATGTTAATTGTTTATTCAGGTTGTTACACGTGCCAAAGATTAACATAAGTATTTTTGTTTCGATATATGAAAAAAATATTCAAGATTTAGCCACAGTATTTTATTGCTGACTAATTAGTTACAAGTCAAGTTTACAATTTCTCAAAAGTTTTAATTTATACAGGCTGGCAGGTTAGACAGTGAAAATATTTTAAGGGGTCATTGTACTCATCATTATGAACAACTTTTACTATGGGACCAACCCTGAAATCGCGAAAAAAAAATCAGCTGTTCCATACATTTTGTTGAGTTATGTGAACATAAATGTATGGAACAGCTGATTTTTTTTTCGCGATTTCAGGATTGGTCCCATAGTAAAAGTTGTTCATAATGATGAGTACAATGACCCCTTAAAATATTTCCACTGTCTAACCTGCCACCCTGTATATAACCATAATAATTACAATATAAATTAAATTAGAAGATAATTAAAAATAGGATAAATATTAAAATTAAATAAAACAGAAGACAAAGCCAATTTACAAGTAAACACAAACTTTTTTATTACAGATTCAAAGACATAGATAGGCACTGATATTAAGATTCTGGTGTATCTTTCACATAATTCTTATACCTACGTGATATACGATTCATGTGAATCATGTCAGTGTAAAACCCACCGAGTACTAGGCACGAAAACGTAGTGCCGTCTGCTCTGCGGCAGAGCGTCGTAAATGCATTTTCTTATAATTCAGAAGCGTCACGTAGACTGTACGTAGCGCGGCCCCAGGCTGAAAGCCCGGCTGCACAAGAACGCCAGCGAATTTGCAGTTACCTCTTTTTATCTCACGCCCGCACCTATAAAGAGAGATAAGAAAATTGGTTTGAATTCAACTTTATATTTTTTATATAATATTTTTCTAATAAATGTTTGTAAAAGAAGTAGCGTGTAGGTAATTAATTTAAAGTAAGTTAATTTAGTAAAGTAGTTATATTTTAAGGTAGGTACCTACCTAATTTGCACTTCAAAGTTTGTTCTTCTGTATGAAGATCTTTGATCTTGATCTTCCAAGATTTTCATTATGTTGAGTGAGAGTAACGGATAATTTAATGATCCTACTAATATTACAAACGTGAAAGTTAGTGAGGATGTATGGATAGATGGATGGATGTATGGATGTATGGATGTTTGTTACTCTTTCACGCAAAAACTACTGAACGGATTTTGAAACTTTACAGTAATATAGCTTATACATCAGAATAACACATAGGCTACTTTTTATCCCAAAAACGTGGGCGAAGCCGCGGGCGGAAGCTAGTATTAAAATATAGGTACATAGATAAGAAAGAAAAATTAAAAGTTTCTTTTGGAGGATGAATTCCTTTGCTTATTTCAATAAACTGTGGTTTTCTTCAGTTATAAATACTTTTTTTGGTGTACCTACCTATGCAACGTTCTATAAAAAAGTTTTGCACAAAAACCCTCCTACGACCTCCAGTACGTAATACCTAATAGAGTGGTCAAACAGGTATCTCATAATATTTGATCATATTACACCATCATTTGTCATACTCATCACATTTGACACTTGACAACGGGTGTCACAACATCTAAGCTTGCGAGTGCAGCGCTGCGAATATTTTATTTGGGCAGTGCGGGGACGTGCCCCCCCGCGCCTATCCGCCGGGGTGGCCCCCCAGAGGGGGGTGGGTGCTGAGTGCGACCGGGGGGTGCGACGTTGATCGATGCACGTCTTGCGCCGGAGGCTGCACCCGACGTAATTCATTAAACGCTGAAACTCCAAGCGGATTTTGAGTATTAAAACGATTTCTCACGGGGTTGTCCAGTTTGGCTGCTCCTTTATGTAAGAGTGGGTTTAAAGCAGTTTGCTTAGTTGATAAAGTGAATAGGAATTAAGTTTAAAAGCTGCAAAGGATTTTCAGTTTGAGTCAGATCGTTGGGACGTAAATAAATTAACAAAGGTAAATGTTGAGGACTCGCAGGAAATTAATTCTAGAATTAGTACCGTTGAGGTACATAAGTAATACCTACATACACCGACACTATATTTAAGCAAAATGATTATATAGCAATTTTAGGTTCTTATGGCTTTCTTTGTTCAATAGCTGGAAAAATAAATGCTCCAAATTAGTTTCTATGTGTTTATCAAACTCGACTAATAAAGTTTGTAGAGTACACAGATCTCTATTTATTTAGGAGAAGTGTATCTAGGTGCCTGCTATCGACATACCTAGTAACGCAGGTCGACAGTAATTTACATCGTAATGAAAATACTAACATGCGCATGTGGCACGGTTGATTCATAAGGGCGCGATTCCATTATGCAAGTCTTGCATGCAAGAATGACGTCACACTTGTGTGCAAGTGATTTGAATCGAACTTTTTTTAGTTGCAACTTGTTTGCAAGCTGTGGTTTCCACTATACAAATTGCTAATGTGACGTCGTACTTGCATGCAAGACTTGCCTAATAGAACCGCGCCTTAAGGCGATTCGCACACTGCCCCGCATCACGCAGCGTAGCGCGGGGGTGCGTGATGTTCCGTTGTTTGCAAGTACCTGAATTTGTATACGCATGGTGCAACACACTGAAAACGCATTCACGCGCGGGATTTTTGTTCCGTCGTCACGCACCCCGCAGCGTAGCGCGGGGCGGTGTGTGATTCGCCTAAAGGCGCTGTCAATAAATAAATGACGTACACCTCTAATAACTGAAAAAAAGACAAAAAGCAAAAAGTAAATTCAAATATAGTAGGCAGGTACTATTCATTAAAACGCAAGAGACCCGCAGTCGGTATACAATACAGTTATAATTGTGTCTTATTTTCCCCCATTAGTATGTTAACACTTTCACAAAACTACCCCCAATAACATAGATTAAAGTCATACTAGTTTCCCCATAAAAGAGTTGAAATCATAAAACATGGTGATAGTTGCTTACTTTTCCACTTCGTACACGTCTTCGACAGTTTGACACCTATGACGTCACTTCTTTCCGCCTTCCTCGTCGACAAACACCCTGGCCGCGTCACTTTCCTGTCTGCATGTGTACCACCACAACAATACAAACATGCACAAGTTTCTTGAGAATATTTCTACATACAATAAAGTTTATAGTAGCGAAGTAAAAAGTTTCAAATGAAAGGAAAAGTTGTAAAGGAAAATTTATGGAAAGTTTTGAATGATTGGTACGATAGATAAATTTTATTGTATTATTGACTGTCTAACGAGTTTCAGGCGATCTGTCTTATTGTTGCAGAATATAGATAGACTAAAAAGCTTTAGTGGGTTTAAAGGGGTTAATGACGTTAGTGTGTGTACCTATAATATACATAATAATATATCTTCTTGAAACACTGAATAAAAGTTTATAACTAAATATGAAGTTCGCTTAGGCAGGTACTAAAACTGTATCATTTTACGTGAATTCGATTAACGTCTTCGTCGTCATCCCAGTGAGTGAAAAATTGTGTAATGTAAAACATGTATTTTTGAAAACTCATAAACTCATTCATAAAGTTCTAAAGTTACAAAAAGCATCGTTATATCGATGCGAAGATCCATCTGACGGCAGCACAAAAATATAATAATTATGTTCGACCCTCCCTCCACCCCGCGTTGACGTCATAGACCGCGGGAGTAAAAAATGAGATGTTTTGTCGAATTCTAGAAAAAAAATACTCGTAGCATCCTATTTTTTTTACTAGGCTCGTAAATTACGTAGTAGATTCTTTTAGTAGATTCTTGTATTACAAGTGTTTTTTTTAATATTTAAATACAAGAATTTAAATATTAAAAAAAACACTTCACGCGCGTGCCTGTAATTTTATTTGATATTCTAAAAAGGTTTCTCTAGGTTTTTATCGCGAAGGTACCTAACTCTAAAACAGTACCGTGACTGACTTATGGCCGTTCCCATAACCTATCTATCGCTCTTAAACTTACTAGAGATAGATTTTTGACATTACTTTTATAGAGCTTATGTCAAAAATCTATCTCTAGTAGGGGAATGAGCCGATAGATCGGGTATTGGGAACGGCCAATATTGACTAAAAGACAACGCACAGTTTAAACCGGTGCACCAAGAGATTTGTTTTGATGAAATATTTCTTGACTACCCTAGAGGCGCACTAAGGAATGATTTTTTAAGATTCCATCCTTATAGGGGTGAAAGGAAGTGCTAAAGTTTGTATGAAGAAACAATTGCGTATTTTCCAACTTCCGCGCGGACGGAGTCGCGGGCACAGCTAGTACAATTAATTACAATTTATGTAATAAGTAGGATTTTTATAGATATCTTAAAAAACATTATACATTTTGGTCAGTTTTGTAAGTCTAAAATAATTGCGTGTTGTAATGGAGTATGGGAGGCCACCTCAGATCATAGAAACAAGGGAGATGTGCCAAGGCGCTATCGAGCTTGATGCCTGAACTTGAGCAAATTGCTCATAAAAAAAACGTACGCGCTGGCGACGAACCGAACACGATCGATGGTATAAATACAGTGTTTTAGTTTAGTGTTAGTGTTGAGTGACGATTAACAGTGTTAGATTGAGGGTGTGCGGAATGTTTAATGCGTGGGAGATCTTTTTATTCAAAAGGAGCGCTTAATTATGCGTAATTGTGTCGAAAAATGTACTAAAAGTGGCATCAGTAGTTCCCGTACTAATTTGCTATGATGGCATATCTCCTTGTTTCTATTATCTGAGGAGGCCACCGTCTGCGTAGGTATCACATTCTCAAAGACTTTGTGATACGTCAAGCGTTGTCAAAGCGTGGACCTGCCCTGGCTAGCTGCTTTGTTCAGGCTTGTAGAGGTCGCTCTGTAGCTTACAAGTAGATATTTACTACATTTATTACACACTAGCTTCCGCCCGCGGCTTCGCCCGCGTTTGTCGAGATAAAAGGTAGCCTATGTGTTATTCCAGACTATAGTCTATCTGTGTGCCAAATTTCATCCAAATCCGTCCAGCCGTTTTAGCGTGAACAAGTAACAAATATACACACACACACACACGCACAAACTTTCGCATTTATAATATTAGTAGGATAATAAATAAACCTACTCCATTTGTTTTGACAGACAAACATACGATAGTGTAGTGTATACCTATGTATAAGGATTTGGTTGGTATTCGGTGAAGCGGGTTCAAATTCATATACCTACTTATGCAATTTTAAAGAAGTGAGGATATTAAAAAAAACGTTTATAATAAGAAAAAATATATTTACAATGCACAAACAGATTTTGAAATTAGTTTTGCGTACAAAATGTTATTTTCAGTTTTTGTGTGTGATATTCTGCTCGCAGCTTTATAGTAGGTACTTACTGCAAAAAGATTTGGAAATTAGTTCAGGCAACGAACTTTGAAATTCATTTCTACCTAAACGGTCAGTTCTAAATTATTGCGAATACCTAGAACCATTTGTATTCGTAAGTCAATGCATAATTGTTAAGACAGTATTAAATTGTCAATCGGGCCACCATATTGAGATTTACAGACGTACAGTCAACGACATAAGTCCATAAAAATTAGTCTAAAGTTTGAGAAAGTTTTATAAATGAAAATTGCCAATTATTACTTGCTTGTAACAAACTTTTGAAGAACAGTCATTTCTATGAAAAGTAGTATTATGATAAACATATTTCACAATTAGGTTCTACGATATTGAATTATTAAAATTCCAAAATGTTCAACAACTTCTGACGGTGACCGTACATAACCCTACAGTTAGAGGTAGGTACTTAGATTGGCCCTTACTGGCCCCAAGTACCAAATAAAAAAACCGGCCAAGTGCGAGTCGTACTCGCGCACCGAGGGTTCCGTATCATTTTTGGACGTATAAAGTGAAAAAATCCGGACCGCATAACTAAGTTTGTTTGTGAAGGAATTTTGATGATTTTGAAAAAACTGTACTAGTTAGGAACATCGTTTTATTTTTGGTGCCATATTTGGGTGAATTCCTATCAACTCTAATTATTTCAGGTTTTTCGCCCCGCAAACTTCGGAGATAAGGGGGGGGGAATGGTATTTTTTTGAACATTTTTCATCATATGTCGAAAACTGTGAGACATAAAATAAAATAAAAATATATTTTGAAATGTGCAGATCAAGCCCTTTCATATGATATGTCACTTGACCTAGTAACCCCACTTTGAAATTTCGGACCCCCACTCCGGCCCCTTTTACAATAAAAATAAAAATATTTATGGACTTTTTTCATTTGCGATAAAGTTGAACAAGCATTCTTTATAACTGTTCCAAATTTCAAATCGATAGCATAAGTAGTTACTGAAATAAGCAGGTGTGACAGACAGACAGACAGACAGACAGACGAAGTCGCACCATAAGGGTTCCTTTTTTACCATTTTGGTACGGAACCCTAAAAACCCCACATGGTGGTCCTTTGATGGTGTTTGGTTTTTAATTTTTTAATTAGACACTAAAAACGTAATGCTGAAACGTTTTCACGCGAACAGTTTTAAAGTTGGCCGGAGTAATGTTAGGAGTGAAGGCAGGTTTCTTGTTCACCTGCATCGATCAACGTCGGCGGCCGCGGGACCCCGGCGGGATTATGGGGAAAAACTGGACTGGGATTTTTCTTGGCGCTGTATGCCATGTAATACTTGAATTAACGATCTTTTTCCTTCTGGATCATCTTATGACGAGATCTCAGAAAGTTTTGAGGGTATCTGTAAGTATATTGTAGGTAGTTTAATTTCTCCAAGAGTTAGAGATCGTTTAATCTAAAACTCGACGGCCCTCCAATGTGTTTACGCTCAAATGCAAAGTAGTGTGTATAGACGTAATATACACAAATTGATCTTCGTCATTGGAGAGTCCAAGTTCACAGTAATATCGCTGCACGGTTGCAATTACTATTTCCTCTCAAACATTAAAACAATCATGATCCGTGAAGGGGCGTTCAGTTTTAGATTAGATGATCTCCACCAGCCTGTTTTCGTTCTAATGTGGAGCAATGGTTCTCAATGTTCTCATTCTGAAAGAACGAGTGTGGCAAATAAATTCAAAGGCAAAAGTCAGTACATCATACATACGGACGTTTTAAGTGATGAAGTCACAAATTAGGCAGCATAAAAAATATAGTAGCTCCTTGAAAGAGCTTGTCCAGAGAAGAACTACCATCATGAGACATTTCTACTTTATCTCTAGGGTGGACAAGGCACCTGCGATGCCTGCAGTTATCCATGTGCGGCGGTGACCACGTACCATCAGCCCCCTTAGCCAAGTAGCTTTTCTGTTAGGACCCACATTACACATACAATTCACTCATAATTTTGTAAGAGTTAGATTAATACAGTAATTACAAAAAGAAACTCACGTTTATTTCGTCATTTTTGCTTGAGTAAACCAAAACGCGGCGCACGCGTTCGTTTGTGGAGTAAAACGGCCAGCGACTGGATCAAACTTCACGACATGGCAAGTGTGTCTTGACACCTTTTATGCACGAGCTAACAACCTCGCTTATTGACGGTAGGACCTATGGTTCATACGGTACACGCGGTTCATTGGCTACCACTCCCCCAGGTATGTCTTTTTCTTCCATTCATCTTTATCAGACATCATTTCCGGATTCACGTTTTTCACATTCATGTAATGTTTCACACAGTCCATCCATCTTTTCTTTGGTTTGGCTCTTCTCTTTTAGCCATCAACATATAAATTGATATGATAAATATAAATTGAGCGATATCTGATATACACACATCAAAAGTGTCTAGGGATCAAGCATTTTTATACGGATTTCTTGAGATTGAGATGTGGCTTTGTAATAAATTTATGATTTTATAAATTTATATGGATCCTTTTTGGTGCATTTCATAATTTGAATCAGGAACTCTCAATCAAATTCGAGTAAAAGATGAAAATAAGCTGTCAATATTTTCCCTATAAAAACATACAACGCATTGAAGACATTATTAGTGCTACTGTTTCCCTACTACTGATTAAAACCAACGTTATTATGGAGCGGCGACGTCATTTAAGCAGGGAAGAAATGCTCAGAGCCGTGGGAATGATAGAAGCTGGTTCCCGGCAACGTACTGTAGCTTTAGCTCTGAATACAAGTCAGAGTGTTATCAGTCGACTTTGGACACGTTACCGAAGCACTGGTACCGTGGCTGAGCGCCATGGAGGACGGTATCGCTGCACCACACGGAGACAAGACCGATACATTCAAATCTTAACTCGAAGAGCTCCAACAATAACCGCCATGATGTTAGCCGTGAGGCTTCATCACTCTTCAGGGAACTTAATTAGCGACCAAACAGTCAGAAACCGCTTGCATGAAGTGAACCTTCATTCCCGAAGACCGCTACGGGTACCACCTATAGCAATGCACAATCGTAGGATTCGATATCAATGGGCTCTTGAACACAGAAATTGGGCAGAAGAACAATGGCGTTTCGTGTGCTTTTCTGATGAGTCTCGTTTTGGTATGAGACCGGATACAAGACGTATACGACACTGGAGAACCCCTGGACGCCAACAGCGATTAAAATCCTGCCAGGAAGTCCATCCTTATAGTGGTGGAACCATCATGGTATAGGCGGGTATTTGGATCGGCGGAAGAACTGAGTTGATTTGGATCAGAGGCAACCTCAACGCTCAAATTTATGCTGAGACGATTGTATCAGACGTCATCGTTCCTCTACAAGTGCAAATCGGTCCCTTATTTCAGTTAATGCATGATAATGCACGACCGCACACCGCAAGAGTTGTAAGACAGACTCTCGCCGCAGCTAACATCAATGTCCTGCCCTGGCCTGCTCAGTCGCCAGACTTGAACCCGATTGAGCATGCATGGGATATGCTACAGAGAAGAGCTCTGCCGAATATGGAGGGTATCCAGTCGCAAGAAGACCTTTTTTTGTTGTTGCAACGACCATTCCACAGCGTGATTTGGATGAACTCATTTTGAGTATGCCAAACCGATGTTCTTGTGTTGTTAGTGTTCGCGGTAGAAACACGGATTATTAATTGTTTAAGTTACCCAATAAAATTTTAAAGAAAACTGTTATTTCAGTCTTTTTTTCGAACTTTAATGTTAGTGGTTCAAATGTCAAAAATCCCTTTATTAGGAAAATGGCAAATTTCTTTATTAATGCAAAGGTGACTTGGTTTATCGTTACTGTGACAAACGAAAACACTTTATTTGATGAATCCTTAAAGAAAATTTTAATTAATATCAATCAGGAGAAAAGTTATTGCAAAAATATATGTTGATCCCTAGATACTTTTGATGTGTGTATATCAGATATTACTATAAAAATCAATTGATATATATCATGATATATATCAGCGAGCCCTGATTCTAAATGAGGGGAAGCAGTAACAAATGTGTCTTCTACAAACAGCATTAGTCTAGCCGCGGCGGGCGCAGTTCGGAAGCCTCGGAACAGATGCTGCGCGAAACTGACCATGTTTCATGGAAGGAAATCTTCATAAATGAGTATTTCACTAAATACTTAGGTAGGTACTGTAGAGTTTGTGTCGCTGTCAGGGTTCATGGAGATATGCCATTGGCCGTCTTGAATTAATAATTTAAAAACAAGCAATCGATTTTTGGATTTATAAATTGGAATGTGGTTGACAGGGGTTAACGCCCAATTGTTTCAAATTGTATGATACCGTTATAGTATTTTGAGCCGATATACCTACCTTCAGAACAGAGCAGTCGTTCATATTGATTTATAGAATTAAAATAATTAAAATAGCTTGCGCGGGTTTTTCTGAAGTGCCTCCTACGACTGCGCGTCCGCAGTATATCAATAAATGTGATAATAAAATTAAGATTGTTTATGATAGGTACCTAGTTATTTCTAGTAGGTAGTACATTAGTCTTAAGGTTTTTATTAGGATCATTGCAATATTACTTTGTATCTATTCAATTATTGCCTTGTATCTGTTCACTATCGGCAATCCAGAGGCTCATGTTTAACAGTGACGTGATGATGACGATGACTGTAAATGTCCTAACAGATTTAAATGTTGCTACCTACGCTATCTGACAGTTTCTATCGTTCTGTCACTTTCAATGGTCGGCTGTATATGGTCATCATCCGACTTAAGGTGGCTTCCCACGGTCAGTGATCGTACGGATTATACCAAGCACAGCTGACGATCACAGACAGCCACGGATCGCACCGACGCTCTTTCTACGGTCAGTGATTTTACAGATTTGCACAGACGAGCTCTGACTCCAGATTATGAGAAATAGACACGCCTGTGACAACGGAGACAGATGCGTCCGTAGTGGACGACGCATCGCACCTTGGAAGTTACTGACTCGCGGCGGATATCGACGCACCGTAAAATCACTGACCGCGCGTTGGAAGCCGAATTTACGAAAGATAGAAGTAGGTACGGTCACGGTCAGTCTCAAAAAGATGTAGTACCTACTCTTAACATTCAAGCGTGATTCTCGTTTAGAGTACCTACCGTCGAATAAATCGTTGAAAGATATATATTTTTTTTCATAATACTATGTGTTTGAACTAGTTTGAAGATGCATGCACAGCACCTAATAATTAATTTTAATAATACTTTCGGAGAAAATCGCTTCTAGGTTTGTGCAAGTACCTACATCTACCTATTCGAGGCTGACTGCGCGGACTTGACATCTATTGGATAAACATTATAGTTTTATAGGTAACTTGTCCATGGCTCTGTGAACATCCTGCATGACAGAATACGTTACATAAGGTGCATAGGTGCATTGTGATGTCAACGAACGAGTACCTACGCATACAAGAATCGCCTATATATTTTTAGAGTTATAGTCTTATAGAATACAGGCGTGGATATAAAATTTTATTTGAAACACGTGTAACGTTATAGTTATTTGACGTAGAGTTGCAAATACGAGAATAATAATATGTTTTGTTAATAACTGCAAGCGTCGAATGTGCGAGGTGTGTTATTCAGACTTTGTTTTTACACGTAAGTATCAACGTAGGATGCTTTCCTGTTTTGGTTGTTAAAAGTTAGCCAATCGTAACCTGAAATACAACCAAATTCATTTAAGTGTGCTAGACTTGTATAGGTACAACATATTTTTTTAATGCAAAGGCCGAAACACCCTAACAAGATTTTAATTAAAAGAGTTTATATGTAAAATATTTGATAAAATTAACAATGAAAACTGACAAAGTTATACGCTAGTCGCTAGTAGGTAGTTCTGTCCCCGCGCTGCGAACTGAGCTGAGAACATTAATTGCTTACTTTATTATATTTTGACAAAATATAACATGATTTAAAAATAACAAATTATTCAACTGATTCTGAACAAACTGTTAAAGTTTTTTATATATCTACTAAAAATAATGTTGTATAGAGAGCCTCTGTACCTGTGGTCTTAGGCATATCGTATGAGCCTGTAAATGTCAAATGCTAGACATAAACTGCCTGTGATGGCTACCAACGGTCGTAAATATTGCTATAATAAAATAGGACAAATATACCTGTACGTGGATGTTCACTCTTAGATAAGGCAGGAATAGAAAGCTAATGACACATTTATAGCCTGAAGGTGATTGCACTGCTGAATAAAAAACCAATTAACGATTCAATACCAAAATCGAAAAAAAGAAACATTTAGCAATTGCTTTTCTGTAAAATTCAAATTCTGGGACTATAGGTAGGTAGGTAGGTACCTACTGTTGAGGTTTTTTACTATTTAAGTTTTATAGTTGACTGGTCACAATGATCACTTGACAATTAGTAGCCGGTTTACATTGACTTAAATATTTTATATAGAAGAGACAGGTGGGACGGAGATACACAGTGAGGCGTCACGTAGGCCTCTTCATATTAATTAAATATTTCGCGTAAATAATGCCTAGCTTTTGCTTTTATCATTTCTAGTAACACTGAATCTCACGCATCTCACTGAATCTCACAGTACCTACTTACATTGTGATATTTCTTATTAGGTTGTAATACTTGTAACCTAGGTACTTTATAGGTTTTTGAAATCTGTCTGAATTATCTCTCAAGACAGACAGGTTTAATTAGAGTAACACTTAAAGCTCGCTTTATTAAATAAATTGACGACTTTAAATCCACACTGATAAAAATTTTTCCTGTGTAATGCGAAACTATTGCCGTAAAAAAAGTTTATCAGTCCCCAACTTCCCACCTTGGGTTTCCCGAGATTAATTTAGCGGGTGTCGAGCGGGGCGCCAATGTAGACGTCTAGATGGCGCTCTGAGCACCTTTACGCGCGGCGCTCACACCGCCTGTCTGACTTCCTACGATAAAATGCCCCAAAGTGAACAGCGGCATAACTAACATGAAAATATTGGGAGTGACAGTGTAGTAATAGATTTCTATTACTACACCCTAAGTTTACATGTGTAAAGGATTCATAATTTTATTAATGGATCAAGAATAAAAAAATATTTTTTTCGAGTCATCTCATATGAAAAGGCTTGATCTGCACATTTCAAAATATATTTTCATTTTATTTTATGGCTCACAGTTTTCGACATAATGATGAAAAATGTCTGAAAAAAACCATTCCCCCCCCTTATCTCCGAAGTTTGCGGAGCGAAAAATCTGAAATAATTAGAGCTGATAGAAATTGACCCAAATATTGCACCAAAAATAAAACGATGTTCCTAACTAGAACAGTTTTTTTCAAAATCATCATAATTCCTTCACAAACAAACTTAGTTTTGCGGTCCGGTTTTTTTCACTTTATACGTCCAAAAATGATACGGAACCCTCGGTGCGCGAGTACGACTCGCACTTGGCCGGTTTTTTTTCTATTAGTAACGGCTGGAAATTCACATATTTATGTGTATTGTACCTAATAGCATGAAGGCCGTGGCTGTTTAAATCGTGTCGCATTCGCAATTCTAGTATTTTATTTATGCACATAATTAGGTACCACACACTTTTAAATAGTATAATAGAATTTAGTTTTTTTTTTGTATATATTAGTTAGACCAAGGCTTAGGTGCTTCTTCTTGGATACCTTACGCTTATTTTTTTACTATTTGAGAGTAAAACTATTTGAGGATGAACTCGTCTGGGTACCACCCCCATACCTTTTACTGCCGCGAAACAGTATTGCTGTGTGTTATCTATACTCTATACTAATATACTAATTACTAATAATATTATAAAGAGGAAAGATTTTTTTGTTTGTTTGTACCGAATAGGCTCCGAAACTACTGGACCGATTTTAAAAATTCTTTCACTAATAGAAAGCTACATTATACTATTTATTACTATTTATCCCGAAAAAATGCACAGTTCCTGTGGGACACGCGGACGAAGTCGCGGGCGAAGTGCTAGTTAAATATATAAAGATTCCCAAAAACAACTGACACAGGCAGGAGAATTGCTGTGTATTGGTTAGAAGGCTTCCTGTGCAAATATAGGCACACATGATACTTTTTAACTTATTGTGTGGATAACGCACCTGCGATGCCTTTGATATTGCAGATACCCATAGGCGACGGTGATCGTTTATTATTAGGTGATTCGCCTGATCTGTCGTTTGGACAGGAGTCCCACATACCCCGTGTCTCGTCCCCCACGAGCGGGGATGCGTAAGTAGCATTTCTCAGCGAAAAAAAAAAAAAAAAAAGGTGTAGGGTAGGTGTAGGGTAGGTGTAGGGTAGGTGTGGGGTACGTATAGGGTAGGTATAGGGTAGGTGTAGGGTCGGGCACGCCGCAATAGCGGCGGTAAGGCCCGTGATGAGGGAGTGGCTCGGGAGACGGCATGGCACCCTAAGCTTCCGGCTTACACAGGTGCTTTCTGGACACGGGTGCTTCGGAAAGTACCTGTGCCGTATAGGCCGGGAGCCGACGCCCGGTTGCCACCATTGCGGTGACTGCCCCGACGACACGGCGCAGCACACACTGGAGGAGTGCCCAGCTTGGGCAGTGTAGCGCCGTGACCTCGTCGCGGCGGTCGGTGCTGCGGGTGGCCTCTCGCTCCCGGCCGTGGTTGAGGCCATGGTCGGCAGCGATAGCGCTTGGAACGCCGTCGCCTCCTTCTTCGAGGAGGTGATGGACGCCAAGGAGGCGGCGGAAAGGGAGAGGGAGGCGGTGTTCTTTCTCCCCATCCGCAGCAGACGCACCGGGCGCCGTAGGGCGGCCAACGATCTCCGGCCACCATAGGGTGCGGCCTGCGGGTGGCGGACTTGGGGCGTCCGTCGCCCGAACGGAAACAGGCCCGAGACGGTGGCGCGACGTGTTCCGCGCGCGCCTCTCCAGAGGAATTGCGGCCGTACATGACGGCCGCATAGGGTGACGGGGCCCGCCTTTTTCATCTGGCGGGCCAATACCTGCCGGGGGTGCGGACGAAGCGTGAGTGACTCCCGTGCCCCCGGCGTAAGGTAGTTGGAGGAGCACTGGGATGGTTTTAGTCAGTAAGAGTCTGACAGACCCGCCCTCCTCAGGGCGGGGGACATCCATGAGGATTTCCACTCGAAAAAAAAATAAAAAAAAAATAAAGTACTTACAGAGTTGTGTTGATGATTTTTATGATTATTATTCTATATCGTTAGGTAATGTCGCAAATCATATTTTGATCAACATGCAACCTAATGTTGAGCTGTTAGTGGGCATTACCGATAGCCTAAGGTTATTCTTTACATATTTATTAGGCTTCCAACTACCCGTAAAGCCTGCAATACACGTTGGCCGAGCGTTGTCGAGTGAAGGCCAATACCAACATTTTTTTTTTTTTTTTTTTTTTTTAATTAATATCTGCAATCGGCTGTCTTAGCCATAATCAGATTATATAGTGAAATAAAGTAATTTTATGAGAGGTACTCCATTGAATACACTCTCTCTTCAAAAGAGTAGTTTTTAATCCCTCTGATCTAATTTTAATATTTGCCAGCGTTTCAGCCTTATGATGTCATCTTTGTTGTTTAACAAATTTCTGGCTAGTTCGTTGGTGTGGCTTAGAAGCCTGTCTTTATATTTTTTTACAGTAATTTTTAACTTCTTCTTTGATAGTTGGCATATTTAAATATTCATGTATTTCATTGTTTCTGGAAAACCATGGTGCATTACATATTGTTCTTAGGACATTATTCTGGAACCTTTGAAGTATTTCTAGGTTGGAGTTACTGGCAGATCCCCAAAGTTGTATCCCATATGTCCATATAGGTTTTATTATTGCTTTATAAACCAACATTTTATTATCCAGTGTTAGAGGTGATTGTCTCCCTATAAGCCAATATAAACTCTTAAACTTCAAGTCTGCTTCTTTTCTTTTTGTTTTAATGTGGTTAGCCCAAGTTAGCCTTCGATCTAGGTGAAGACCGAGTGGCGCGACGTGTTCCGCGCGCGCCTCTCTAGAGGAATTGCGGCCGTGCATGACGGCCGCATAGGGTGACGGGGCCCGCCTTTCATTTGGCGGGCCAATACCTGCCGGGGGTGCGGACGAATGCGCAAGCGACTCCCGCGCCCCCGGCGTAAGGTAATTGGAGGAACACCGGGGTGGTTTTAGTCAGTAAGAGTCTGACAGACCCCTCCGCCCTCCCCAGGGCGGGGGACATCCATGAGGATTTCCACCTCGAAAAAAAAAAAAAAAAAAAAAAAAAAGGTATCTTACGCAAGTTTCTGTAGGCAGCTGTTCTCCTCTCAGGGTTACAGGCGGACAATTGTCTCTCCGTAGAGTGAAAGTGATCTGTAAGGATTTTGTAATACTCGGCTTTATCCTCCACTTTTCGAGCCACTGATCTATCTTAGACAATTGGTTTTGCAATTTTTGTACAGCTATAGATGGGTTTTTGTCACTTGCAAGACAGGCAGTGTCATCAGCGTATGTTGCTGTTACAACGCCTTCACTATTGGGGAGGTCTGCTGTGTATATAGAATATAGTATTGGGCCAAGAACTGAGCCTTGGGGTACTGAAGCTTTGACATCATACAGTTTAGATATTTCTTCACCAAATTTGACCTGGAACTTTCTATCCAAAAGGTAGGATCTTAATAGCATATAATATGAATTCGGTAGTTTCGTCTTCAGCTTGTACAGCAACCCTTCGTGCCACACCCTGTCAAAGGCCTGCTGCACATCCAGGAAGACAGCAGCACAGTATTCCTTTCTTTCAAGAGACTGTCTTATTTTGTCAACCACACGATGCACCTGCTCAACAGTAGAATGGTCTTGTCGAAAGCCAAATTGATGGTGTGGTATTATGTTTTCTTTGTCTAATATTGGCTTGAGCCTTCTCAAGAATATCTTCTCAAATAGCTTTGACATTGTTGGAAGGAGACTTATTGGCCTGTAGGAGCCGGGTTCTGTAGGGGGTTTTCCAGGTTTGGTCCAATACCAACATGTAGACGGTATATTTGCCTTGTTTTGCTATCGCTCGGTGTCACTTGCCTAGTTGGTCGAGTATAGACAAGCGCCAACGTGTATAGACCTCATTTGACGTAGCTTGCCACAATTGGCAGTCGCTCGCGATCACTTGCCTCACTTCGGAGCGGTGTCGGTTTTTCTGCACAAATCAAACCTGCAATACATGTTGGCCGAGCGTTGCCGAGTGAAGGCCAATACCAACATGTAGACGGTATATTTGCTGATTTGCATTGTCTTGCTATCGCTCGGTGTCACTTGCCTAGTTGGTTGAGTATAGACAAGCGCCAACGTGTATAGACCTCATTTGACGTAGCTTGCCACAATTGGCAGTCGCTCGCGATCACTTGCCTCACTTCGGAGCGGTGTCGGTTTTTCTGCACAAATCAAAGGCGCTCGCGCGCGCTCAGCCAATAGTGTCAGGGCTACCAGATGTACGATTTTAATCGTACTCGTTTTAATCGTACGATTTTTTGTCATTTTTACTCATGTAGGATCGCTAGACCAAGATTGTACGGAAAGTGTACGATTTTTATATACATAGCAAATCTGGCAACATTTCATAATGAAACGAACGTGCTCAACTGGCAAGTATGAGTTTCCGGGAATTCCCCAACAACCTAACGCGTACGCAGATCTTTTACTTGAATGAAGACTTTTTGTAGTCATTTAAAGGCTGTATTTGTTTGCATTTTTGCGAAATTTATTATTTTTTTCTTTCGGTAATAATTGCGACTTGTTAAAAACCCTTTTTTCTTGTCAGTCTCGAGCGAGACTTGCTCGATCTGTACATAGTTTATATTAAATCGAATAGTTTTTTTAATTGCGTAGTTTTGTGTTTTTATTTATTTATTTTTTTGTTTTGTTGTGTAGGTATACATAAGGCATGTGCCAAATAAATATGTTTTCTTTCTTTGTTTCTTCTATTGCATTTCCTTTCTAAAACTAAACGATTTTTTGTTATTTTTAATAAAACTTTGTACTTTTAGGTTGTAGGTACGATCTTTTATTTCAAAATATCCTTGGCATACGATTTTTTTGTAGTTGTCGTACGATCACACCATTTTTGCACCTGGCAGCCCTGCCCTGAATAGTGTTCACATGTTTGTCCGCGCCAGTGCTGCCATTTTAGCGCTTTCGGCGCTAGATCTAGCGGTTTTTTGACATGTTTAGCGCCGAATCTGAGAATTTAGCGCAATCTAGCGCTTTTTTGGATCCGGCCCAAGGGGCAAGGAATATACTATAGGTACTCTACTAACTCTACCGAGAAACGTGAACTAAGCTAATAATCATTCCTATGTACAAAGTTACAGTGTAGTCCGTTTAGTACGACTCCGCATTTAACGACCAACCGTTTTGAGCGACGTAAGTATAGGCATATGTTTGGTTTTAATATGAGCCACCATGAAAGTACATCCGTTTATTACGACTCCGCTTACAACGACCGACCGCTTTTTACGACGGAATTTTAAACAAAATTGTCCGGTTACAACGACGACCGTTGACGTGTTTACAAATAAATCGTAGTTCAGAAGCTATCACCGCCCCGCGCACCCCCCTTGCCTGCACATCGCTGATTGGAATGCGACTGTTTTTAAAACGTTGCCCCACATTAGGATTTCTCCTGTGTCGTGGGTGCGTTTACAAACACAAATTTCACATATACAAACAGCCAGAATAGTGTGCAGTGCGGGAATCGAACCCGCGACACGTCGCGCAGCAGCCAATCTCTCAGCCACTGCGACAACCGTGCGGTCAAATTGTACAGCAGTGCATGCATACTTAATTTGCGGGTAACGAGTGAGTACTCGCACAAAAATGGCTTCTACAAAACTGATTATTGAAATTACATATTTTTTTTTTTTCTCATTCTTAGATATTCGTACATATACATAAAATATGTAAAATAAATAAATATTTTATTTTTTATTTGCTGGTCACCTACATATTAATAAATACATTAATATGGGATTAATAAAAAACAAAATTGTCTGTTCGTTTAGTAGGTACGGCGTCCGGTTAGTACGACGTAATATCACCGGTCCCTTGGCCGTCGCTATAACCGGATTCTACTGTATATGCATAAATGTACACACTCCGTAGAAGATTTACTGTTGACCGAATTCGTGAAAGTATTCTAACACGAGATAAAGAACTAAAAAGGGAAAAATAAAAAACTTTTTTAACAAAAAATAACCGACTTCAAAAATCCACTACAAAGAAAATAATAATTTTGGTTTCGGAAGTCGGTGGCTTTGGTGTTTGTTTGCTTTTTTTTGCCACCGACTTCCGAAACCAAAATTATTATTTTCTTTGTAGTGGATTTTTGAAGTCGGTTATTTTTTGTATTATACATATATTGTTTTATACATACATACTTACATACATACATACATACATACATACATACATACATACATACGGAACGAATACAGAACCTCCTTTTTTGAAGTCGGTTAAAAAGACAAGTTTTCAAACAACAGTCTTCTTTTTTAAATCCGACGACAAAATTTATCTTCAGTTGTCGCACATACTTGTCACGCGTACCGACTGTCTTTTTATTAACCGACTTCAAAAAAGGAGGTTCTGTATTCGTCCCGTATGTATGTATGTATGTATGTATGTATGTATGTATGTATGTATGTATGCATGTTTGTAAGTGCGTGATTTTCTCAAAAACTACTGATTCGATTTGGATGGGGTTTTCACTAACATAATCTACATACTTTGAGAAAGGTTTTAGTATATAATACATTAGGTAATCATTCCTATGTACAAAGTTATATGCATAAATGTACACACTTCGTAGAAGATTCACTGTTGAACGAAGTCGTCAAAGTAATCAAACGCGAGATAAAGAACTAAAAAGGTAAAAATAAAAAAGTTTTTTAACAAAAAATAACCGACTTCAAAAAGCCACTACAAAGAAAATAATAATTTTGGTTTCGGAAGTCGGTGGCAAAAAAAGCAAACAGAAACCAAAGCCACCGACTTCCGAAACCAAAATTATTATTTTCTTTGTAGTGGCTTTTTGAAGTCGGTTATTTTTTGTTAAAAAAGATTTTTATTTGTCGTTTCTTTTTCACAACTTTAGTGCGGTATACACTGACATAATAATTGTAAGCGCTCATTAAATAAATAGCAGCGGCTGAGATAATTTCGACGTCGTCGTCCATATTGTTTCGATGCACAATAAAAACTGACAGTGCCCATCATGTGGGCGTCTCCTCAAAACTCGCCTATATTGGCCATTTGCATTGGCTTCCTTCAAACTTGCCGAACGTCTAGGCGCTTGCCTTGTGTCAATTTGTCTAGGCTCGCGTTGGTCTAAACTCGGCAACATGTATGCAACGTGTAGACAGTAGCGCTTGCCTTGTGTCAATTTGTCTAGGCTCGCGTTGGTCTAAGCTCGGCCAACGTGTATTGCAGGCTTCGGTTGTCAAACGCGTGGGTATTTATACGATAACCGAGGCTTCAGCTGCAGATAAAAACGCCGTAGAAAAACGCCGCCATTTATGGTCTTACCACAAAAAATATAGACACGCGTTAAACGCGAATGCTACCAAAAATAATACACACTTGTTTTAAACAAGTGCGTATTATTTTTGGTAGCATTCGTGTTCAACACGTGTTTATCTTTTTTGTGGTACGGGCGTTAATGTTTAGCATATTTTCTTACAATTTCTTGGAAATTCTGAGACGATTAGTAACGCATCAGGAATCCACGAGTATTGTTTGACGGTTGAAGCCACATGAACTTACAAAACGTAGGTAATTATGTAATTGGGTTCGGGTAAATATAGGTTACAAACGCATTTTCTTCAGACATTGGATATCCCAATGCTGGAAAGGAAAAGTAGGTACCTAAGAGAACATTCATTTGCATACTTTTAATACGAATCGAAAACTAAGTATTGAATTTTCAAAAATTTCCAAAAGCTGCAGATAAAAACGCCATACAATGTTTAGCATTTTTTTTTTACAATTTCTTGGAGATCAACTTGTATTAAAAATCCTGAGACGATTAGTAACGCATCAGAAATCCACGAGTATTGCTTGACGGTTGAAGCCACATGACCTTACAAAACGTAGGTAATTATGTAATTAGGTTCGGCTAAATATAGGTTACAAACGCATTTCCTTCAGACATTGGATATTCCAATGCTGGAAAGGAAGAGAAAGAGAACATTCATTCGCATACTTTTAATACGAATCGAAAACTAAGGATTGAATTTTCAAAAATTTCCAAAAATAATAATAATTAAAAAGCCGTGATAGCTTATATAGTGGTTAAACCATGCGCCTGCCACGGCGAATGTTCGAGTTCGATCCCGAGGCACGCACCGATGACGTTTCGAAGACATACCTACAAAGCCTATTAGAAATTAATTATTATTTGCTTACGGTGAAGGAAAACATCGTGAGGAAACCTACATACTTACCTGAAAGTTTCTCCATAAAGTTCTTGAAGGTGTGTGAAGTCTGCCAACCCGCACTTGGCTAGCGTGGTGGACTATGGCCTACTCCCTCTCATTATGAAAGGAGACCCGTGCCTGGCAGTGGGACAGTTTATAAATAGGGCTGATATTATTATTATTATACTTTTCCCGTAATGACTAGCGGTTTCATTAAAGATTAAATGCTGTCGGTCACTTTTCACCGTAATTTATCAATTGCAGTTGTCGTTGGTTAAACTACATTCTTACTGTTTGCACTCCATGAACAGTAACATTATACTGACGGCATTCGTGTCCTTAAGTCATTGTCTAAACCTACCATCAATTACGTAGGTACCACCTAAACTTAAATCCACAAACTGCAGCGCATTCGGGAATTATCCTTCCTATTTCCCTACTTAATGGGAGACGAATGTCGTTAGAAGTCGCAAGTGCTCGTAAAATCCGGCAGTTTTCATACTGTCCACAATAGTAGACAAGAAAATCTGCAAGACCGTAGAAGAAGAAAATGTATACGGTATTAAAGTAACGTCGTTGTTGGTCGTTGTCGCACTGCTAATAAGTCTTCTGTGTTAGTACAAGTTATTTTACTCTGTGGCGGTTGCTAAGCGTTTAGCAGCGCAATCTGAACGTTAAGCCAAGTAGGAATGGGGGTGGAGGCAAGTGGAGCGGAGACGACTAATTGACCATCGACTACATGCAAATCGCTAATTACCGTCGTCGGTAGCCGAGCTTCGTATATAAATAATGGTCGATACAATTATTTTCTATTGCCCGACCCGCGAATATCAGATAGTTATGCTAATAATAAAACTATGTACGGACTCGTAACACCGGCATCGTTAAACTTAATTTTTTTTTGCGTGACTTCGTACATGAATGTTGCAAACTATTGTTTATTTATTACTGTGACTTCGCCTTGAGAGCGTTGAAGTGTTATCTGTAAAGGTTACTACGTGTAGTTCGTTAGTCGTTTCAGTACTTAAGGCTTAAGGTGCGATTTTCAATACATTGTTATAAAAAAATACGTGTGTAACGTCCGTGAGTCGTGATTAGTTGATTACACATTTATTGTTTATTTTACTTTGTTGAACTTCACACGTGTCAAATTGCTTGGAAACAATGCCTAATGCTCTTGCGCACCTGCTAACGTTTTTTGTTACATAACAATTAAAATGTAGCTTCTTCATTTAATAAAAAAATTACAGCTAATGTTACGGACTGGTAAAAATGCATTTAATATTATGTACTGTATTCATTCCTGGTCATCTTTCATCATTCAGATGGACAAAGATTTATCGCTCCTGCCGAAACTCTGATACCAAAGATGGCCATTACTTCTGGATTTATTCCAAAAAAAACACCGGCCAAGTGCGAGTCGTACTCGCGCACCGAGGGTTCCGCACCATCCTTGGACATTTAGAAGTTGTGCAAATCAAGCCTTTTCATATGATATGCCCCTTAACCTAATGACCCCACTTTTAAATTTCAAACCCCCACTTCTGCCCCCTTTTTCAATGAAACTATATATTTTTTTTAACTTTATTATTAAACAAAGCTCTTTGTGAAACAGCTCGTCCTCCGGGACGCTCTACCACATACCTACTTATTTCTGCCGTAGGTAATCTCCAAATTCGATCAGTTGCGAATGCCATTTGTTTGGAGAGCCGAAAAAAAATATACCTACTTATTAGTTTTTTTTTGCTTCACCTATTAAATGTTGTTCTGAAAGGAGTTCAAACAACCCCCTTATCTAAATATGACCACAAATTTTTGATACCCGTTATATAAATACAGTTATATACCCATAGGCGGAGGCTAACTGTAAGTACCTACATCCCTTCATATACCTATTAATATTTTAAGTTTTTTTTATCCGGTGCAGGAGCACGGAAACCGAAAACTTCAATAACACCTCCAAACAATAAAACAAAAATAAACAAAGGCGCGGACTCATAGGTCTGCGATTATTGTATCTTTATGAAAAAAAAAATAGCTTATGTTTAGTATTCGGCCATGTAGTACCAAAACAATGCTGTGTATGACCAATTTTCATAATTGCAGGTGTACTTAGATTTACCTGTAAATTGAACGTAAGTCCTTGACATTTGCAGCTCACCTGCATAAATTACGTGACTGCCTTCTGCTAAACTAAATAAACATCAAGAATAAGTAAGTAATATAGGTTAGTGACTTATTAGTCAAATGGTTGTAAGGGCAACTGCCGAGACAGGTCTTCGATTCGATTTCCACGTCAGGCAAATACTTTTCCTCTTACACGACTTCCGACAATTTTATACATATTTTATTGAAGTTTGAAATAATAAGAGCAGTGATAAATAATAAGTAGTTTAACCATGTGCCTCCCACGGCGAATGGTTCGAGGTCGATCCCGAGGCACGCACCGCTGACTTTTCGAAGTCATGTGCGTATTAGAAATTAATTATCACTTGCTTTAACGGTGAAGGGAAACATCGTGAGGAAACCGGCATGTCCTAGAACCAAAAATTCGAAGACATGTGACGTCCAGCAACCCGCAGTGGGCCCGCGTGGTGGACTACGGCCCACTCCCTCTCACAGAGGAGGCCTGTGTCCCAGCAGTGGGAACATTATAGGCCGATTATGCTTATGCTTGAGATAATACTCAAAAACTTGCAATGGCTTTATCAGATATCCATTATTGGATGGGAATGAAATTGAAGCACATCACAGGTACGGTGGCTTAACATTTCAAGTTAAAAAAAAATGCCATCCCCTTCGGGGAATACAGGGTTATCTAATGATATAGGAACAAAAGGCTACAAGATTATCTACAGTAAAAACAACACCCAATACCTATACAAAGAGTGTACAAAACAATGTTGAAATATGCAATGAATAGTGTAAGTAAAGAAGCTCAGAAACTGGGGATAACTTGTGCGCAGTGGCGCCATCTAGACGTCTACATGGATGCTTAGCTAAATTAATTCGCGCCCCAACAAAATGCATCACGCTATGTATGTATGTAGGTACCTATATTATGTTCGGTATGTCCAGAGGCAAATATTGGATAAAAGCTATGTTTTTATGGGAAACCGGGTAAATAGAGGACAAAAATTTGTAGAGCTATATAAATGTCTGGACGGTGGACAGATTTTAGGACCTAGGGCCTTGACCCTCAGACCTTTAGAGTCTTCAGACCCTCATAACAGAAAGCCACGAGAATAGCCTAGGCTAGAGACATTTGGCGCCCAGCCGCATCAAGAAAAAATTACTACTTACACTATACTTATTCAACTGGCTTTGAGAAAAACTACTGAATTCAAAATCACGCGTTGCACAGTAATTTGTTGATGTTTTGGTTCATCTTAACTTGTCAGTATAATAATAACTTAAGCAGCCATTATTGTATATGATTTAAACACTGAGGGACCGAATTTAAAAAAGAAGACTATAAGTAAATAATAATAATGTGTATAAATTATTTGGACCGCCAAACTGCTGTGTTTAGAAAGAGGAATCATGCTTTATAAGGATTAAAAAATATATTTTTATTATAATGTAGATACCTACCTGTCTATTCCTAAAGATCATATTAAAATAATAATTTTATTAATGTTTTCTAAGTAGTCTATTTAAAATCTTAATATAAGATTCGATTATACCAATTCAAATGCTTTTGAGATAACAAAAATACATAATTCATAGATTAAAGATTGGTCTCCGCTGCGCTTCGACATAATAATTGTGTTTAAGTCGTTATTTGACACGGTTTTAGAATTTCATCCCACAAAAGTAGAAAAAGAACCCTTGTAGTAACGATTCCATCCGTCCGTCCATCACAGCAGTATACTTCAGCAACTAATAGGTAATGTTATCGACGGTATATCAACTGTTACTATTGAATGGTGGGCCCAGGTTCCATATACATTTTTATTTTCCATTCTCTTTTGGAATAGTTTTAAATATTACCCGTCCAACCTTATTGCAAATAAAAAATACGAAAACAAAATCAGCTGCTATCATACATTTTGTTGAGTTATGTACCTATGGTATAAAACAGCAGATTTTTTTTTTCGCGTTTTCAGGCTTGGTCCGATAGTAAAAGTTATTCATAATGATGAGTACCCCTTTAAATATTTCCACTGTCTAACCTGCCACCCTGTATAATTAATTCCAAACACGTATTTTACGACAGTAAATATGGAATACGGTACGTATGTACCTAATGTTAATAACTTTTTATTGGACGTTGGATATAACAGTTTTAAAATAAACATGAATAACCAATTATGGTGTTGCAATAAATATTTACAAGCGAAGGCAAAAGGCTTCATTTTGAAGTTATTGAAGTAATGTTACGTCCAATTTCATTAAATTTTAATACTGTATGAATATAATGTCCAGTTTTTCCTTCTATTTGCAAAAGCTTATGATAATACGTAACAATAGTATTCAGTGGGTAAGTAATTTAAATGTGGCTTGATATTGTTTTTTTGACGAGTTGGTTCATCCTTCTTAATACATTGTTTTTATTTAGGTAGGTACTTATTCTTTATCTAGCTTTTCGATGCAACTCTGGTCAAGGGGTCTTTGAAAGCAATTTCTAGCTTCGAGTTGCAATTCAGTACAACACTGACGGAGTCATCCTTCATTCAGGCACTCCGCGACAACACTAGTCGAAATCTAGCAATGTAACGTGTTGCAATGAAATTAAATGATAATACATCACAATAAACGCTGCAGCAACAAGAACAACCTCGCTGTCAATGTTCAACCCCCAACACAAAAAGAGGGGTGTTATAAGTTTGACGTAGGTATCTGTCTGTGTTAATGGACTGATTTTGATGCGGTATTTTTACAAGCTTTTAATTAGCTTCACCTGTCGCGTTGTCTGTGGGTAATCAAACGCTACATGTTAAATTTGGCCTACTTCCCGGTATTCGATTGACCTGAAATTTTGTATGCATATGTGAATCGCATGACAATGCAATAGATTGATGTCAAAGAGCTGGTCTGATGATGGAGCCGGAAGGTGGCCATAGGAACTCTGTAACGAAACAACGCAACCCGATCGAGTTTGGACTTGTTTCATTTGTCTTCACGAGTACTCTCGTTTTAGATGATGTCTAGGGCCTTATGATGGAGTAGGGAAGCGGTCATTATAAAAGCTTGTTTTGAAAAATTTTTTCAACATAGCACTTGTTTATCACTTTTGATCAGTTCCAGCCTCAGATCATAGAAACAAGGAAATATGGCCATCATAGCAAATTAGTACGGGAACAACTGATGCCACTTTTAGTACATTTTTCGACACAATTAATACGCGCATAATTAAGCGCTCCTTGTGAATAATAAGATCTCCCGCATTGAACATTCCACACACCCTCAATCTAATACTGTTAATCGTCACTCAACACTAGCACTAAACTAAAACACTGTATTTATACCATCGATCGTGTTCGGTTCGTCGCCAGCGCGTACGTTTTTAATATGAGCAATTTGCTCAAGATCAGGCATCAAGCTCGATAGCGCCTTGGCACACTCTTTGTTTCTATGATCTGAGGTTCCAGCAATATTAAAATAGTTTAAGGATATAGATGACCCCCAGTTTTTGTAAGAGGATACCTTTACTCGATAATTTGATTTGATACAGTTGTTATGTGCACGCCCATGAATGTTTCTAAAAAAAAAATAGGAGGCATTTCAACGATTGCCGGTTATTATTAAAAAAATATGATATAAATGTAGGTAGGTGTACATACGTGTCTTTTCGTCGTCACATTAAGCGGGCGCTGGGGGTGTCACAGTGCTGTCATGCAATACTGCAATCATAGCGTGCATTGCGACCGACGTTCTTTCTCCACTCGAAATATTTATAACCAACCCTATACCTGCCTACTTATCCATTTCGAAACTTTAAGCTGGCTTTATATATTTTTTTATCGTTCGCATACATACTTAGGTAAAATATATTTATATACATATTATCGTATGTTTTGTTGCGTTTGTATTGTAATGTAGTTTCTAGTTACACATGTCTTACTAGTACCTACCTACATAAATCCATGAGTCAGTCTGCATCAATAGTCTATTTGTAATGGGTACTGTAAAACGGTTAGATAATTTTAACGATATTAGTCACTACATCTTACATATTAAAAATCATTTTTGCACCAATAGCATGAACAAGAAAGACCTTTTTCATCGTTTGAGGAATTAACAGATTTTTAAGAATTCCAAAATGGTGCGTATTATGCTCCTGCTCTACCTACGTCCTAACGCGCATATTATCGCATTAAATAATATGACCAAGCATATAATTATGGTCAAAACTTCAATGCGTTCATTTTCTAACGAAATTACTAACGAAATTGACATGATACATTAGACGATAGCGATAACTCGACGAATGGTTTAACGTATTTTTAACGCCTTTAAGGTGCATTTGGGCACACGCGTTGACGTAAACATTAAAACGCAAGTGGAGTAGGAGCATTATAATATTTATTTCGCAAGATTAAGAAAACCCTTTTCATCATCAATTAACATATTTTAAAGGATTCCATTTTTAAAACGTTTCCTATTATAATAGGCAATATACATAATATATTCTGGAGTATATAACAAGCTTATCCTGATAGGTTAGTGCCGCATTTTTCACAATAGCGTGGCCATTAAAATAAAAAAGCAAGTGAAAAGCGCCCAAGTTCTGTGTACATTAGGTGCATTGTGAGTCACGCACGGATACTACGTCACGCAATAAGGCTGTTGTCACGTGATTTTGATACTACAGGTATATTTCAGGACATGTAACTAATAATTCTGCATTTAAATTTTTCAGATTTTTTTATTACTTACCATGTTTTTATTAACACGCTTTCTTGTCTGTCAGTCTGTTCGGTACAAATTTTGCAATTAATTTTCAAGCACTTCCCGTCATCGGACTAAGCTGTTTGGTATAGGTACCTATGTAATTTGGATGAGAATGCAATAATATGGACTAAAAAGTAAAACAATAATAATACATTGTGAAAAATAATAATATAATAAGTATGATGCACCCTATGGTTTTCATTTCATTTGAAATTATTTTATACAATTCCAATTTTATTATTTCACTTGTGACTACGATCGATGATTAATTGAATGCCTCGATCAAAATTAGGTACCTGTATTATATTATTTAAATAATTATGTAAGATTGCCTAAGGGCCGTAAGATCAATCGTAGCTTAAACCACGGAAGAGAGTTTAATCTCCCGTCTTCGATTGTTTCCTGAACATGAAACAATAGGAAACAATTGAAGACGGGAGATTAAACTCTCTTCCGTAGACAGTAGAGACGTAGACACAGCCACACACAGACAATCGTCGGCGTCAAACTTATAACACCCTTCGTTTTTCAAAGTCGGGGTTAAAAATAAAATGAAATTATAATAATTATCTTACAAAAATAAATTTTATCCTTACTACGAACACACGTAATTTATTTTCACAATAAAATATCCGTTTATAAAGTACAAAACACAGAAATAGTGATAAAATTATGTTTTTACTCGTATATTCAGACATGAATATTCGTTATATTGGTTTGTGGTGTTATTCAATTTTCAATTTAATTGGTGTCTGCGTGTCTCACCTATATACCGGCTAGGGCGCACATGCACTCGTCACCTTTTCTGACCTTTTTCATGCGTATCGCTAGTGCGTGCCCATATATATCATATTTAATACGAGCACATAAGATTTTTTATATCGCAACATGTAATATATATGAGATTCTTTTACTTTATTTAACTGGTATGTCGTTAACGCGTTATGGACGACGCAGTGTCACGCGGCTTCGAACTAGTGTCATGCAATATCGCAATTTTAATGTGCATGCCTGCATAGGGGTTGAAAAACACATTCATGATTGATCATAGTAATTAATACCGTATTAATTATAATTATTGAATTGTGGCGTTCTATATAGGGCAGTCTGTAATTTCTATCGTTGAATTTTAAATAGATAAACATGACCATTTTAAATACAAATTGAGTGTTTAAAGTACGATAGAACGATGTAATGAGTGTGGCAGTTTTTGTCGAATAGTTGCAAAAAGTTTATACGTTAGAAGATTAAGAATAGATCTGTCATCTGCCATTACTAATGCTCATGGGAAATCGCATTTGGTTAAACTTCTACTTATCTTAAACTGAGTCCCATTTTTACTTTTCTTTCAAAGTTCCGGAGACAGACAGATAAAAGCTGCTCTGGAGAAGGAATACTCCAATTGAGAACTAGTTTTGTAGATATTCGTAGTTTGTATCAAAGGCTATTTATATCTAGTTTGATATTCTAGAGGATTTGTTTGGGTGAATGTGAGTGTGAATTTAGCTGTTAAAGTGCGAAAATTCTTGTTTGTATTTAATTATTTGAGGGTAATTAACTTTATTTTGACGAGAACCATGTACGATGTGGAAAATATTTAGTTGGCATCATCTAAATTCAATTTAAAATAAATTAGTATACCTAAAGCGTAAATATTTTCATGAAAATAATTTACCTCGCTCAAAGCTTCTGAAGTGCAGAAAATGTAAAATAGAGCAAGAAAATAATAAGTTATCGCAGAACATTCCAAGCGTAGGTAGAAGTCAACGCACTCTCTTATGTTGCGAGCGTCTTCCACATAATGTTCTAGAAAATCCCTGCAGCATTTGTGCGATACGGGGGTGGAAGTAGTGGGAGGTATGAAGTTGATAACCGGGATCGGGAGCGAGGGCGCAGGGTCGCGGACCCTGCCGCACGACCGCACCCAATCTAAACCTTACTACCCTCAGCTCTAACTACTTAGAGGACACAGATCCGACTTGCACAGATAGTATTATACCTATTTGTTGGAATAACGTCATTAATTTGACAAGATTTTGACAAGATTCATGAACATTGGGGCAGTCTGGCCCACGTCTCGTGGAAAATTTATCACACGTTACTCTTTCCTAATCTGTCACTGATATTTTTAAATTTTTGCCTTTGCATAAGAGCCAAAAACTCAAAATGCAAGCTAATTACCATTTTTGTATTAGTTTGCATTTTGGGCAGTTATAAATACATGACTTATTAAAAATAAAATGCCAATTTTTTACTAAAATTCTGTTAAAAAACTAAACTAATTAACCACATTTCATACATCAAAGCAGTGTAACTTCTGCACCGTCCACATTTCCATGTTAGTTAAGTTTTACATGAATTTTTATACGGTGAGGTGAGGGGTGTTATTAAAAGTTGAGATAAGATTCGACGCGATGCAGTGCACGCCATCAAAAAGCTCATGACGTGTTCTGTCAAGATATTGTTCGCCACACGAAATAGAAACGAGGTCTCCTTGATAAAGCTGAGGAAAAAAAATGATTGAAATTGTTTAGTTAGAAAACTGGAAAAATATCTATACTGAAAGTAGCTTAGGTCCAGCTTAGGGTAGGTCCAGCTTTGTATCGTTTTGGTGTAAAATGTATGTAAGTACCTATCGTGTTTTTTGATCATTAGTTTGGATGCAAAAGTACGAGGATGTGGGCCGGGTTTTCTTTATTAAAAATCTGAAAAAAAAATAAACCAAACGTTTTTTACGGGCATTGTGCTCATTGTCTGTAAATAAAACTTAATAAATTAATTTAATTTTTCGATAAAAAAATCTTTCCTCGCCAAGTTAGCTAGCTTGTTAGGAAAATCTATTTACCTATTCTCAGTTTTCGTCAATCGAAGACTTTCAAATTGAAAGTCTTCCCCATTAAAAGGAACAAACGCAATACCTATTATATTTCTGATTAAACAGAACATTTATGTATACAATGAGCTTTTCACTAAATTAAGTGACAAAGCCCAAACGAAAATTCTCGTCATAAAGGGCAATATACAAATACACGGATAGCTCTGAGTTCGTTGCCCAGCCTGCAATTGGAACGATGTTCTCGAATCATAAAGGCATTGACACAAGGGGGGCTCCGAAATTCCTGCATAGGGGGCAGTACCACCCGATAGAGTTGCGTGCAAGGTGAACGGACCTAGACGCTCAGTTTAGGCAAGCCGACATCTATACAATGCCTTATACAACACACCAAACTTTGTATTATAGGGTAGATATAGTTGTTTGGAAAATTTTTAAATTGTTGGTTTGATATTTTAGGTTGGTACTCGTGAGATCGTTGATTCTCTAGTTACTGATACAAACGAGAAAAGAGAGGATATTTACTTATATAGATTAGTATTTTTTGCTTGTATTGAAATGAATGTAATTTTCAGGTTGGAACAAACAAAAGCGTATCTACTTGAGGTACAAAAGACGTTAAAAATGTTTGTAAGGTGGTAATAAACCACCTTACAAACATTTTTAACGTCTTTTGTTCATACGCTCAAGCCCCTACGCACATCTTCCGCCATTTCCTCTATCTCTCCTTTTCCCTCTATTCTTCTACTCACTCGCACATCTACCTTTCATTTCACTTACCATCCTACATTCATGTTACTTCTGTTATTAAATATATACCTAAGAGATTTTTCAAAAATCTAATGTCGCGAGCGGGATTTGGACCCGCAACCTCTTCCAAATCGTGGCATTGCTTTGAACCAACTGAGCTACCGCGACCCGCTCGGTTCACTCGAAATTTGAGATCGTTTTGCATACGCCTCTGAGCTTTTAATGTTATGTCATTCATTTGTTTTCGCTAGATGATCACAATATTATAATGAATGCATTGTAATTAATGCAAAGGTACAGTCCTGCATGATTATAAGTATTTACGCTGTCTACGTCCATAATTAGTCTACAAATCTATCGAACTAACTTTCCACAGAAAGTAAAGTTAAATACTATAGCTTTGATAATATCTATAGATGCCCTTTTGAGGATGTTGACTTTAGACGATCTGGAACCCGTAAATCAATCGATACCGAAGTTAAAGGGCAATCGGATTAGTCTGTTTTGATATCAAACGTTAGCGTTAATTTTGAATGAAATTTTCCGATTTTGTGTTACATTTACTTAGATTTTTTATACATTTTGCTGTATTTGGTAAAATATACAACTCTCCACGTCCCTTTTTTATGGACAGAGTGGTGTGATTTTGTTCCTCTTTTGAACAGAATTAGGTTCAACGTTTGCCTGTTGTCTCTTCTGTCGTCTGATATATGGTTAAAAGCCATAGGGTCGTACCACAAAAAAGATTAACACGTGTTCAACACGAATGCTACCAAAAATAATACGCACTTGTTTTAGCACTAACTTGTCTAAAACAAGTGTGCATTATTTTTGGTAGCATTCGCGTTCAACACGTGTTTATCTTTTTTGCGGTAAGGGTGTAAAAGTCTGACGACTAGTCTAACTTTAGAATACATACTCAGCCGCAATTAGACTGAAAGCAGACCCCAAACCTAGTTTGGAAGAAGGCTAGGCCAATGCGTCTGCCATGTATGCACTTTTGCCATGGTGTATAGTCCCAAGATTTAATTTAGTACCTAACGGACATTTTTATCTATTCTAATATTATAAAGAGGAAATATTTTTTTGTTTGTTTGTACCGAATAGGCTCCGAAACTACACGACCGATTTTAAAAATTCTTTCACTAATAGAAAGCTACATTATCACTGAGTAAGTAACATGGGCTACTTTTTATCCCGAAAAAATGCACAGTTCCTGTGGGACACGCGGACGAAGTGCTAGTAACTTATATGCTAATGAATAAAACACACTTCCTTACCTGGGAATATAACTCGAAAACGCTCAGACTAAGGTAATTCTTATTATAAACAGCTAGCACTATGCCCGCGACTTTGTTCGTGTGACCAACAGGAACTGTGCATTTTTTCAAGATCAAAAATAACTTATAGTACTCAGAAATAATGTAGCTTCCTACTAGTAAAAGAATTTTCAGAGTTCCGGAGATTACCTCATACATACAAACTCACAAACTTTACCTCTAATAATATTAGTATAGTATAGATGTACCTAGATGTGTAATGTGTACACAAAGTACTCATCGTGTATTACTTCAAGAATATTTCTCATTACACAAACAAAATCTTTTTAATTTATCTTACGCATACTAAAGGCATATCAGAATCATTTTCAAATAATTATATTTCATTTCATAGACCTCAAGACTAAACTAGATAGGCATATCCATGATTGAATCACCACAAATTGTAGGCCTGGGGTCCGGATAGCGGCGGCCATAATGCTATTAGAACTTGGCGTAAACTGGCCTAACGTTTGACCTGCGGGCACCAGCACTACGGTGCCGCTTCATGTCCTGTTCGAATCGTTTATTCATTTTCATGACATATATTGATACCTTTGGGTTCAAAGGGCGTAAAGACCATTTTGACCAAAATGAGATTTGAGCCATATAATCGATAACTTTAGGCCCAAATTTCATTTTTGCCAATTTTTTTTACCTTTACGCCCTTTGAACCCAAAGGTATCGATATATGTTAGTCAAGAAGGTCAGGCATACTTTAGTTTCATTTGTCAAAAACAAACCATTAGTGGGAAATAAAATATATTCTACATCCCTACCTCAAATGAATGATGTTAAGGATATTTAGGTTGCTTGTGCTTACCTACAAAGTAACTTAACTCTTTTACGGAACGGGGGCCTTAGTTTCAACTATGAATAATTATGGTATCTTTAACCGGGGTAGCATATCGCTCCATATTACAGCATGATACAATACAACGAACGCTGTTTCAAGCTTCGTGAGGTTTGTCAACGTTATACGTCAAAATATAAACGTCAAAACCGTTTCACAGCTTGCCGCACCTCTAAACGACGTATGTGACATGCAGCAGGCTGCAGGGTGGTACGACGTTGCTCCAGTGTAACAAAAATTTATGATGGGTCAATAGCAGGTACATTACTAAAATTCGAAGCGTTTTAGTAGCTTTGAAATACCTACCTATAATATAATTGGCGAAATGTGGATATATCCACATTTCGCCAATTATACAGGGTGGCAGGTTAAACAGTGGAAATATTTTAAGGAGTCATTGTACTGATCATTATGAACAACTTTTACTATGGGACCAACCCTGAAATCAAGAAAAAAAAAAACAGCTGTTCCATACATTTTGTTGAGTTAACTGAACATAAATGTATGGAACAGCTGATTTATTTTTCGCGATTTCAGGGTTGGTGCCATAGTAAAAGTTGTTCATAATGATGAGTACAATGACCCCTTAAAATATTTTCACTGTCTAACCTGCCACCCTGTACCTATTATAGGTCATTCTTTGAAGGTGCAGGCAGCAATGTATCGTATAGGTACTATACATTGCTGCCTGCACCTTCAAAGAATACAGACGTGATATTATGTATGTATGTGTACATTAGGGTCTAAACAGACGGTCTGCATTTGAACTGCACACCAGCTGCAAAATTGCAGTTCGGATGCAGTTATTGTGCAGTTGACATAACTTCCGACTGCGTAAGCTGCTTGCAGTCAGCGTGCAGTTCTAATAACTGCACACTGACCGCAGGCTAGCTGCACGTTTATAATAGAACTGCACGCCGACTGCGCAGTCGGTTGGCAGTTTTGATGCAGTTAGCAGCTGCAATGCAGTTCAAATGTAGACTGTCTATTTAGACTTTGAAAGCGCTTATTACGAAAAATACTACGTATTACGTGAAATACTGGTATTAAAATTAAAAATCACCAATTAAGCTTAGAAGTACGACTACTTGTAGATTCACTACAATAGTGTAGGGGGGTAGGGTTGGAATTGGAACTCAAGGCCTCTTGAACTTCAGTCCATCGCCCTAAACGGATTGTTAATTTGTGCTAAGCGACAGCCGTAGATCAACTTCTAAATATGGGACTATTGTCACTCAGAATTAGTATTTTTTACCCCCGACGTCGAAAACGGGGGGTGTAATCAAATCAAATCAAAATTAAGTTATTAGTTTGAAGTCTATGTCTGGCTGTGGCTTCGTAGCTCCCAAATGGATGGACCGATTTCTAGTATTTTATTGAAAGCTAGTTCAATCGGGATGGTGCCAAACTATATTTAGTAAAAATCTGTTCAGCTGGTAAAAAGTTATGAGCTCTTTTCCGAATTGGCGTAAGAATTTCACAGACATAAATAAGGAAATTGGTATTTATTATACCTACCATACGTTTTATATTTAACTACAATAATCGTAGTACTTAGTATTAAAGTTTAAAAAGCTACAAATAAAACTTAAAATAAAAAAAATCATTAAATAGCCAGAGACAGTGATCTAGGTGAAGAGAATTTTCTGACTTTGTTTCACTGTAAAAAATAATGAAGTCCGTTTAGGCTAATGCTGAAGAATAATTTTTTTGTAGAAAAAATGAGACATTGCAAAAAAAAATTGCACGTAGCTAACAACGAATTTATTCCGCAAACTCGGTATACAAGGATAATATTTGCATACCCTACATAATTAATTATATTTATACAAAATATAACAAATGGATTGTGTGTTAATTTTCCAAGAAGGTTATTTGTATTTTCCTCACATTTCTATTATTTACGTGCTGTTTGTCTTTTGCATGGGTAGTTGAATATACAGAAGTGTGACGTCATGCAGTAATGCAAGGCTTTTCATTTCCTTGCTCGTTCGGTCGTACTCGTAAATGATGAATGAAATTCTCTAATAAAGAGCTAGCGGTCGACTAGCTTTATACCGTGGCTTTAATTGTATTAATATTATTCTTTTTTTCTCTTTGTGACCTTTCTCCATAAGGTTCCGTAGACAAAGTAGGAACCCTTATTATTTATTGTTTCATGTCTATCCATGCCCGTCTGTATATCTAATTGTCTGTGTGCTACAGGCGTTTTACAAGTAAACTATTAGTGACGATACGACCGGTATCTAAGGCCATGTTGTTTCAACTTACAGTTACGTATCTGTAGCCGTCAAATATGGCGGCTTGTACGACAATTTCATACTGACTTAGGGCGGGTTGCTTCAAACCATCTGTATTCGTAAGTCATTACGTAATCGTTAAGTCAGTATGAAATTGTCATACAAGCCGCCATATTTGACGGTTACAGATACGTAACTGTAAGATGAAACAACATGGCCTTAACGATTACGTACTGACTTACGGATACAGATGGTTTGAAGCAACCCGCCCTAAGACACGTCTAGTGCATCATGAGCAGTCAGCATCGTTACCGACTCGCTATGGCGCGACATGAGAAAAAGACGAAATAATACCAAGGTTAGGATTGCACCACCATACTGTTAAACAGTATTATACTCTATTTCGCTCCATAATACTGTTTACTGTTCAATAAAAATAAAGTATAAAAAATACTGTTTCCATAATTTCTGGTGTCTAGAGCCATAAATAAAACCTACGAAGATATAAACATAAAACAGAACCTTACGAAGCTTTTAAAAATGTTAGTAAATTGATTCGACGTTCCTGTCGCTTCTACGGATATAGAAATGCACTGTAATTTATTATTGTATAGGTAGGTCTTGATGTAATAACTATATACCTACATATAATGTAATTTATTTTATCTTCAATGTCATCCTAAATTCCAACATGTCAATGTTTTTATGTATTGTAATTATTACATGATGAAATATGTTTTAGATCAAACTAAGTATTAAAGCATCTTAAGTACCATATTTCGAGTAAGTAAATGAATGTGAATAAGTTGTGTGTAGTCACGGAATAAAAAAAATCAAGGCAAATCAATTTAAAAAGGGTCGATTTTTCCAACCATCAGATAAAAATCCTAGGAATAAACTATATTGATCTCATAAAACAAAAGGTGTTAGAGTGGAACAAAAATGCTTTATTTATAGGAGTAAATATCTGGCGCCCTAAAAAATATAATACTATTTATTATATTTTTCAAAACATATATTATCTACTGTAATATGCAAGGTGGCAGGTTAAACAGTGGAAATATTTTAAGGGGTCATTGTACTAATCATTACGAACAACTTTTACTATGAGACCAACGCTGAAATTGCCAAAAAAAATTCAGCTGTTCCATACATTTATGCTCACATAACTCAAAAAAATGTATGGAACAGCTGATTATTTTTTCGCGATTTCTGGGTTAGTCCCATAGTAAAAGTTGTTCATAATTATAAAATATTTCCCTTAAAATATTTCCACTGTTTAATCTGCCACCCTGTATATATTAATATAGCTACTCTATTTCTTGTTCAAAAAGTTGGCAACCCTACACAAGTTAGTGCAAGGCCTAAGTGTCAACAAAGAATAGTGTTGAAGAGTAGGTACAGACTAGAATAAGAGGGGTTCTTGTTAATACATTTTCAGTCAAATCATGCAGCCGACCTTCCAACCACCATGCTTTCGCTGCTGCAATCCATACTTAGCAGTCAGGCCATACAGCCGCACGTTAATTGCAGAAGACGAAAATTTACAAACACACAAACAGTCAAACAAACCCATAAATGAATGACATAGGTACTAAGATTTCCAAGAATTCAATATGGGGTAAAGTTTCTTGACTCTGCAATTTGAGAATCGGTACAACATAAATCGGAGAAGTAATTAAAACTGCTTATTTATTTACGCTTTTACTATGAATGACACTGCTTATAATATAACGCACCGTTGTCCATTGACCACAGACATTGAGCCGTCACATTGTTAATTGACACTTACATAATTTATTTATTTATATCTATTTTTTTTTCTATCCAGCCTTCCGGGCACTTTACCCGTTGACAGCGATGCGAACGAATATTTTGATGCCTAATTAGGATTTATTTTTATTTATTTTCTTTCTGCTTGTAAATACTTAGTGTGTGTATATTAGATAATAAGTTATGTACCTATATAGGTTAGGGTGGTCCTTATTCCCAAATAAAATAAATATTTAATAAATACTGTCTACGTAGTTCGCAAATTCTATTGGAATGAAGTTTACATTACCACATTTTATACTATTTTGTTAGTAAAGATTGATAAAAGTGATTTCTGGAGAAGAAAAGACGCAGCCTCTACTTTCTTTTGAGTATTATTGAATTACTATTTAATTATTAGTTAAGTTATTACTTTGGGACATGGATTAGGTAAAAATATAATTCGGCTTCGCTCACGAGGTTATGTTTTGTTTTAGCATTATTAGTAAACGGACACATGTAGATAGATGATAATAAACTCAGATCATAGAAACAAGGAGATGTGCCAAGGCGCTATCGAGCTTGATGCCTGATCTTGAGCAAATTGCTCATATTAAAAACGTACGCGCTGGCGACGAACCGAACACGATCGATGGTATAAATACAGTGTTTTAGTTTAGTGCTAGTGTTGAGTGACGATTAACAGTGTTAGATTAAGGGTGTGCGGAATGTTCAATGCGTGGGAGATCTTTTTATTCACAAGGAGCGCTTAATTATGCGCGTAATTGTGTCGAAAAATGTACTAAAAGTGGCATCAGTTGTTCCCGTACTAATTTGCTATGATGGCATATCTCCTTGTTTCTATGATCTGAGATAATAAACGTTTCATTGACTGCTGTATATTATAAAGGCGGGTCTCCTGCGCGTGTTCATTGAACATCGAACATGTTTAATGAAAAAAAGGGGCGTGGCCTACGCGTTTTGTTTAGCAAAATCACTCGATCAACGACGATCATTTTTTTTACGATTTTCTTTTAATGGTTTACGGAAATAAGAATGTAAATATGTAATAAATATGCAAACCAATAGGTATTTATGTTAAAGTTTTGCCTGAGTTATCATGAAATCCAATATGTCCAAATATTGTGTCAATACTGTGACCACCAAACCATGTGTCAGTAATATGCGACTGTGAATGTCTATTGTGGGTATCGTTTACAATCTAATTTATGATAATGAAAATTTTTATTAAAAACGACCAACAAAACCCAGCTCAAAGATCAACCCATTAACTAAATCTCTGAGAGCCGTAAACTAATAAATTATCATCATACAGAAGTTTGAAATAGCGCGTCGTTTTAGGATACTGACACCTGCTGAAAATGTCGCCGAAATACCGCGGCTGAATTTACATTATGTAATAATTCTATGAGTCATTTAGGCATTGGATGTCATAGGTAACTTACATTGCATTGAAATGTAGAAAACTAGCTGTGCCCGCGACTCTGTCTGTCCACGTATGGAAGTTGGAAAACAAATAATGTTGTTATTTTTTTCATATAAAATTTATCTCCTTTTTCACCTAATTTTCACCCCTAGGTGAAAAGGGGTTAGTTACGGACCCATTTATTATGTTAAATCTGTATCTGTGTTTAATCTGGCAATAATTGTAACAACGGCTCTATAAATTATTGTTATTATTATTATTTAATAACAATTAAAAAGTACACGTAAGTCGAGGTTAAGAACTCGATTTTTAACTACCAGGCTGTTAGTGCCGGTAGTTAAAAAGCGCGTTCTTAAGTTCTTAACCAAACCGTGTAACTACGAAATACGTAGGTGCCTACATGTTACTAATTAAATATTAAACAAAAAAATAACATTTGTAAGTTAAAATAAGGTCCCCAGTCCCTCTGTGTATAGAAGTTAACGGAACACTTTTATTGCGTAATGAATGAGAGGTCGGCGCTCGGGCCTGTGGGGGGGGGGGCGGGTGCATCGGGGTGGGCTGCAATACCACCCCACGAGCCTTATTTCGGGTCATCGAGCCCGACCTCGCAAGCAACGAACGCAGCTTGAACCACCTTGCAAAATGGAGTTTCATCTTGGATTATTAATTTTAACAAAGTGTTAGATTAAACTAATTCACAGTAACAACTCTTACCTTACAAGCATGAGTTATGATCGTTGAATTATTAAGACATTAGTCATTGTTTATGTTGATAATACTAAAGGTTACCTACTTCTTGATTAGTTTTAAATTAGCTAATTTGAATATCAATTCTAAGTAGGTACTAATTAATATGGCGCTTCCTGGCGTTAACTATAAATTTAAGTTTAAAGTTAGGTACCTACGTGTTTTAAACAAAAATTATGATAAATTTAATAAACTACATTAACGTCCATGTAACAATATTAATAGCGTACCTAGGTCACAACGAGTACTAAATGATTGTTAAGTCAATATGAGCGTGTAGCACGTTAGCGCTGGGACCTAGAAGAAAAACTAATAAAGATCTCAAAGCATCGATAAGTAGCATGATTAAACTAATAAAGAAAATTAAAATAAAACCGGACAAGTGCGAGTACGACTCGCGCCCTAAGGGTTCCTAAATAGGCAATAGCGCCATCTATGCCGCTATTACATCATAGTAGATATATCATATCTTGATCATAGATGGCGCTACTGCATACTTCTAGTGGCGCCATTTATGGACAGATGGCTCCACTCATGGTCATGACAGACGGACAACAAAGTGATCATTTAAGGGTTCCGTTTTTCCTTTTGAGGTACGGAACCCTAAAAAAGGGAATACAGCAATCAATATCTTTTTCCGTCACACGTAGTTTGTCTAGAAGTCACGAAGACAATACTTTAATAAAGCAATTAATACTACCCAGGTGTACATTTCCTCAATTTTATATGTGAGAATTGAAAACCAAAACATTTTCAACAAAGGATTTTCGACACACATTAGAAATTCGTCGGCGTTGCTCATTACCACTTTAATCTCTTGTGTTCCAAATAATAATTTCACATTTGAAGTATATGGAATCGAATCACGTCATCGTTGTATCTTTCACGTGCCGAAAACAGTTTCTTTGATGTTTTGTCGTGGACGTTAAAGTCCACTATTTTATTTATTTTAACACGCTCACGTGAGCCTTCGCCGAATGTTGTAAATGCACGTGATCGGTGTGAAATAACTATTTGTATGTGATGGGGAACATTTATGGGAACCGAATTGCGAATAATTTTCCCATATCGTATGTATTGGTACACGTTAATGTACCAATACATATTATAATGTTAACGATTCCTATGTATCAATGAACCGTTGTTACCAAAGGTAGGTAATTTTTCTATTTAGGGCATTTTTCTTCAACTGCCATATTTTTTCGCTCCAATTGTATAGTATTAACAATTAAAAGGCTCTAAATCTAAAAACATTATTGGTGAAAATAATTAAGTTATGTTTCACTCATAATGGTTGGTAAGTTAAGGATCAGTACTGACACTTTATTTAAATCAATCCTTTTCCACACAGTAAAATTTTTCCTGGACTGCTCAACTGCAGGAAACTAGTCGCAAGTTGTTTGCTTCCGCTGCGTCTCTGAAAAGACTACGCAACTTCTTACCCACTGCCACCAAGGTTGCGCTTGCACAATCTCTTCTTCTACCCATCCTTGATTATGCTGACGTCAGCTATCTTGACCTTACCGAGGAACAACTTGATAAACTTGAGCGACTTCAAAATGTTTGTATAAGGTTCATATTTGGTTTACGCAAATATGACCATATCTCAGAATTTCGTTTAAAGCTCAAGTGGTTACCAATTCGCCTTCGCCGGAATGCTCACATTCTTTCACTTCTTTATAATGTACTCTTTCTTCCTTCTACTCCCCAGTATCTCAAGATACGTTTCGAATTCCTTGGTGATACACACACGCGATTTCTAAGGTCATCAGATAATTTGAGACTCAAAATGCCGAAGCATTCCACAACATTCTTTGATAAATCCTTCACGGTTCAAGCCGCTCGTTTGTGGAATGCATTACCAGTCCGGATCAGAAGCGCGCAATCATTATCGGTGTTTAAAAAGCTTGTGAAGGAACATTATTTATTATTGCGATCATAATGTCCTCTGCTATAATCTTTACCTTACTCCTTTAATATTCTCTTCATTAGTTACTGAATTTATCGTCATTGTTACTCTTTTTATTGATAATTGTATGTATATATTTATATGGGTATATTAGGTATATTTATATAATTTATTATTATATATATTATATAATATATTATTATATATGTGTAATATATAAGTATTTATTTTAGGAAAATTATATTTACACCATAGACAACCCCATATCGTGTCCAACTCACTTGGTGTCCATCCTATGGTTGCCTGGAAGAAATCGCAGATAGCGATAAGGCCGCCCATTGTATGTTCTTGTTATGAATGTTCTGTACCTATATTATTTTTGGTGTACAATAAAGTATATAATAAATAAATAAATAAATATAATAGCAACGATCTTACAAGTGACAACTATTTTTAATAATTATTAGAACGAGGACGGAGACAAAATAATTATTAATTTTAGCTATGAATTCTTATGATTAGTACAAGTTTTTTCAAAAATCAATGTTTGTCTTTCCTTTCTGGGCTGGAACAATTGAAGAAAATAGGTCTTAATGAATCCCTAGATTCAACTAGAACAGAACCCATTTAGCAGACACTGATGACAAATTTAGAAGCACCGTCAAGAAACATCTCCTTTCCAAAAAACATATTAAGTATCATAAAAATAATGTTCGGGAATTATTTTCGGTCGGCGCGAGCAGTCGCCCTGATTTTTCGCAGCGTGATGTTCCCGGACGAAGTATCGTTTTGGGCATTTAATATAACATCTCGTGCTTAATCAACCCCGTTAATATGATGTATGTTTGGGGATGCGTCTCGAAAAGAGGTTTTGGCAACTTGCACTTGTGTACTGGGATCCTGGATCCAGATAGGATGACCAAAATTGATGTTACCTTCTGTTAAAAGGTTGTAGCTAAGGCAAAACGACAAATGATTTTTTCAAAAAAACATCGTTGTTTTCGTGCAAAAATCAATCAAAACTTAAAAATAAGGAGGAGGTTCTCAATTTGTCGGAATATTTTTGTTTTTACATTTTTTTAGGCGGTGCACTGGCGACTTTGGTATTTAGGGTCGTCCCTAAGTCAGTCAAAAGTCGCCAGTGCACCGCCTGGAAGGCAGAAAAAAACATCGAGGCCTTGAACTAGCTCTCACAGTCGCCTGACGCCAACCTGATTGCAAATGTTAGGGTGTTGGTGTGTAGCCAAAGTAGCGTGAAAAAACAACGCATACCGCCACCGAACTCACTCGTAACATAAAATTGATGAAAAGTTCAATAAACCCGCAATTACGCTGAAAAAAATGTAAAAACAAAAATATTCCGACAAATTGAGAACCTCCTTATTTTTAATACGGTTAAAAATACACCTCAAATATGTCAGATGAGCACAGAGAAAGGAGGAGACTGGACACCGTATTGATAATAAAGCATCAAAGAATGTATCTTGAACCACTGAATGTACCTGGGCGACCGTCGCCGCAGCAGCCAATCGCTCAGCCACTACGACAACCATGCCGTCAAATTCAATTTTCAAGATCGATTTTCAATTGCCAAAGTCCATTTTTTAAATAATTTCAGTTGGTCACGTTTTTGTCGTACATAGTATTAAAATGACAAGCACAACTTGAACGAAACGTATTTTCTATGCAAAGTGATTCTAATTATTTTCCGTCACCACAAAACGCAATAGACATTCAAGGCTGTCTAATTGTACAGTTTTCATTAGTCATACACAGGCGTATTGTGTATAATCTTTTGAAAATGTTAATTATTAATGTTTCTATTATGCTTTTGAGTTCCGGGATTGCGATTTACCTGCAACATAGGTACAAATGCTTATGTTAGACTTGCCCGACCATTATTGGTAAATAATCTATTTATTAATAAATTAAGCATAATTATTATTATACCTACCTACATATAATATCGCATTTTTTAACTTAATTGTAGGTGCATTTTCACATGTATGAACAAAATATAGGTGTACGTACAGTCCCTGGTGACCGAGCTTCGCTCGAGACTTTTTCATGGATGACACCTAGATATACTTGGAGAATAAAACATTATGTAAATATAAAATTTCATCAAAATCGTTACAGCCGTTTTCGAGAAACTAAATTGCTCACTTATAGTACCTACCTAATAAGATAATTTTTATTTGCTGCGGAGTTTGTTAAAAAATACTACTTAGGAAGCGGTGAAGGGCGAGTGTTTTTGAGGGCTGTAGATTGTATGTTGACATTCAAAAAGTGCTAATTGGCTTTAGCCTAGTTTGAATAAATCACTATTGAATTTAATTGAATTACGTAATAACATGCATTTACCATTATTGAAACGTAGTTTCAATAGGTTAATATAGGGTAATATTTTTTATATATTCTAATTGAACAATAGCTACTAACGAATAGCCGAAATAACTTTGCCAAAATTCGAATGAATTGCGGAAAAATGCGTGAAGTTTAAAATTTAGCATGTCCAGGCTGAATAGTTAGCGTTGTACAATGTACATATAAACAAAACAGGTGGTGGTGGTGCGAACATTGCCCACACGAAACATTATTTGAAATCATTATAGGCGTGTCTTTGCAAACGTTGATAATATAATATTACATTAATACTGGTTAGACAAAAAACATAGGCGCGTAAACGCTTATAAGTGTCTTTTAATCAGGGTTCGCTGATATATATCAATTGATATACCTAATATATATCTTGATATATATCATGATATAATATATCAATTGATTTTTGTAGTGATATATATCAATTGATATTTATCATATCAATTTATATGTTAATGGCTATAAGAGAAGAGGTAAACCAAAGAAAAAATGGATGGACTGCGTAAAACATGACATGAGTGTGAAAAAAGTGAATCCGGAAATGAAGTCTGATAGAGATTAATGGAAGAAAAAGACATAGGTACTACCTTTAATGATTAAATCATAAAATACAAAATTGCTTTTCGTTCATTTTTCTAAATTAAACAAATCTATTAATACTGTTTACGTTTTATTTAACAATATAGACACGATAGTACCACGTGTACCACTTATAAAATGACATTTGTGACATTTAAGTTTGACATTATATCCGATATATATCGGATATAATATCAAACATCGGATATTTATTATAAAGATCGGATTTTTAACAAACCCTGCTAATATGTGAGCGATGTCAGTTGGAGGTTAAAATAAAATAAGTACATTAGTATAAAAACAACCACATTTGAGATACCGCTCTTTTAACGTCTCATTACACGGAAACAGTCGCTAAAAGAGAAATCCATGAAAATTAAAAATAAAAGACAGGTCGACAAAAACATAAAGATTAATTCAACCGATATAGTCTGCATACACGCATTGCATACTTGCAAATGCATTTTTTTCTTCTAACTAGAATATTTAATAACTAAACGCTGTTTGCGCTTACCGCGGCGGTGTGCAGCTATTAATCCAATGCGCGCGCTCCGACAGGTGAGCCGCGATAATCTTGCGGACTTGCGCCTGCGCTTACAAACGGCGTGACCTTTCCGTAATTGAATAGGCGTGCGCGTTTCGAGCGCCGCACGCACGTTCTAAACGCACGCGAGCGATTAACTCTTATAATGAAAAAAAATATCATCTTCACCCATATATAGCTGATTTTTGCTAAGGCCAAGAACTCTTGTAAATGCATTGTTTGTATGTCACTCATAAATTTTCGAAAAATTATAATGTTTACATACACGGTATACCTATTCAATATTCTCTGTCCACAAGAAATGCAATGTCTAGAGTCTAGATGCAATGAGGTATCTAAATCTTCTTCACGTACTAGCAGTGACAAAAACATAATTTCCACAAAGTACTTATGTTGATACATTTTGAAATGACTTAACAATTTCCTTGCACTAATAAACCATTCTGCTGACTTAATTCGGTTCGCGGAGCGACGCGGACGGCTGGCTTCTTCACATTTCCCTACATTATAATGTATGTACAACCGCCCTCACAATGCGATTAAAGGATATAAAAAAATATGAATGTTCTCTCATTGTTTTGAGTTTTAGTGGCTTATTAATATATATCGTTATTATATGCAAATGTATATTTCTTAGTATCGAAGGCATTTTCTTGCTTCAATGGATAAACGTTTGAGAACAGATGTAGAGATAAACTTTTACCATTTAATGTTATTCTACAAATTGTACACATTGTTGTGTGTTAAGCAGCACTATTTTGAGCCCAATATAGCAATAAGTATTAGAGAATAGGGTGCTGTGTCCCAACTTTATACAAGTTGAGTTGACTCAGAGGTTGGAATTAAGGTTTTTTTAAACGTTGCTCCACATTAAGAATTTCTCCTGTATCTCCTATATCCTTTCAACTGTTACAATGATAGACTATTGATTTCGACCTGAATCAGGTTGCTCAACAGATGAACTATTATTTGAGTGTGTTTACATACAAAAAATTCACATAGGTACATAAACCAATCAGAGCCAAAACAAATATTTGTTTCGCGTGGGATTTGAACCAGCGATGCGTCATGTAGCAGTCAATTGCTTGACTGTCCGTCAAAATAATTGTAGGTAGGTACCTACCTATAATAAAAAAAATTAACACGGTGAATGTTCGTTGGTTCTGGAGCCGAAAGCGAGCCATTCATTATGAACAATTTCTGGTGTGGCACCAACCATGAAATCGTAAAAAAAAACCGGCCAAGTGCGAGTCGTACTCGCGCAACGTGGGTTCCGTATCATGTGAAGGAATTTTGATGATTTTGAAAAAACCGTACTAGTTAGGAACATCGCTGTATTTTTGGTGCAATATTTGGGTCAATTCCTATCAGCTCTAATTATTTCAGATTTTTCGCTCCGCAAACTTCGGAGATAAGGGAGGGGGAATGGTATTTTTTCAGAAATTTTTCATCATATGTCGAAAACTGTGAGACATAAAATAAAATGAAAATATATTTTGAAATGTGCAGATCAAGCCCTTTCTTTGAAATAAGCAGGTGTGACAGACAGACAGACAAACGAAGTCGCACCATAAGGGTTCCTTTTTACCATTTTGGTACGGAACCCTAAAAACAGATAAGTATACTCTACATTTTTTTTTCTAAGAAACGCCTGACCTTTTTTCACGATCTTAGGGCTGGTTCCATGGTAGTTCATAATGATGAGTATAATTCATTAATGGCCCACATACGGCTTCAAAACCAATGAAAATTCACCGTATTTAGCTTAGAAGATTAAAAATTTCGCAAATACAATACTTTAAAAACCTATCGATTAAGCTAGTTATGAGAACGTAATTGCTAACATATATTCTAATCTTAGAAAATTGCAACTTAAAAAGGAAATATTACGAATGCATATTAATAACCTCGTTATAAGCGCCATTTTTGCGGCCAATGTGTGATCATTTATAATATCCAATTAAATATAGATGATAAATAAAGTTTTTAATAGCACAATTAAAATGCTATATTGGCCATAACACCTTTCATAAGTAATTATAAAGGGACCCGATGAAGTATTTATCATTACCTATTAGATATTTTTAACCTATACAATATTTAACTGGCTATGAGAAAACAATGAAGATCTAACCCTACCGAATTCAAAATCAGGCCGTGCACTATAAATTGTTGATATTCGTGTTTCATCATAAGTTATCGGTATAATAATGCTTAGGTTGTTAATATACTGACAAGTTAAGATCAACCAAAACATTAACAAATTATGGTGTATCGCGTGATTTTGAACTCAGTACCTAGGCTTTGGGACAAAACTTAAACGATGGAAGTCTAACACTCCTGTTTACGTTTTGTCCCAAAGTAATTTGTATATAGTATAGTAGTGATAAGTGTATCTTCAGAGTTCAGACCCATACAATGGTCTGCATCAAGATTCATATTTAATTCTGCTGTATTAGCACTTATAATCATTTTATTTTTTTTGACTCTGATAAATTGATGTTTACTAATGTATCATAATTTATACGTTATCCAATTGAAAACAATGCACATAATTGACAATGGACTCATAATTTGTCCATCATCATAAATATTTTGACATTTTGATAGACGAATACAAACATACTTATTGATTGATCTATTAGGTATTTAATTGGTTCCGTAGTTAACAAAAAAATACTCGTCGGTATTAATTTCTAAGTCTGTTAGTAATGTTTGTTAATTTATTGTATAACGAACAGCAATGCTGACAGCGTTTTCGTATTAGAACCTTTTTTTTTCTTAGATGAATAGTAAAAACATCGCTTTTCGTGTCTACAGTCTGTTCATCCAATTACACAATGGATTTTAATGTGGTTTTCACCATCATTTACACAATTGATTTCGAAAGGATTATGTGTAGATACAATACTTACGTTGATATTTAATTTAGACACAGCACAGAAATCTCAATGATTTGACATGTCGCAACATTTTATCAAAATCGGTGTAGCGGTTTCATCGTAAAAATGTAACAAACAGATTCTTACTTTGGATAAAATGTTATAGGTATATATAAATATACATAGGTATATATGGTTAGGTTTAATTCTATAATTTGTATAGGGAACATAATACCTACTTAGGTACTACTTCTTGTTATAAAGCTATTCCATGAGTATCAGAAAAACACAGTTTAGGCTACTGAAATTAAAAATAATTTTGAAATATGTTTCTAAAAAAATTTTTTTTATGTGCAAAACAAAGGATTTTTTAAAAATCTCCCCATAAGCGGTCTAACGGAGGTTGAAGTTTGTATGCGGACGAAGTCAGGTGCAACGGTTACTCGATAAAAAAAAATCACAAAGAAAACTAATTTTGAGAACTGATAGGATTTCCTTACAGTATAAGGAAATTAGAACGCGGCGCGGTTTAAAATAAAGTTTAAAATCGTTGCGGTGTGGGGGCGAGATTGAACATGATAATTGATACATCCGTGTGCCTCTAATCGGCCGGAAAACCGCTTCACTAGCCGATGCACATTTCGATTTTTCTCCTTTGATGTGTTTAATAATGCATGAGCCGGATCGGCGCTCTCATAGTAGGTATTCACGCGGCAGAGCAAATTTACGGACACTCTCGGACACCGGCGGACACACGCGACCGAGCCGCATTTGTTTTGATCCCAGGATCGATGTCTAATTGGGTTAGAGCACGTTGTGATAATAATAGGTCACTCGATCTACGTGTGTGAATTGAAACTAGTGCTGTCCTATGTCGCCTACAGGTGTACCTATTAGCTTGATTACATTCGGATTCGAGTTACTTTAAAAAAAAAACGAAATTAGTTCGTCTTTTTTTTGGTAGCCTGTATTTAAATTAAAAGGAGGTAATGGAATCAACATTGCAATAATTAATTTAAAATCATTGGCCCTACCTTATAACTATGCACTAACTAATACTAAGCTTGCAAATGTGCCTATATGTTGTCAAGATGCATCTAGAAATTATTGTAATTTTTATGCATCATTGCAATAAAATTTTCAAATATATTCTGTGAAATTTCTGTGAAGAACTAGCACATTATTTTACCGTCCATAATAAGATAATTATATTTTTACTATAGGTACATAATAACTATAATTTTCTTTAGACATTTTATGAATATAGAGGCATTTACCTGTTATTATCTACATAAAGTTTATCCGTATAACTAAGTACATAATTAGAGGCAGTTACCTATTATTATTTACATAAAGTTTATCCGTATAACTTATTGATTAATTAGTAAAACTGCCTTATTGGTCAGATGGTCGCATGTTTAACTTATTGAATAAGTAATTTAACTTCACTTCAATGTGAGGTTTGAGATTTGATTGCCAGGTTGTGCAGTTTATTTATTGAAGCCTTCTTCTTAGTCTAATAATTTCTATAAGTCTGTTTTTAGATACGTCCCTTTGCCAATCATTTTAAGAAATAAACGGGTGCTAGAATACATTAAACATGTATAATAACGTTCGTATCATGAAACATTCAAACGATGAAATAGAATCAGTTCAAAATAAAAGCTTTCCCATGTTCGTATCAAATAATCGAATAAAAACTAAAATTCAAATGGGCGTTCGAATAACATTCAGTTTGCAGACGAAGCTGTTTTGTTTATAAATAGTATCGTTCCAGTTTCATTGCACTGGGTCAGCGGTGGCGTTGGAGTCTGTTTATTGATTTGCTAACGGTCCCGGTTAATTTTGGCAAGGTGGGCCAGCCGGCAACTCATCTCGATACCGAACACAATGCAGTTTTTAATGGCGCTATAGTTTCAGTGAACAGTATCGGTGTAGTTATAAATATCTCCCGAGGTGCGTGTACGCATATTAAGGCAGTAAATTATCTCATTAACGCCTATAAATAAACAATTCAATACAAGCAAATGTTAAAACACTTATGGCCTTTACCGAGCATAATTTGATAACAATATGCAAATCGGATAGAACTTTAATTACAATGATTACGAGAAAGGCGGTTTGCTTACAACTATGCTTAAAATGTTACAAAAACAGGATGGCCGGCTCTAATAGGGTTAACCTTTTGAATTTCACCATAAACGCAATTAAATGGCCGCGCATGCTCTGCACGCACCCTTACCTCATCCACATACGTACATAGAATTATCTTTGGAATATTAACAGCTCAAATTGACGCACACATCGTCGAAAAATATGCGAGTAAAACATGATGACGCTCGGAAATATAATGACAGCTGCTGCGAGCGTGTCATTTGACAGCTTTCAATGAACATCCTTACTCAATTAAAACATACCAAGTTTAATTTTTTTTAATTATTAATATATTGTTTATCTCGCTAGGGCCTAATTGATTACTGCGTCTAACTTGCACTATCACACTTCAATGGGCCGTAAGATTAATCGTAGAGGAGAGTTTAATCGAAGACAGGAGTCTTCGATTGTTTCCCATAGTTTAATGTTTAGGAAATAATCGAAGACGGGAGATTAAACTCTCTTCCGTAGTTTAAGCTTCGATTGATACGACCCAATGTGGTCAATCTTTAAGATTAACGTGCTTAGTACCGTGACCCGTGACGGTTGGATGTTTATTTCTGACGTGTCTCATCCTCTAGTAGGAATAAGGAGACGTTACATTAAGGCTCCGGAATACGCCAACGGCCTCTTACAAATAAAAAAAAATGATTTGGCCTCGAGTGGCTGGGATGGTGTAGCTTGAGTGTTCTGTGCTGAGAGCACGCAGCGCGACATACATCCACCTAGCAATACGACTCGCCCATCAAGGAGCGCTATCCCGAGTAAGGTGCAATAATAATTTATTAAAAATAAAATAAAAGGTAATCCTCCAACGCATATTTTTCAAATTGTTTTGATGAAAATTTAAGGAGTAAAATGGTTACCTACCTACCTACAACTGATAGGAAATAGAGATGACTTTATGTTTTTAGGGTTTCGTACCCAAAGGGTAAAAACGGAACCCTATTACTGAGACTTCGCTGTCCGTCCATCTGTCTGTCTGTCTGTGTGTCTCCAGGCTGTATCTCATGAACCGTGATAGCTAGACAGTTGAAATTTTCACAGATGATGTATTTCTGTTGCCGCTATAACAACAAGTAATAAAAAAACCGGCCAAGTGCGACTCGTACTCGCGCACCGAGGGTTCCGTATCGGTTTTGGACGTATAAAGTGAAAAAAACCGGACCGCATAACTAAGTTTGTTTGTGAAGGAATATTGATGATTTTGAAAAAACTGCACTTCGTTTTATTTTTGGTGCAATATTTGGGTCAATTCCTATCAACTCTAATTATTTCAGATTTTTCGCTCCGCAAACTTCGGAGATAAGGGGGGGGGGGGGGATGGTATTTTTTTAGAAATTTTTCATCATATGTCGAAAACTGTGAAACATAAAATAAAATGAAAATATATTTTGAAATGTGCAGATCAAGCCCTTTCATATGATATGTAACTTGTCCTAGTAACCCCACTTTGAAATTTCGGACCCCCACTCCGGCCCCTTTTGCAATGAAAAAAAAAAAAAAATTGACTTTTTTAATTTTCAATAAAGTTTGGCAAGCATTTGTTATTACTATTCCAAATTTCAAGTTGATAGCATTAGTAGTTGCTGAAATAAGCAGGTGTGACAGACAGACAGACAGACGAAGTCGCACCATAAGGGTTCCTTTTTTACCATTTTGGTACGGAACCCTAAAAAGAATAAAATAAATATTTAAGGGGGCTTTTTTGCTCGTTTTTGCTCGATATTGATAACGACACTAGGTAGACGCTTGAAATACAGAATATTTAAGGGGGATTATTAAATTAAAATAAAAAAAGTATTTAAGGGGGGGTTCCAAACAACAGACATGATTTTTTTGCCGTTTTTATAGATAATGGTACGGAATCCTTCGTGCGCGAGTCCGACTCGCACTTGGCTGGTTTTTTTTTATATTTTTCTTGTTATTAATAACGAATCACATCATTGCTCATTATTATGAAAATCTGCTAATCATTGCTCATCATTACAAATTAAATAAAGATTGATATAAATATTTTTTATTACATGTAGTTGCTATAACCTACCTAATCAACGAAAAATATTGCCACAAAGTAGGTACAACCGCTCAAGATAGTTGGCGTACCTATATCGGGGCATTAGTATGTAAGTTACTACACCCCTGCCTAATCTCTCAGGGAATACAGGCCGATGTTATGTAGGTATAAAGATGTTCCCTAGGATGCGAGCAAAACCGTTGACAATAGCTAGTAATAAAATTTCACCAATCTACTTACCGTAGCGAGGCCGTGGGTTCAAGACCGTTCTGTGTAACGGTGTGCGGGCAACACCCAACTTAAGACGTTCACTGACTAATGCTTGTGTAGAAAAAAATATGTAACCACAGCCGTAGATACATTCGATTAATGTTCCATTTGCGTTTCAAAGAACTTACGCCTAAATAAGCATCGATTAATGTAGGTACTTTGCGAAATTATTGTACATGCGTTGGCATATCCGCCTATACCTATTCATAATTCAATTCCATTTTTAGGGTTCCGTACCAAAATAGTAAAAAAGGAACCCTTATAGTTGGCTGGTTATTTCAGCAGCTACTGATGCATTGACTTCAAATTTGAAACGATTTTAAAGCATGCTTGTCCACTTTTATTGCAAGTGAATGAAGTTAAAAAATATTTTTGGTTTAATTGAAAAGGGTTCGAAATTTAAAAGTGGGATCACTATATTAAGTGGCATATTATTATCTGCATGGCATATTATTATCTGTACATTTCAAAATGTATTTTAATTTTTTTCGACTTATGATGAAAAATGTCTGAAAAGAAAAAATACCAATCCCTCTGTCTCCGAAGTTTGCAGACCGAAAAATCTGAAATAATTAGAGTTGATAGATATTGTACCAAAAATAAAACGATCTTCCTTACCAGCACAGTCTTTTCAGAATCATCAAAATTTCTTCACAAACAAATTAGTTATGCGGTCCGGTTTTATTAACTTTTATACGTCCAAGGATGGTACGGAACCGAACTCGATGGGCGAGACGACTCGCCCTTGGCCGGTTTTTTACTTATCTACAAGTTAGTTCCCTACCAGTCATCGAACGCAGCGTGTGTTCTCATTTATCAATATCAGCTATCATTTTACTATAGGTAGGTACCTAATTACCTATCATTATCATTTATTCTTAAGAACAATTTCTGTCTGAATTTTGGTGTTAATTTAGTGCAATAAGCTCTTGGATTTTAAAGGACTATCGTCTCGTTAATAAATTATTTCCATTCCCACAAGCCATAAGTATGAACTTTAAATTAAATAAAGAGCATAATATTAATTCATTTCCATAATAAATAAATCATGAAGAGTACGTCAATAAGAAGTGTGTCTCGAGTCTCGACGCAGTTGCGTGAACATGCGCACGCGCCGCCCCGCGCAGGCGGCGCTAACTTCGCGCCTTTCAATCATTCGCTCGCCTTCATTATGCAGTCCATCGAGTTAAGAATACAACATTACACATGTCTGAAATTAAAGGTTTATTAGTGTTTAATGGAATGAGCATTTACGATTATAAGTGAAAGAAGGGAAAACTCAAGTTATCGATTTGAACAATAATAAGGGTAATCGATTCGTTTCGATTGATAATTGATTCGATATAAAATTCAACGAATAATTACCGTAATATATCCAGGTATGACTTCATTTCCCCTAATTATTCTTTTCTTGAGTCACTTGTGTTTGTCAAACCTGAAAGTTATTTACTTGTAAGTTATTGTATTCAGTATTGAGTTTTATAATATTAAGCTTTTAATAAATTGTAACAGAAGATATTGTATTAAATAACGACATGAATATTAAGATTTCATTGTTTTCAAACTTAAACGATTATATTTATTATTATATACCTACTTTGTTTTTGACTCGTACGGTTTTTATTTTGGCTGTATAGTTATTTTTATTTTTTTACCTTTTTCCAGTCCAGAGACTTAGGTACATTATGAAACCCGGTGATTCTCGTAACTGTTGTGTCCACCTCCCGAACAGTGAACGAGTCAATGTGTACAACTATCATAGTTGTAACGGTGCGTATTTTTTTTTTCTTTTTATAATATTTAATTCTGGATCTTAGTAGCTTACTGTTTTTCGTTATTTATTTTTTACAATGTTTTCGTAGTCTTTCAGCGCGAGTTGGACAAGAACAACACGACAATGCGTGCGCTGCACACGCAAGACATCGATTAATTATGTTAATTTTTGCGTCGACATTTAGCTTCCAACATTCTATATTTCTACCACGATAATAAGAAAGTGCAGTCTCATCGAAGTACTTTGTACCCCTTTTAAGCATAGGTATTATGCGCACGTATATTTCTACCACGATAATAAGAAAGCGCAGTCTCATCGAAGTATTTTGTACCCCTTTTAAGCATAGGTATTATGCGCACGTATATTTCTACCACGATTATAAGAAAGCGCAGTCTCATCGAAGTACTTTGTACCCCTTTTAAGCATAGGTATTATGCGCACGTATATTTCTACCACGATAATAAGAAAGCGCAGTCCCATCGAAGTACTTTGTACCCCTTTTAAGCATAGGTCCTGTATTATGCGCACGTATGTATATTTCTACCACGATAATAAGAAAGCGCAGTCCCATCGAAGTACTTTGTACCCCTTTTAAGCATAGGTCTTGTATTATGCGCACGTATATTTCTACTACGATAATAAGAAAGCGCAGTCCCATCGAAGTACTTTGTACCCCTTTTAAGCATATTACCCGCACGGAGAAGTGTGAGATCTGGCACAGATGGAGATGGAGTGCAGAAAGCTAAAATTAATATTTTTTTCATAAAAAATGCAAACAAACCAACGCAACTGGTTGAATTTTGATCACAGGCGATACTAGTTCATATAAATATCAGACAGTTATTGCATTTAAGTCTTTACTAATACCTAGAGTTTGTTTGTTTGAACGCGCTAATCTCTGGAACTACCAGTCGGATCAGATTTTTGCATATGATAGCCAGATTCATGAGGAATAGTATAGTATAGGCTATTTACCATCACGCTACAACACTTAGGAGCCAAGTAACAGGGTGAAACATAATATCACGCCTGCATTTCCCGATATATTTTTTTTTTTTATTTATTTATTTATTTATACCATCATTACAGGATTTTCTCCCAAAGCGATAGCATAAGTAAAATATGAAAGTAGGTAAACAACAGAATTAAAACTTTGAAATTAAAACATAAAAACAAACAAAAACTTTAAAAATTAAAAACCATAAACATTATAGCATTATTCCTTTTTTAATGCACCTCTGTGCCGCTTCTACGAATTTCGGCAGGTTACGGCTAAACATCTATGTCTTCTAAAGCTACAATTGTCTAACACAAGTCAAACAATATAAAAAGCATTGTTTTATTTAGCTTAGCGCAGTTCACTATGCTATATAAGCTTTGCTTTCCACTGACAGATTTCACCTAATAGTTTTTTTAAACTTAAGTTTGCCAACAAAAGAGTGTACCGTTGGTAAATAAATGATTCGTTTCTAGACAGGACCGTGCTAAGGTGTAATAGACGAATTCGTTTTGAACTAACATGATTTAAATCCATTATGTTCTGAGAAACACATTCAATGATATCTTTTCTGATTTGCTAACATTTGTGTGTATTTAATTCAATTCTTTTGACTCCGACATATCGCTGAATGGTCGACAATTCAGGCTAAACGTAATAAGTCTTTTTAAAAAAAATAACAACAGCTAATCGAATGATTTGATTCTTACAAAAGCGTAACAGGAAAAGCTTTAAATAACCTGCCAACTGTCTGTTATTATAGGCTTTTGTTAATAAAGAAAGTTGTAATGTAATTGGTTGGCACCTCAGATCATAGATTTCTATGGTTTATTTATTTTTATTTATTTATTTATTTATTTATTTATTTGCAAGAAAAGGTTACATACATGTGCTTACAGTGGTTTCTGCACTAAGCTCAAGGCTTGTATCGCAGAAACCATAAAAAACAGTGACAAAAAAGCTTAGCATAACAGGTAGCCAAAGAACACAAGTATGTTAACAAAAGTTGAGTAGCGTGAGAATCAATAAAAATACAAAAAAAAATGATAAAAAATAAACACGAGTCAAAAAGAAAACAAAAGGTAAGTTAAACACAAAATAAAATTAACAATACCAAAAAGTGTTTGATTGTGTTGTGCGTATGTTCAGTGTAGTGAGGAGTGTATGTGTGTTCAGTGTAATGAGGCGTGTGTCTTGGGAATGTCAACCTAAAGTTAGGAGTATGTTTTCTGTTTCCTGGTAGGATAGCTCCAGTAGCCATGACTTTACGATTAATTTAATTTTACTAGTGGGCAAGTTCTTGATTTGAGTCAGGTGGTGGCAGACCTTGTTGTAAATATGAGGGAGGAGAAATATGGGTAAACGTTTTATGAAGCTAGTTTTTATTCTAGGAACAGGGACACGAAAAACACGACGCTGAGAAAGAGAGGAGTGGTCAGCAGAATTTATGCTTTTCTTGTGCATTGAAGCTGTTGCCTTAGCGATATATAATTGACGCACTGTTAAAACTTTGCATTCCCTATATAAAGCGTCTGTGGGAAATATAAACGGCTTTCTCAGCATCACTTTTAGCACTGCACGTTGAGCTCTTTCAAGTTCAATCATCTTCGTTTTGGCCGCTCCACCCCAAGCCAGGATACAATAGTGCAACAATGACTGGGTCAGGGTCATGTAAACCATCAGCAGGATATTTTTATTAGCGATTTGGCGCAATGATTTGATGATGTAGATGGTTTTTCTAATTCTTCCTGATAGAGTAGAGATGTGCGTTTTGAAGGAGAGATGTTCATCTAGAATTACGCCCAGGTATCTAATGCTAGCTATGTTGCCTATGGTGTTGCAGTCGCAGGGGGAACTCCCGTTAGATTCGCATGTGTGGATAGTGAGAGCAGGCAGATTGGCTGGTTTCGACGCTGTAGTCTTATGGAAGGCGACATACTTTGTTTTTTTTAGATTTAGCGTTAATAAATTCCTACTCAACCATTTAGCTACTACTTTCATACCTGTTTCAGCTGTTTCAGATACTTTATCCCATGAGCGATTCTTAAAAATTACGGCTGTGTCGTCAGCATAACACACTACCTCAGCTCCTGGTATTTGGAGCTCTAGGACGTCGTTGATGTAAATGGAGAACAGTGTTGTTGCTAGGACACTTCCCTGCGGAACCCCGACGTTAATGCCAAGAGGGTCGCTAATAGTTTCTCCTACTTTTATACATTGGCGGCGTTCCGAGAGATAACTGTGAAACCAGTTGGACGCTATTCCTCTTACTCCCTTAGCCTCTAGTTTGCGCAGCAGAATTGGAACAGATACGGTGTCAAACGCCTTCGCGAGATCGAGAAATATTCCCAGACAGGATTCATTTCTGTCTAAAGCCGTAGACACCGCATCTGTCAGCAGCACCACTGCGTCTTCCGTAGACTTACCCGCCCTAAATCCAAACTGTTTGCTTGAAAGAAGCTTGTTACGTTCTAAAAAGGACGTTAGGCGCTTGTTGACAACTTTTTCTAGCAACTTACTAAATATACTAAGTAAGGAGATCGGTCTGTAGTTACTGGGGCTTTTTTTATCTCCGTCTTTGTGTATTGGTGTTACCACAGCTAACTTCCAGCGCTGGGGGAAGGTACCTGTGCTAAGACTGAGATTAAATATGTGCGTGAGTGGATCTAGTATTTGATGTTTAACGGATTTAATCAATTTTGGTGTGTAGCCATCGAGGCCAGGTGCGCTATCATTTTTTAGGTTATCAATAAGTTTGTTAACCTCGTCGGTGTCTGTTGGTCGTAGGAAAAGAGAATTAATGGGGGCATTATTTATTTTATAATCAGTGGCTAGTGTCGTTTCTGTTGTATTTAACTTGTTCAGAGTTTCATTTGCTAGCCTACTACCGACATTCGTGAAATATGGTTGGCACACTGTTTGACGGCACGTCGAGAAAATTCGTGGTAAAAAAAAACTTTGATTGAAAATATTGAAATCAGAGATTTTTTTTTTTAAACGTTGCCCCACACTAGGATTTCTCATGTGTTGTGGGTGCGTTTACAAACACTTTCACATTTAGCCCTAAGTTCACCGACAAGATAACAGTCCGATAAATTATAAACGGCCGTTTAACATGACGTTAGGTATGGAAAAAGATTTAATAAACAGCCGTTTTCAATTTAACGGACTGTTATCTTATCGGTGAACTAGGCCCTAAAACTTGGTATCTTAAGAAGACCAAGTTCAAATGACTCAACTGCCTGTATTTTTACTTTAAACTGAATCCTTTAAACCAGATCACAGCACTACTACAAATAACTCTATAAAGAGGCCTATAAAATCAAAGGCAGCTCAGCGCCATAAAGTCGTAAAATGTATGTAATGTAAAATAATGGCACCATCTAGTTAGCTGGACACGGTTTGGTGTATTCATTTTACTAATAAATGCAGGTAAGTCCCAGCAAATTCAGTGTGTTTCAGCATTTGTTCTCAAACTGTCATTAGAAAATGCCGGCACCAAAAAACATTGGCTTGATAAACCATTTCCAATCATCTTTTTACAGAATGATTTATAATTTCAATCAAAAACAATTATTTTTAGGATTCTAAACAGTATGGTGCTTTTTCCAGGAGAATGCTGCCTCAAAGTTACTTAGGACCCCTTAATCACATTTGATGATATCCACCTATCCTAAAAGTATGTCACCATTTATTTTGTTAGTACAAAATAAAAGTTTAAAAATCGTAAAAATACGTGTAAAAGTGTAAAAATAGTACTGAAAGCTACTACTTTTAACTGCGGCTTCGCTCTTGTAGAGTTATATGCTGAGTAGCTGTACCACGGAAACCGTGCATTGTTCCGGGATAAAAAGTAAGTAAGCTCGCATGTCACTGTACGGCTCATAAACTATCTCTAAGCAAAAAATCATGTCTATCCGTTGCTCTGTTGCTGCATGAAAGATGGACAAACCAATCAACAAACTGAACAAACACACTTTCGTATTGATAATATTAGTAGGGATTGTAGTTTTGCAGATCACTGTTCGTCGAATGATGATTGGGCAAAATCACTTAAGTATTATCGAATTTGCTTTTTATTATTTTCCACTTCATTTGACCACCTCGTAGATTTAACAGGAAAACGATTTTATTGAGACACTACTTTAGACTTAAATAATAGCTTTACCAAGAAAATTGTGAAACTAGTTCAAATGGAAAGAAACAATAACGGAAACTAACTGTAGATGAAGTTACATTGTGCTTTCTTTCATATTCAGTCACATAGTTCCAAAAGCACATCTCTAATCAACTCTAAAAGATTATTCAGACTTTATTGTTAACCAACCATGCATAGATTAATAACATAACCAAGGCACGGAACCTAACTAGGTAAATACCTATGTGTTGCATGGCTTTTTTTTATAATTATATAGTTTACCTGATTATCCTAGGGGTGTTAAACGTATAAAAGTGCAAACTACTCATGTGAGAAGAATTATAACAATCACGTTTGAAGATTACAATAGCGAACAAAAAGGAAGAGATTTTTCCCTAATTTTATGCTTCATAACTACAAATCGATTAATGATAATAAACTGCCGATAATTTTACTTTGTCATTAATTTAGCTACCGACAGATACTGGTAGTTAGCGCGGTAATAATTAACGCGGATTAGTGTAATATTGGGTTATTCCGTTGCAAAAACATTTTTTTGTCTCGTTTTACTAGAATTACCATGCGAAAACCATCCACGGATAATATATATATTTTTTTAATGAATCATTTATTTTGGACCAAATATGGATTTGCTATTTGCGTCTTTTATGATGTTCATGTGGAAAGTAATTAAAATAATCCTACTAATATTATAAACGTGAAAGTTTGTCAGGATGGATGTACCGATAGATGTATGGATGTTTGTTACTCTTTCACGCAAAAAGTACTAAACGGATTTTGATGAAACTTTACAGTAATATAACTTATACATCAGAATAACACATAGACTACTTCTTATCCCAAAAACGCGGGTGAAGCCGTGGGCGGAAGCTAGTAAATAAATAAATAAATGATGGCAACAGGGCAACTTTTAACATACGCCCTAACAAGGTCATCGAAGACCTGTAGGTGAACGATGCCTTTAGCATATAGAGGTGGTGCCGATCAAAGACTAACGGTCCATAAAATAATTAGATGTCATTTTTTCTACGTTTATGTCACACACAAATCGATACAACTAGCTGGCAGTATCAACTTCATTCATTACCTGATAAAGGAAATAATATAATTAAAAAATTACGTTCAATATAAACGCACGTGATCTCTGGTGCAATGAATCAAGCGCAGGTGTTATGTCACACGATTCCTCGCCGATCCGAGAATGTATCGAGTCAGCATCTCGGTATCGAGAATCGAGTACCGTATGTGAACGCGGCCGCACATTGCGAATGACTCATGTTCGTGTGAACACCGATTTATGTTACAATAAAACAAACGAAAGGTTTTTGTAACGTAAGTGTCGGGTAAACGGAAGTTGGCTACTATGAATGAACGGTTAATTTCAGTGATAATATTGCTTCCTAAGCTGGATTCGGAGGGCGATCAAAGAAGGAGAATCTTTAGAACTTAAAAGTAAGACTTTCGTTTGACCACCATCTCGCTTGATGTTAATTTAAGCGATGATGATGTCATCCAATTCTTATGTTTTCTCAGTTTCATTGTTAATAATCATCGTAGTACATTTATAAGTAGGTAAATCTAGAAAGATGCGTACCTACCTACCTACTATTATTTAAAACTGAGCTATTAGTACTTATGCACCTTTATCTTTCATGCATGCGAAAGTAAGCGCGTCTTTCCGTCTGTGTGTCTGTTGGTGAGATTCATCTGGAGGGTGAAATTTTTATGATAATTGGTAGAGAAGTAACTGAAAACCTGTACCTACCTAATAATATTTAGGCATCTGTAACGACCCAGTCTGTAATAGGGATGCACCTACATACAAAAACATCTTCTATCGTTTAGCACTTTGCACAATGCAGCAGGTGTAAGAATTTAATTATTTATTTACATAAATCAACAAGAAATCCCGTAGGCTTACCTGGGACCAAACATAATCGTGTCCCATGTATTGTATGCAGATTTGGTATTCTTAAAGGCGTTAACATTACTGCCTTCGGCTAAAATAATAAATTTCCTACACTTACACGGCGCGGGGTAACGATGTTATGATATCATTATTTTGTAGCTGTAGATAAGAACAACTGATATAATATATTGTTTGGTTAACACTCTCTTGATAATGTAGGTATGTAAACCTGTTTGAGCAGGTAGTGTTGCTATATGATGTTGAATGTTAACTGATCTTTATTATTTAATGCATGGCTATAAAGTTGTTGTGCAGACACCATGTCACCCGATGTACTTTCATTAACCCAGACATCAAACCCAAAACCGAACGCAAAGAAAAATACATAATTATTTTTAGTAACTTGAAAGTAGTTTATTCAGAATTAGTAGAAGAATCGATTCCAGTTGTTTTTACCCGACTGTGCCAGAAAGAGGGTTATGTTTTTCGAGTGTATGTAAGTATTTATATGTATGTATATTTCTTTGGCACGCTCTGTAGCCTAAACGGCTTGATGAATTTTAGCTTGAGAGGTGTCGTTAGATTCGTCTTAATACGGTAGTGGACTTAGTAGTCCACTACCGTATTTTATTTTAAAAAAGTACAAATAAATTATTTTATTCCAAAGAAGGAATAGGAAAAACAAAAAAGTAAAAAAAAAATATGGAAAACATAGACGCTTTTAAAGTTTTTGGAGGGAGTATCGCTCCGTCTTTGTCGCGTGAAGCGGGCATAGGTGGTGTTACGTCACTTATCATGCATGCCGTCCGTGTCTAGCAAATCATTTTAAAACGCTTATAACTTTGCCAATTTTGTAGATGTTTCTTCGGTTTTTTTGGTGTTAATTATCTTTTTTCAAATAGTTTACAGATTTACAATAAAAAAATATATTCAACATCCCTACTGTGAGAGTGACACTGGATATATCAATTATAAAAAATAATATGGCCGATTTTTGGCGTCTTCAAAAAGTTTGTTTTCCTCAAAATTTATCGAGTGGGGTATCAAAATGAAGGGCTTGAAAAGACGATTACGAAAACATTTATAAATACATTAAGAACTAAAAAGTGAAAAATAAAAATACTTAATTAAAAATTTAAAAAACCCGACTGCCTAAAAAAGCAGCTCAAAAGTTCAAAACAAGAGCACTTTTCAAGCAGTCTGATGCAGTTGGTGTCATAAAATCTAAGATTTAACACAAATAATTACCACCAACTCCATCAGATTGAACTTTTTAGTTGCGTTTTTTGGCAGTCAATTTTTAATTTACTATTTTTATTTTTCACTTTTTTAAGTCATGTTATTGTTTTGTCCATGAATAATAATACATTGAATTTTCAGTGCGGGGACGGAACTCACGGAACTAAATAGCGTACCTAAAACTTTGTCAGTTTTCAATATTTAATTTTTAAAATTTTGGATTCTGCTTTGGCTTTTACGTTATCAAAAAATAATGTTATAATTTATACAATCAATTCCATTAAATACTCGTAACAAACTACAAATAAATACTGTAAGGCCGATCATACACGGACTGCTGGAGCAGTCAGCCGGTGATCAACATACACGGACTGCTCGAGCAGTCAAGGGGACTGCTTGACCGCGTACTACGTGTGTAGTGTACGTAGAAGACTGTAGTTTGCTATGCAGACGCAGCTTGAAGCAGTCGATACTGACAAGCAGTCCGTGTATGGTCGGCCTAAGTGTCAATGATTACAATTATAGCATTTATAGCTGATTTTTAAAGTTAATATTAGCGATTCAAATTGAGTGTTTGTCTTTGCAAATAATAATAAAAACGTCAAACGTTTAATAATCTTTTGTAGTGATAGTTGAACCTAGATTAAAATAACGCTTATTTGCAATGATAATGGTGTCTATTGTTACTTTATTAGGTTGGTTAGTAAAAAGCTGTAAGTCTAATTAGGTATGTTTACTTAACTACGGTACTTAAATCATAAAAAATAAACCGCATCCGTTTTGTTAAACGAGGTCTTACAATTTAACGGACTTTTTGTGTAAGTAGCTATACTTGTAGGTATACCAAATAGATACCAGCGCTTACCGATCTGAAAAACAAATGGAAAATCTTATACTGGGTTTATTTATGGGGTGCTATTTAAACAGGCTTCTTTTTAATATCATTATTCGCCCCTAAAAATGTATGTTGCCTTCTAAATTACTAAGTCAGCCACAATTAACGAGCATCTAAATAATACTATCTTAGCCACTAGTTATCTTCTATGTAAACCACTCTAAATATAGTTCAGCATAGTGATTATTTTTTAGCATCTAAATTTGTAGCATGCATTCTAACAGTAAACTTCTAAAATACTATTAAATGACATCAAAAAATATATTTATTTAGCTTCAAAATTTTTAACTCAGTACGTTTAAAATATAACTCATCCCATATTATTAGATCGTCAAAATTTTGCTAAAAATGTCATCAAATAGTCGGTATATTGGCCACTAATATTATCAGAAGCTATTGAGGAGAGACAAAATAAAAGACTTTATTTTTTGACTTACAAGGGGGAGGGAGGTGGTCGACGGAGCCTCGCTACGCGGGGCTCCTATTTCTGTCTGCAAGGTTAAAAGTAACCTAACACGAAGGGGTTGACGTCAACCCCTTCGAACCTAAATTGTCCGTGTCGGGGTGTCCAAATTCCCGAGCTCGCTTCGCTCGCTCTTGGACCCTAGACAGGTGTGTTACTCAAATGAAACATGACTTGTTTTTTTAATTATGCCAAATTGCCAACCCCATTTCCCGCTTTTTTCTAATGTCAGCGCCGGCTGCCAATTTAGCAACCGGTGGCTGCTGCAAATTCAGGTCACGGCGGCGGTCGCGGAGTCACTTCCTAAACAATTACACGTGAACAACTCAACTCGTCGTCACATGAGTCGAATGGCGCTCTCTGATTGGTGCAAATGGCCGGTCGCTGTCGTCTCGCGTACTCGCGCCAAATCATACAGTGGCTATTTTCACGATAAAAGAATATGATGTATTATTTTACATGCTAAGTTATAATAAATGATGCTTTCTGTAGAAGCTTGAATTATATTTTTTTGAGGACATTGCGTGGAAGCTGTTAAACGTAAAATGGTAACGAGGTGTAAAATCCGTGGCCGAGTTAGTAAATTAGGTGGCAATGCATAAATAAGAAGGACAAGTCACAATAATTGATGATCTTTACTTGACGCTTTCTATAGAATATTTAGTGGGCGTTGTAAAAAAGACGAATTAGTTTATTGGAGGCTATGTCATTTTTCCGTTGCTTAATTATAAAATTAGAAGTTTAATCACGTGTCCAATAAATAATTTTGTGGCTAGACTTATAATTTCCCTTATTTATGACATGTAGGAACTCTCGTATTCGATGCTACCTACTTCGAGACTATTCAATTTTTTTTTTCTATAACCAAGTTTTTAAAACGGACTAAAAAGTATAAAATAATTTCTAATGAAATGAAAAACGTGGGGGGCATCTTACAACCGTTACAACTATTGCATGCGCCCCAAGTTTTTCATTTCATTAGTTTTATTATTTTATATATTATTTTTAGTCCGTTTTAAAAATGTAGTCTAATTTTTTTTTGTTTGTTATTTATATGCCAGTTCAGGATATTAGCAGTAGTGGCTTTGATGAACCTTCGGTAAATTTCAATCTCGTGGCGATATAAGTTCATGTTTGTTAGGAAAATATCATTTGCGATATTGATCTCACCGAGATTTTAATTATCGGAACTATATTTTCAATATTTTAACTAACAGAATTGCCCTACTGAAACTTGATCAGGCGTTTGGTAACTGGGAGTCTAAGGGCCAAGTTCACCGACAAGATAACAGTCCGTTATATTGAAAACGGTCGTTTAAAATATCTTTTTCTATGTAAATTGTAATGTTAAACGGCTGTTTTAAATTTACCGGACTGTTATCGTGTCGGTGTCGGTCAACTTTTTAACAGATGACACCTGCAATTAGATACTGCAGATGTTATGTTGTGTATTTTTTACTTATAAAAATAAATAAACTTGTTTACAATAAAAACATTGGTACCTAAGTATAAAATATTACTGAATATTTTTTTTTTATGTTGTCATAAATTCTTAAAATTACTGCCATGCGTGTTAAGGTGACCCTAGTTGAGACATCTCTCGGTATCACACTCATGCTATGCTACCAAGTCCTATGCAGGCAAGTATCTAACACATTTGATTGCACATAAACGCACTGAAAACGGCTGCGTAAACGTTTTCGTCACGTCAAAAATGTACTTGTAATCATTAGTCGGTTCTGAACGAGACGATTGCGTGCTTGCTAGGTGGTCGAGGTCGTAACTGCAGTGGACAATCGATTCATGGTACCAATGCGGCATAGTATGCGACACTATAAATTGAAATCGAACACAAACTTTTAAATTCACGCTTTTTCTGTACATTGACGACACGACTTGATCTTCACAAACAATCTACGTATAACAGCAGCGATGTATGCAACAAAATACGACAACACCAATGCAAAGTTTGTTTAATTTTCTATATGGTAGCCGACATCGCACGCGATCAACACTTAGATCGAAAGAATCGAATGACAATTTTTATATGGGAGTTATTGGCTATAGCAGAACTTTCTATGGGTCTATATTGGTTTCCGATCAAACAACTTATGATATCGTCACTCAAGTTGCAAATTTCTCTGAAGCCTCCATTTATACCAGTGATTCGATTCCTTATAGATAATGTTATAGGTTAGTTAATAAGAAAATATATTACGTTTACTTATTGAGTATTATTAAAAGATACATAGTTTTCTATAAACTATGTCGGTAACTTTAACGCTCAACTGAACGGAAACATTTTTATTAACATAATCTTTAGCGTGCACATTAAACGTAATAGCTCTAATTCTTTTAATTGCTCCTGTATAAGCAGAGCCACTCACGCATAATTGCGAATTACTGTGAAAAAATATGACCTTTAGGTGCTCACGTCTTTTATAATTAACCTAGGTTATGGAAGCGTCATTGGAGGTCTAAATAAATACTTTTTGTCGTCTAATGTCCTTAGGCCCTTCGTACTAAAGGCAACCCAAGTATCCGATACTCGTCTATGTTTTAGCGTCTTGACGTCTACTGCAGTATGTCCGGATACTTAGTTGCCTAGTGTACAAATGGGCCGAAAAACCGGCGGAAAGAATGTCTAATTGATAGCAATTATATAGATGACTTGTAATCTATTATTCAGAGGATCAGAGTTGCTATTGTGTGACAAAGCGTAGGTATCTTAGGTACCTACGTGAGTGACAACGAAATGTTCGATAAGGCTTGTTGCAAAAGGTTAATGAAAACATACATATGTATGTTAGATATGATGTTCTACCATTTGATTATGTTGTATCCTTTACATGTCAATATTTTTGATGAACTTGTGGAACGTACTAATTAAACTTATGATTTTTTTTTGTATTATTTGTATGCATAACTTTTTCGTAGATAAGTAGCTTATTGTTTTTAACAGCTAGTTCAAGGAAAGCAATTCAGTTTTTTCTCACTTTAAAAAGAGGAAACGAATAAAACTGACGAAGAAAATAAACAAGTCTGGGCTAATTACGAAATTGTCATCGAGGAAAGGTTCGCAAATTACCCTCCAATTTAGATGTAAAATGTCGCCGACGGACGGACGGATGGACTGACGTTTTTACAAACACTAGTAATTGCCCATTGTGTACAACTGCTTTTCTACCTTCTAATTGAAAACTATGCACCACTCTGCATTCTAGATATCTGTGGGAACGGCCAGGGACTCCGAGTGGAATATTTTTTATTACACAAATTACCTATACTTTTTGTAATGCAATTTTTCAGCGATAACTCGCTAGGAGGGAAACGAACTTTGAAGTTGTTATTGGATTCATAACACTACCTATTACAAATAAATAGGTAGGTACGTCGTATAAAGAAACGTGTTCGCTTACAAAATCACGTGTTTAACTATTTTGTATGATTTTTAAATATATATTTAAGTAGCTACAACTACTTTTATATATCATCGTCATTTTATATGACATCTGCAATGCCAAGGCTTTGTTAACCCTAGAAAGAAAGTTGATATGTCACATACTTATCCTATCCTAATATCATAACGCTAAAGTTTATGAGGATTTATTGATGTTTGGGTGTATTTTACTCTTTCACGTAAAAACTACCGAACGGATTTTGATGAAACTTTACCGTAATATAGCTTATAGGTACACTCAGATCGTAGAAAAAAGGAGATATGCCATCATAGCAAATTAGTACGGGAACCACTGTCGCCACTTTTAGAACAGTTTGCGACACAATTAGAAGCGCTCCTTGTGAATATATATACAGATCTCTCACACATTAAAAATCAATCTAACAGTATTGTTCCCCACTTATCACTTACTAAACTAAAACACTTTACTTATATTATCGATCGCGTTTGGTCTGTCGCGTCGGAAGCATGATCACATTGATCATGTAAAAGCGTCAAGCTCAATAGCGCCTTGGCACATCTCCCTTGTTTCAATAATCTGAGGGTATGTTATATGTAGTGTTAGTGCTTCCCTAAACGAGCTCTTTCACAAAGAACTCTACTACTACTAAAAGCTCTACTGAGGTTATTTTCGATTGTGATGGGAAATTATGAATGATTGATTTATTGAGCAGCGGAAAGACCCCGTCCGCAAACAATGATTTTTTATGGTGTACCGCTGTTATGCTACAGTGGTGGCAAATAGCGGCCCGCCTGACTGTAGTAGCCTATAAAACGCTTGCAACACCGAGTGTCATATGCGCGTTGTCGACCCTTTAAAATGAGGATTCACTGTACCGACAGCTTAGAGGTCAAGTAGGTCCACCCTGTCAACAGAACGCATCCTCAAGAACTTTGGCGACCTTCCTCACCACAGATAAAGAACATAAGAGTAGCATTATTTGGCTGTGTATTGTAGGTAGGTAGTAGATATAATGTGAAGATGCAGATGCACCTCCCTGAAAATAATACTGCCGGCGCCCATGGATATACCCGCCGTGTCCTACCTCACTTAAAACTACGTAACTTAATTACTAAGTATATTGCTTTTTTGAATCCATACCATCCTCTAATTATAAGTAAGTCTGAACTATAGGTGTGTCTATCGTTATTGGTAGTTGTTCGGCGTAGGCTGGCTCGTGACGCTGTGCGACCTCGCACTTATCTGCCCGCTCTCACGACGCAGCGCGTTGCACGACCACGCGCCGCTTTCGGATGCTAGTTGCTCCGAACTACGAGTTTTGTGCGGATGCACTGTACTGGGATTAGAAGATAGAACCTTATTTTATAGACTTTTTTTGTTTAGTTACGGTTGGTGTTTTGCGGCGGTTGATTGGGGTTTAGGAAGTTTATGTAGGTACTTTTTATAGTAGACGTATGCTTGTGGGTATGACGGAAATTATGATCTTACCTATATGATTTTTTTTAACACGTTAAGTATATGTTTTATGTATATTGGATAAAGTACACACTGCGCGGATTATGTGCATGTATAGGTACCGTAAATGGCCCTGGGTAGTTAGATGGGCACTAACTTCTTAGACTCGTCAGTTAGATTGCTACAACTGAAAAACAATTTTGGATATATGGGGTTGATGAAAAAAGTTGTAATGGGACAGACAGCAGCTAATGTGCTAAATAAAAACAAAATATTATGGTATGAAGCCCTAGATAGGTACCACTTTAGAATTTCTAGTGAGTTTGGTTCTAGACTCTCATTTAATTTGATGTAATAAATTATTTGTAGAAAGGAATACATTTGACGTCTTATTTAAATAAAAAATACCTTCTGAACATTTTTAATTATTTCATAAAAGAACCTTATACATTTTGCCTATTAGCCTTATTTACGATTAATTCATTAATGCTCTTGCTTATTACGAATAATACTCTCAATTTATAGTAAATCCAAGTGAAAACATTCGTTATCTTTCACAGAAAGTATGGCTGTTTTGTTCAAAGCTTTGTTCGAGAGCTAACAAGAATAATAAGTTTTAAACAGTGCATCGTATTCTTTTTATTAAAAAAATCTTTGCTTTCGCTTGTTATAATATTATTACTAGCAGCCTTATTAAATACGGAGAAAGATAGTCAGACAGGTACAAGTTTTAAGTGTTGTTTATTACGATGAAAATTATAATATTTTTGATAAAAACTTACTGGATTTTGCTGTAATACTCTCTTGCATGTTATTGAAGTAAAATGGTGATTGGAAAATTAAGTATTTTTACAAATTATGTCATAATAGCACGCTTCAAATGGGTAGCACGAGTTTATATACTTGATAAATGATAATGATAAATGATACATGATATTTATTTTGTAAATAGGTTAAAAATAACACTTTTACACGTCAAAACATTTTTTTAATCTAGATGAGTTCGGTGTTTCCTATATGACTACCTTTGCGAAGAAACACCGAAACAAACTCAAAGGTTGATGTCTCTTTTAAAGTCCAGACAATTAAGATAAATTGTGTAAGAACCATGCAGGTTAGTCTGAAATGGCCTTTAGAGGAAAGAGCCATACAGATTTGAGTGGACCTGACCTGACTGTGCACGCATGTGCCGGGTATCGTGGTAGCTCAACCCAGACTTAGGGAGCTCAACGACCCGACGAACATTACCATCAGAGAGGACATTTGGGTAGGCCCCCTAAAGTACTCAAACTTTCAGACTGAACTTGAGATCTATAACAGTAACATAATAACCCACATAGTACTCACATTTACAATAATTATAATCAATATATTATCATTATTATCACATTCAATGTCATTTTGTATATAAATTGTTTCAAAAGGAAACATTCAATGTCAAAGTGTATATAGAAAAAAATATAAAATCAAATAAAAGAGCAATAATTTAGTGGTTATGTTAATAGTAGTATTGGCCCATGTATGTATTGGAACAGCTCAATCCCAAGCCTTTTTGTCCTCCATATAATCTTTAACACTATAAAAGGCTTTATGACAAAGTTTTCGCTTTATTAATGATTTGAATTTATTAAGGCTTAATTTTTGAATATGGCTAGGGATTTTATTGTAAAAGCGTATACTTTGGCATTTAAATGTGCCACTTATTTTCTGGAGCCTCGTGGCAGGAACAACAAGTCTATGTTTGTTTCTAGTATTAATATTATGAATATCACTATATTTAGTGAAGAGATTAATATTTTTATGTGCATACAATAGATTTTTATAAATGTACTGAGATGGAACAGTCATTATATTAATATCTTTAAATTTCTCTCTGAGTGAATGTCTGGGACTTAACTTATAAATTGATCGAATAGCTCTTTTCTGCAAAACAAAAACAGTCTGTATGTCGGCGGCATGTCCCCACAACAGAATACCGTACGACATGACACTATGAAAATAACTGAAGTATACTAAACGGGCAGTCTCAAGATCAGTTAAATCGCGAATTTTTCTAACTGCAGAGCTAAGCTTTTTCGACAAGTTATCTATGTGTGGTCCCCACTGAAGCTTAGCATCCAATGTTATACCTAAGAACACTGTGGTATCCAGAAGATTCAGCTCCTCACCCTTCACTAGTACACTAGTTTTCACCTGTCTAACGTTAGGTGTCGTAAACTTAATACATTTAGTTTTCTTTTCATTCAAAAGTAAGTTATTAACATTGAACCAGTGCACTATTTTTGAGATAGCGCTATTTACATCGTCAGTAACCAGCTGCTGACGTTTAAGTTTAAACAAAAGTGAAGTGTCATCTGCAAACAGTACTATCTCATGATTGTCCCTTATAAGGAAGGGTAAGTCATTTATATAAATAAGAAACAAAAAAGGGCCAAGAATTGAGCCCTGTGGTACTTGGTACAACCACATAATTTCCCATGTAATAGGGGGTGAGCCTAGCCTTTGCCGGGCACTGAGCTGCTACTGGGAAGTTCCTAATGGAAATACCAAATACCACTGTGTCATTGACAGTCCCACTGTCGCATATTTTCCAAGAGACTACGAAACCAATTTTCTTAAAAAAATATCACCCGAATTTAGAATGAACTGTACCTACTTAGGACCATTTCGTTCCCCTTTAGCTAATGTACTCATTTTAAAGTAAATATTCTCATACAAAATTACATAAATAAGAATACGCGGCATTAGTTTCGCGGTTTAAGAGACTATCAACGACGACTGCTCCATCCCAGGATTGAACCCAGGGTCACTTTCAGCCACTAAACCTGCGAGGCATAAACAAATAATGCTATTTCTGCAGCACAGCTCGAAAGGGTTCTTTCGGGGCAAGAAAATCACCATGGGTAATTCTGCTATCAGGTAGCATTGTCGTGTTTAATACAGATGGCGATGAAATGGAGGATGACTTCTTACCTTACTCTTTATATGAAATGGAGCCCACTAAACTTCATCCCTGATGTTAGCAACACATCTGCAAAAGTGCAAACCTTTCGATATTGTAGGAGTTTACTCGTATTAGGGGTAACCAAATGGATATCGATGTTTATTACAAGTTAACTTCATCCCTAATGTTGCAGAAGTTTATTTGGGTAACCATTTCATATAAGGATTTAGGTAAGCCGTCCTATACCAACCTATCACTTAAAAATTATACATTGTGTTAAAATATTACGGTTACGGTTGACAGTAACTCTCCAGGGTAACACAATATTAATGCAAGCACGCGGGACCTTGGGTGAAGGCTAAAGAAAATAATTAGCTACCATGTTAAACAAGGGCTTCAAATCAAGTGCGTATATTTTAAGGGTTCAGTCATTTACATCTTAACAAAACGGTCTATTATCATCCTCATTTCCTTCCTTCGTTCTTTCTTGCAAGAATCGTCAATACAGTTGCTAGAGCCTAGGTCGTGCTTGATCCAGTCGTCTACAGCTACACCCCTCGTACTTAGTAAGTCAACCTAGTTTTGACCCCAAAGGAGATGTTTTAGAAATGTATGGAGCCTGGGAGTGGTCTACGTACGCAATAAGTATTATAGCTATACATGGTGGATCAACAATCGAAGGATGAATTCTGTGAAAAGTCATTTTGACAACTGTTGATATGTCAATGTCAGTTAAAATGGCAACCAAAATCCCACACAACGACTCAAACGTCACGTCATAAAACAAAACTAGGGATATCATAATGAAAAACTTCATCTCAAATAATTCTGTTATTAAATATATAAGACATTCCCAAAAACAACTGACACAGGCAAGAATCGAACCTGCGACCTCTGCCTAAACTGGGGCAACGCTCTTAACCACTGAGCTACGGTGTCGTGTCTGAATCAGTTGTAATTAGAAACCTCTTTTTACGCCTCTTAGGAGCGTTGGTGATGTCTATCGGAGACTAATTACAGACTCCAACTCAATGTTTCTACCTTTGCAGGTAGAAGGACATCGATATGATATCACCATCTATACATTATAAATGTATCTTTTTGAGAATTTTAAACATGTTATGCTTATATAATGTTATTAAATATATAAGACATTCAAACAAATACCTTTGAACTGCTCAAAAGAGACCACGTAATTACTCTTGAAGAGTTGTGCGACGTTTTTTTAAATTATACATATATTTGGGGATCATATAAGACTTCCTAGTTCTCTTTGTTAAATAACTTGTGGTACTCTCTCTGTAGATCTTTCCTTGTTCGACGCAGTCTAAGATTATTAACACATAAAACCATAAAACACGTACATCGTAAAATGTAGCCAGTTTTGCGCATAGGTTTCTCCAGAAGGCTCACTTGTGACAACGCACTGTACTGTAGCAAATGACATCGTCTGAAAAAGTACATAAATTACAGGAGCCTCCATAACTCTTAAGGAAGCCGAAGTGGGAATAGGCTGGCCGTATCGCTGGAATATCCCCAGACAATCTGGGCTAACATTGTCACTCGCTAGATGCCTGAGGCACATAGCCATCAAGGTCAATCACGGTGAAAGTGGCGTGAGGATCTGGACGTATTTGCACTGCAGACGTGGCCAGATATCGTACGGAACAGAGAATTTTGATCGAATTTTATGCAAATCGTCACGCGCGAGTTCATATTGAATTCTGAATTCGCGCGATGCTTGTGTATGGAATTTATTGGCTCTAATTACCTTACCAAAGCGCATATGACGTCGCGCAGGACATTTCTCACGAAATTCACCTTTTCTAGTCCGTGTGAGTCTGGCAGAGGATTGTCATGAAGATGATGTTGCGCTTCTGCATCAGGGGCTTTAATTTTCCTTAGCAGTTTTATATTTATTGTCAACTAGCTATGCGCCGCTGTTTCACTCCCAATGCTTGGCTTCTAAAGGGAGGAAGCGTAATGTTAAATACTATTTCTCATGAATCTAGCTATCATATAAGGATTTTTTAGAATCCGACTGGTACTTCCAGAGATTAGGTAGTTTTATTATATTAGTATAGATAAAATTGTAGAAACTGCACCTTCTGTAAGTATTTGCTCTGTGTTCATTATGCCTACAACGCCTTGCAGTCTCTCACGCTTTTCTCGTTTGACATTGATATTATCACTACTAGTTAGCTGTTTTGCAATAATAACAATGAGATAAAACAACTGCGTTCTGAAATATCCTTAGACCTAGATCATGCTTAGTAGGTATTATGTAATTTGAGAGTTATTTAATTAGCGTAGACCCTAGGCGTATAATAAACCTTAATATGTACCTTTATAATAAATAAATAAATAAAAATAAATAATAAATAATGTTAGATTCTTAGTGGGTCGAATGGACGAAATAAATAGGTATACCCGTCTGATTAGGTACGTAGGTACTATCCTTTGGATATTGGTATTTGGTTATCTGATAGGATAAATTACTCGAAAAGTTCAAGTCCAAGTAAGTAGGTAGGTACTATGGTCGGCCTCAGTTGAAACATAACATGCCTTAATATGTTATAAATTAGTGATAATAAATACATGTACAAACATAGCGCGCATATCGTTTGACGGTACTTCACTCTTGATGGTTAGGGAACCGTTATTTTGGGCCTTACTGTAGGCTGGCTCTTGGCGCAGCACTATTTTTATGAATTACTAGCTTCCGCCCGCGGCTTCGCCCGCGTTTTTGGGATAAAAAGTAGCCTATGTGTTATTTTGATGTATAAGCTATATTACTGTAAAGTTTCATCAAAATCCGTTCAGTAGTTTTTGCGTGAAAGAGTAACAAACATCCATACATACATACATCCATCCTCACAAACTTTTACATTTATAATATTAGTAGGATAGGATATTTCACAGCATAGTAGGTACTTCTTTTTTAATAGGAATAAATATATATTTTTAACTTTAAACAGAAAAATGTAGGTGTAACTTTTGTAGCTGGCTACTTATTGAATTTCAGCCTTGCATGTGTCATGTGTAATAGCCATTATTTTTATGTTCGCTATAGTGTTAGTTTTGCGTGGTTTGTTTGTTCTCCTTGTCACGTCAGCTTCCAAACTATGCTATATAATTATATGGCGGCCTAACTCCAATCACCATGTCACACAATCGATAAAAAATTGTCTTTATTTTCTTCGCATTCGTAATGCGAGATCGTTAAAACGTACCGTTTAGTTGTAAGTGCCTACTGTAAACAAAATAATGTTACACATGTTATGACCATACTTATTTACTTTATTATGACATGATATCCATTGGGCTTCTACTTTTATTAATTAGGGGCGTATTTAATTATTGTTTTTTTTACTATCTTATATTCTAGTTCATTTTAATTAAAAAGTAATTAATTTTCAATCATGAGATTATCATCTTTGACAGAATCTCTCTACAGATTATGTAAATCTTAATTGTAAAAGTGGCAATGTATTTTGAATAAAATAACATATTATTTCTTAAAAATATCTCCTAAAATTGTTTTAATTTAAATGGTTAGGTTAGACGTCATATCAGATGGTCGCTTAAACCCTGTAAGGGCCACCGCACACGTTTCTGTCTGAATGCACGCGGGTCGCGCGGTATCTCGCGATCTTGCCATTTGCATCCAACGTCTTGGCGGCGAGAGGACAAACTAATATTCCCGTGTGATGCTCTGAACTCGATCATGTTTTTAGAAGTAAAGTTGAAACTAACCATAGCCTCTCTTTAAAATATAAGTTGTAAACTATTTGGATTGAAAAATGCTTATAATTAGAATTAGGATAACACACAATTCTCTGATCGCTTTCCTTGTTCTTCCATCTAAATATGCCTGTTACTGCATATTTTTTGTTGCCAATTTTGTAATGATATATTAAGAAATAGATAACATTAAGAAATTATAATTTTATCAAAAAGTTACACAACGTGTAAACTTTTCAATTTTAAATAACAAGATCCTTTCTCTCTTGAAGACCTCTCTATTTATACCTATGTCTGGCCTGATGTTAATATTTATTTTTTTCTTTTAAATAATACTGGTACATCATTCTTACTTCTTTTTTACATAGTTAACGTAAAAAGTGCACAATACTTTAATTCTGTTACTTCTTCTTGTACATACTTAGAAGCTACGCTCTTATCGGTGCGGCAGCATCCGGTATTCTTTGTCAACCCACCGATTTAGCTAAATATGCTTGTTACCGAAGTGCGTTCACATCGGAAATGAAACTGGTGAGGTTGCAATTGCCACGTAAAATTCGCAACCTCTCCGTACTATGCGTTGCCTTTACGCATCCTTGTGCGTGGTCGTGCACTGGCAGTAATGACAGGCCGCACGCGCGCGCGCCGCCTAATTGATAATGGTTGCGGACGTGCGCGCTTGCCATGCACCATGGGAACTGCGCACGACCATCTTCGCTGGGTTGGGGTGGTGCGACGCTATTATCTACGTCATTATAATATACTGTGACTTATGTATACAAAAATTCTTAGATCCTAAGGTCTCTACAATGGTCCTCTGAAAATACTAGTTTCTAAAAGGTACATAGAAAGTCTCCATTGGAGCTATGAAAACTATTGCCAATATTAGCGATAATCTTATGGTGTTAATTTTAACCATTATCAATCGTTAATAAACTATCCCTTTTGCGTTGATGTCCTCCAACGGAAACGGGTCTGTATCCTACAGTCAGCGACATATCTAAATTTTATTGCTTAATACTTCTACTTTGCATAGCATCATAATTGACACAACATTTTCCATACACTGGCAAAAATGTAACATTTAAATATTATAAACTGAAAAGCTGAAAAGTAGCTTTCAGCTTTTCAGTTTATAATATTTAAATGTTACATTTGTGCCAGTTGATTATAATTGATTGAATTTTATGTAATATTTTTGTGTTGTTCATGATTTAAAAACTGAAGAGCTAAGCGACTTTTGTTGATAACTTTTTGTACGTGGTATTCATGTTTATTTCAATCATTATTCATATAAGGCTGAGTAAAGGCTACTTATAGATAACTTTACAATATTCCTTGTAATCGAATTTCTCCGGACAATGTACGTACGTATATGTAAGTATGTTTATTATAGTTGGTGTAAACTTAGTGTGAAGAAATTACTAAATGAGCATCTAACTCCACAGAAGAGCCGGCAGGTGTACCAAAGATCGTCATTGATGCGTACAACGTAGTTTTTCCGAAGGTACAGTTATTTCACATATTATAATTATGCATACCTACATTTCGCGGCAGAACTATGTTGAAAAAAATATTAATTAGTTTAATTACATATCTTATTTATGCAAAGGCGTGTAATTTATTATCGATCTAAACAAAAAAGGTTAGTGCAGCCATGTGCTGGCTGGGTAATTACGGACAGCGATAGAGCGGAACATAGACGCATGTTTACGTACATAAGCGGTGTTTATTAATTAGACAATTTTAAAGTAAACAAACAAATGAGTTGTGCAATGGAAAACAGGTTTGCCGAAGTGTTTTGATATTGTGGGATATTGTTTGCGTTAGACATAAGTTATTACTCACATACATTCAATCTATGTTCTAAAGTATTTATAGGGGTGACGTTTTCATTATTGAAAAAAACCCCTTAATAAATATAAGAAATAAAAAAAAGTATTTATTTTAAAAATTATATATTTGAAATCTGGATTGCACATTTCCACTTGTTATCTACTCATTACGCTAAATATCCTTCTGTTATGCCAATAGTGTAACTGGTGGGAATCGGAAGTTCTGACCTGCCAGTCCTCGTTTTAACTGCTTGGCCATTGCCGCTGCATAGTACATCTGTTTTGTTGTAACTATTACTATTATTTAGGACACAAATGTTACACAATTGAAGAATCAAGTAGTCGTGGATAGTCTATTATGTCATACAGATATCATTCATTGTAATATAGATAGGTATCTAGTGTACAATTGTATGTTTTCCAAATAGATATATATTTTAAATCAATACATAGGTACATACACATGACTCACTCACTCACTGACTCATCGACGCTTAGCCCAAACCCTTGGACCTAGAAAGTCGAAATTTTGTACAAAGGTTTTTTTTACGATGTAGACAAGGAATAAGGTAACATTTTTCGAAATTCCCACGGGGTACGGACATCCACGCGGACAGAGTTGCGGGCAAAGGCCAGTATCTAAGTATAATTAATAAGTGTCAAACAATATTGTCATGAAACGCAAATAAAAAATATCAAAGAGTATAATTACCTCATATAAAATCCATCTTTGACCCGGTTGCAACCTAAATGCAAACATTAGGTACACGCAAGTTGCGCGCTGCGCACTGCGTGTCTACCCGGCTGGGGCTCGCATGCAACCATAGATATATCAACAACAGGATTCGAAACGCTCAAAAAATATAGAAATTCACTTAAACTGACCTTTGAAGGATTAGGGAGGGTGGTGTACCTGTTACTCATCATAATTCACTCACAGTCCGCACGATCTTACTTGACCTGACAGAAGTTAGTCACAAGTGGCTGCTAATTTAAATTGCTCACTATCCGATACTACATATATTATATCAGGAAATAACTGAAAAAGTATATTTTTGTGAAACAACAAAGCTTATTGCCCACTTTTAACTGTTTTCTTAGCGACTGTACGTATGCGAATGTCTCGGTGCGCTAACTTCAGCCCGGCTAAGTTAGATCCTGCGGACTGTAGAACGTTGTCGCTGTTCACTGAGTCAAGTTGACAAAACCTTATTGTCGATTGTGTCTTCTGAAGTTCTGACCACAGTTCGTGGGTGAATGAGGGGTAAAAGCGAGAACGAGCGTGTTTCGCCTCCTGTGGTTTATTATGTCTATACATGCAACTTGTCTATACTTGTCTATACTACAACACACCTAATGGACGCAGACGTGCAAAGAAAAAAGCGAAATTACCTATTAGTAACTTCAGTTGGTTTTAAATTGTCAGGAAAAGGGGAAGTAGGAAACCGAAAAAGGTGACATTTTTGGCAGGAAGCCTGTCATAAAATTAAAAATAGTTTTACTTTGGCAACCTAATTCGCGGGTTCGATATTAATATCACATTCGATATAATATACTTATATTGCAACAACTGTCAAAATGGTAGGGATTTTGACAGTTGTTGCAATATATATGGAAGGTTATATCATATCGAACCCGCGAGAATCACCTCCCGCGAGACATCGCGAGCTATCGCTGGTTCGTGATAGTCATCGCAAGACTGCGCTGTGCTCCCATGGCCAAAGGCGTTTCACTATAAATAAATAAATAAATAATCATTTATTTCGGATCACTTAAATCCATAGAGGGGTTAGTAACATTACACTTATAAACTATGTTAGTATCAATAGATAGTAAAGTAGGTAAACATTATTTAATTAGACCTATCACTCTGTCCACCCAATGTTTTTGGATAGGACAGTCGTGACGTGTTGCAATCAATTCCAGAATACTGTTGGAGCTACGTCGCAGCCGCATTAACAGCGACGCCGCTTTCTTGCGCATTATAGCGTGGAAGCCATCAACACATGCGTTCGCGAACATATGTGATGCACTACAATGTCGCGGTAACCCCAACAGCATTCTGAAAGCATTATTATATTGAACACGTAGGACGTTGTAGGCTCGTTGCGTATACCGAACCCACAGGCTGCACGAGTAAAATGATTGACAGTAAGCCCTAAAAAGGGTTATCTTGACCGGTACTGTAGATCGTGCAAACCTGCGGGCCAGCATATTGCTTCGAACCGCCAACGCCCTACGTTCCCTCTCTATGTCTAAGTCATCCCTTAAGTTATCAGTGAGTATGTGACCTAGGTACTTAAATCTGTCTACAATTTTGAGCACCGCCCCATCAAGTACAACCGGAGGCACAAAACTAGGTTCACATTTTCCCGACTTAAAAATTAGCACCTCACTCTTCTTACCATTGTACTTGAGACCGTGTTCCGCCGCATATCGTTCACAGATTCGAACGAGTTTTCTGAGTGCGCTGATCGAGGGAGCCAGCAGCACCATGTCATCCGCGTAGCTGATGTTGTTTACTGCTATACCATCAATGTAACATCCGACACGCGTGCTGCTGAGTCTCTCGATCAGCTCATTCATATACAGATTGAACAGACCTGGAGAAGTCAGACCACCTTGACGCACCCCACACTCTAGTCTATACTCGTCGGACAAAGTATCGACCCACCTCACATGGTTCGTTTGGTTTTTATACCAATGTTTGAAGAGTGCTATTAGGTCAACTGGCATGCCTGTCTCGCTGAGCTTCCTCCAGAGTATGTCATAAGAGACTGAGTCGAAAGCTTTTGACACGTCGAGGAAACAGGCATAAACCGGCGTCTTCCTGTCCGTATAATACTTGACGGTATGCTTCAGGCTTAGAATGGCACTCTCTGTTGATAGCCCCTCCCTAAACCCAAACTGCGCATCATGCAGCGCTAAGTATTTATTAAGGTGGCCATTTAGCAAACCGTCAAGCACCTTAGCTGTTATGGTGGCAAGTGAGATGGGCCTATAATTTGACTTGTCCGAAACATCCCCAGTTTTGTTCTTAAGTATGGGCACAACCACGGTTCTCATCATACATTTTGGTAAATAAGAATGACTTACACACAACGTAAAGAGCATGGACAATACACGCGGCAGATGAACGCCAGCATATCTCAAATGCTCAACGCTGAGACCGTCATGCCCAGGCGATTTTCCTTTTTGCATGTTTTGAACTAAAGTCGCCACGTCCTTGGCAGAGAAACGTGTCACGCGCTCAGGCTTAACGGTCTCAGCATCGTCGCATTGTTCAAGTAGCGGTCGCATCATAAAGTGATTTCTAAAGGAATTCGCGATGCATTTGAGATCACTAGCTCCACCAACGCTCATAGGTAACTTAAAAACCTTCCTACTTTCACACATATCTATGTATAAGGCGCCACATAACGGTTTCCCGTATTGCAACCAAAGCTGAAACTTTAGCCTAGCATCCCTGTGTGCGTCCGCTACATGTTTGTTCCAACCGGCGATGTAACCTCCCTTTCTGAGACACTTTCTTTTACGAGATTGTATCGAGGAAGTTTTCAAAATTTTAACTATAGCGTTGTACATATTTTCTAATATCAGAAAGTGATCTGGGTTGGAGCATCGTTCATCAGCACAAGAGCTTAACTCAACGGGAAAGTCAATTTGTTTGAGTTTTTCATGACACAAGGTGTTATATAATTTAATCTGATATTCCTCTCTTTCACCCCAGATCACTTGGTTCGGTAATGATTCGCTCACAATATCACACTTCGCCGGTAGCCTATCCATGTTACATTCTATAATGAGTGGAGAGTGATCAGACCAGTACACGTCATGTTGTACACTTACGCCCCGGACTGTACCCTGGGCGCACTTTGTGACAATGCAGTGGTCTAACCATCTCCTACACCCATGAGCCTCACTAGTGAAAGTATAAGTAAGCGAATCAATACCCAACATATCAATATCTATACAAAACCAGTCTTGTTCTACGCAAAAGTTTAACAACTCATCACAAAAAAGCTCACCTGGATGGGCATTAAAGTCTCCCAACACATAGGCCGCTTCACAGTCACTATTGTCCTCAATAACTGAACTTATAATCCCAAGGCACTCGGAGAACACTGGTAGGTTTTCAATAGCGTTAACCGGCATATATACACTGAAGACTAAAAAGGATCTATGCTTCGACCTAACCTTAATCGCAGACACGCGAACGTTGTCACAGTTTATCACTGAAACAGATTCAAAAGCATCTCTCCGCCACAAAATAGCCACTCCACCAAAGGGCCTCCCCACTAGGAGACCGGCCGACGTATCTACCGCAGAAGTTCCCGTCGAACCAAAATCATTGTCAATTGTGCTCAGCAACGATAAGTCGTGTGATAGTAACCAGGTTTCCTGTAATGCCACTATATCCGCGTCCTTGCACAATGTTCGAACTCCGTCTATAGAACGCTTTAAAGATTTGCAGTTAAAACTGATTAGTTTGCTTAGTGATGTACTATTCATACTATTGAGGTAAACTATTGCTTACTTGTATCTTGAACTTGCTGACCGTTCTGCCTGTCTCCAATATGTACAAAACGTCTGAAGGTAATGCCAGACGGCCATAAGTTGTCGTCCAAAAATACGTCCATCTTATGCTTCGTAACAAATATCTTATATGAATTATAATCCTTCTGTTTTTTCATTTTTATCTTGGTCGGCGATACCCTTTCTCTAGTTTTTCCATAAATATAGTCAACAATATCCGTTTCAGTAACGTCTTTATGCACATTTGACACAAATAAGGGCACTTTCGTTTCAGCCGCCTTAAATTTACTATTTGCGTCGAATTCAGCTTTTCCCATGACTCCTATGAATCTATTTCTTAGACGCTTTTTTTGAACATTAATCCATTGGTCAGTATATCTTCACCATACATCAGAATCTAGCACTTGCTATTAGTGACAATTTTGGCTCGCTCGTTCAGTTCTCTCCCGTCGAATCCTCGCTTCGCCTCACCAGTGGAAAAGCACCTTAAGTCTCTGATCAGGAATATAGCTGTCAAATCTTTTATTATCGTTGTAATTGGTTGACCAAAATAATCACAACCAATCGTATAGGTAGGTAGACAAAAAGGCTAAAGATTAAATTGATTAGGTATTCAGGAGAAGTATTATTTATGAGCGTTATTCTTGATGCAACAGTCGTACAGGCTAAATCGATGACTTATCATCACTCATCACAGTCGTCACGTATAGAGAAATATTTATGGAAATTCTAAAAAATAATGTTAATGACAACTATAAATCCAGATGAACTGCAGCGGTGTTGCCATGTCTGGCTTCGGGTCATCCATCTGCATTTAATGTTGCAATTTAAATAAATTAAGTCTTTATTGCTGTTGCAAATTAAATTGACAAAACGATTAATAAGAAAACATTCGGTTATTGACATTAAAAAAATACTGGATTTGCCACTGTAAAATATTATTATAATGCGGGCTGTTCTAGTTGGCATACATCCGTGTCTGAAAATGATCAATTAAAATTAATGCCAACGACATTGTTTAACGCCATTTTACATGATGAAATGGTGCTTTTCTATGGTCAAATAGGACATACAAGAATGTAAAACTGTTAAGTGATAAGATGTAACTTGCAGTCATATTGTAAAATATATTAAGAAAGAAACAACTGATTATGGGGATAAATGTATATTAACCCCCATTCAGTAGTTTCCTTAGAAATGCGTCCTTGACTAGACGCATTCGTCATTCAAACAAAATCTAATGATCAAAGATCTAAGAAATCTCAAGATAGAGTCGTCCTAAACAATTGCGACGAAATAATAATGAATGTAATCCCTGTTGACTTTTTTTGAAAACAGGAATTGTTTTTGCAGCATATTGAGACACACGACGGCATAATTTCACAATTATTGATTTTCAAAATATACGATAAGTGTTGTCTTACTCATGTCACGTGTCACGACATACTGACGAGCGGCCGTCGTAGTTTTGTCGAATCGTCTTACTATTACGTGCTTCACTTTTAAGCGCGGTTCACTATGTCTAGATATTCCTTAGGTCTTTGTCTTTGCTAATGATTTTGTCATAGTGGGGTTAAGCCGAAGAGGTCGAGGACCTTATTAAAAAAAATTAAGCATTATCACCGTAAGACTAAAAAAAACTGCCAGGTTAAAGATTGATACGCGCACTGAAGACTCTGGTTATTTTATTATTTAACCTCAACTTAATTTAAACGATAGTACGATGAAATTTTGCCAGCTGCATTTATAAGTACCTAGGGATTTTTATACTTACTTTTCTTGATATGGAACCTCCTAAAGCTACATAACCGGCGACGCAGTATTTGCTGTCTGCGTTCAGGGACTTCCCATTCGAATCCCACAAGGGACAAAATAAAATGTTTGTATACAAGTTGGTTCCGAGGTGGAAGCTTGTGCATGTATCGACACTAGTTTGTGATAGCTAGTATAATAAACTTTATCCCACGACAAATAGATGAGTATATTTCCAACATCCGATATTTTTTTCATATAGGTAGGCCATGTGTATTGTGTTACTTACACACAAACCCCCTTATTTTTAGACGATGATTAAATTAAACAGCTCTTAAGTAAATTTTCATCTCTGTTCATTGTCATACAAATGACAAGGATAGTTGTAAGTATATTTAATCAGTGGTTGAAGTTAAGAGGCGTCGATACCCAGGCAGTTCTTTACTGTAAAAACCAATGATATTCTGAAGGCCATCCAGATTTTAATGTCTGATTAGTATTACAATTCTGCTATCATCATCAGCCAATAGCAGTCCATTTATTTATTATTATATGTCGGTGGCCGCACTGCAGAAACGATAAGCGACATTTATTTGTTCACGAAAACGCCGTCGCGTCGCTGTCGCCGTACCAGTGCGACCGCGGCCTCAGACCTCAAAATCTACCCTTTCTTTTGTTTGAACAACGTTTTCCTCTCCAAATTGAGGTGATTTGACGAATAAGGCAATGTTTGCAAGTGATGCATTACTTTGCTTTGTTTTCTACATCAGGAGCGGCAAACAATCAAGCTGCTATATTCTGTTGGTATTTCCATTCATGAATATATTTTTTCTACGTGCATGGAATTTAGTTTTGTGGATTTCGGGATCTTGTGATTTGATTAGGACTTTCCATGGGTTTTTATTTCACATTGTTTTTTTTTTAAATATTATTATTCGACAAGTGTACACCGTATTATCACACTTACCTACTTGCTATTTTTTAAGCCGTAAACAACATAAATTATATATATATTACTTATTTTATGTTATTTTTGTTTGTGAAGAGAAAATAAAAACAATTTGAATTTGAATTTTGGAAGTTTTGTCTAATTTTCAAGCATTTTTAAGAATAAAATGAGGATCTATAGATATTTGGAATTTAATAAAAATTTAAAGATCCTTATTTTCAAGTTGCCTTATCGGTTGATCCGGTTATGCAAAAACTTGATGCAACGACCACTCTATTGCATTAATAAGAATATTTCTAAAATCTACATTATTAAATATTAGCGGCGATGCTTTTATATTTTTTGTCACAATAACGATGCATTTTATATTTCCTGTCGTCGGGAGTATTCTAGCAATTATTTATTACAGTTTTATGCCAATATTAGAATGTTTTTAAGTTTCGAAAAATCTAGACAACGGATGAGGAATTACAACATTGCTAGAAGTCTCTCGGATATCGCGACATGTCGCGCACCGTCGCACGATATCACAGACGCACCAGTGGTGGTCCGAGGGGATGGGGGGGTCACAGGGGTCATGACCCCCCCAAAATCGTATAAAAATTTGCAAAACACGGTAATTCATGTCGGCATTAATCGGTATGACCCCCCGAAAGTCGTCGGCTGCGGTACGACCACCCCAGTGTTTTCGGCTGCGACCGCACCTGAGACACACACGATGTGGATGTAAGCGACAGTAGTCACGGGACATTTGTATTGTAATGCCTAATAAATATATGAAATATAAATATGTAATAATAAATAGGATCGTCAATGCTTGAGGTCGTAAAAAAGAAACAGACCACTAAATTACTCATCATCATTGAAGATTTATGAACTTATTTATATTTTTTGTATTACACGTAAGTAGTTGCTTTAATAACGAAAAATCTTGCTACAAAATTAGTTAAGTTTCACGCTTTTTCTGGAGGAGGGGCTCATGCTAAATAACAGCTGCGCTGGTCAATCTATCTTCGAAGTTGGGCTGCGTTTTCCGCGGTCAGTCCAAGGATGGGTGACAATTCTTTCCACATTAAGACCCCCGTGCCTCAGAGAGCACGTTGAGCAGTCGGTCGGATTGTCATACGAATATCTATAGCAGTCGTTACGGGTAGTCGGAAGCCCGAATGCTTGGCGCCCGGTGTAATCTTAGAATACCGGTATTACCTAGTTGGGTTGTGGAGGTCTGATGGCAGCAGTGGCGTGCATTGCATATAGGCAAGTAGGCAGTGTCTACCTCATAAGATTCAATAAAACTATTTTAACTGTTACTACACAAATAAAATATATCAATCATGACTAATTATTGATATAATAATGATGGATATTGATGTAGTAATAGTTAAAATGGTTTTATTGAACCTTAAGAGGTAGTCACTGCCTACTTGCCTATATGCAATGCACGCGCCTGGATGGCAGTCGCTCTATGTAAAATACTGATGATCAGTCGCATCAGACAAAGTTGAAATGCCTCATAATATGTGGCTGTACTTACACCGGCACCCTTCAAACCGGAGCACAGCAATGCTGCTTAGCGGAAGAAATAACTGCAAATAAGTATCGTTTAGTATTTGGGTTCCGAATCGGTCAAGCGGCTTGACGGCAAGCACGTAATTTTGTTTTGCTTGCTCAAGCAGCTTGATGCACCCGTCAAGCAGCTTGAGCTAGCAAGAGGCTCTTTTCTCAGTTTGAATAGAAAGATATACAACAATATGAATAATAACAGAAACTCTTCGTTGCTTGACTCAAGCATCAAGCAAATATTGTAAATTGCCAATATGCTTGGCACAAGCAAAAATCTACGTGCTTGCCGTCAAGTCGTTTGACCGTCTCGGAACCTCTTAACAAAGACATCCTACTACTTGTAAACCTACGGTTTTCTGCAGACCAATGAGCCGTCAATCAAAGTGTATAATACGGTTTTTTCAATAACCTGTTAAATACAACTGTAGGTATATTTAAACAACTGTTTCAAATTTAAGTCATATGCCACAAATACTGAATGTGTTACTTACTCGCTTCAAAATCCTTGAAATATTCACCTCCATACTTTATTAACCGTGTTTTACATAAATTAATTGTATTCAGACGATTATTACTCGTAAAATATGCAACAAACTGTCTCGCCAAATCGGAAAATCTTTATTTCATAAAACTGTCTAGTTTAGGAAGAATGGCGGCCTTTTTTCAAAATGACACTATGACACACGCTAACAAACCATAACAAGTTCGACTTAACCAAATATGGAAACTAACGCAACTGTTAGTAATAATTGAAACATAAAATTTCGAAAAAAAAGCGTGTGGTATAACCGTTAATCGTTCTCATGCAGTCTAGTGGCCTTTGCCAACATCTGCTGTCAATGAAAAGTCGAAAAAAATAACGCTACGAGTATTCGATTGTCCCTCCCTCGGAATAAATGCCAACTGAGGGATGGTATCTTGAATTATGTCATTAGACACGTACAATGTTCGAGCAGGTATAATAACGTTTGTAATTTAAGAAAAAAGTTTTTTAGTACCTACTAGTTTTTGCTCTCAACTTAATCCGCGTGATTGAGAGTGAAGAGCTGTGTTTATAATTCCGTGGCTGGCGTGAATACTTTGACATGTCGGCTTGCATGTTTTTATTTTATTGGCTTAATACGTCCTACGCATATGGAATATAAATGAAAATAATGACAGCCATTTTGTGGCTGTATATTTTATGCCTGTCAATTTTTTTTTGTATTCACGCCAGTCACGGAATTTATTTATTGCTTTCATGCACATCTTCAAATCCGTGGCTGGCGTGAATACATATGGACTTGCCATATTGACACAGACATATGGACTTGCATTTTTTTTATTGGCTTAATACGTCCTACCCTCAGATCATAGAAACAAGGAGATATGCCATCATAGCAAATTAGTACGGGAATAACTGATGCCACTTTTAGTACATTTTTCGACACAATTACGCGCATAATTAAGCGCTCCTTGTGAATAAAAAGATCTCCCACGCATTAAACATTCCGCACAACCATTCATCTAACACTGTTAATCGTCACTTACACACTAACACTAAACTAAAACACTATATTTATACCATCGATCGTGTTCGGTTCGTCGCCAGCGCGTACGTTTTTAATATGAGCAATTTGCTCAGGTTCAGGCATCAAGCTCGATAGCGTCTTGGCACATCTCCCTTGTTTCTATGATCTGAGGTCCTACCCATATGGAATTTATATGAAAAAAAAATACAAGATATTCACGCCAGCTACGGATTTATAGCTGTTAATATTTTTTCATATAAATTCCATATGCGTAGGACGCATTAAGCCAATAAAAAAAAAACCGGACAAGTGCGAGTATGCCTCGCGCCCCCCGAAGGGTTCCGAAATATGATCATAGATGGCGCTACTGCATACTTCCAATGGCGCCATCTATGAGCAGATGGCTCCACTTATGGTGCGGTGACTGATGGCGGACAACAAAGTGATCCTATAAGGGTTCCGTTTTTCCTTTTGAGGTACGGAACCCTAAAAATGCAAGTCGACATGTCAATGTATTCACGCCAGCCACGGAAATAATACAGTACGCACAAAATACTGGTAAGTACCTACATTATAATTACATATGTCTAGATTACTAACATCCCACCCCATCTGTACGCTATCACCCCAATTCGTTCATTTGTTTCAGCGTGATTGAGTGACCATCATCTAAACTTCCGCATATTTTGTATTATTAGTTAGTGTGACCACGGGGTCTCATCAGGAACAAAGTAACATTTGTTGAAATAACTCATAATAAATGGCGTTATATGTATCGATTTGTTATTGAACTTTGTGTAAAATTGAGAACATGAAAAAATACATCATGAAAAATATTTATTCAAATTTTGAAAAATGCTTTAAGCACGGAAAAACGTATAGCCCGAAGATAGCCCGCGCTAAATCGGTCACATTTCTTTGTATGAGATGAGGCATCTGTACGTATAGTATTATATTATCTGTGGTGTGACCCAGGGAGTAGGCAAAGAGCAAGCGTCTTTAAAGTTACAAAATCGTAGGAGAAAGTTGTACCCTGATCTGATCTCATATTATGTAAGCATAATAATTAATTTTTGAGAGCCATATTTAGCTATTACTCCAGGCGCCCGAGGCAGGCTTCATCCCCAACAGAACACACTCAAAATAAATCGCAAATAAATAAGCAGGGAACAACAGTCCGTTGGTCGCCATTTCCTTGACAAATCCTGTGCATAATTATTGAAAAACTAGCACTTTACTAATTTCGTTCGCGTAACATACACGTAACGCCATCTAGCGTCCTAAAAAAGGTAACAAAGAAACATACTTTCGCATTTATAATATTAGTTAGGATTTCAAAACATTTCAATGTTAATGGGAACTAGCAACGCCCTCGACTCTGTCCGCGTCTAAGTCGAAAAACAATTTTCTTCATACAAAATTTACCATCCCTTTTCTTTCCTTTAGGTTTGGAATTTTAAAAAAATCCTCCTTAGTGCACGTCTAGGGTAATCAAGGAATATTAAAATTTCCTTCTTTCAAATCTCTAGGTCAGTGTTCCTAATCATTGTTCTGCCATGGCCCGGTAATTTTCACACTGCTCCTTCGTGACCCACTTAATACTTTTAAACCCAAACTGGTTCCGTTAGATAAAATAATAAGTACCTCCACATTTATTAATAGTAAAAATGTTTTATTAATACTACATATTTTGGTATCGCCTATTTAGTCACAAAATTTTATTATGTATGGAGCTGTTGCTTATTTTTCACTTTATCGGCACCCGATACCGTTTACCGGTGACCCGGTATTTTATTTTGATGTCCCGATACCGGGTCGCGACCCGGCAAATGAGAAACACTGCTCTAGGTCCATTGGTTTAGACTGTGTGTTGTCTATCAGTCAGTAAGTCAATCACAATACTGTTTTATAGGTATAAAAGATATAATGTAATAAAATAATATATGTATTATATGTACCTATATAATCTCAGATCATAGAAAAAAGGAGATACCTATGCCACCAAAGCAAATTAGTACGGGCACTGTCGCTACTTTTAGAACAGTTTGCGACACAATTACAAACGTTCCTTGTGAATATAAGGATCTCCCACACATTAAAAATTCCGCACACCCTCAATCTAACACTGTTATTCGTCACTCATCAAGTCATCACTAACACTAAACACTGTATTTATATCATCGATCGTGTTCGATCCGTCGGCGTCGCCTGCGTTGCGCTTTAATTTTGATCAATGTGATCAAACTAAAGCGTCAAGCCCAATAGCGCCTTGGCACATCTCCCTTGTTTCTATGATATTAGTATAATTATAATGTATTATTATGTAGTTTCATAATATATCGTGAATTGTACTGATGTTGGACTTTTATGTTAATTCAAGGTTTTCAGGCAGGTGAGAAAATTAAGAAGTAGCTAAAATCTTGCTAAACAATAAAACTTATACCTATCATTTGGAAAAAAAACGGCATGTATCGTAAATAGGTACCTACCTATAGTAGTACGAATACCTGTTTAAAGAGTTTCGTCCATATCACTACACGTGTAAAAACTACTTTCGGATAGTTGAACTGTCTGGCTAGAATTAATTTATTGTGTCGCTCAACAAATTGTGTAGCAAAATTTCGTTACCGCTAGATTAGTCTAAATTATGCAAATGTGAAGACTAGAACTTTTTTTAGCTTAAAATTTCTAGATATATACGATTTTTCGCTTTTTCCCGCGGCTTCGCCCGCGTGGAGGTCAGAAATTATTCCACGGGAACGTACTACCGGGTTATGTAGCCTAGCGTCACTCTTCCGCCCATAAACTATCTCCAGAGCTGGATTTAAAGGTGTGGAGGCGACATTAGAAAAAATTAGAGACTATAATAAATTTAGAAATCATACGAAAAAAAAACCAGTAAAAATGAAAATTTCAGTTTTTCAATAGTAGGTACTTACCAATTTATTTCAATTTAAAAAAATGCTCCTAACTAGGTAGGTAGGTACTTATTTCAGGCTTTCGGTATTCGGAGATTCGAATCTATATTTACTAGATGAGAGATATTTGGGTTAATTATCAAACAGACACACAGAAGGCTTAATTTGGTCGGAAACTGTAGGTGATATTTATATAGCTGAAAGTGTTTAGCTAAATTCGGATATAGGGCTCTCTGCTCTGGGCTTTTGTGTATCTACTATCAAATCAATGGAAAATATTATATAGATATTTAAATTTAAATATTAGTAATTAAGTTAGTCTAATTTACTAAACGTGCCGGACACGAAAGGAAGAGATTTACTAGGTATAATGGTTTAATCTATACTATACCTATATATTTTATTATTTATTTATAATATTACAAAGCTAAAGAGTTTTTGTTAGAACGGGCTATAATATAATCTCTGGAACCACCAGTCGAATTCGAAAAATTCTTTTTGTATATGATAGCCAGATTCATGAGAAATAGTATAGGCTATTTAACATCACGCTACGACCCTTAGGAGCCGAGCAACGGGGGTGAAACCGCGGGGAAGGTTTGTGTACGGAATTGGCATCAATGTCTAGAGACATTGATGCCAATTCCGTACACAAACCTTCCACTAATTATAATTGGAATTTATTGCTCATCGCACTCAAGCCTATTGGAAAAGCAATTAATGTTTTTTACGAGATATTGTTCAGAAGTAGTGGAAATTTTAATTTCTGATAGTTGCCGCCACGTTCCTAGGTATTAAACGAATGAAACTAGCCTAAATTCAAACTAGTTAGTCTCGTGTTCGAGACGATGGAGAAGGTCATCAGATGGTCGCCGAAAAACTGAATTAATTCAATGATATCTAGTTAAATATAGAGTACCTACCTATCTGCTTAATATCACAAACAATGTGCGTTAAGTCTAGTGTTAGGTACATTTACAATCAAACCTGTAATTTTGTACGACAAACTTCTGAAATCCAGCTCTTTGTTTGTACGGTTTTTAATTTGAGAATGAGACAGACGGGAAAAAAATGTGTCTAAAATTGAGAAACTACAAAAAAATCTACTGTGCCTGTGCGTAATTCGTATTATATAAATAACGAAATTATATACATAATAACAAAAAATTATATGTATTTATAAACAAGACACTAACACGAAACCTCTGAAAAATATAAACTTATACAGTTTTTGTATCTACATATTTAATTATTAGTAGACCCAGACGCTAATTTGCATTTTAAAATGTCTCTATTTTCAAGGTTCCTTAACAAGCGATAGACGTAAAATATTCAACCACTTATTATAGCATTATATATATAGCATATAGCATAGCATATAGCATAGCATTTATTTTTGCAATGCGATTTTAGTTTTTTTATGCATATAAATAATATTTTTTTGCTAATAAAATTCAATGCCACCTATCCGTGAGAAAATGATTCACAATTAATGTTACCTACGTATGAAAATTAGCTTAGATTTTTTGTCTAGCTTAGCAGAAATTAAATTTTAAATTAATATTAGAGAGTTGAATATCAAGATTATTTATTATAACGTCAAAACAAGTCTATCCATGAAGTGACTAAATAAAAAACTTATTACTTTTATTCGTATTATTTTTTCTTCTAGTTTGTTCTGATTTTTTATAGAACCGATTTTTTTTCATGCATTGTCAGAAGTAAAGTAGATTTCCTTAAAAGTGTTCTGCATGGCGTTATCTACAAATAATTTGCATTTGAAATAATGGTAGAGTACAATACGCTCATGTAAGTTGACTGGGCTGAAGTTCATGCGTAAGTACCTATGACATTGCAGTATCTGTTTTCGTGTATTTTGAACCTTATTGCAATTACTGTACATATTTAAGTGTACTTGGAGCTGGTATCAGCCCAGCCAAAATAAATTGCGCGTATTGTAAATATGTTTGCATTATAACATTGTTATACGCAATACGTATCAGCAAAATTAAGGTACCGTTACTCTACCTACTGCAGTAGGATTTAACAACGTCTAGATGCGTCATAGGTACTTATACAAGTAGACGTTTAGTTTAGTTTAGTTTAGTCGGAGCATTGGGCCACCACTACACCGTAGGTACTCGTGAGTCGCATCGTAGGGCTATATTGGGGCCACACCACGCGAGTTTTTGAAAATGGAAGCAATTGGTTAAACAAGTTCAAATTAGCCATTTATTGCGAAAAATATTATAAACGTTTTTTGCACTAAAAAGTAGCTTTCTTTTATTTTTAAAATTAGAATATAATTTTCGTTGATAGAGGCAATGATTAAGACTAGAATACGGTAGGTACCTATTAAAAACATAACATTCGAGAAGTACATAATTATACACCTACCTACCTAGTTTGATTTTCAATTTTATACTGATAAAAAAATCCTGGACAAGGAACCTGAACCTTAGAAAAAATATGGGCCTTGATATCTTGATATTATCTAAAAATAATGTTTTACTCTTAAATGTACAATCAAACAAAAACGTGTATTATTTTTAACTTCGTTAAGACCACGCCCAGATTGGATTTGGCCTAGCATTGACCTCGCTTATTTGCGCTAAACAATAGTAGATTGTTATACAAGGGTGGAAAGAAATCAATTCCCATACGAGGTATTTAGACGCACGAGCGAAGCGAGGGCGGCTATAGTCCGAGTGGGAATTGATGACTTTCACCCGTGTTAAACACTCTACTTTTCATTTCAAATATAAGGAAAGTAAAAAATAGTAGTTTTTTTTAACGGAATTGGGGGTCGACATTTCAGAATCGCTTGAACTCATTTTTATTCAAATAATTTCGGTACAGAGTTAGTATCCCGCCAAATTATACTTAGTCTTTTTTAATCTAAATTTCAAATATGGAACACACCGCCCGCGTCACCGCCGCGGGCCATCCCACTTTAATAGGTATTTTTTTTAATTCACATTGGCCGTATACACTCACAAGACCGCAGCATTTTTTTTTTAATCGATATTTTTCTTAATTATGTAAAAAAAATTATAGCCGACTAAATAACCAATTTTAGTTCTATTTTTAAAATTCATTCCCGCCCTAGGGAGGGAAGCAATTACTATGAGTCTTTCCCGCCCAAGGGAGGGAAGCATCGTTTTCGACCCGCTGCTCTGATCAAACAAACACTACTTTCCGAGTATGAGAAATGAAAAAATATATTAGTTATCTACGAATGCTGTTGGCGACGACGGCCGTAACTTGCGTCTGCTGCATATTGGTGATTCAAATAAACCTGTTTCAATATAAGTATTATTATACATTCCATAATGAGGTTTTTAAAATTCTAGAAGATTATAAAATTCGACACCTACGCCAGGATTAACTTTACCTACATAAAAAAATGTGGAGTAGGTATCATTTCATATTTTATTGTACAGTATAGCTGTTTTGTGTTTAATAAGATTGTAAATACAAAAATATTTTAAAAAGTTGTATTTGAAGTTGACTGCAGACTTTCGATTTAAACTATTAACTCGTTCAACAGACAATGCAAAAACAATAAAATTGCATTGTACAACACTATAGATCCCGCTGGTCGTATAAGTTTAGTGGCTCGCTATAAAGCATGAAGCGCGCGTGCACCGTTTTCAGTCAAAAACAACGCCACGGCCACGACTGCGAGTGTTGCCGCGGTTTGACCGACCGCTGCACCGTCTAGCCGAGAGCACAGCAAACACGTGGAGACGCACGGCTTAGAGTACGAATAAGACATGCCACCAGTGGCGAAGGGTCAATTTTTGTAAGAGGTAAGCCGGAGCTGCAAATGCTTACCTGGCCACGAAAAGCTAATTATAAATATTTGACAATAGTAGACAATACTGCCTGTGCTATTTTTCAAAGGGAAGCCGTAGGAATCGTATTGTAGGGACCCCTCGTCACTGCAAGCTATAGAGCAGTCATGTCAAAAGTCAAACATATCCCGCGGACCGTAACCAAGCGGCCCGCGAGCTAAATAAAATTCCTAATCTGCATTTTTTTGCGTTTTATTTTGAGTGTGGCCCGCTAGCATATAAGTACTCTTAATTTTGTAGATATGGCCTTTTAGAAGAACCAGTTTGACACCCCTTCTATAGAGCAACGAGACGTTCAGAACTTATTCTTGAAAAAAAAAAAAATTGACGACGAATTGAAAAACTCCTCCTTTTTTTGAAGTCGGTTCAAAATATATGTACAGTTGTACCTACATATTATGCCTACCTATAGATCGAGATATAGCGTATCGATGTCCATAGAACTGCAAAGTTGTAGGTATTGAATTGGAGTCTTGTATTGGTCTGATAGATGTGACCAACGCCATGAGAGCCATATCAAAGAGATTTAAAGTTTCAATTGATGCGGATGTGACACGATAGCTTAGTGGTTAGAGCGACGCCACAGTACGGCAGAGGTTGCGGGTTCACATCCCGCCCTTGTCAGTTGTTTTTAAATTTGATAACAATATGCGATGTAAGTAATATAGAAGTAGCTGTGCTTTTAATGATAGAGCTCTTTCGGGGAAATACCACCTTGTATCTATTTCTGCCGCTGGTAGCATTGCTGTGTTTCGGTATGAAGAATAGACATAACGATAGATTGTAGAAAGATTACTACCGTTTTATGCATACAATGAAGAGAAGAAATGTTTCTATTCTTCTGTAAGAAGTAGTAGTAGTAGTACAAAATTCTGATAAGCCAAGCACGGGTCGGCGCGTGCTCGGGCAGAGGTAACGAGTTGAATAGTAAGGACTTTGTCTATTCTTTGGTAAAAGATAGAATGTGTCATGCTACGCGTGCTGGTATTATTATGTCTTTAAGCAGCGGTGACCAGTTAACATCCGGTAGCTCATCTTGTTTTACACTCATTAACATAAAAACACTATACCCTCCTTTTGAGTTTCGCCGGGGTCGGGTTAAAAGGACTGCCTTGAATTGGGTCGCACCACCTTCATTTGTAGATGTGAATCTTACGCATTCTATACAAACTTAGTAACTGTATTAAGTTTTACAGCACACACGCATCACAATTTGCGAAAAGTTAAATCCTATTCTTATTTTAATAATACAGCAATTTTATTATCATCCATCAGCATAATATAATTTGAAAAAAAATTAAAACGGTATTAAAAACCCAAACAGTTCCTTTTAATAAATTAGTCTTCCGACTTTCAGTGACGTCTGTTACAGGTATTTGAATGTCAACAGGACCCGTCGGATTTTCGTGCAATTCGAGATACGTTCAGACCTGGTATAATCTAGATTAGACCAATAACAGCACTGTATCAAATACAATAGTGGCCAAAAGGCGCTATAAAAAACTTTTAATATAGCGGTTTATTTACTAAGCCCCATGTACGATGTGAACATCCACTCGAGTTACACTGCCCCAACCAGTCAAAGCTGTTGATGTATACTGGGACCTTAAGTCTCTTGCCACTCGATTTAAATGGTTGTTATTTTGGTCATCATATCACAACAGCTCATTTCATCGAGTTTTGACAACTGAAATACTGATAGTTATCAGGTTTTGAATAGCAGGAGACCGGTGGTGCCATTCTTAAAACGTAATTTAATTGTTTCGCTGACGCTGACCAGACATGCTTCAGCGAAACAATTAAATTACGTTTAGGCTTAGGACGTGCGTGCTCATATTCTTTGCGCCACCACTTTTTTCAATAATTCAACCGTTATGTTATCTACTAGGTATGCCCATATAAGACTCTATTAGGCAAGGTTTCCTAAAAGTAAACGGTTTTACAATTCATGTGTGTTATGTATCATTACATGTACGCTTGCTAAACACGTATATTATTGAAGAAATTTAAAAGTCTATAATTATTCCTCTAAGAAAAATAAACCAGCTAACACGTTACGAAAATCTACGCATCAACAATAACTTTCCGGTAACAATAAGTAGGTTAGTATGCTAATAAACACGTGACCAAAGAATAGAAAAACATCAAATTCTAAGAAAACTTAATGCTTCAAATACAAAGACAGTTAGTGCATGAATAGAATAGTGACAAACAATATTTTTGCAACGCTTACGGCATTATACAGCAGGCAGACAAATATTATTCATTAGCCTTCAGACGGTGTTGCATGCATCGTTAAAGCATTAAGCAAGGACAACTTGTAACTTGTAACGTTACGCATGGAAACGCTTATTAGCGACTGCATAGTTTTTTGTTCTAGCGCCGGTGGGGGCGTGGCGGGAAAAGTTGCACATTATTTACGACGGCCACGAAGCCGATGCGGCGATAAGGCGCGTCGCAGTCGCCGCGTCACGATCTCCACTATCTCCCGATGCCGATATTGGAACTATAATATTATTAAATACAACCCCAGTGCGCACTCAGCGTTTGCGACGTAAAGACTATTGACCTAATACGGATCAGTCTAAATCGATTTCGGTCCGACGCTGCCTGGGGATGTTCTACTCGTAATTATTTTATTATTAAATTTGTGTTCGGTTTCGCTGACAGTTGGATGCTTTCTATATAATTTTGAGTAGGTGTATATAATCTAGGTGTTACGAATGTCTAGACAAGTAAGTCATAGTATGTCTAGACGCCGCGCGTTACCTAATGATGTTGCACTGTTATCAGGCGTGGATAAAGCTGAGTGTAGTCGACATGAATATATCGGCTAGCTTGTCTTAGTATAATGCATTGAACTGTTTTTTGAACAAATCTAACAGAACATTAATTTGTCTGTACCTACATTTTTTTCCGTTCTATACCTACTTTCGTATGCATTGTTTTAGTACAATGTGTGGTCCTTGGACGTCGTCTCACTTTCCGTGGGTGTAACTTATGTTTTCTGTCAGGTAGACGGACAGTAACATTTCTTTACTATTTCTTGATGACTTAAAACTCTTTTCTAAGTGTTTCCCTAGTGAAAGCTTATGAAAGATCAAGATCAAATCGGGCATTCTAATCAAAAAGTTACTTCCACACTGAAAATTAACAACAAAAGTTTTTCTAAAGGACAACTTCGTGCAAAAAATGTCGCACCAATTCGACTGATGTTACACTTGCCTAATTATAATGTTTTATCCGACATGTAACCGTTGCTTCAGTGTAAATGTAAACCTGTTAATAAATATTATAATAATAGCCGCAATAAAAATATCTAACATTAATGATAATAAAAGAAAGTACTTATCAACTAGGTATACGTAGGTACTTGAGTACTGATGACCTTTGCATTCGACTGATTTTTATAATAATATCTTATCTATGCACTGCGAGGATGCTTCATAATAATTATTCACTAGATAATTAATAATAGATCGAGTTTACATAGGTACATGATTAATTAATATACGATTTGTAAATCTAGATATTATTGCAGTTAAAGTCGTTTACTTGCCTAGTCTTGTTCCGTCTATGTTTGGTTAGGCTTTCAAACGGATGTGGCTAAATCTTACATGGACCAACTGTCATCTGACCACCTCAATTCTGCCATCACATGCAAAAAGGGCGTATCTACATCTTAAAAAAAAAATACTTACACCCTTTTTAAATTAGGGAAAACAGGGAAATTAGGTTACATTCATATCAGGCAACTTCTCCGAATTTCGGGTTACTTATCACCTGAAAATATTGTCATAGATATTCATCTGACAAGTGGAATCAACGGGATAAGTGTGAAAAGAATGGTCACCCATCCAAGGATTGATCGCGGCAAACAAAGCCGGACCTCATAGATCGATCAACACGCGCGGCATTTAGTCAGAAGCCACTCAATTATAAGCATTACCAAAGATTACAATTAAACTACTTAATACACTACTTAATACTATGTTGTGAAGTACCTATGTTACATCGGATATCGGCTTTGAGTAGCTACAATTGTGTTTTTGTTAGAAAAGCCGCAATCAACAGTTAGGGAATAGAGATGTAACCGATAATTGGGGTCAAAACGGCCTCCAATTTATTGCGAACATCTAATACAATTCTATTGAATGTACCAAAACTATGCCTTTTACTTTCTCGGGGGATTCCCCATAGAAAATTCCCGTCGCGTCACGCTCACGTTTTATCGAAAGCGTTACAAAAAAAAATTGATTAAAAAGAACTTTGTTTTTGACTTGTTGTACATCATGAAAAACTTCGCTGCTACTTAGTAACTTAGTAACAATTTTATTAGGTATGCCGAGCCTCATAGCAACAGATTGTTGCTGTTGGTGTGACTTAGGTAAAACTTGCTGACTTGAAGTTTGTACACATATTGCTATATTTATAAAAAAATTAGATGTTAATAAAAATGCTATAAATGCTATAAAAATGATAATTACGAACTCATAAATTGTTTTTTATGGTAAAAAGTGTAGTGGCAATAGACTTAAACACAAATTTAGATAATTATAAGATTTTCAACTAACAAATTCAACGCATAGCAAGTCGAAGGTTTTCTTTTATTTAATAATTAATTAGATTAAGCCTACTGGTAATTTTAATTCAATAGATATAGGTTCTTACCTTATATTCAGGTTTCTCTGAAACGCATCACTTATGGAAGAGGTTCATGCTTCATCGAGCTTTTTTTGTCACCCATACCATCAACCTTTATATTTTCCTTATTTTTTTTTATCATATTTAGGTACAACCACTATAAATATACCAAAATTCAACGTTTTATATAATTTGAAACAAATAAAAAGACAATAAATAAATTACATTAAAACAATTTTAGAGAAAAATGCCTGTGACGGTCAGACGCACGAAGTGCTTCCATAACTTCCATGAAACATTAAAAAGAGTAGGTAGCGTTTTTTTGTTCTTACACGTGGAGTTATAATTAGATGGTAGTATGTAGATTACTTTGATTTTTACAGTCATTGACCCAAGTTTTACTTGATTAGGGGAAATCTTGTCAATACGGGTATGACGGAACGGTACGGAATGGATAAGTGTGACATACTTTCCTCAAAGTTTATTTTGAACCCAAAAATTAAGGTTGAATTCCTAACTTTCTCCCTTAAGGTAAAATGGCAATAAGGTTCTAAAATGGAAGTAAGACACACTTCTCCAACAAAACATAACTTTCATGAAATATTAAAAAGAGTATTGTAGAGTAGTACGTGGAGTTATAATTAGATGGTAGTATGTTGATTATTTTGACAGTCATTGACCCAAGATTTACTCGATCAGGGGAAATCCTAACCCAGCAAAGCGTAACTATCCACGCCTTATAAAAACATGCTCTTAATGATAGAAAAAAAGAGTACAGGTTGGACTCTCCGCTGTGGGTTCTGTACTTGGATTAAGACTTCGTGTTTCGTTTTTGTTTTGGTAAAGAGCACGCAAGCTTTTAAACTGTATCGATTTCAGCAGTGATTGCATCATTCCTGTGATGGTTATATACAGATAGACGGACACCGAAGTGATAGCCATGGCGTACATCACTACCAGTTTGAAACCCTCTAGTCTTGAATTCTAAAAACGAATCGAATCCTATTAATTTGTAGTCTATAACAACAAGATCCCAGACGAATCACTCTACTTACGAAGCGACAATTCGACCACAGTTATAATGAAAGTTCTATTAGCGAAAGCGTAACGTAATACCTATACGTAGCGACTTCAGACGTATCTAAATAATGGAGAGGTAGATTTTTAACTCGTTCTTGTGCTGTGTGTGTGTCTTTTTTCTCTGAAAGTTTAATTGTTTTTATTTTTCACCCATTATTACTGTTGTTTTTTAACCAATTAGATTCCTGAGAGTTTTCAATATATTGTGACTGTGAAATTATTCATTGAAAAAAAAATACTTTAAGTATTTTTTTTTTGTAAGCGGAACCCTAAAGTGTAAAATTTTAAAATGAATAGGTGGTTTGCGGCTTCTTTGCCGCAATGCTTAAACGAGGTTACCGTATGGATGAGCAAGGCATCTTTACAAGTGCAGATTTAGATGTACCTACCTACATAATAATCTTTTATTTTGTGACGTAGATACTTCATAATCCGGAAAAGGTTACAAGGCAAAAGTATGCTTAAACAGTTCGTATTGATCATTTGATGACACTTTATTAAATTGTACTTAGGGCCGTAAGATCAATCGCAGCTTAACTACGAAAGAGAGTTCAATCTCCCGTCTTCGATTGTTTTCTAATACAAAAATCCAAAGAAACAAACGAAGACGGGAGATTAAACTGTCTTTTGTGGTTTAAACTACGATTAATCTTACGGCCCTTAGGGGTGAGATCGACACTCATTGGAATCGAACCATGTCCACATTAAAAATGACGAAGCAACCCCCTTTAGCCCTTGCTCCGCTATTCAAAGACATACGTATCTAGACTATTATCTCGATTATCTCCTTATTGCAGAAAGTCGTTTGACGTAACCTTTTTATTGTTAATGAAATTAGGAGTCACAAACAAACAGTCAACACTTTGTGGTTGTAGTTTAGTTTTAATATTATACAACTGTCACTATAGCAAAGTTTGTTGTTATTTATAATTTATGCATAGATATTGAAGTATAACACAATAGAGAATTTAATGTAACTAACAATGCACACTCTATTCAGGTTGAAGTTTGGTAACTCCACGTCATTTTTTTGTGACTCGTAGATTAGTCATGCCAAATTGTTAATTTATGTTACCAACTAGCTTCCGCCCGCGGCTCCGCCCGCGTTTTTGGGATAAAAAGTAGCCTATGTGTTAATTCTGATGTATAAGCTATATTACTGTAAAGTTTCATCAAAATCCGTTCTGTAGTTTTAGCGTGAAAGAGTAACAAACATCCATACATCCATCGGTACATCCATCCTGACAAACTTTCGCATTTATAATATTACTAGCTTCCGCCCGCGGCTTCGCCCGCGTTTTTGGATAAAAAGTAGCCTATGTGTTATTCTGCTATAAGCTATATCACTGTAAAGTTTCATCAAAATCCGTTCAGTAGTTTTTGGGTGAAAGAGTAACAAACATCCATACATCTATACATCCATCCATACATCCTCACAAACTTTCGATTTATAATATTATAGTAGGATAGGGAGTAGGATAGGATATTAGGAAGTAGGATAATTATAATTTAATATAATATTGCGATGCTTGGGGGAGGCCTATGTCCAGCAGTATGGCTAGTAGGTTAATAGGCTAGAGTTGCATTTGACCGCCTCCTCACCTTTTGTTGAGCGATGATGCGGTCTACGATGGATCACGCTTGCCTAGAAGAAACCGATTCACTCGCGACTTTACCCAGATTGTAACTATAGGGGAACACTCACTCAGGCAGCACATTCCACTGTTTGGCGGTTCTCACAATGAAAGTGGAATTAAAGCGCTTTGTTCGGGTTCTTTGCATATCAACCATGAAACAATGTCGCTTTTTCATGCTTCTGGCTGTCCGATAGAAAAAAGGGCAGAAGGGAATTAGGTCATGCGGATCCGAAGCACACTCTCATCTTATGGCTAATAATTATGATGGATGATGAAACTGATAAACGGAGGGCGATGAATTATTTATGTATTAAATATTATTAGAACAGAACTCATAAATTTTAATATTAGTTTTTTGTACATTTTGTAAACCAGTGCATTTCCTAAGTAAAGGCAGTTTTATTTTTTCCATAACATTCTGCACTTTTGTTGCGCATATTATTAGTTGTAGACACATTAGCATAAACATAATCAGATATAGGTAGCTGTGGTCGCATGTCTCTGTATTAGGTACTGATGAGCTGGCCGAACAGGGCGGCATGCGACCACGGCTATACCCTGGATATTAAAAAGTTGATTTATTAAGTTTTTACAACACTGAATTCCAGGCTAGCAGACAGAAATATTGTTTCATGCTTTTCAGTTAGATTTTTGTCATAGCTGGGTTTAGTTTTCAATTTTTTTATTTATTTATAATATTTTTTGTGGTATCAATCACCGAACAAGACGCAGTGCAAACCGAACGAAGTACGGTTTTTAAAATTTTAAAATTTACTGGTTTTTGTCTTTTACTTTTTATTTTTTTAACATACTTAAATTCAAACATACATACTTACATACATAATAGACTACTAAAATCATAACCCTTCCGTTTGGCTTTGCCGTAGTCGGGTAAAAAGTAAACAAGTACTTATAAATGTGTAATAATAAAAAAGAAATAAACATAGGAAAATAATACTACCTAACTATTACAAATACCTACATGTATTGATTCTGTTCAAAGCAAAAATAAAACTTAAAGAAGGACGCGAAGCTACAAAATTCATTATAAATGACTTCGAAAAAAATTGTGAAGTGGGAAATCCAAAACATTTTTTCTGATCATACGATTGAATTGCAAAAAAAATGTTAAGTGATTGAGTTCGACAAAGATTGTAACAATATTTATGTTCTACGAGCATTAACATAGTGACAGAACATTAGTGATCTTACGCTTACCTAGTAATATAATGGCACATCTGCAAAAAAATGCTAAATTGAGTTTTACGGCATAAGTGTTCAAAAGTGGATAAAGTAGGCTGTAAAACTCAATATAGTATTTTTGTAGATAGGTATGCCGTTAGGTATATTACTATGTCAGCATACCTATTATGTAGATGAAAGCTATAGGTAGATCAAATTAATGTATTTTTTTAGTATAATCGATTTTGTATCGATATTGTTGAGTTTAAATATAATCGGTGTTTATTTTTCTCATTACAACAAACTGGGTTCGGAATCTGTTTCCTGTAAGTACAAATATTCGTACGCTGTGGGGACTAACCCCTGAAAGGTCGGGCCTAGCACTGAATAGAATAAACCTACACTTAGCGATTGGCCCTATCGGATCCCAAAAGGCCAGGGGGAATCAGCCACTAAAGGTCGGCTATCGGACCCTAAAGGTCTCGGGGTATCGGACCCCTTAAAATCTCGGGCTATCGGACCTCTAAAAGACCACATCTGTTATTCTAATCATAGCTTGAAAGCTCCCCAGTTCTGGTCCTAATGGAAAGAAGAATGCCCTCTATAAATTATATTTCGTGCGTACTTGAACAGTCTATTCATCCGATTTCTACTTGCCTATTATTGTGGTTTACTTTTTAATTCTAACCGTAAATATTTCTTATTCCAATGATTTTATTTAGCTATTGTTAGCTTGATGATTTTAGATTTTTACAGTAGATCATTTCGTTAGAGTTGTTAAAACGTGCTTTTACAAGTAAGCAGGTACTATATCGTCACTTAAATCGATAAATTCACCGTAATAATTACATTTATTCACGTTTGAAAGCATATCGAGTATCAAAAGTATCTTCTATTCAACGAAATAATTCAATAAATACACAAAAAAATGCGAAACTCTAGACTACAAACAGCCGACGTATTTTTTATTTGTTTTTAAATTAGTGTTAACTCTATCGAGTACAATATATTCGGTAATCCTGTCTTGAACCGTAATACAGGACAGGGTTGCCGAATATATCGTAGGTACTCGATACTTTGAAGGTTATAAACTCTGTTCAGTTTATTCGAAAACCGACATTAGATAAAAGTTACGTAAGTCGCTATGTGTATTTTCCTGCATAACTGTACCTTTCTAATTACTTGGTGTTGATGATGAAGCCCGATCTAGACACTTTTAATTGCGAATGAAATCAGAGCAGACATTTTGGTTAATACGTTTGGTTTATAAAAAGTGGCAGCCTCAGGGTTATAGTTGCTACCGAGTGCAAGTGTAAGTTTGATTCTTAGATTTCAAAGTTTAAACACTAGTAGGTACCTATATCTAATAAAAAATACTAAATTGAAAAATTTAAAACCCGACTGGGGTTTGTATTGCGTCAAAACCACTAAAAAGTATAAAAAACAAGACGACATTGCAGTCGGGACCTACTCTTATATTATTATATTTAATTTTCCCGGAACGAGTGGGTCCCGACTGCAATATCATCTTGTTTTTATATTGTAGTGGTTTTAACAAGACGTAGTACAAACCGCAGTCGGGTTTTATTATCGGTATTCTTATTTTTTACTTTTTAATGTATAAAATATGTTTTAATCGTCTTTTCGAGCCCTTCATTGTGATACCCCACTCGATAGGCTTTGATAAAAAAAAAATTTTTTTGAAGAATATGGCGCCAAAATTTTGCCATTTTGGTTTTTTTTTTGAAACACATATTTATGGACTCCTAAATTTTTAACACGAACATAACAATACATTTACTTTAGAAATCCATTCAGCCGTTTGGAAGATACGAGGTAATAAAAAAAAATAAAAACATTCATACATAACATACATACAAGATAGGTACGCGCGAAAAACATAATCCTTCCTTGGCAGTCGGGTAAAAACGATACAGGCGCAACTATGACTACTTTTTAACACGCTTTTTTACATATCTTTGACACGGGTGTTTCTAACATTGAAAAAGTTATTACCTACGCTTACAATAATAGTAATGAATGAATATTGACTGCAATATTATTTCTTGTCTGCATACCAACCTTTTTTGTTGTATTTACCTGAAATTCGTTGCTGTTTCTAGGGAGTACGTATCGTAAAAGGCGAACAGGGAGCATGTAAAAATTACATCCATCTTTCTGCAACTAATAAAACCTACATCAAATTTTCGTGCACATGCTTATTTTTATAAAATAAGACCGTGACAAAGTCATGTTCAGCAAATGAAAAGAACCTATTGACTGCGACCCGTCATTTATGTGACCTAAATATTGGGAACCTCTAATTAGGGTTAAGGTCCCTCTTCCCGAAAAGTACGAACGAATTTAGTACAAACATTTTTCGTTGAATAAAGCAACTTCATCTAGGTACCTACTGTTTAAAAAATATTTATGATACTCTAAAATCCCGAATAGTGGTAAATCTTAGGTTTTACTAGTATATCTTAGAATTTACCAGCATGAGTTGATAAATGTAAGGATTTTATAAAAAAAAGAGACAATTTTTAGGGTTTTTACAATAAGAGTACATCCTAAGTTTTACCAATGACGGTTGGTAAATGTTGGTTTTGGGGCTGCGGAAACTAATATTTCGCGAGTTCCATCCACGTTTCGTATTCATTATTCATTACGTATCCATTCCACGTTTTTGGTACCCACTTACATTTTACACGTCTCCGGCGCTGCGGGAAGTGCAGCCCCTCAACCCTTGCGTGACAATTCGCAGGTGCCCATGCTCGTCTTCGCAGCTTCGGTTTTTTGGACCAACCTCAGCTGCTCCAGCTCGCACGGGTGCCTACGCTTCATCACAGCGAGCGGTGGCTGCTCTCCCTCCGCGCTTCTGGGTTTATAAGAACACTCTAGGGGTAGGGCAGACAAGATCACGTGGAGTCGGGGTTGACCAATTCGGTTCTGTCACAACTTATTCACTCTTTTCAACGGTTACCGTGTCAGGTAAAACCTAAGTAGTTCGGGCTTTTACAGTAACATAATTAATCTTCAAGATACAAGCAATGATGTAATTTATTTCTTTTTTATATTAATAACAAGGTACCTATAAAGTCCCCTATTTTTACCAGTCGAAGGAGGTTGAAAGAAAATTGAAGGGGTAACATGGTTAATGTTGCCCCTTCAATTTTTATCAAAACAATTTGAAAATGTATGTGCATCTTTAGAAAATGATTTGGTTTTCTTAATTTGCAGATATACCTACCTTTTATTTTTAACGAATGAATAATACGTCTCTTGTATTGTTCTTGCGCGATCTCCCATCCCTTTCTTTCCTATGTCGGAAAGAGAAAAGGACGCCAATTGTTTCGGGGAGAGGGGCCTTAAAGAGGGGTCTTTCGGGACTCAAATTTTTACAACTCGCATTATTTTAGGCTTCAAAGTCAAAGTACAAATAAAATTGATAGGCGCCGTAGACGTTGCGATTTCGCATAAAAAGTAGATCCAACCCGATTCAGAGACGCTCATACCGTTTAAATATCTTACTTAGAGTCACGAAGTACTGTCAGACTAACATTTCCTTGCGGAGTCACATTTATTTTGCCGATGTCCCAAATTGTTTTTTCGTTTATTTTTTGTAACGTGTAGACACTAGACAGGTAGCTGGGGTACTTTTTCTTCTTTTTTACATTTTTTACACGAAAAATCGATTGTTAAAGTAGCGGAACACGCTTGAGGAAAAATGTTGGCAGCGCAACTGTAGTATGGCTTTTGCAAGCGCCTACTGTATTGCTTGTATTTAATAAGATCAGTTAGTGATCTTTCTTTCTAGTTTTATTAAACGGTAGCTGCGTATTGTAGATTTTTGATCTGGTAGAACGGAGCGACTTAATTGTTTGGTAACAAGTATTTAGTTTTTTTTTCAAGCAACGGATAAATGCTTTCCGATAGCTAAAACAAGTGTGTAAGTTGCTTCTAGGCAAGCGTGCACCTTCGTTACCTATAAGGTGATATAGTGGTTAAACGTGAGCAAACAAAATCTTTGCATTTTCGGGTCACTGTGTAAATGAACAAAAATTATGTCTTCTGGGTACAAAACGACACATTTACTAATACTGTTTTTTCAATAAAAGTAACTACTTATCCAGATATTAATTTTATATTTATCTAACATTCTAAAACTACATTAAATTAAAAACTAAATTATTTGAAAATGAGACGATCTTTTTCAAAACTTGTTTCTTTAACAAAATACGGTACTTCATGAAAAACATCAAAGAAACTACATAGATGGCGCTGAGGTCGCCGTCCGTTCATAGTTTGCATAAACGCGGGACAGGCACATTCTCAAAGTTTGTTTTTGGAAGAGGTAGTGTAAGTGCGATAGATTTACGGGGGGAAGAGGGAGGGTTTACAAGAGTCTCCCCGGACTTTTTGTTGGCCGTCCATTTTATTTCTGAATCGAGAATATTCTTGGTAGATTTTTTGTACTATTAAAACTTTTGTGTTTACGAACTTGAATTTCATTTTTCTGATCTCGTTGTATTATTGATTCTAAATTTAGTAATATATACTTCTTTGACTCAAAATCGTATTTAAGTGACTGATAGTCATGAGCTTGTTGATCATAGATCTTATCATTTGATGTCTTGACTAATTCGTTTAAAAAGAAAAAGGCATAAAATGAAGAAGGCTTTAAATTAAGTACCGTACCTACTGATCCAAGTGGTGATTACCGTAACAGCTCAAAACAACCGCTGATCAACATTAGCTCACTGGACCATGAACGTTGACAATTAAGTACGTGATATAATTATACTAGTTCACTATGCTTGGTAGACCTTTGGTGATAGCATTCAGTTAGCAGACAGGAGGTTGCAGGCTCTATTCCTCATCTTGACATAATTCTTTAAGGCCCCGGTATACGCCACGGCCTTGGGTGGTTGGGGCGGTGTAGCTTGAGTGTTTTGTGCTGAGCTCACGCAACGCGACATATTACGTCCACCCTCAGATCATAGAAACAAGGAGATATGCCATCATAGCAAATTAGTTCGGGAACAACTGTCGCCACTTTTAGTACATTAAAAATTCCGCACACCCTCAATTTAACACTATTAATCGTCACTCAACACTAGCACTAAACGAAAACACTGTATTTATATCATCGATCGTTTTCGGTTCGTCGCCAGCGTGTACTTTTGTACTACGCCCAATTTGCTCAAATTAAAGCACCAAGCTTAATAGCGCCTTGGCACATCTCCCTTGTTTCTATGATCTGAGCGTCCACCTAACAATACGACTCTCATCAAGGAGCGCTGTCACGTGTTAGACGCATTATTAATTTATTGAAATTTAAATAAAAGGCATTTCTCCAAAATAAAAATAAAACACATGCATACATATTTTCTAAAGATGCACATATTTTGTTTTGATGAAAATAGAAGGAGTAACATGGTTACAACAATAGTTACCACATTGTTACCAGTTAACATTTAACCATGTTATTCCTGTATGTTTTTTTTACATACATATTTCTTTGAATCACTTAATATAAAAAAAACCGGCCAAGTGCGAGTCGTACTCGCGCACCGAGGGTTTCGTATCAGTTTTGGACGTATAAAGTGAAAAAAACCGAACCGCAAAACTAAGTTTGTTTGTGAAAGAATTTTGATGATTTTGAAAAAACTGTACTAGTTAGGAACATTGTTTTATTTTTGGTGCCATATTTGGGTCAATTCCTATCAACTCTAATTATTTCAGATTTTTCGCCCCGCAAACTTCGGAGATAAGGGGGGGGAATGGTATTTTTTTGGACATTTTTCATCATATGTCGAAAACTGTGAGACATAAAATAAAATAAAAATATATTTTGAAATGTGCAGACCAAGTCCTTTCATATGATATGTCACTTGACCTAGTAACCCCACTTTGAAATTTCGGACCCCCAATCCGGCCCCTTTTGCAATGAAAATAAAAATATTTTTTTACTTTTTTCATTTGCAATAAAGTTGAACAAGCATTTTTTATAACTGTTCCAAATTTCAAGTCGATAGCATAAGTATTTGCTGAAATAAGCAGGTGTGACAGACAGACAGACAGACAGACAGACAGACAGACAGACAGACGAAGTCGCACCATAAGGGTTCCTTTTTTACCATTTTGGTACGGAACCCTAAAAACAAACCACATTATTGCTAATATAAAGATTTATCTATATTTTTTATTACATGTAGGTAGGTACTAAAATCAACGAAAAATATAGTTAAGTACCAACACTGCCATCTTAGTTACCTAAGTTTCGGAAGGAGAAAAGTGGCAACTAAGTGCTCAGATCATAGATATAGCGAAAATAATTACCTGCTCATATTTAGCATTTGTAAAAACAAAGTAGGACAACCACTAAATAGTTTATTTTTTAGGTAACTTAAACGACATAGTTATAGCACGTTATAGTAACATCGACAATTCAATAGTCATAACTAGACAATGTGATTATGATTACTAAAAACATTTTCAATTAAGTACTTAGTTCGAATATTGTTTGTGCTGCCAAAATAGGACATGTTGGTAACTTAATTTTTTTGTACAATTTTTTTTTAGATACGGTACCTACCGTTCAAGTCTAACTTTCAAATAGTGAAAACTCATTAACCTAGTTGGAAAGAACAATGTCAAAATTTTCGACTTTTCTAGTAGATATAACAAAATATCTACGAAAAAGAAATTCATGAAGAAACTGATGACATCGAAAATTGTGACACATACCTATATTATACTTAGTCAATATTTTTTTTAACCATTGTCTTGATATTACGACATTTATAAAAATAAGAAAAAGACTAATAATGTACCTACATCACTGAAAAATAAATCTGTGGACTTTAGTTAACTAGATTTGAATTGAACGAAAGCTTGTCTAATTATCTGGGCTGTGACCGCTCACCGGCTGTCTGTGCCCGACAGCGCAGCGAGCTCTGCATCGCATGAAATTCGTCTGGTGTCTCTTACGTAACGCCAGCGGCGCGGCCGATTGATCAACCCTAAATTAGTGGATACGGGGAGAGCGCGGCGCGCGGAGGGTTACGGCAAACTAGGTTGGCCGCGGAAGCACACTAACCCCTAGAAAACTAGGGGTGCGAAACTCCTCCCCCTTTTCTGGTCACGGGAGCACAGCGATTGGTCCGTCCGCCTCAACCGCTCGCCCCTCACCCAGATTACAATCGGTGGGATGCGCTCATAGAAATAGTGCTATGTGCTTATCTATGTACATCTATATACCGCATGAGTATATAATGTATGGGGAGCCCCCAATTCGTGACATTGAGACAACTCCGCACTGTCACCCCCATCGCCATATTTGTTAGTTTATGTCAACGCAAATATTACTTGTAATTTTTAAAACCTATGCATAAAAATCTTTGGCCTAATAAATAATATTTTATTGATTCACAGTTGTTGCGTACCTACCTTTAAGTAATCACAGTTCCTCTGTCGTCTGTTTCATTTGTAAACTTTTTTTGTTTGTAACTTTAAGAACTTAATTAATAATAAATTAACATAACAATACCTATGTCCTGGCATACATTTATTTTAAAGGTCGATTTGTACCTAACCTACACTAATAATAATATTTGACCTATTTTCATTGCCATAGCGTTCAATACAATGCCTAAAATAAAAACTCAATTCAGTGTTTACAATACGCAAATTGCTTAGAAGTATTTTTTTTTGTTCGTACAATTCTTTATAATCGAAGTCGTGTAACACTTTTTTTGTTTTACTTATAATATTAATATTGTGGTAAAAATAGCATAATTAAAATAGAGTTAAAATTTTTAGCAATTTTAATATTTGTGATCATTTGAAAGTTTCATAATTATAAATATTTTGGATATTTCAATTACACACGACAATATGATAACGATATATTCCCCTTTAATTTTAGTTATTCAGGACATATTTTTACATCAACAGTAAATTATTCTACCCTGTAACATATTTTTAATACAGTTGCTCAAAAAGTGGCGTATTGCAGGGACGTATAGCGTTCGGGATGTAGGCTATTACATAGGTACTCGAGCTTTTTCTTTACCTTTTCCGAACTCGTGCGTTCTCTTTCCCAACTGTCAAAATAATGTCTATTAAAAAAAAAAACCAACCAAAAAGTTTTTACTAAAAAAAATTCATAGAAGTTTTTATGATTCATGCAAATATTTCTAATAAAAATAGTAAATTAAAAATTTAAAAAACCCGACTGCCAAAAAACAACTAAAAAGTTCAAAACAAGAGCACTTTTCAAGCAGTCTGATGCAGTTGGTGGCAATTATTTGTGTTAAATCTTAGATTTTATGCCACCAACTGCATCAGACTGCTTGAAAAGTGCTCTTGTTTTGAACTTTTTAGTTGTTTTTTGGCAGTCGGGTTTTTTAAATTTTTAATTTACTATTTTTATTTTTCACTTTTTAGTTTTTAATGTATGTTTTAGTAATCTTCTTTTCGAGCCCTTCATTTTGATACCCCACATGATAGGTTTTGAATGATTGCTTTGTTAAACAACTTTAAATCGTTATATATCCTAAACTATTATTTAAAATGAAAAATGATAAAAGGAACCTAAAGATGATTTTAAAATACCTATTCAACGACACCCCACTTGACATAGTTCATCAACTTTTTTTTTTTCATTTTGACAATATGGCGTCTGGTTGTCGCTGTGGTGAATTTTGATTACTGTTATGTCTTTAGTGACACTCGCAAGGTTAAGACGAATCGATTGACGTAAGAATTATCAAAATCGGCCTACGCATTTGGTCTCTAGAACGCCACATAGAAACAAATATACATACATACATACATATATACATAGACTGATAAACACATTACCCTCCGTGCGTCGCGCAGTCGGGTAAAAAGAAGCTACTAATTTGTTTCAATATCAGATTTAATGATTTGATTCAATGAGTTGAGAGAGATGAAATGAAATGAAACCTACCCTAGGTTTCATTTCATTTCATCTCATTAAATTTCATTTTCATTTCATATCAATAAAAAAAAATCTACTGAAGACTTGGTTGTATGGGCATAGTTCCCTTTGCCTACCCAGAATGGGTGTGGAAAACAAAAAAAACTCTGCTTATATTCTTTTACGGTTGGCGCCATTTTCCGGAACTCTTTGCAATGACAGGCTTTCCGCACTAACTTGTAATGAAATAAACTATTTTTAACATCATTTTGTAAATTATTTAGTCCTGTAATATCAAGTAGAGCACTAGGGCAATGTAGACGCAACATTCACAACTATATAATTTGTTGGTGGTTTATTAAACAGTAAGTTAGAGTCTGGCGAAGTTTAACTTCAAGGATGTAGGAAATGCTTGACTCGGCTTTGAAGAGAGGATAAATAAATATGGTACTAACATTTTTAAATAAAATGTGTTGATATTTATTTTCAGGTATGTAAAGGTACAGTACAGGTTATCTAAGCTGTGTTACATGATTTTCCCAAACAGAAATAAAATACTCTTTCGTAACTCATATTCTACAATATTCATATCCGAAAATGTCAAGTCACGGGAAAAGAATTTAAGACAAAAAGTTCCACTAAGGGCGGGTTGCTTCAAACCATCTGTATTCGTAAGTCAGTACGTAATCGTTAGGTCAGTATGAAATTGTCGTACAAGCCGCCATATTTGACGGTTACAGATACGTAACTGTAAGTTGAAACAACATGGCCTTAGTCCAAGTCATCAATGTTTGAATAATTGAAGTGTGTTTTCATTAAAATTGATTCCTTTGTGATATTATTATTTGGTTAAATAGGTTGCCTTACAAATTATTTGAACAGTAGGTACCCTTACCGATTTTTTTTACTTTACTTATAAAATATCTGTCCTGCAAAAATTTCATTGTAGTATAATCAAAGTAGGTATGCAGAAAAAAATCTTACCTGAATCTAAGAAAAAAGTTGATCGTTTTCTTGATGTACGGAGTTGAAGACTGACTTGTATTGGCCAGACCACTTTGTTGCCGTAGCGAAGGTTCCGACCCGAACTTCTACGAATACCTATCGCCATTGAGACTGTGGATTTTTTAAGAATTATGCATCTTTCAGACAGTATACTGTGTTTAAATCATAAGCCTATGATGTCGATGACTTTCAAGGGTAGTAATAGTCTTCCGATTCTAATAAACAACTAAATTTTTATTAATAGAGTCATAGTAAGAGTATTTCTATGTTTAGACATTGCCTTAGGTAGGTAGGTACTGCAGTTTAATCTTAACAAAACAAAAAGTGAATTCTGTGACATGAACTAAAGTCTCACAGACAGTAGGCAGTAGAGACTACACCAAATAGAAGGAAAAACCGTTATAAAAAAAGGGTTCCTTTTTTACCATTTTGGTACGGAACCCTAAAAACGAGCGCTCTCAAGCAATGTTATATTGGTATAACAAGAAGCGAGACATTTTTTTTTTCAGAAGCCGGAAAGACTGATTTCTGGGTTGAACCATGATATTGTATAATTTGAGTGTGATATTCGCACGTATTTGTGACAACGCTACGGATGCAGCAAAAAAGCAAACAGCAGACACGCATGGATTTAACTTTTTCAAGTTAGTCTTGCATTTTAAAGATAATTTTTATTTTTTCGTTATTCCATCGCTCAGTTTTTATTTTGGGTAGGTACCTACAGTTTGATAAACAAATGAGTGTTACGAAATTTACCTCTGTAAGAAAACTTCGGTAAAAATTCTAATTCTATACATTCTCAATGAGCTGATGTAAAAGTAGCATGTTATTAAATAAAAAAGTAATAAATCCCTAACGCTACATGTCGGTCTATCTTCATTAAAATTTTATTAAAAATACAAAATTCAAGTTTTTTTCGAATCTCGACGCCGTTCCAGACTGCATATGGATGGGTGGACATTAATTATTTTTATTTTTAAGGTTGACGGATAAGTATGCTTGTTTATTCTTTCTTCTTGCTTGTTCTTTGAAACCTTGTCTCCGTGTCAACCGGCGCGCATGTATGACTAGTAATATGAACGTGAACTAAAAGGAGTGTGTATGTTCTGTAATTTTTGCCTACGCCTACGCTCACGGGGAAAATGCGTGAGATTACCTATGTTGGTATGTTCTTTGTCGAGTCCAAGAGATTCGTGTGCTCTGTTGCTTCCAACATTGTCGTTCACAGCCGCGAGCGAGCCAACTTTGCCTGAATGAAACTCGCGTCGAAAGACTTTCGTTTTCCATACGAGCGGCTCACATGTTCGCAGCTTTGCATTTTGTTTCCCGCTTTTTCACTTGTGACGTCATTCGATTCATGAGCGCGCTTTTAAAACAATATCTGTGATGCTGGGTTGACACAAATGATTGAGAGCCATTTTGTGGTCTAATTATGGATTTCTGCATTTGCAGTGTGCATTTTTTTTGCATGTTTAAATTTATTTAGAAAGTCTCACTTTCTAAAAGTTCACACTCGCCTGATTGTGAATTTTTGTGAAATTTTAGACAGTGAGAGTTTCCACAATACATTTTAGAATAATAATAATTACATTTTGCAGCAGAGATATTACAAATAAAGAAAATGCACAACCTATCGACATAGATACACGCAATAAAAGAATGGACAACATTTCAAGGGTCAACGGGCACTGCACCTTAAGTTGTAGGTGCACGCATTAAGAGATAGTGGAGCCACAACAAGGGCAAGGTAAGTCGTAGCGACTGATAGGGCAACATGTGCGTTAGTCGCACATCCACTGATATAAAATAATTCGACGGCTTTTTTGTACACTTTTTTAGACATCATATAGTTATATGGACACAATGATTTTTAGGGTTTCGTACCCAAAGAGTAAAAACGGAACCCTATTACTGAGACTTCGCTGTCCGTCCATCTGTCTGTCTGTCTGTCTGTCTGTGTGTCTCCAGGCTGTATCTCATGAACCGTGACAGCTAGACAGTTGAAAATTTCACAGATGATGTATTTCTGTTGCCGCTATAACAACAAATACTAAAAACAGAATAAAATAAATATTTAAGGGGGCTCCCATATAACAAACGTGATTTTTTTGCTCGTTTTTGCTCGATATTGATAACGGCACCAGGTAGACGCTTGAAATACTCACAGAATATTTAATTATATACTCACTTTAAAAAAAAAAAATTAAATAAAAAAAAAAAAATAAGGGGCGTTCCATACAACAGACATGATTTTTTTGTCGTTTTTATAGATAATGGTACGGAACCCTTCGTGCGCGAGTCCGACTCGCACTTGGCCGGTTTTTTTTATAGTCTTAGACTCAAAAAAAAACTCGGTCTATTTCTAGTCTGAATTCAACCTGCGAAATTATTTTAGAAAAACTGGCTGCTCTTTAGAAACCCTGGATTGCATTATTATTATCAAGGTAGAAAACGACGCGGTGAAATGAATTTGTTTAACAAAGACAATTTTGAAAGGATAGGTCAAAGATGTCGCATTCTATGGCTTCCGGTCATGGTAGTTGGTAACCATGACGTGCTCATTAGACAAGAACTATTACTAACTAATGAAGGGTACAGGGAAAAAAAGGTCATTGTCAGAATGTAATCATTTGTAAGAATGTTATAGGTATATCTATCTATATAAAGTATTTCGTTAAAAAAATATTCAAACATTAAAAGGCAATACGAAAACTACAGTATGTAGGTAGTACCTACATACTGTAGTTTTCGTATTGCCTTTTAATGTTTGAATATTACTAGGTACCTACATGTTACTTAAACATAACTAGGAGTAATAATTTTTAACATAACATTAATCTAAAGAACTGACTGTAACCTTTCCTTGTGGGTACCCTTTATATGTGATAGAAATAGGATTGAAAAATACATAACAGGCATTTTATAAATCTCGTCGGCTATTGGCACAGTAACTAAGTGATTAGCTTCTGCGCTACGGATCCAGAGTCCACCGAACAAATGTTTGTAAGGCCTGTTCCGGGTCTGTTTGTCAAGCTTGTCTGCTAAACACTCCTTGGTCATTCTCAGGAGTCCCATTATCCGGTTGATTTCGGTGGCACCTTTATGTGTTAATTAGGACATTTTAATACGGAATATCGAATCTAGATTTAACTTAGAGAGTATTGGTAGCAGAGGGTACAGATATTTTCTTTAAAATGTCTTAGTTAATCAGAGAAAATTGTGCCACCGAAATCAACCAAACAATGAGACACCTGAGAATGACCCTCCTACGGTACAAGGAGCAGTAAGTACACTTTTTATCTGACTGTCACAGAAGGAGGGTAATGAGTGTATGTATCCTACTGTACCTATGTTTATTTTTTTGGCATGCTTTGTAGCCTAAACGGCTTCCTGACTTTCAACATATATGAGGTGGCGTTAGATTCGTCTCTACTGCAGGAGTGACATAGTATACTATTTTTCTATTTGGTGACAGGACTACATAGTCGCCTAAGCTGACAGTAGGGCTGACTGCCCAGATGAATGCACCTGATGAACTTTAGGTCATCCAGTTATAGATATTTTATTCCATTCGGAATTCGTAGCGTGTGGCTATGTTTGAAACATATTTTATGAGTTTATTATGAGTTTATTTACATTTATTATGAGTCATGCTTAAGTTGTTCTACTTACAACAACTTGAGCATGACTCATAATAAATGTATGTTTACCTAACTGAGGGTGATTATCTAGGAGAAATATTTTAAACACTTTTCTTCTGTTATTTTTTCCTATAGGTTTCCTTTCCGTTATTAACAAATATTTACTCTTATATTAGGTAGGTATCATATTTTTCTTAATTCTCCTGAAAACTATCCAAACATAGTCTGACAGTACATCTCAAACTCCAGACAGATCTAGACAGATTCAAAGTTAGTCTCAGTAATATTGTTATGTTGTCGGACTAGACAGAGTCTGCAAAGTTACATATCAGTACACAGTAGGAAGTAGGTCAGGATTGAGATGCAAATACCTATTTCTTACAAAAGTATAATAAATATTAAATGAAAGATAAATAATTATTTCAGAAAAATAAAAATGGAAGAGATTAAGTATATAATAATTTTATTATAATAATACTTCTGGCTTGCCTTCATTAGCCGTCCAGAGTGGAGTCGCTGAGCAGAGCTCCCCCGTTCGAGGGGTGGATGCTGAGCGTAAATTGTGAGTGGGCCAGCGATGCCGGACCCTCAGTGAGCAAGGGATCTGAGTTTAAGGTCCAGGGAAGCCTCTTCACCCTTCAGCCGCTCACGTTCTTGTTGCACCCTTGTTGCGACCCGAGCAACTATTTTTGGGGGGCCCAGTTAGTGAGTTGGCTAGTCTCCGTTACAATATTGTTTCGGCAGACGCCATCGGTTCCCATAGTTTTCCAGTCCACTGCCATCCGATCACAATAGCCTAAGTAGTTTTTCTTCACATGTTTTGCAATAGTCCTGCACAAGCTGGTGTTTGTCCTTGGGTGCATTTCTATAGTGCATACTGAGACATACCGGGATTCTGCAGTCATGTGCAAGGAAAATGCATTCAAAATAATAATACTAATTAAATTATTTAATAACATACCTCAAGATTCATAGATTGTTAGTGAGTAGACCTTAAAACTTGATTAGTATTAATAACTAAAAGTGACTTAGTCCTGTGAGTGAGATTCCATACCAGTGGGCTGTCAAACTTTCAAGCTATTATGTTCAGGATTCTGTTACTGCTCCCGCGCACCCTGCAGTGGAGCAGTATTTTTGCGCTAAGTTGCATTGTGCGCGATTTAACAAACATTATAGGTATTTCTGAACTACACCATTCCGACCTCGCCGACGAGGCCCGTCGCGACGACCCCATCATGACCCGAGTCCGCCGCCGCGTATGACTCAGTCCCCTAACCGACCCTTGCTCGAGCCAGCCCGCGCTGAGCCTGTAGATTTAAATATGTCCCTAAATCATATTAATCCGTTCCAGCTAGTAGCCCCTCCCTCTAGTTGTCCTCCCCCCAGCGACGCCCTAAGCTGAGGTCCGTACCCCAGTAGGGGGTGCCCTTAGCGTGTGGTCGCTTAGTTTGTAGTTTTTATTTAGTTTTAAGCCTGGCTGGAGGCATTTGTAAGTCCTCACCAGATGACCGGTTAAGCAGTGACGGCTGTTAGAAGCCAACTGCGAGAGGCCATTCAAAAAAAAAAAAAATCTGAACTACAGACTCGGTGAGTATAGAAATGTACAGTGCGCTCTAAATAAAGTTACTTTCACTGCATCCATACATCGGGTGAATCTGCGAGCCAGACATGTTTGCCCAAACTGACAACGCTCTGAACAAAAATATTATTTTCCAGTCACCAATTTTTCAAAAGTAATCTTAGGATATAAAAAATAAAAACGTAGTAAAAACTGGACAAGTGCGAGTAAGACTCGCACCCTGAGGGTTCCGTACAAAACGATTCATAAATAAAATATAATATTTCACTAGAATTAAGCTAGTGTTATCAATGAGCAATGAGCAATGCAAGATGCTGCCACCACCCGTTAAGGGTCTTTATATACAGACAGACGGACAAAAAAGTGATCCTATAAGGGCTTCGTTTTTCTTTTTGAGTTACGGAACTCTAAAAATCACATAATCCTTATAAGTTGGCAATCGATGACAGAGGTGTCTAGTTAAAGCCGGATAAAGTTAATTCCAAAATGTCTCATACTTGTTAATTCAATACAAGATCAAAAAATTAAAAAATGAAAAAATAAAACAGCCTACCGTTTTATTTCTGCACATTCTACAAGGTACATACATAATACAAGCCCACAGCTAAATATAAAAACTCTCAAAGACAAGCTAAAAATATTCATATTTTTTTTTGTGATTAGTTGCACCTGCAAAGTCGCACGTTTGATAGGTATCTTACTGGGAAAAAAAAACCAAATGCTATTTTTTTCTGTTTTTGCTTCATTTTAAGCAACCTCAAGATTCATAGGGTAGTAGAAATAGTGTTAGAACCAATAAAATGCTTAAGTGATTGAGTGAGTGAGTGAGTGAATTATACTAATTTTGAGATAGGTACTAGCTGTTGCCCGCGACTTCGTCCGCGTGGAAATTTCAAATCTATCCCACGGGAACCGTACATTTTACCGGGATAAAAGTAGCCTGTTGGTCGGTTGCAGAAAGATAATTAAATTTTAAAGGAGGCTTTAACCATACAATTTCTATCGTTAAAGCCTCCTTTAAAACTTAATGACCTTTTCTGCAACTAACACCGTATGCCACAAACTATAATCTATCTCTGTGCCAAATTTCATCCAAATTCGTTCAGCCGTTCTAGGCGTGATTGAGTAACAAACATCCATCCATCCATTCAAACTTTCGCATTTATGAGTACGTATATTATAATAGTACCTATAGATTGCTTTAAAAATTGAGCCGAAATTCTGGAGCCACTGTGATTGGCTATGATAATTGATAATATTATACAGTATTATGATTGCGTTGAGAGTGCCATGACTTGCTAATAGAAAGTGTGTGTAGGTATACAAGTCTGTTAAAACAAGTAGATTAATCATTGCACCGATAAACGAGCAGACACTCGTCAGAATTCGGTACCTACTCGTACGCACTCCCAAATTTTCATTCAAGGTTGAAATATTTATCTCGATTTTATAACCATTATTTAAAACAGCTGTTAATACACTCGCAATGCAAAAGTAAAAGTAAATTGTTTGTCACAGACTATACATTTGTAGCTGAAGGCCTAAATTGTTTAAACAGGCGTGTATGTGTTACTCATGGATGTGTTAAATAATTCTTTAGATAATTCGCAAACGCAGGTGCCACGATGTTCTTATCGTGCTCCGTGGCTATTTTAGTGACAGTTTCGATAACACACTCACCTACCAACCAAAAGATACAGGCCGAAACTCACGTTATGATGTATTGCATTCAGCCAGATAATGCAATAAATAGATCAAGATTATCTTAGGAGAGTCAGGATTTTTGTTCATTTATCAATTTACAGTTTCATCTTCTCTCGTTTAAGAAAGTGTGACAACATTGCACTTTACCTACCTATTCGTAGGTATGTACTTTTAATATAACAAAAGAACTCATCATTTTTTTTTGTAATCTTATTTGCAATTCAAACAATAAAACAAATGCATAAGAAGAGCCATCTAATGATTTCCGTCTGAGATCTAGTATCTGTTTCAACATTTAAAATATTATGCCCGGTGGGCATACGAAATATATTTATCTCTTTGAAGATTTAAAATCTGTTATTTTCTATAGTCCACAGGTAAGTCGTTGATCATGCATTCTAATTGCTCCAGGTTTTGCGTCTCTTACTCATTTACGCTGATGGCGCTGATGCGTTAGAGTCTACCACACGTCACGACGTCTTGATAATAAGAAGTATACAATTTTTGTTATTATTATTCATCATAGTTTTTTACAATTGAAACAGGTTTCACACTTGCAAAGTGCAAAGTAGGTGCACCCGTCTGGTGCATATATTAGTTTTAGTAGCTATTTCTTTTGTGCACACGTGAATCCCACTCCGCGATGACCGTTACGTATGACAAAGTTTGCGTTACAATAATTATGTTACTCCTGCGAGTACAAAAAGCTCTTCTTAACGGGCCGACGACGTGAGTCGACCTCAAAGGCTTTGTGGCCGGCCAGACAGACCGAAAAACATCTAACAAAAGAAGTCATATGAACACGTCTAGTCGGTTTTAGGAATTCGCGCTAATGCGTCTGGCGACCCACTTGAATACATTTGCGGCCACTCGGACGTTATAAAATTATTTAATAATATAGTCTATCAGATGCGTCTGCGCTGGTGTCGGCGTCTGCAGCGCGGACTAGATGCAGACTTAGTTTATGCTCATTGGTCATCTTATAACAGTAATCAAATGCAACATTCGAGAGTGAACCGGAATTATAAAACCTGAAAAATGTCTAGACTAGCGCGAGACAGAGATAGATTTTAGAGTTTTTATGACCTCTAATATTCAGTAGAAATTAGATGGAAAGGCACACAAAATAAAAAAACAATAACAGTGCATAGAATGAACACTATGAATACACTAAGGCACCTATCACACAAGCTATTTTGACAGAACTGCGATATTGTGACGGGATTGCAGCGTCTCGATCGCTCGGTTGCCGCCGCAGCTATTTTGTCATTCCAAGCTTCGACTTTTCTGTGTCGCGGAGGTTCAATTGCGACATCGTCTACTCCCAAAAATCGATTGTGTGATAGGTCGATCCCTAATCCAATATTAATATTTAGGCCGGCTTAGACCTCTTTTAATATTAGCCCTAAACATAAATACCTACCCCCTTACTTATAAACGATGATTAAATTAACCAGTTCTTATGTCAATTTTCACCTATAATCATTGTCATACAAATGGCAAGGATAGTTGTATATTTTATCAGTATATTTAATCAATAGTCATTATGAGGCGTTTATACGTATAAAAGGGGAATATATTTAAATCATTCTTCCATTTCTGTCAATTGTTTGAAGGTGACAATGTCTATAGGTAGGTAGGTACTATTATAGAACGGAAAAAAAGCTGTGACTGTACATTGGAGATATTCCAGAAAAAAAAAGTCGAGATAGGGTACCTAACCACGGGCAAAAATTTTTTTTTTGAATTTTTGTCCGTCTGTTTGTACGCGCATCACGCAAAAAGTACTTAAAAGATTTTAATGCGTTTTCACGGTTCGGTAGCTTAGGGTCCAACTTAAAATCTAAGCCACATTTCACCTGATTTTTACGTGCTGCATCTCCCATACCGCGCGTAGGTATTGACCGCACTAAATAAGCTCGTGGAAGCCAACCCGGACTGCGATCTATTCTAGATAATAAATTTGCCAATTTAATGGTTATATGCCTACTTTTTTTGGAAAATAATAAGATTTGAATAATTTCTATTATCAGTCTATGTTTGTAATTATTATAATTTTATACTTTGATTTATGTAATATTTAGCGTTAATTGCATTTAGTGAACTGGCTTGCAAGTGGACCTTAGTCTTGTTGTTGCACTTACTTATCATCTCGCGTTACTAGGCGAGCAGAAGTTTACAGGTACCTATCAAAACATTCGCCAGCCTGTTGGACACGTGTATTATCGTAGCAAAGGTTACATTCTTATACCTACCTACATTTTTCTTTCTTCTTATCAGACTTTCATAACAAGTAATGCACATGGAAGACAATTTAGTATTTTTAAAGCCAAATAATATATTTAAAACATATTTTAATTTTAAATTGGATTACAACTTGCAACTACTGAAAAAATAATAAACAAAAACTCGACATTTGAAGTTTGCAAGGTCTGAAATCCTTACTTATAGGGCGATCCCGGAAAAAAACAAAACTTTTGTAATACCAGGCGTAGAAGGGAAAAAAGTCTTGGCTTTCCGTAGATACAATTATAATTTTATTGAAAAGGAGAAATCACCCTTTATTAGCAAGGTTTTCTTCTGTTTACGAGCAAGCCAATTACAAGTTATCCTATTAGCTAATTAATTGTGAGGTCATTGCTTGGTGCAGCATGCTCAGATTACCGTGGTTATTAGATTAACTAAGCTAGTTGCAAGTTTAGCTAAGTGTATTCTTAAGTCAATTGGATCATTTTCAATTTTGCTTAAGTCACAGAGGTAGGTATGCTTGTCTATCTATCAATGAATGCGCTGTTCCTGTAAAAGAGTATGCAGATGTAAGATTATAAGATTATAATCTTATATATATATCTATATATCTTATGTAAGATTATAAGATTATAATCTTACATCTGCATACTCTTTTACAGGGTATAGGCGTGATGTTATATTTTGTGATTGCGTAAACAATGCGATAGCAGCAATCGCGGTTGATTTGCTGGCATTTTTTGAAGAGATCCGTTAGCAAAATCGGCCTATAATTTTCCCACTCCTGGGACACAGGCCTCCTCTGTGAGAGGGAGTGGGCCGTAGTCCACCACGCGGGCCCAGTGCGGGTTGGTGGACGTCACATGTCTTCGAATTTTTGATTTTAGGACATGCCGGTTTCCTCACGATGTTTTCCTTCACCGTTAAAGCAAGTGATAATTAATTTCTAATACGCACATGACTTCGAAAAGTCAGCGGTGCGTGCCCCGGGATCGAACTCGAACCATTCGCCGTGGGAGGCACATGGTTAAACTACTGCTAGAGATCCGTTGTCTGTCTTCAAAACTCTGTCTGAAATCTCTATCTGAAAGTATATCCTTTCGAATAAAAGAAGAATTTTCCAAATTGGTTTATAAATGATGGAGTTCCGAAGTAATAAACATTAAAAAAAAACAACCGAATTGAGAACCTCCTACTTTTTTGAAGTCGGTTAAAAAGAGATAAGATATGGCTGTCACAAGCGGTAAAGTTTACCGTACAATTTGCATAATACTTGAGGCTTGATCTAATTTGATTTTGCAGTTCATTTATAGTTGGCGTCATGCAGATTAACATCTACACAACATCAAGTATGCTTGATCAACCCTCAAGTCTCATGCAATTGGACCATCAATTTGCAAGTGTGTGCCACCCATAAGCTGGTAGTAATTGCAACAATTTTTAAGCGACTTCAAACAGGAGGATGTTCTCAATTGTTTATGATTATATATTTTTTTTATTTATGTTGGAGCATAACTCCGTCATATGTAAACGGATTTGTAAAATTATTTTCTTGTTTGAAAGAAGTTTATTCTGAAATGATCCCATTTAAATTTCTTAAAGATCTGATGATGAATTTCGGAAACAGACAGCGGAACTCGTAAATAAATGCCAGCAAATCAACCGCGGTTGTTGCTATCGCATATCTATTAATTGTTTACGCGCATAACATCACGCCCGTACCCTCTAAACGGGTACGCAGATGTGATCAATATAGTAAAAGAAATGTACACTCGACGCCATTTACGGTCGACCACTTTTCACCTTTATGTTCTTAGTAATAAGGGCGAAAAGTGGTAGACCGTAAATGGTGTACCTATAGTAATATAGAAATAAAAGTGTGCAGGTTCGGTTAGTGATAATGAACTATAGTAATATAGAAATAAAAGTGTGCAGGTTCGGTTAGTGATAATGATTTCACACTACTACTGTAATTGCGTGTGTTAATGTCACTCAAAAAAGAAAAATAAAAACTTAAAAAACAGTAAAAACCGCCTTAAAAAGATCACCATAAAGTTAAGTAGGTACTTAAGTGTACAGTTTCGGAAGGCGGTGCCGCATCAAACTAAATCAAAAAATTTTTTTTTTCATTTTTTTTTTTTAGTTTTTCTTAATTTCATGTTGTGCGTGTCCTGTATAACTATACAGGACACGCATACATACAGTACAAATAAGTGAGTGATGCCAATGACTTAACTAAGTCATTGGCATCACTCACTTATTTGTACTGTATGTTTGTAAAAAAAATGTCACGCACGCAGTTACGATTAATATTGCTTGTTTAGTGTAGAGATCTTTATTTTTGCCTGCATACCAAACTCTTTTGTTGGCTGTACCTACTTCACTAAAAATTTAAATTTTAAAACCTAAAAAAGAATAAAGATTAGACTTAAAAAAATACACTAGTTTAATTTCCGCGATTGATCAATTGTCGTTTTGCCAATGCAGTTTTTTAGAATGATTGACACTGAATTAGTTTTGGCAATCGCTTGCGCAAGTTTTGATCGTTGTTTGATATTATAAGCACGGATGATATGACTAGTTATGATGCTATGCGTAAAGCCGACTGCTTTGTTGTCTATTGTCATAATTCATACTACATATTAATCTTTTCATTAGATTTTTAACGATGGAATAGACTTTGCTTTGGGGTTTTTAGATACCTACGCCGATATAGATAAATGTGGAAATATAATTGTAGATTTTGAGGCGTATAAAAATATTGTACGGAAAAAGTGGCGAGTGAAAGAACTTAGAGAGAGCTTTTCTAATTTCCATAAATAAATGATAGTTTATACCTATTAAAGTAAATAGGTATTATAGGGAAAATCTTATTTATTGTTTTATGTTTCTGTTAACAATTTAAAATCAACAATAAAATAAAACATCCTCACTAACCTAATTAGCCTTTTAAATTATTTGCATAATAATTCGACTATCTAAACAAATAACTTCGGCTTCAATGCAGACAGTTTACAAACTTGCGCTTTTTAATTCTTTTTTTATTTAACGGCTGTTGCCTTACAGACGACGAAACATGGGGTCGTTGACCAGCAAAGATAGTCTGGCCTTGTACGTCTGTCTATGAATTCGTCTAGTACTATACATAGTTGCTATAGGATAGGCACACAACGCATGATTGTACTGAAATTATTTCATTGCAGGCAGTAAAGATATTTATTTCGTGTGTGTGTGTTCAGAAATAAATAGTTACTAAAGTTGATTAGGTATTATTATTGCGTTGATAATTATCGTTTCTGTAACAGTTTAACGTGAATTCCTTCAACATGAGTCATTTTGAAGTAATTCAAGCCGTACTGCTAAATCTTCAGATTCGTCACGTAGATTTTATGGTCTTTATTGAAAAGTATCGAAGTGTTTTCCTCAATATGTCAATGACACCTGGTTTGTTAGCACAAACCCTACTTTATAGAACTGTTTTTAAATACCGGAAGGATGAGATTGATAACGATCTTTTGCTGATTGTAGGTATATTATAGTATATTTATAAATTAAAACAGAACAATTTTTTTAATGTCATATTTTTAAATAAGAAATTATTAGATATTGCTTACCTGAAACTTTTTGAAAAATATTATAGCTATTTAATTTTATACAACCAACTAATATATTTCGCCAAATGCCGTCTTTGTTAAAGTAAAATTAATAAAATAAATCAATATTTATTGAGAAATTATATTAGAGGGGCTCGTGGCTATATAACAGTCGCGTTGGTCGATTGATCTGCGAGGTTAAGCTGCGCTTGCCACGGTTAGTGCATGATGATGATAGGTGACCATTCTTTACATAATTATCGAGATCCCTCCGTGCCTCGGAGAACACGTTAAAGAGTCGGTCCCGGTTATCATACGACTATATCTATGACAGATATTACGGGTAGTTAGAAGCCCGAAAATCAGACAACTGGTCTAACTTTCGAATACCGGTATTACCCGATAATTGGGTTGTGGAGGTCAGATGGCAGTCGCTCTATGTAAAATACTGATATATAGCCGCATTTGGTTAGACTGGAAGCCTAAGACCCAAGCCTAATTTAGACAACGGCTAGGAGAATGAAGATTGAGAAATCATAAATACTAAATTATATATTTATTTTGTAAATAGGTTAAAAATAATACTTTTACACGTCAAATTATTTTGTTGCAGATTAACAGAAATCTAAATTGTTCGTTAATCAAAAGTTACCAACAGTTCGGGCCAGATTCATCAGGGTCTGAATTTAAAAAATAATTCATGTCTCTGATGATTAAAATGATAAAATAATAATCATTGGGTCCGGGTTGTTACATTCGTACCTTGAACATGTAAAGAAAGCACAAATGGAAAATTTTAAAAATAAACCACTTAAAATGTATTTGCATAAATAATATGCAAATACATTTTTTCCTTCCTGTGTTTCTAATTATAAGTATTATAATGGAATAAAATTAAGATAAATATCATAATTAAATGGCATAAATTGATATTGCATCATTATATTAGATATTTTTTTATAAGTACCTAATAAGTAGGTACTTACATTTTAATATTTCTGTAATATTATAGTCAACCAGAAAGTAGCTTTTATAATTTTAATTTTAATGTTTTCCTTATTTAAGCATACATTTTTAAACTTTTATCAAAAGGGAGCGCAGATTAGAATCTGTACTCTTTTAAAGATTTCATGTGTTGTATAAATTAAATAAACAAATGAATTAATATATACTTATAAATAAAATATTTATTTGTGCAAAAAGCACAAAGACATATTTTTTATATTTCGATTTGGTATTGTTACTCTGGGACTGAACGGCAGCAATATATTGTTAAAAAGGTCGGTACAGACTGTCTGCTTGTATCCAGTGCAGAAAATGTAACTATTACTCTTTTAAAATATACGTTATAAGGGGTATTTCTTACCAGAGACTATATTAATATGTAATATCACCTAAGTACTGCAAGGGGAAAGTATAAAGACGCAAAAGACGGAATTTTCGCATAAACATGAGATCAGTTACGACGGGCAAGGGAAAATGACGGAAAATAATAAACAAAGTATCAAGGCCGCAGTGAAACAACACGTTACCATTGAACAAGCCTAAAGTCTAGACCGACCCGTGAGCGCTTGAAATAATGAATGTCAAAACATGAAGCAACAAGGATTATAAGGAAACAGCCACACAAAGAGTGTACAGACCTTTATTTTTCTGTCTGCCGTAGAAAACGTTTGTTAGGACAGGTGCACATTATATTCGGCTCAGACGTCTAGTGACGTAAAGCAAAAAGTCTGAATCTTACTGATATGGAAACGAGACATCTTATAAAGCTTGTTTCAGCAGAAAGTGGCACGTGTGCGCGAGGCATAACCATTTTTAATGTCAGCCGAGGTCACGACGCGACTGGCTAGTAGAAAAAACGATGCCTAACACGCTTTTTAAGCGGTAAGAAGTAGACATGCCGCAAAAAATAATTCCGACGGCGTCCGACGGTGCAGCGAGGACGGCAGACGCGACCTACAGCTACACACACGGATTTATACGAACAACCAACTTTAATTGCATTTGCCTAGGTTATACCTACTTGCAGCAGAAAGATTATTACGTGTGTGCCGACTACATTAATGACCGATTCCTATATTTTTACAAGTTTTTAAGATTTTAAATCTGTGATTATTTGTTGGATGACTTTGTAAGAACTAGTGCAGGCAATCATGGACTAATATGTATATAGCAGGCAATTACAGTTCGTCAGTTATCGTTAAGCTGTGACCGACGTGAAAAAGCGTTAGGTAATGGATTTATTTGGACATAAACTCTTTTATAGTTATCTTCTACATTATTTCCATAATTTGAAAAACAGCAAATAAGAAACACATCTTAAAAAATAAATGTCATAGCGTAACGGGTAATTTTAAACATGTGTTTTATTTGTAGTAAACTACTAATCTAATGAATTAATAATATTATTTCCTACTTTGGTCTTAAATTAAATACAGACGAACCAAGCGTATAATAATATAGTCAACCGGCCTAGCATTACATTTTTTTATTTAATAAAATTAAATAAAAGTATACAATTGTGTGCAACAATAATTAAGGTTACGACTCGTACGAGTTTGTAAAATACGTTTCTCAATTAAAACAATTAAGTGGTTGGTTCTAAAAATAGAAAATTTTATAATATTATTCAATTCTCTAGTAGTAATTATTCTGAAAAACAACAAATACAATTTATAAACAAAAAATAACTGACTTCAAAAAGTCACTACAAATAAAATAATAATTTTGGTTTCGGAAGTCAGTGGCTTTGGTTTTTGTTTTTTTTTGTTGTGTGCTTTTTTTTGCGACCAACTTCCGAAACCAAAATTATTATTTTTTTTGTAGTGGCTTTTTGAAATCGGTTATATTTTTTTTTTTTTTACATTTTTCCGTTTTAAGTTCTTTATCCCGCGTTAGATTAGCGGCATGAATTGGCGTATTTTTATTGCGTTGACATAACTATCAGCTTGATTTTTTTTACCGCTCCAAGGGACCCTGGATTTATTAGTAATAGACCGTGGAAGTATTTGATATTAATTTCAATTTGTAACCTCCACGCGTTCCTGAGAAAAAGGGCCTTGAGAGACAGATAGACAGACGAAGTGATTCTATAAGGGTTATTTTTTTTCTTTTGTGGTTCGGAACCCTAAAAATACTAAAATTAATCAACTTATGAAAACAAAACATGAATGATTTAATGGAAATTACTTTTTTGATTAATAAATTACAAGTAGGTACATAGTTAACACACTTCGTGATGTGGAGTGCTACAGAACTGTCATTTTTATGAATACGATTTAATTTCACATGTAAATGCGAACATCGCGATAGTTTTAATAAGCAGGTAATATACTATAATAATTATGTTTTGTTTGTAAAGATAAATATGTAACATGTTTTGTTGAAAAGGTTTACTGAAAAAACATTATTATGGAAAGCTTTTATGTGAAGGATTGTTCTATAGTGTTCCAGCCAAGTGAGCTGTGTTTATAAAATAATTGCTATTTCGAAATATTACGTTACTCCCACATACAACTTCAAGCACTAACTAAAAATAGAAATTACTAGAACCGTCTACACTTACGGAAACACGAAATAATTGAGCAATTTAAAATTTTCAAACAATTTTCTTACCTACAAATATTTATTTTATTGCAGTCTATAAATTGCAGAAGGATTTTGACGCTTTTCAATTTTGAAAGCGGGGAAGTAATCAGGATAATCTGATAAAACTACATACAATCTGGTTCGTGCCTTCAAGTCTCACGTCTGGGTTTCTTTGAAGCTGTTTAGCTGACTTCGCAGCTCGGTTCCTATAGAAATGGCCACCACGCCTTGCCACCCACGTCACTACCATTACTTAAGCTGCAACGTATTGGGACCAAAAAAAAGTTTTGTTTTTGCGAATCAGTTTATAAAACACTTTGTCCGTGATTACGTCCAAGTGACCCACAGAACCGGTGCATTTTTACGGGATAAAAAGTAGCTTAAAGCACTTGGGGATAAGGTAGCTTTCTATTAGTGCAAGAATTTTCAGAATCGGATAATAGTTCCGGAGATTACCTCTTAAATCTAAATAAAGTTTCCTCTTTATAAAATTATATTTATCGTTGTAACTTTTGTTGCACTAGACTACAGAGTCCAGAGTCCCGAACCTTTGGAAAGCGTGCGTGGAGCCGAAACCAATGTATGCAATGTAGAAATGCACCCAAAGACAAACCCCAGCTGATGCAGGACTATTGCAATACATGTAGAGAAAAACTTCTTGGGCTATGATGGGATGGTAGTGGACTAGGTTATGAGGAACTATGGGAACCCATGGCACTTGCCGAAACAATGATACCATTTTTATACATGCACCCGTAAAAATGGCAGTCGGAGAGTTGCCAACTCACTAACTAGGCCCCCCAAAAATAGTTGCTCAGGTCGCAACAAGGGTGCAACAGGAACGTGAGTGGCTGAAGGGTAGAGAAGCTTTGCCGGACTTTAAACTCAGAGGACTTGCATCCTAAGGGTCCGGCATGGCTGGAACACTTACCACTAACGCTCAATATCCACCCTTGGAGCAGAGCGGCTCTGCTCTAGCGACTTCACTCTAGACGGCTAATGAAGGCAAGCCAGAGGTGGGAAACCTGTTTTTCGGCAGTGTTTACTCCAACTAGCCAATAAAGGCAAGACGAAGGAGAGGAACGCGGTGGCTTTTCCCTGAAGCACTCGGCTATCGCGGGGTAGCTACTCCCCGTCACCTCTCCTCAAGGTAGCAGGCTCAAGGTTCCGTAATATTACCATAATACTGTTTGCTTTTAGTATAGTAGGTATATAATTATTAAGTTTCGTAAATACTGTTTGCTTTTAGAATCGAACCTTCAAAGTACGTAGCCGTGCTTACATTAAGCACTGAGTTGATTTTTTCAGTTTAGAAACAGTGTAGCTATTTATACATTTTTGTTTACCATACCGTGAATAAGAGTAGCTTGTTCTTGCTAGCACGATTGCTCGAGAATGCAGAACCGCGGAAACTTATACCGGTGTTATAATGATGGCAAATGCTTGGCACTCCAGGTATGTTCGTAGCGCCGCCAGTTCATGTTTGCTAAGGGAGGCTTTTTTGTAAGTTCGTGGACATCGTAAGATGTATTAGTGATCTAATTATTAGCTTATACAAGATGTACCTAAGGTTACAGGAACATATATTGAGAATCAACTGTTACCAAAAATGACATGATGATGAATCGACAAAATGTATGGAATAGCAGATTTTTTTTCGTTATTTCGGGGTTGGTCCCATAGGTAATCGAACTTGTATCGAATACTGAATACCCTACTTTAATACGTCCCTCGTGTAACTTAACACCCTATATTTACATCATTAATTTGATGTTTTAGGTAGGTAGTCATAAAGAATTTACTCTTTTATGAATTATGAATGAATAAGTATATTAGGTACATTTTAAAGAAAACATTTTTTTAGGATTACCTAGGTACTTAAAAATAAGATTCAATTCAGTTCATTTATTTCGTGAACACAGGTAAATTTATACAAAGATGTTGAGTGAATGGATCAGGCGTAAAGAAAAAAGTGCGCTAGTGTACCTACATACCTACTGCACAATATCAAATATAAAATAATAATGGCATATCAATAGGTAGATAATTATATAAATTTTCCAAATTACAAATAAAATAAATTAACAATGAATTAAACAATTATTGGAATGCTAATAAATAATTATGATTAGAATTAAAACAGTAATATTATATAATTGGATTACATCAAAATATTAATGGAAATTATTATTTCATGTCAATCTGTAGAATTAAGTATACCTAGTTAACTACAAAAATATATACTATTGATAAACTCTGCTGAATAAATAAATAATAATAACTATCTTAACATATTATACAGGGTTACAGGGAAAGTCGTACTGAATATTAAAGGAGGTTATTATTCAGGGCATTTCTGATGATTTTGATTCTGAAATAAAATGTCCGAAATTTAACCGTTATGGAGATATTAAATTTTTAAGATTATTTTTAAAAATCCTTTATTTTTTGTCTTTTAGTCGTTTTCTTTGGGATTAGAGCTCCTAAAGTCGGTTTTTTTGATGTATCTAGTTAGAACATGAATTATAAAAATATTGCTAAAATTTTTGTCTTTTTTTTACGTATTTTAGCTACTTTTACCTCAAAAAAAATGTACCCTCTCCTAACTTAACTGTTATTTGGGCAATGTTTTGCCTATTTAATAGCAAGTGTTATACCTTTTTGAATAGCTAAAGAGACGTAGAACTTTATAAAGTTATTTGCAGAATAAGAATAAGTGCTCAATTTTTGACCCAAAGGTTGACTGGTAGAGAATGCTAATGGCATTAAGTCCACCTTGTGTACCACCAATGTACATGAAGCTTAAATAAATAAATAAATAAATAAATAAGTTCCATACAATTTTTTTTATAAAAGCCTGTTAAAGTTAAGAACACTCTATTAGAAAATTCATAATGCTAACCGTTGTCGAGCAGTTTTTTAAGCTGTTAGTATTAGGTTCAGTTTTTGTTGATCATTTTTATTAATGGACATGTCCTCTAACTAGATACATAAAAAAACCGACTCTAGGAGCTCTAATCCCAAAGAAAACGACTAAAAGCCAAAAAATAAAGGATTTTTAAAAATAATCTTTAAAATTTAATATCTCCATAACGGTTAAGTTTCGGACATTTTATTTCAGAATGAAATTCATCGGAAATGACCTGAATAATAACATCCTTTAATATTCAGTACGACTTTCCCTGTAACCCTGTATAAGTTCCTACTTAATGAATTACTTCAATTTAAAAGATATACTCATATATTATTAATTAGTAGCTTGCTCCATCTCAAAGTTTTTATTACGAAAAATGTTCGACTCTATAAAACTAAAATATTGAAATACCTAACTTTATGCAATGATAAATTATTTATAAAATACCCACATTTAGGTACATTATTTGTTAAATATTTGTTAATAGGGAAAAAAATATTCACGACAACAGACTTTCAATACACAAAACTATTTTTTGAATTTTCGGTCACGATGTTTATGAATAGAATATTGTGATTGAAAGATGTTTTTTCAGCAGAAAATAAGGCTACAGGAACGAACAAGATTGAAAAGGTATGCACTGGTTTTACAGACCGAAGCCTTTGTCATAGTTTTTATGGTATTGACAAAACTTTCACGACTCGAAGACGGCTTTCAGTGAGATACCTATTACACTATAGTGCAGGACTAAATTGGTATTTTTGCTCAATGGTCTAGTAGTCACAAGCGCAACTATTGAGCGGTCCTGGGTTCGATCCCCGGTTCGGGCAACGTGTTCTGTTCGGGCAATGTGTTATTGGATTTTTCCATTAGATAAACAACGAAGGCCCTACCCGACCGAATTCAAAACATCGCCATCGCACTGTAAATTGTTGACGTTCGTCGTTCATCTTAACTTATACTCCGTTTATTATAATATTAGACAAAAAACTTTTCGTTATTTGGATGTAGGCGTCTATGCATCGTTATTTCATATTTTAAGTTATGATGACATAAACATCGACAAATTACGGTACATCGCGTGATTTTCCATTGTACCTATACGTTTTGTCTCAAAGTCAATTTAATATAGTTGGTACCTATACAGATAGTTGTTCCGGGTCTAAACGTTTGTGCATGGGCGATGTATGTTTTTATAAACATACCTACATCTCCCATGCACAAATCATCCATCCATTGCACCGGTACAGGAGAAATTCCTAGTAGGACCAACTTTAAAAAAAGCCCTAAAAGGGTTCCGTTTTTAATTTTAGCATACGGATCTCTAAAAACTACATATTTATTCAGGTAGGTGGACCTGCACACCTACGTCACACTTAATATCACATTTGGGAGACTGTCAGCACTCTGAAATAACCACATTATTTCGGCTATTTGAGGAATAATCATAATTTGGCAAAACTTAACTTAAAAAAAATTGTTACCCTTACTATGTATGTACTACGTATTTTGATGTGGTTTCAGTTTCAATAGTTTGAGAGCTCAAACTTAAAAGAGAGGTCAAACTTAAAATTTAAGCCACTTTTCATCTAATTCCGGTACAATGAACCAGAGGTACAGCTTCACCTCTTCGTAGTATCTACTAGCCGCCCTACATTAAGGAGATCATTTAAAATGGTTCATTTATCGTAGTCCACGCGAACGGAGTCGCGGACAAAAGTCTAGTATTGCATAAAATTATGTGGTCACTTTTTGTGTTAGTTTGAGTTTGTTTATGTAGGTACCTACCTAAGTATAACTTCAATTTTTTTCAGTGCAGATTTTAACATAATCCAGAAAATGCTACCTACACTGCTGATAAAGAAAATTGTTGGTGTCAGTTACTGAGATGAAGTCTCCACGCAACCGTTGCAACTTTTGCTTGTTCCCAACATCTGAAACTAGCATAGTGCGATGTTTGAACGAAAGTTCCGGACTGGTTCAATAACTTGTAGCTGAGGGAGTAAACACATTGCATAACAAATCAAGTTAGACTAGATCAGTGTTTTTCAACCTTCTTGAATGTGCGACCCCTTTGCAAGTAAAACAATTCTGGCGACCCCTCAAGTCCGTAATAAAACTATGTCAGTGATTTGAAAGATGACGTAATTAAATATTATTTAATTTTCTTTCTATTTATACCATACTAGTCACGGACGCTCTTAGGGCAGTGATTATACTTTGCCGCGAAGAAGACGCGGGAAGGATTAAAAATATACATGCACACTGCACAGTCTTCTCACTGTTATTGTATTTTGATTTTAGTCTTACACTAAAATATTAATACAACAATGACAGAGAGAAGACTGACCTACAACCCATGCTTTTTACTTTTACCTGACTTGCGGCCGCGATCCCCCGAGCAAGTCTTTTACCCATAGGTTGAAAAACAGTGGACTAGATGATTGCTGTTAAAATTAAGTGGAGCGCACGGTTTTTTTTATTTGCTTCTTTTAGAATTCATTTAAGTATTTTTTAAAAAATAATTATACTTACATAGGTATGGATACACGATGTAAGGTTAGGCTTTCGGCTGCACTGGATTGTTTTTTGAGATTTCAAGGTCGTTTCCCGTAGTTGTTCGAACTAGTATCGAATAGGTACTGAATACCTTGCCTGGACCAACTATTTTTGTTCAAAAGTGTAATATGATTGCTATGAATATTATAGAAATCAATAAATAATATCGTTTAGATTTGCAGTGATTAAGAGATCAATGCTTGGTACCTACTTTTAAATAAGAAGAAACATTTCCCCCGCAGTACCAAGCTGATGTTAAATACAATGACAATTAGGTACCTATCTATGAAGAATTTACAGAAAACACTAACATTTATACGACTTAAGAGTGACTATGAATAGTTAACTGTTTTAGCAATAACTCCACATTTATGTTGTTTGTGTTAAATCAAAGTTTATTTTTATGTGATTGGGTGGCAAACAAACAGGCAGCTCTGATGGTGAAGTGGTCACCGACGCCCATGGACATTTACATACCACAGACGTCAGTGGCGAAGGGTCCCTACAATACGATTCCTACCGGCTTCCCTTTGAATAATAGCACAGGCATTATTGCCTACTTTTATTAATTCGCCATTCGTGGCCAGGTAAGCATTTGGAGCTCTGGCTTACCCCTTATAAAAACTGACCCTTCGCCACTGACAGACATAGCAGTGCGTCGCCCACCGAGAGACACAAGTTGAAATGTCTCAATGTACTTGTGATTTCACCCGCGGTAGTAGGTACCTTGGTACTTCCCCGACGAGCACTTTCAAAAGAGCTCTACTTCTACTATTTTTAGGGTTCCGTACCTCAAAAGGAAAAACGGAACCCCTATGGGATCACTTTGTCGTCCGTCTGTCCGTGGCAAGTCCACTAGAAGAAGTATGTAATAGTGACATCTTGCTCATAGATGGCTATTGCATATTTCTAGTGAAATATTTTATTTTATATAATATATCTACATACATAATTAAGTTTGTACGGGCGCGAGACCTACTCGCACTTGTCCAGTTTTAAACTATTTTTCCTATATTTTTCTTTACTTAGCGTCACGGCATAAAAACTATGTAACTAACATATACCTACAAACTAAATACAAAACTCTGTATAGTTTCTAGTTACCAGGCGAACCACCCCATCTTTTCCCATGGGCGTCTTTAAGGGTGTAATACTGTTGCACCAGTGGGGGAGCTGCAGCATCCACCTGTGAGCTAATAATGTCATGTACCTAGCGATCGTCAACCCTATACCTATGCCAAGCGCGGTGATTAACCTTCATGGACTAGAATAGGTTATAGGGTTATACATATTCATTTTTTTATGTACAATCTCTCTAATTAGATGCAGTACACTGGATGTCCCTAGAAGTAAGGTAAGTAAGTAATCGAATAGGTGCGTGGGTAAGGTCATTTCCAAACTTATAAAAGTTTTTTTTCCTTAATTTTTTTTTATTTGGGCAAGTTTTTCTAATACGTGGCCCACTTTCGCTAGTGTAGTTATCTTCCATGAAAATCGCTCAAAAATTTAGTAAATTTTTTGCCAGACTTTTTGCACTTAATGTTTTTTCTTATTGAACACATATTTTCTAGCAGCGTTAAAGTATTACCCCAAGAAAGGCCCACTTTTCTACGTTTAAAAAAATAAATAAAATGATATCCCTGATAGTTTCTCTCTTTGAGCACTATGCGAAGTGATTGAAAAAAACAAAAATTGCTTATAACTTTTGAGCCGAAAAACAATTATTTATGTAAAAAAAATTTGGAAATGATCTTGCCCGCGCCCTATTCGATTTGATGTTACTTCCAGGGACACCCTGTATACTAGATCTCAGTGGTGAAGGGTGAGGGAAGCTGGCACAATAAAATACTCGTACCTAGTAACAAAATTATAAATAATTCCGTTTTACTTAAGTCATCTTGCAAATAAAGCCCTTGAAGATACGCCACTTGACCTAGTAAACCTACTTCAAAATTTCGAACTCCCACTTCAGCGCACTTGGCAATCAAATTAAAAATATTTTTTAATTTTTTTAATTTGCAATTGGTGGTGGGCAAGCATTCTTTATAACTGTTCCAAATTTCAAGTCGATAGCATTAGTAGTTGCTGAAATAAGCAGCTGTGACAGACAGATAGACGAAGTCGCACCATAAGTGTTCCTCTTGTATAGAAATCACGCATGGTGCAACACACTGAAAACGCATTCACGCGCGTGGCTTTTGTTCCGTCGCCACGCACCCTGCAGCGTAGCCCGGGGCGGTGTGTGATTCGCCTAAAAACAAAAATCTGACTGCGTAATATTTAAACGTTATGTCACTTCCACAATGAAGCTTGATCTAACGATACCTCATGTTGAAATCTATTAAGCCCTTTAGGCTACAGGATGTGCCTAAGAAATAGACATACATACATACACTCGAAAAACATGACCCTCCTTCTGGGGCATAAAAAATCAGTCGGGTAATAAAAAGTTGTCTGCCTGTATACTTCATCTCTTTTGTTTTGTACAATTCAACTTGGGGCTATCGCATTCGTCCCCTACAAATGATAATCGACCCCCGTTCTAATAAATGGGATGGGACCGGGGTCGGTATAGTAGGGTGTTTATTGGTTTTTTAATCGAATTGAATATGTACCATAATATTTTTAAATAATATTATTATGTTAGGTTAATTTCTCATGGACAATGTTTGAGCACGATTTGCAGAGTATGCAACAATTTAATATGTAATTTTTACCAATATTTTTGTGTCGGTACACACAGTTTTGTTTTATAAACCGTGCTCCTAGGAATTTTTCATGTCTTGGGTGCGTTTTTAAATATAAATCGCTTGGAACAGCTGTCTATGAATAGCTAATACAAATATTTTTTCCGTATGATAATCGATCCCGCGACACGTAGTTTAGCAGCCAATCGCTCAGCCACTGTGCCACCTTTCTGATATAGAGAAACTAGCTTCCCCCCGCGACTTCACCCGTGTTTTTCGGGATAACAAGTAGCCTATGTCCACCACACCATAATCTATCATTCTGCCAAATTTCATCCAAATCCCTTCAGCCGTTCTGGCATGATTGAGTAACAAACATCCATCCAAGCTTTCGCATTTATAATATTACTAGCTTCCGCCCGCGGCTTCGCCCGCGTTTTTCGGATAAAAAGTAGCCTTTATTACCTACTGTAAAGTTTCATCAAAATCCGTTCAGTAGTTTTTGCGTGAAATATTAACAAACATCCATACATCTTTACATCTTTACATCCTCACAAACTTTAACGTTTATAATATTAGTAGTAGGATAGTATAGAAGTATCTATAGATTAGTATAGATAGACTAGCTGTTGCCCGCGATATTGTTTGCATGAAAATGGATGAAAAGCAGCCTATGTGTTTCTCCAGGTAGGTACCATGCAAGCTACCTTTTTGCCAAATTTCATCCAAAAACGTAGAAATGACGATGAAAATTCTTGCTCCTTAACGATTGAGATTACAATGACACACATTGTCATCAATACTTTACAACAAACCTACCTATATTTACTGTATACCAGCCGTGCTTGCGACTTTGTTTGCGCGGGACTTGGACTAATAGTTGGTACAAATAGTAGGTTTATACGGGAATGAAACCTACACGAAGTTTAAGTTAACATTTCTGTTTTAATCCCTAAAACTTTCATTGAAATCCGTGGAGCCGTTTCGGAGACTATTCGAGACAAACTTTAACAGTCAGTTGCAGAAAAAGGCATTTAACCATACAATTTCTATGTTCAGTTAAAGTCTCCTTTAAAATTTAATTATCTTTCTACAACCGACCGTAAGACAAATAAAAATAGTCATTTAAGATTAGGCATCGCAAATGGCAGTTTTAAATTTTTTGCAATTTAAACACTGTTTTAAGCTTTCACGGTTTGTCTCTAAATTTAAAATGTCACTTACTCACTTATCGCGGGTTGACTGATCAACTGGTCAACCCGCGATCATGGCGCTTGCAACAGCGTCGAAATATCGGGAACTCAAACAAATCAATAATCACGGAAGATATCCCGTAAGTGACATTTTAAATTTTTGCAATTTATTTTGAAATCACATTATCATAATAACATTTCAATTTTATTTAATGATAGGTAGCTAGGCTGTAAATAATTAGGGCACATTGTTTTGTTTCATAATACATTTCTAAATAATTAATGGAATTATTGACTACAAGTTTTTTTTTCTCGTTTTGTTAATTTAGACCAGACATTAAATATTTTTTTGACAGTTTCTGTTTGAAAGTAGATTGTGAAAAGCTCTCGTTCATCATTGTATGTTACATAATTATACTCCTATAAAGCCGGGCGAATATGCGCGTGCGACTTTTTTGCAACCAAGTTTCATTATTTATTGTGAAAAATTAGCAAAAGTTTATTTGTCAATTACCAATTTAGTCTATTGATAACTTTGAATGATACTTACAAAAATATTTGGACATATTATGATTAATACTCACAAAAATAAAATGTGTTTAAAAAAAACATTATAATATAATATAATAATTTTGACTCGACTCATAGAATAACTACGATAGATTATAATAAAAACCTGTTTTATGTTTGAGTAATTAGTACATAATACTACAGAAAATAAAATTCTGCACTTACAAACACCTCGTTACGTATAAATACGAAACACAACACCGAACAACTGTTGTAATATTCTTAGAATTTTAAATGTGCTTGCCTTAAATTTATGACATTGTTAAATAATCACGGCAGAATTTATACCTACTTACACAAAAATATATTTTTTTAAGAGAAGTTGACATGGTATTATAAAAAAACAGCTGTTTCATACATTTATATCCACATAACTCAACAAAATGACTGAACTGATTTTTTTTCGCGATTTCAGGTACAGATTGGTACCATACCTAGTAAAAGTTGTTCATAATTATGAGTTTAATAACATCTATTCGGGTTTTGAGTTATTTTAATTACACCTTGTGTAAGTTGTGTTTCCATCTCAATCTTAAATAATATGCCGTTTCATATGCTAATTAGGTACTTATTCAAAACAAAGCTTCGTGCAGAAATTCCTTACTTAAATGTCCAAAGCATATTTACAAAAAATTTTAACAAAATATATATTGAAAATTATTAGGTAATATAGCCTTTGATTTTTTGTAGTTATTATTTGTATTGGTTTATGCCAGCCTTCATTAACCTTTTTTTTCATGGGCCAAGTACGTCTTAGTGCTACATCTTGCGGGCTGAAATGACTTAGAACTAGCCTTAGTAATAACTTTATAACCTGCCTAACCTATGAGCGCCAATAACTTATCTTGCAGCCTACCAAATGGTGGGCAACTAGTTATTTGGTACGCTATCAACCATAGGTTGACGTGTGTTAAATTATACCTATACCTAGACTAGATACGAATAATTTTATTCAAAAATGACTATAATATACTATGTATAGACCACACAGGAAAGTCTGCCGGGCCGCATTAACAACTAAAAAAGTGAAACAATGGTGCTGATTTTGTTGAACATCGCACTGAACCAATTTTAATCACGCTTTATCTCTTTCTTACAAACACCATTGAAAAAGGACAGAAAATATTAAGAACTGTCAAATTAGTCTACGCCCTTGTCATTTACGGGAAAATAGTCGTGACCTTTTGCGATAACGTCTAAATTGACATCAAAACTCAACTCAACTCAACTCAACAAAACTCAACTCAACTGGACTAATTTGACAAGATTAAATATCTTCTATCCCTTTCTCAAAGAGACCTAATGAGACTAAATTAGTTTAGTTCGTAAACAACAGAATCGGCACCAATACCAACCAACACAGAAATCATAAAATTAAAAATGACACATTTTTCTACAAAAGCACATTACTATCACAAGTAATTACATTTCCTAAAAGACAAAAATAACATTGCTTGGTAACATTTTCTAGGTTTGTCTACTTACTTTTGCTTATTAGGAAATTAGAATCAGACTGACACTAATGTACGTCAATCAGCCAACCCAACCAGCGATGCAATTTTTCAGGCTGCGCTTGCGCAACCGATGTCGCGATAATTAACGAATTAACTTTAAATATTCAGTGAAATATTAAGTGAGGAAAGATAATTTACTAAGTGATGTGATGAAATTAATATTTTTTAATATTGTCTAGAAATGCTGTTTTGATATTAAGCTTCTAATCCGATTCTGAAATCTCTTTCACTAATAGAAACCTACATTAGCTATAGGTTACTTTATATGCAAAAAAAATGGACAGTTCTTATGGGTCACGCTGATGAAGTGCTAGATAAATACGCCTCTAGGTGTCTCTACAGCTGAATAGAGTTTCCAAAGACGGTCACTGGATATTTTACATAATCGCCACACTTGTCAATTGGATTTGTGATCGCAGATTGTAGTTACCACATAAGAATAAACGAAAAGTAAGTCTGCTCCTGGCCCCAAAACAAAAGTCTATTAGTTTCTATCTGTCTGTCCATGTGTTGATTTTCTCAAGAACCGGTGGACCTAGCAAGTTGAAGTTTATACCAGATACTGAGCTCTATAGTCCCTATTAGGTGTATAAAAATCAAGGTCCTAAGTCAACACCATAAAAGGATATGGGCAAATTTAGATTTTCGCGAAAACTTGTAAGTACCAAAATTTTATTAATTTTCAATTTTTTTACAAGGACCTTTCTTTGCCTTTGGGAACAATAAAGAAAACTTATAATTTATTTTTCATTAATTTGACCACCACTGACTGGTGGACAAGACGAGACTTTTTACTTACAGCACTACTTCATGAATCTAAAATCAATAAAAAAAAATTAAGGATATGTTAGATTTCCAGAATTCCTGAAGGTACTTCTACGTCAGGTGAAACAGGTTAAGTTCAAAGATTGCTGTAGCAAGTAGTTAGTCTATCGTTTACGACCAGAATTTCCTCAACCCGCCTTTTACTACTTGCACGTAGTAAACTACTTATAAACGGCGTCTTTCTTTTAAAATTGATTTTGTTATACCAAACTTACGTAGCTAATTTTAATTATATCGGGAGTTTTTGCGAAATCTTAAAAAACAACTTATATAGGTAGCTAGCAATGTAATTTTATGTTACTAATAGATTCAAGCATTGGCTACGGTTTCTTCAAAATAATCGAGTATATCAAACTATAAACAGCTGGCCTTAGAAGAAATTCATTTTTAACCGTGCAATTCTGAAATACAGTGAGTATTTACTTGTAATGTTAATCTATTAATGCATCACTAATTCAAGCTATTTTTTGAGTATGTGGAAATTCGGTCTGGCTTACTCTACTGAACAATAAACGTGTAAAAGAATTTATACAAATGACTGTAGAGTCTAGTCGTTTTGAAGGATTCTTCCTGTTGCATTATACAGTTAATTAGCGATAAGTAGGTAATGTCTCTGGTAGCGCCAACAACAAGATTATTAAAAGTTAATTATTATGGCACAAAAGTACATATTAAATGCACATGCACAATTTTGAGATAGTTTATCATCGGCTTTTTGAATGCGATAAAAATTATGCTGTTTAATATCTTAGTGGGTTTTATCTAACCTTGACAATAACATATTTTTATAATATCAGTGATAATATATAAACGAAAAGTAAGAGATAGCATTGGCGCTAAGTGGCGGCGGCGAGTATTGTGCGGCTCGGCGACGTCGCACGGTGAAAGGCGATGCGCTTGACCGTCGCGGCGGCGGCAGCGCCGGCCGCCGGAGAGGACGCAAGGGCGCCGTGCGTCTTGCCGAAATTATTCGGGGCTCGCTGCACAATCGATTTTTCCCGCCCGATGCGGAAAATTCTTCGGGGCGGGGCGGGTGTAGTGCGACGGGAGGAGGGGGCCGAGCGAGGGGGGCATAGCGCCAGGGGGGCAGGCGGAGTGCAGCGGGGCGGTGCAACGCGCGCCGCCGTCCCGGCCGTCGGGCAGACAGTAGGACGGCGACGCCACTGAGAGTCGGTGACCACGGCGCGAGGAGCGCGCTCGCCGCACAGTGACATGTAGCGCGGCCGCCGCGCCGCAGCCCCGCGACCACTCCGCCGGTGGCGGCGCGCCGATGCGCCTGCCGCCCGGCCCGACGCCGACGCCGACGCCCGCGCCGCGATACCTTCCCGCGAACCACTACTAATCCTCACCAGTGTCACTTTCACTGTTACACCTGAAGCAAGCCCTTCAGCCCGTCTGTATTGACGACAGTCGTCGGATGGAACCCGGAGTGCGCCGATTCGCATCAAGGTTAGACGAATATTTGAATGTGAGTGTTAGTGCGCCGCCCGCCGACGATCCAGCGCGCCCTAGCGCACCCCTGCACTTCAGCTGTACGCGCACACTACAGTAACACATAGGTAGGTCGAAAACACGTGAGATCCCACACGCCACTGACTCATGAAAAATTCCAACAGGCCGTTTTCGGTGAAATAGTTTCCCCGAAAACTTCCTTTCATGCACCCTGAAAGAAAACAAAGCCGAATCTTACAAGTATTTGAAACGCTGAAGAACGTTATAATCGTAGCGCTTTTCTTGTGGATGATTAGGAGTTGTTTTCCCGCCTTTGTGTATTTAGCGCCAAACTGGTTTGTTATCCTCCGTAGTACCTATTAGATTGTCTGAGATTTAGTTTTTATATTAGGCAGTATCAACATTTATGTAAGCAAAGTTTTATATAAAAAATTTGATCGTGAGTCAGTGTCAGACAATAACGTGACATCGCACCGGGCAGAGCATGTGGTGAAATTCGAATGTTTCTAGTTATTTATTATCAAACATATATACTTTTAATTGTTATAAATATAAGTGTCAATTAATTAGTATCTTATGACTAGAGCAATACCACGAATATAGATGTGCATGCAGGTGGAACCTGGTATGTCGCACGCTGCGTGTCGCACATGTAGGGGTACGATGGTCGCACGTACAGTAAATATTTAAAAAGCAGCTTTTGTCCACGGCATACATCGCGTGACATTAGGAATTGGAAAAATATTACCTTCCGTCTATGTAGCGATGGTTTTACCCTCTGGCCAAACGAATTTATCGATAAAAAACGCATTGCATTGTCGCGTAGCTTTGAAACAGTGCGCGCCTTTCACCCAAAAGTTTCAAAATGTTGGCTGTTTCATAACAGGAAGTGAATTTTTCTTTGTGTACCTTCAATGGTCAAATATAATATATGTTTTAATAGTTATTGCTAGAATCATAGATCTATGAAGACAATCAACACCAGCCATCATTATATTTTTAATCATAAACTTCATCTTTAATGACTACGATATAAAGCTTCATTGCCGCCAGAAATAATTTGTAACTGTCATGTTCAAATCAAAAGGCATTTTCGTTTCATAAAACTGAGTACAAAATGTAATAAACAATAGATTATATAAAGAATTAGCTTCGGCCCGCGGCTTCGCCCGCGTTTTTCGGGATAAAGGTTATTTCTAATGTAGCTATATTACTGTAAAGATTCATCAAAATCTGTTCAGTAGTTTTTTCGTGAAAGAGTAACAAACATCCATTCATACATACATCCATCCATCCTCACAAACTTTTGCGTTTATGATATAATATGGTACGCTACGGATAGGTACAAACTTTTTATTTATAACGAATAAATTTTATTCTTTAAGCTTTAAGAGCACTGCTCGAATGACTAAAAAAGTAGGTTAGTTGTTAAACTTTTTAAATTAAAAACCAACTTTTGTTTTAAATGTAGTGCCAGAAACCAAAGATGATGATCCGCCAATAAACCACCTGTTTGTTACGAAGGAGGTTCAAATAAAAATAAAAACCCAGATTTACTTATGTTAATGCAGCTACCAAGCTCAGCGCGAGAAAGACATTTAATTTTTTTAAAGAATCTTTAACGTTTCTTAAATGAAAATTCTGTCGCACAAAACAATACTGTATGTAGTCCTGTATCCAATACTATATACCTAAATAGCAGTGGCGAAGGGTCAATTTTTGTAAGAGGTATGTCGGAGCTACTAATGCTTACCTGGCCACGAAAGGCTAATTAATAAAAGTAGGTAATACTGCCTGTGCTATTTTTCAAAGGGAAGCCGGTAGGAATCGTATTGTAGGGACCCTTCGCCACTGCTAAATAGTTTAAAATAATTGTTAGTTTTTTACGAGACACTTCATTAGATTTATTATTCAGAAATTTTTAAAGACTCCTGAACTTAGAATAGGATATACATAATTTGCCTTTCTTTTAAACGAAGTTTATTATAGTGTTATCTTATAGAACAAAGGAAAACTACTTTTAACATATTTGTTACATTATGAAATCTGTTACAAAACAGTTATCTACAGCTATAATTTGAAAAGTATAAGCACTTGTAATCAACATGGAATCCAGAACCTATTTCCGTTTACAATGATTAAATAGTTTTACTTATAAAGAAGAGTGTATAAAAACTTTCTTAGTTTATCGCGTCGGTATAATTGATAAATATCTTCAATGATCGCTTCCTTGTAGCATACCAGTGGTTAATGTACCTAATCTTTCTTAGAACTATTCGCAATGAAAACACTGTGGATAATGTTTTCTATATTTCATTAATTTAAAGTAGAGTCAAAAAGTTACGCTTTTTAGTTTATTTTTAGTCTGAACTTTAACATTACGAATACGAGTACCTACATCGAAGTTACCTTTGTCACAAACTTTTAGTTAGTTTATTAGATACTTTATCAATTCATAATATTGTGCTAATTGAACTTGATCTACATAGGTATATCCCATTATTGTTTTTTAAAATCGCTCAATTGTCAGTTGACATTTAATTGTTACTTAATGCGATTTTTCGGGGTAAAAAGTAGCCTATCAAGGACAATGTAGCTTCCCCTATTAGTGAAAGAAATAATAATGGGATCAGTAGTTCCACAGAATATCATACGGAAACATCAAACATACAAACTTACAAACTTTACCTGTTTGTAATATTAGTATAGATTGATATTAGTTTAATGCATGATGAGTTGATGACTCAGTACAACGCACGAAGGTTCATAGATGACAGCTAAGACATAAAATGAAGAATAAGAAGAACTAAGGACATACAATGTACCTACTTAGTGAATATTTTAAGAAGAATTGAGCTTACACTTTTTAACATAATAAATAAGTGTCGCATTTTACCTATATATCTACACCTAATAGTGTTTAATTTTAGTACCTATAACTAATTAGAAAATTACAATCTTTATTAACTATCCAAAGCAATGAAAATATACATAATTATGTAAAAACAGTACCAAAAGTAGTAAAATCTAACCGCAGCTAATTAAAATTATGAAAAATGTATAGGATTTCAATTAGGTAGGATTCTAAAGATAAACTAGGTAAGACATACTTTCAAAAGAAAACATTCGAATATAAAATGGTATGATGAGTGAGACGGACAATAGGGCTTACGCATTGCAATTACTATAAATCTCTTAAGTAGGTATTACCGTAGCTTGTAACTTCATAAAATTAATAACAGGCATAATAAATTAATTATTGGTTTTACAGCTAAATCACTTGCAATCAGTATTAAATAATTATTACTAACCGACTTCAAAAAAGGAGGTTCTGTATTCGTCCCGTATGTATGTATGTATGTATGTAAGTATGTATGTATGTATGTATGTTTGTATGTGCGCGATTTTCTCAAAATCTACTGATTCGATTTGGATGGGGTTTTCACTAACGTAATCTACATACTTTCAGGAAGGTTTTAGTATATAATACATTATGTAATCATTCCTATGTACAAAGTTATAGGCATAAATGTACACACTCCGTAGAAGATTTACTGTTGAACGAATTCGTGAAAGTAATCTAACACGGGATAAAGAACTAAAAAGGGAAAAATAAAAAACTTTTTTACAAAAAATAACCGACTTCAAAAATCCACTACAAAGAAAATAATAATTTTGGTTTCGGAAGTCGGTGGCAAAAAAAAGCAAACAAAAACCAAAGCCACCGACTTCCGAAACCAAAATTATTATTTTCTTTGTAGTGGATTTTTAAAGTCGGTTATTTTTTGTTAAAAAAGTTTTTTATTTTTACAATTGTTGTTGCCCGCGGTTTTAACTGCATCTTATGGAAACCACTTCATATACCCGAATAAAAATGATCCAATGTATGAGGGGAAGATCGAAGCAAATCTCTCATTTTTAAAAGCATTTTTTTCTGGATGCTGGGATGCATGAGAATGAAAACTCTACAAAAAATATATTTTATCATTAAAATTTCTTTTTACCCATTGAATTTCCTAGTTAGGTGGTTTAAAAATAATCTTAATACCTACTTATAAATGATTGCTTATTTATGGACCTTTTCAGACTATAACTTCATATTTAAAATATTATTAGAAATGAGAAAAATAGAAATTAGAAATTATTTATTGTCCAAATCAAATGAAACAATATTGGTTACTTATAAGTATTACTTACTGCTAAGATACAATGTCAATTGTTGCCGATGAACCCCAAATTAGACAGTTTATTATAAACAAACAAATACATTATTAACAAACTTATTGCTATTCAATATTTTTTTTGTAAATAAGTAGGTTTTGCCAATTCCAAGTGAATTTCTTAATAATAAATTGTTAAAATAACAAATACATTGTGACCCAAAAAAACAAATTTAACAAAAATACTGTCTGCCGGCAGCTCTCGAAAGTTTTTTTGGTTCGGTCTCATCCATAATCTAAGACAATGATCTTTACCTGTGTGCTTAATTTCATCCAAATCCGTTTAGCTGTTTATGTGTTATTGAGTAACAAACATCCAAATACCTATTTATTATTTACAAGTACTACTACACTAACTACAAAGTAATTTAACAAGGGAATTTGTTGACTTTTAATAATTTAGTGGCAGCCTGTTTGTGGATACTATGCCCAGAAGTGGACTGCAGCCGACTGAGTTTATTCATGAATTTGTAAAAAGGTTTTAGTTTTGTAAACACTACCTATTGGACGTAGATTTATTAACTTTTTAAATGTCAAGCAAGCAGGTCGTAAATACGTGCATGATCTAGTTTGTTTACAATTCCAAATGAATAGGGACCTTTCATAATTAAGACGAAAATTGCACATAACTAGTTAGTGTTTTGTTCATTAATATTATTTGTTAAGAACTAGCACCCAAAAAAGATTGATACTTATACACGCTAATTCAGAACATCCTGTCTATTTATACCTAACAGTAGCAGTTCATATAAAAAAACAATTATAAACTTCATGCTTACATATAACTGTTATAATTACATGATAAGACTCTTACAGTTACATCCGTTGATGTAACGAAAAATATCTTAGTAACAATGGTAGCTGATGATGACTGTCTTTTGTTGATTGGGTGGTACCTACTTCCGATGTCACAATGTATGGTGTAGAGTTGTAGAAATGGAATTGGGCAGCTTTTGAATGCTCCATCTCCAAAGGTAACACTCCCGGGGCGTATGCTACTCAATCTGTGCTATTCGACTCGAAAAACACACCAGGGTGATGCTATCCGCCCCGTTAAATACACACCGGGGTACATGCTACTTGATCTGTGCCATCCACCCCGTTAAACAACTATTTGATTCGATCCATACTTCCAGGGACACCCTGTATATTGCTGATGTAATGATGTAAACGGAAAATTAACCTGAAATCATATACATAACTAAAAAGCTATTTTCAATTTCGCTTAACTTTCTATACAGCTATCAATGTAGGTATGCATGTAGTATCCAGTTATACTGTTATTACACACTATCTATATACAAATAAGTAACTATTTGTAGACATAAACATGAACCTAGGCTTCAAACTTATAATATACAACTTTTACCTGTGACTACGTCCGCGGGACCCACAGGAATGGTGATTTTTTTCGAGATAAAAAATAGCCTGTGGTACTCAGGGATAATGTAGCTTCCTATTAGTTAAAATATTTTTAGAATCGGATCAGTAGTTCCGGAGATTATCTCATACATAGAAACTTATACAAACCTTAAGCTCTTTATAATATTAGTATAGAAGTGCGAAAGTAACTCTGTTACGTTTCATGGTAAAACCGCTGAACCGATTTTAATGAAATTTGGTATGTAGATAGCTTGAATTCTGGAGACAAACATAGGATACTTTTTATCTGTGTACAAAAAGTAGTTCTCTTAAGGTGCGAGTAATACCGCTGGCAAGCAAGTCACAGGTCACGCGGCCGAAGTCGCGGGCAATGTGCTAGTTACTAATACATTGTATATCTTATTCAGGTAGAACATTGCGTTTGTTGGTACATTTTTTTATTTTAATATATCGTCCGTGCATCGGTCGATTAGGTACGTTTCTTCGAAGATTAAACGCAGCCGCTTTTCACGTAAAATTAACCATGTAATTAAAAAACTACAGAGCCGAAGGCGTAAGTCTAGACTTGGCATTCCTAGCATTGATTTGGATGAGGTTGAAGCTGTCTAAAAAACTAGACTTTTAGATTTGATAATTGTGCTGTTAAAGACATGAATAGTATTATTATAGGCCGTTGATTAACTATCGTTCCAAGGTTTTATTTTATAACAGAATATTTCTTTACTAGATATTTAGGGTTTTCAATTGCAGGGTATAAAACCAAAACTATGAGAAATAGAGAGCGATAATAGTATTCAAATGAATAACGAGCGTTTTAAGAAAAAAATGTTTGAAATACAATTTAAACTAGGTATGTATAATAATCAAATCTTTTCATTTATGAATTCACAACGCAAATTTAAAAATCCACCAATACATTTAACTTATGCGATTTGGAATTTAAACTCCGAAACAAGCACATACTCGTACATTACTACATACAAAACTATGAATTGTATGTGCATATTACGCGTGACTGTCAAAATTACAGATAAATATTGAGTATTTAGACAATACTATTTCATTGCGTTTGGCATTCAACCTATGACCTAACTTAGCAGGAAAAAAATGCAAATTGATTACTCATAAAAGCCAATTTTATAAATTGTAGCCATGTTGACTTGAGAATTAGCTAAAATTTAAAAATAAAATCGGATAAGTGCGAGTACGACCCGCGCCCTGAGGGTTCCGAAATATTCAATAGAGCCATCTATAAGCAAGACGCTGCCATTGCATCTAGTGGCGCCATCTAAGCACACACACACTTTTATAGCGGGTGCAGTTTGTGTCCTTGGTGTGCGTGCTTGCTGCGTATACGGTAGGGCTGCCATACGTCCCGGTACATCGGGACATGTCCCGGTTTGAGGCGTTGTGTCCCGGTGTCCCGGTCAGTAAGTCAGATGTCCCGGTTTGGTAGTTAGACATGCATAGTTGATAGGTTGACACGAAAGAAAAGCAAATCTTCTCAAAATCTGCTAATCTCTCTTTGCATAAATCCCAGGTCACAATGCTTATGAGGAACTGGTGTTTTCATTGTCCTCATCGCTGTGTTTGAAAAAACGAAAAGGCTGAAAAGCGGTCAGTACTCAAAAATGTTAGACTTAATAAAAAAAATAATGGACAAAGAAAGTTGCACTGAGATCATAGAATCAGCCTAAGAAAATTAGGATGTCGTGTTTTTTCGCAATTTACTTAGTTTTAATAAATATCTACCAAAAATAAAAGTTCCTAACCTAGGTGTAAAAAAATCAGACTTCTTTTTTTTTACTTTCATATTCCAAATGTCCCGGTCGACGTCTCAACATTTATGGCAGCCCTAGTATACGGGGGCGTTAAATGTGTCGCGTTTCAAATGTGGCGTCAAAATTATCGTAATACAAGTAGGTATACCTAATTACCTTATGTCTGGTGTGCAGCCCGGCTAACATGTACATGACGTGTTACGTGAACGGAAAACTGTCAAAACGTGTTCAAAAACAGGGTAAAATTTATTAAAATTTGTAATTGCGGCGAAAATAACTTTATGAGAAATCTAAAACACTAATTTAATATGTATACGTAAATAAATTGCTTGTAGAATAATCTAACATTCAGAAACAAATCAGAATCATTGCATTTTTTTGAGGTTTTTTCGTGATTTTTTTCTGTGATATCAAATTATTTGTATTATATTTTCAATGCAATATATAACTAGCATATATCCTCAAAAATATCATATATTTTTCTGATTTCGTGTACCTACTGTAGTAGAGAATATACTTTAAGGCATTATAAGACTTGCGTTTAGCTCCTGTAGTCGCCAACAGTATGGTAATACAACTACCTACAATGTATAAAGGCTACACACCTCAGATCATAGAAACAAGGAGATGTGCCAAGGCGCTATCGAGCTTGATGCCTGATCTTGAGCAAATTGCTCATATTAAAAACGTACGCGCTGGCGATGAACCGAACATGATCGATGGTATAAATACAGTGTTTCAGTTTAGTGCTAGTCTTAAGTGACGATTAACAGTGTTAGATTGAGGGTGTGCGGAATGTTCAATGCGTGGGAGATCTTTTTATTCACAAGGATAGCTTAATTATGCGCGTAATTGTGTCGAAAAATGTACTAAAAGTGGCATCAGTGTTTCACGTACTTATTTGCTATGATGGCATATCTCCTTGTTTCTGTGATCTGAGCTACACACATACATACATTCATACATAGTAAAATAGTACACAGTCTTTTGGAGAAATCAGATATAATATGTTTTATTTATTTAAATTATCGCTTTAGTTGATCATGACATCGAACCCAATCACAAACAACTGGAAACAATTTTAGCTAAATTTAAGTTAAATCTAAGTGCCTACTTGAACTTATACCTAATAATGGCAAAGAAACAAAAAAAAACTGTAATTTAAAATATTCATGTTAAGTTTGTTTTAACGATAAATTTTAAGAAACAATAATTTATTAACCCGAAAATCGAAAAATCAGTCAGTCTAGATGAAATTCATAAAAGTGAAAGGTACTTACAAGAAACTTTGGCGATTATAGTAAATTATTTTCGCTTCGAAAATCTGATTTCCCAGATGAACAAGGAAATTAACAATTTAATTAAAATACTCGTAGCTGACCGACACTGTTAAAAATATTTCATTTAACTTTCCCTGTAATGTCAATGTCAGAAAATGCATTTACCTACCTATTTACCTTTCCTATATAGTTTCCTGTAGGCGCTTGAATTTCAAGGGAATTAGGTAAGTCCAGTAATGATAACATATTTTTAAAATGTTTATAATTTATTTATAAAAGTATTTTCAGTAGTTATGCATAAATTACATCATAACGTTGTCGTGGGACAGGAAAGGTGCGAACGAAAACAAACACGTGATGAAGTGCTCGTCCGCTAATAGAAACACCTTATTATATACACAACTGCATCCTATTATATCGGTAAATACCTATAACAATGTACTAGGCTACTATTAGTAAGATATCAAGCTACTTCTAGAAGCGACAGAATGATAAACGACAAAAATAAAGCCGATAATTTTTGGTCTTAGCGGGAATTTGCTAATATATTTATACTTACCTACGTGCATTTATATCAATAACCTTTTAATAAAAATAAAAAACTAATATTTAATATTACTGTCTGTCTATACCAATCATGTGAAACGGAGATCCAATCACAACGAAGATTCTTGGTGTTAGGTACATCATTCACGAGCATTGTGAGATTATTAATTCAAATAAGTAATATTTACTAATGTACTTAAACTTATTACATTATAATAACATCAATAGGATAGACCAGACAGAGATCCCCAGCAAACATAGTTTATAATTTTCAGCGCTGTATTGTAGCGGCGCATAATAGTTAACGTACATTATCTAAAACGCGCGGGTGGGTGCGCTTGCGCTGCCTACCGTCTGACATCGGCGCCGCCGCCGCTCAATGTAATGCCTAGCAATTAACATTGACGCGAAATTCATCCGTGTTATATTTCGGGCATAGCAACTATATCTGCAAGCGAAAAAGTTACCCGCCGTCGCTGACGCACTCACACTAGCAAATACTAACACATGTACATGCAGCGCACAATAGGCCTAGGTATATATCGCTTATACCAGTCTACACACATACATCGTAGTGTATTGCACATGTGTGCGTCGGCCACAGACTTTACCCTTGAACGCATACGAAACGCTAGATAATTCCACCGAATTGGTGCATTGATAAAAAATGATAACCTGAATAAACCGTTGGCAGGTTTCAGCGATGACATACCTACCTACCTTGCAAGTTTTTCGATTTTTATAGTTATTGTGTCATACAAAATGCAATAAACTGTATTAGAATTACATCCAGAGTAAGACAAAGCAATGCTGAAAGAAGTCCTGTTGACCTGTTGTTTGATAACCTGGTAGCAAATCTAGCAATTATAGAACAATTATCCGTCAACCCACTCGTATCGAGAACAGCACCTTACCATTTTGACAGTTCAACAACATCTATTGCGGCGTTGATACCGGGAGCACGGATTAAAGTAGCATACGGCGTAATGGATGTCAAAATCAATGTCATGGTGATAGCAACTGAGTGACGCAGCTATGGTTATTGAATTAAAAAACCGGCCAAGTGCAAGTCGTACTCGCGCACCGAGGGTTCCGCACCATCCTTGGATGTTTAAAAGTAAAAAAAAACCGGACCGCATAACTATGTTTGTTTGTGAAAGAATTTTGATGATTTTGAAAAAACTGTACTACTTAGGTGTTCCTAAGTAGTACAGTTTTTTTCAAAATCGTCTTATTTTTGGTGCAATATATGGGTAAATTCCTATCAACTCTAATTATTTCAGATTTTTCGCTCAGCAAACTTCGTAGATAAGGGGGGGGGAATGGTATTTTTTCAGACATTTTTCATAATAATATGTCGAAAACTAGACACTACTAACACATTAAAGAAAATAAAAATATACTTTTTCAATGAAATTAAAATTATTTTTTAACTTCATTCATTTGCAATGAAACTGGGCAAGCATTCTTTATAATTGTTCCAAATTTGAAGTCGATAGCATTAGTAGTTTCTGAAATAACCAGCTGTGTCAGACAGACAGACAGACGAAGTCGCACCATAAGGGTTCCTTTGTTACCATTTTGGTACGGAACCCTAAAAATGAGTGAACGTATTGGCAGAGCCCTTCACGCGATGTATCGAGCTTATGTAACCTATGTAGATAATAAATATAGAGCAGAGTACCTACTTACTATTTGAAGGCTTTCAAATCCCAATTATTTGTTTAGACCAACAGATTAAACAATGATTACTAACATTAAAATAAGAATGATTGAAAACAATAACAAAACCTTTCCAACCATCAACGGCGAAAAATGCAACTACTTTACGATGTGCCCAATTTTTAACTGGGAATATCGACGAATAGATTGTTCTCGTCGATCTGCCGTATTTTCTATTAGGCACATAATGATATGTCTGGCCAAATCATGAAATGGCGGCGTTTCATGAAATGCCCAGGCATTTCATGATCTGGCCAATTATACGATCGGACTACGACATCTACACAAACTGGAATTCGATTGTACGATCGCATGTGGTAGGTATGATTGTGCCGACTGCAGACACAATGCCTTCCCCGTATTAGATTAGCTCATGCTGTATCTTTATCAAAAGTTCCGTGTACAGTCACCGGCAAAACTCAGTAAACACTTCAGTTTTTAAAATCATAACTAAACACACAAATATTTACAAATAAATATCGGAAGATAATGTAACATTTAGGTAAATAATAGTGTAGGTACCTACTATGCGATCGCGATAAGAATAGGAACGTCAATGACCTCGCACTGTCAATTATTACTTGAAAAGTAAGTCCAAAGAAAATTAATTCGCGAATCAATATGTAACGTTATTTTTTTTCACTTTATTTAACTGAGTCTTTGATTTACCAAATCTATTGTACCTAATAGATTTTTTAATACAATACAGCTCAATTTTCAATACAAAACGTTACAATATAGCGCAAGCTCAGTCCTATTCTTATTTTGATCGACTAAATAATTATATCACTGATTGTACTAGTTCTAGGTAACCCGTGGGCTTTAAATGTCTCCCTCCCTATAGTTGTGATTGAAGTAATCGTACATTTTAGTGCTAATAATGTTCTAGGATTTAACGGAATACAGAACACCGCATTGTTAACAATTTTATAGGAAATAAGAGGTGGATCGAAGTCGAAAAACTTATTGATCTTATTCATTGACTAGTTGTGCCTCGCGGTTTCACTCATCGTTTAATTTAAAAGAAATCGGATTATTTACCCGTACGCGCTATTACTTTGTTTTCGTTTAGCGTTCTTTATTCCTGATATTTTTTCTTTTTTCTCGGCTGCCCTAGCAGCCGAGAAAAAAGAAAAAAAAATATCAGAAAAAATAAAAACTATAAGAAAAAATATCTGACCCCTAGGTCAGACACTATTTAGTTATTTATACTTAATGACAAATAAAAATATATGTTTTCAGAACAAGTTTCCTAATTGAATATTAAGTAGTTGCCTATTTGCCTCACCGTTAGTGCAGACTAAGAACGCAAGAAATATACCTAATAATAAAATACTAAAAACTTGTTTTGAAATTTAAATAGATGCATCTGGCATTTTTATTGTAAATTTATTCGTTAAGTCTATTCAAATGAATTTATTTTAAAATTTTGACACAACCGTACCTCACTATTTCGTAACACCTAGGTATACCTATATAGGTATAATTAAAATGAATATTAATTCTTGGCAGCACAAAAAATAATCAAATTCAGGTTCATAATTTACATTTTTAATTAAATAAAATTTAAATCGCGCCACTTAGTAATTATACTTACCACGTCTACCAAATAGGTAAATTGAATTATTGCATTTTTTTGGTTTAGTTATTTACTGTAAGGAGATTATGCTATGACGCTGCAATATTTCAAATCTTCAGTAATGTTTATAAAAGTATTATAAATATAGAATAAGTTGTGATCTCTTTTCGACCTTAAAAAAATACCAATAATCATTACCGTTCCTTTTGGCTTTGCCAAAGTCGGGTAAAAAGTTGTCTGCATTACATTTTTTGCAACAATAAGGACTTACCTAGTGCTGAACTACGTTATAAGACGTATTTATAACCCCTACGGCCGTACCACAAAAAATAAACATCTGTTCAACACACGTTCAACACGAATGCTACCAAAAATAATAGGCAATTGTTTTAGCACTAACTTGTCTAAAACAAGTGTGTATTATTTTTGGTAGCATTCGCGTTTTAAGTGTGTCTATCTTTTTTGTGGTAAGGCCGTTTATGTTTAATACTATTGACGATTCATAACTTCAGTAGCGAGAGTTTCAGGAAGGAAGTCCCTTCGACGGTATGTGGGTTGTCCTGAACGTCAATAGGTATGTTACAACGTTTTTAACGCTGTTGGAAGTTTATTTTTCAGTACCAATTTTCGTTCACCACTTTTAGTATCTTAGGTGTTACTTTAACACATAGATCTACAAAAAACATAAAATTTTAAGACCTAAACAAGAGTGTGAAGAGTGACAGACAGGGCAGTCAATATTGCGTGGAAAATACTTCTTATGTGAAATGCTCTATCCCGCAGATAAATTTTCAGCATAGTAAATTAATGTTTAAAATCAAATCGATCCAGGTAAATTTATTAAAATCGATATATCACATAAATTAGGCGTCGTATGTCATGCATAACCGATTTATAAGGTTTAAAGTGTGCTTTGTTCCGAAAGTAGAAAGATGATGACGTCATCATAGCATACATAAATGACTCAGCGTAATACATTATGTAGGCATGCAGCGTCCTTGCTATTTGTATGGCATTAAAAAAAATATATTAATTTAGTTTTTTGATTTCGGCAATGTTGAATTTATAAAACATAACTAATATAACAAATTGGCATATTATAATTTAGATGTACTATATTTAACTTATTAAATTAATTAGTTACATTGTGGATATGTATGATGCATTTCCTTGTTCAAATATGTATTTAAATATTATAATCTTGTATTCGTTTTGTACTCAATTAATTATTAGGATTATACCTACAAGGTGTTGATCAGCACTGCACTCGCCATGATTTATAGAGCTGTATATGTATGAATAGTTTTTTTTTCTTTTCGCATTCACATAGCAAAGATGCAGATTTACTAACGCGAAATTGGTACCTACTGAACAAAAAACTTCCAACACCGTTAAAAACGTTGTAACATATTGACATTCAAGCCAGCCAACATAGCGTCGAAGGGACTTCTTATGAATTCTTATGTGTGACTCTTTAGTATCGCAACCTTTTGTTTAAGTACTATAAATCTTATACAATAAGTATACAAACGTTGGTGTAGTGGTCGCAAGCGCGACGGCTGACCGTGGGGGTCAGCCGCTAGACCAAGTCCTGGGTTCAATCCCCGGATCAGGCAGTGTTATTGAGTTAGAAAACTAAGTACCCTGGGGTCTGGGTAATGGCAATGGACTCACTAATTGTGGGTGTCCTATTAATACACCTCTGCTAACCCTTGTGGAAAGACAGATGTGATGTATATAGTTGCGTACAGTAGTTTACACAAGAGGCCTATAGCACTAAACATAGATACAATACAAAAAGGTCTGCCATCTGTCGCCTAGGAAGGGATTCGATACAATGGGCCAATGGCGCCCAATGGCATCTTGTCAACCCTTGTCTTCTGAAAGGTAAACATCACGAGCTGGCGGAAGCCCGCGAAGGCAAAATAGCGCTTTAAAGCGATTTTCATCGCAAGACATCATAAGATAACTACCGCCGGCTATCCATATAATTAGGTATTTTCTTCTTTAATTGAAAATTTCCGTCAAAATTGTCATAGGACTTTTACAAGGCATAGCTTTCGGATACTGAATACTTGCGATTTAAATAGATATTTGGTGATCTCCAGATATCAATTTAAATTGCAAGAATTCCGTATCGGGCACCGCACAGACTTTCATAGCTCTATGAGACATTAATCTTTCTAGCACTACCTTGAAATCAATCATGGAGTAACAATACTTTTTTAACATGTGTACGTGTAGGTTTATTTATATAAATATATTTCGTCCAATTGCCTTCGCGATATGCTTCAAAACTACACTTGCATTGAAGTGACAAAATAACGACAATAGCTTTTTTACTATAGAATATTTTGTAGAATACGGAAGAGTAAACTTGTATAAAGTTTTGCATAAATGTACATCATAATAGCATACCTTCGTAATGATTTTTACTAACAAACCTACCTCAACGCGTTTTCATTTGCCTATGAAAAGCATATCTGAATTTACGCTGCGTTACTCCGACACTAGAAATACGCGTTCAAGGGTTTTATGACTTAGCTGGCTGCCTCGTCAATATTTATGCTGTATACCAATTTAATATTGAATCAACTTTAGTCTTTTTATAATTATCATTATCCGGTATAAATCGCCAATATAGCAGTTTTATGATTTTTTTATTATTTTCAATTTATTTCGTTTATTCATACCTAAACTTATTTATACAATTTACGTATTTAAATAATTCTATATAATCCTCAGATCATAGAAACAAGGGAGATGTGCCAAGGCGCTATTGAGCTTAATGCTTTAGTTTGATCACATTGATCGTGATAAAAAAGTAGGTACCTACTACACGCTGGCGACGAACCGAACACGATCGATGATATAAATACAGTGTTTTAGCTTAGGGCTAGTGTTGAGTGACGATTAACAGTGTTAGATTGAGGGTGTGCGGAAATTTTTATGTGTGGGAGATCTTTTTATTCACAAGGAGCGCTTGAAATTGTGTCGAAAAATGTACCTACTAAGAGTGGCATCAGTTGTTCCCGTACTAATTTGCTATGATGGCATATCTCCTTGTTTCTATGATCTGAGGATACCCCACTGGTATAGGAAACAGGGTCCAAGCTACTGCAGATAGAACTCTTAAGAGAGGAACTTCCTAAGTCCTAACAATCCAGTCCAGGAGTGCCGCTTTCTGTATCAAGCTCCTGATCCAACTACCTAACGAGAGCCTCCCTAGGTGTAGGTGGGTCACGCGGACGAAGTCGCTAAGCAAAGTACTAGTAAGATATAATATTATAGATAGACTATGAAAACAGGAAACCAAAGCTTCCATTAAACAGCTTTTAATTTATCAAATCCTCCGTACCTTTACGTTAAACACCGATAAGGAAATCGATGATAAATATTTCAAAAGTCACTTTTATCGATTCTTTATCAAATCAATCATTAAGTAGACGATAGCATAGCTGCATATTGCAAAATATATTACGTGTGCCAATGCTTTTAGGATTTAAAAATAAACGGTGAAAATTTTCTATGATTTTCGCTACATTATTAAGATGAAGCCGGTGCAACTTGTTAATTATTAATTTTCTCAACTAAGAACTTTGAAGTGTTTTCTTTAATTTAAACTATATATATAACTAAAACTTAAATTACCAAATTTTTGTTAGTATTTTTTAATCAGTATAGTAAAAATATTTTTTTAATATTTATTTTGTGTGCGCCCGTTGATGTCTATTGTAGGGCTTTGTTTGTTCCTTTAGCGAAGGATAGCCGACGAGATAAGTGTGAAGCGAAAGCGAGTAACGTTGAACTAGGTTTTGTAAACACTTTTTGTCTCTTTTCAAATTGCTATAATTCTGTCCTGTTGTCGTGTGAACATCATCATATTTGAATTTATTTTAAGGACACTTATTTACAGCTTCTGCTTAAAATAGAATGACCTAACTATATTGTAGGATAATGACATGTGTCTTAAATTCATCACCACCATCAAAATTGGATTTGAAGTAGGTGCCCTTTTTACCCGACTGCCCCAGAAAGAGGATAATGTTTTACAAGCTTTTATTTAGTTCACCTGTCGCGTTGTCTGTGGGTGATAAAATATTACATGTTAAATTTGACCCACTTCCTGGTGTACGATTGAGCTGAAATTTTGTATGCATATGTAAATTGCATGACAATGCAATATAATGATGTTATAGAGCTGGTCTGATGATAGAGCCGGAAGGTAGCCACAGGAACTTTGTAACGAAACAAAGTAACTTAATCGAGTTTAGACTCGTTTGATTTGTTTTCACTAGTGCTCAGGGGGTCTACTCTGTAAGTCCGTCAACGAAGATACTGGCCCGTCCGAAAGTACAATAAACATAAGACTCCGTCAAAACAAGTGTCAAATTCAATTTTTTGGACAGATAAAAACATATCGGGAGTAGGGACAACTGTCAAATTGTGCTATCATTCATTCTTAGTTCGGGCCCTTAACTAATCTTAAGTCCGTAGATGATACGGAGTAAGAAACGCCCGTAACTAAGATCGAAACTACGGATTTCGTGCTTAGAGAGTAGGCCCTGGTCCGAGATGAAGTCAAAGGTCCTGATGATGGAGCCAAAATGCGGCTACCGGAACTTTGTAACGAATCGACGTAACCCCATCGAATTTGGGCTCGTTTGATTTGTCTTCATAAGTGCTCTGGTCCGAGATATCTCGGGTCTCATGATGGAGTTGGGAAGCGGTCATCATAAAAGCTTGTTTTGAAAAATGATTTTCAACATAGAACTTGTTTGAGTGTATGTATGTTTGTATGTATGTATCTCAGATCATAGAAATAAGGGACATGTGCCAAGGCGCGAGCTTGATGCCTGATCTTGAGCAAATTGCTCATATTAAAAACGTACGCGCTGGCAACGAACCGAACACGATCGATGGTATAAATACAGTGTTTTAGTTTAGTGCTAGTGTTTAGTGACGATTAACAGTGTTAGATTGAGTGTGTGCGGAATGTTTAATGCGTGGGAGATCTTTTTATTCACAAGGAGCGCTTAATTATGCGCGTAATTTTGTTGAAAAATGTACTAAAAGTGGCATCAGTTGTTCCCGTACTATTTGCTATTATGATGATCTCCTTGTTTCTATGATCTGAGGTATGTATATTTCTTTGGCACGCTCTGTAGCCAAAACGGCTTGATACATTTCAAAACATAATGAGGTGTTGTAAGATTCGTTTTCATTGTGCGAGTGACACAGGATATAATATTTTAATAGGTAAGTATCGGGGGTAAGTACTTATAAGTAAGTCGGATTTTTTTGTATTTTTAACAATTTTATTATACCACTATAAAACAATAATAATACAGTTCGTCTTTAAATTGATTCGTAAGGATGACATTAACAAAATCAAATATAATATTTGATCAAAACATGAAAAAAATTTGTACCTAATGGTGAACCGTTCAAAAATCTCAAGGCCAGCAGGTCGAGATGATGTTCGCTTACACAAAAAGCCTATGACGTGAAACACTAACCTTCATAACCTCTATAGCGTGCCTACTCATTGTGTATCTACAACATCATTGTGCGTTCACGCAGTTTTTAGTTCTGTCAACCTATCTAGATAGATAGGTTGACAGAACTAAAAAAAAACGTTACAACCTGTCAGTCATAATACTGTTTTATAATAAAGGCATTTATTATAAAATAGTATCATAACTGACAGACAGACAACGCACAGCTTCAACCGATGAACCTAGAAATTTGAAATTTGAAGGAAATATTCCTTGAGTACCCTAGCGGTCTTTAAGGGTTTTTTTTTTTAAACTCCATCCCTAAGAGGATGAAAAAGGGGTGGTTAAGTTTGTATGAAGAAAATAAACGAGATATTGTTTTCCAACTTCTACGCGGACGGAGTCGCGGGCACAGCTAGTTAATTATAAAAATATGTATTTTTTGAATAATACCTAATATACTTATATATTTTTTATAAACAGCAAATTTTCTTACCCATGTTTTTTATTTTGGACATGTTATAAAAAGACATGTTTTCCATTTATAGCACGTACTTATATGTAATTTTTTGCTCTGTCCGCGTGTATATCCTACTAATAGGTACCTACCTATTATAAACGTGAAAGTTTGTATTCACGCAAAAACTACTTCATGAACGCATTTTTATGAAACTTTACAATAATATAGAATATTCTTCTCTTCTGATCTGATTTATAATAATAATAATATTTCAAACATTTGAGAGAGCACGTTCACACTGGAGAGCACGTTGAACAGTCGGTCCCGATTGTCATAGGAATATCTTTGACAGTCGTTACGGACAGAAGCCCGAAAGCCTGACAACTGGTCTAACTTACGAATACCTGTATTAGGTACCCAATAATTGAGTTGTGGAGGTAAGATGGCAGTTGCTCCACCTAAAATATTGATAAACAGCCGCAACTAGTTAGACTAGAAGCCGACCCCAATCTTTAGGAAAAGGCTAGGCGGATGACGATAAAGTAACAAGGATAAATCGCTGACTCCTGAAGGAAAGTGCCATTTGACAGTAATTATGTTTGAAATTTATAATACATAAAGGTAGGTACCTAACTAATTATGTTTTTATAATTACCAAAATGGCACATGCTTACACCGGATCCGACAGGTGGCACTATTAGCCCTCGCCGTCCTATCATATTAACCAGTGACTTTTATAGAGATATTTTTCTTCCTTTAACAGCTGTTGACAACATTATTATTAGTTCGCCGCTTATAATTTATCAACTTGAATTATTACAGGATTCGATGGAACGGCTCTAAGTGTCAGGATATCGCAGACCACCAGGTCGACTTAGGTCTCTCTTAAAAGGGTTATTTCTGTTACAACTATCCTTAGAAAAAACTTTTTTAAAAAACGGGTTCGAAGGCACAACTCTGTAATCAGCAATTGAAAGCGACGAACTATCACGTTCTCAAACGTTGAACTTTTATTTGCACTATTATAGCTTCCTCGTGTACCACGGTATTATAATGCAAACTCTAAGTTCAAAACGCAGTATGCGAACTCACGTTATTATAATGTCATAACATTAAACATGCAAATCGAGTAAAATAAGATTCTAATCGATCCAGTGGTATCCGATACATGAATATATAAAAACTGCACACACCGATGCTCTGGTTACTAATTGCCCGACACGAAAACGTATCGTACGTATCCACGTACTAATTACATCAACGCACTGCGTATAATTGCAGTGAACTTTAACGTATAACTAACCGACGAACTAATAAAACGGCGGAGCTTTGTACGTCCCCTGTTAATTCAAACAAGTTCAATAGTCAACCTCATGGGACTATCTATATATGTAATAAAAAACCCATAACTGTTATATCTACGAGCGCCTTTTCGCATCACTATAACAGCGCCATTACGTTGGGTTGCGTGTGTGCGTGAGTCACGAGTATTCACGAGCCTGTATTTTTCTTGTCTTAGACGCACACATGTAAATCCAGAGAGCATCTGTATGCTGTACTTACATAATTCTGTGTGCAGTAACGCTAAGTATTGTTGAGTGACGGTTTAAAAAACGTGTTGATGCTGATGTTGAGCTAAATAACTAAATAGGGTCACGAGCTTATCGTTTTTTTTATCGTAATACTGTTATTTTAATTTTTGCATCATATGTAGCGTTATCGCTACGATTTTGCTGGTTTTATTCCTGTTTTGTGTTTTTTTTTAATCTAGAATTCTAGATCGTTAATGTCATTCATATTATGGATTTTGGTAAATTTGATTAACTACCTATAAAGTATTCTTGAATGTTTGTTAACCATCGTAAACTCTGTAATTAAACAATGTAATAAGAGAAAAGAATATAATATCAAAGATAATATACCTAAGATATCATATCAAAAGAGTGGATATTAATATCAGATCAATTGCTTATTAGGTATTTATTTAATAAAAAGGAAGGGATTTTTAAAATTATAATAAAATGGTTTTAAAATCTATCCTAACATAGGTTTAAAATTAACACAGAAGCTTCTTGCGGTACCTAGTAGGCGCTTAAAACCCAAAAAAAAAAAAGAAATAGGTAAATTGGGTTGCTTCAAGTATTATTTATTATTCAAAATAATTTTGTATAACTAGCAAGAGTTAAAGTGAAAGCCTTACATTTTAAAATTAACTTAATTCTCTAATAAAAAATCTCGAAAGTTATTTAACCACTTCTATGCCTACCTACTCTATAAGCAGTTTTCATTTTATTTGAAGTAGGTATATTCATTGAAAATCTATCGGTAGTTTATTAAACTTACTCATCATAGATTTATTAATCTGCTTTCAGTAAATAAGTTCATTTTATTGCCCATCGCATTTCTGGCGCGACGACCTCGCTGAGCGAAATTTTTTGCTGTTCTCATATTTTGGGAATCCCACCTCTGAGCTGTTGTTGATCTATAATTTAAAAATAATAACAGAGCACTTACTACTAAAGAAGCATTGGGCATAAGTTTAAAACCGCAAGACGATATAATATTTGATTTTTAAATTAACAAATTGGAATGGCTCTTATTATCGTACGATGCGAGAGATGTGAGAGATGTGAGTTTTGTGTTGAGATTCATGATTTTTTTTCTAGAATAAGCCCTTATTCTAGAACAATTTTGGGTCCGCACAGCGTAAAAGAATGAAATGACAAACATAAAATAATCAAAGAATTTAATAATGCTGTACTAGCCCAAAGTATCGTACAAATACGCTGTAACAAAAACCATCTAATTCCGTTTTACTCGAATTAGTTAATAAGAGTATTAAATATGATTGGTCACATTTGTTTTTCGAGCAAAAATTTCAAATGTACCGGACTAAAACTGCTAACGTTTAGACTAAGTCTTGGCTGGCTAGACAGGTTTTACGCGCCAGAATATAAACAAAAAAACCAGCCGAAATCTCCGTAGGTATACATTTAGGCGTTTTTGCTAGATATTCAGCATCATACGATCGATGTAGGTGCATTCATTGACTGGAACGTTGCATGATTTGTGTAACTAGTTTTATCTAATTAGTATAATTTATCATTCAAAATGTTTAGAATTATTTATTTATAGGCACTAGTGGATAAATCCATTGTCCCAATCAAAAACGAAATTATTAATTTGTACTCTATGTGTCGTAAGATTGAGTTAGAGCACTTTTATAGAAAAGGTGGATTATAATAGGTAATATTACTTACAATAAGCAAGCAACGAATATATCATGAAGAACCAAATAATCATCTAATATAGTTTTTGAAATGGAAAAAGTCAATCTGATTCTCGTTTCTGTCATTAAATATTTTATTACATCATTTTTATCAACACATGCAATGTTTCACATTACAAAAAATATCTTATACAGGATTAATAATAATTCATGCACATTAAATCGTCGAATGATTTTAAATTAGCCTACCTCCAAGACATGGACATAATTTAAAATTTTATTAGGTCTGTATCTAGTAATCTGTCTGCAACAAGAAATCAACTTTCGGGAATGCAGTCTGAACTTTCACGGATTGGACTATAAAATATTAATTTATTAGATTTCTACCGTTACATTTACATCTGAAATATGTATTTTTAGAACAACTTGAATTAATATTTTGTATAAATTATGTATGTATGTATGTATGTATGTATCTTTACTTATCAACGTTTCACAATATTCATGTAATTAAACAAAGCCCCACAAAACTGTTTTCACAGTTTGTCTGTGGGAACAGATCATGTATGTATTTATGTATGTCTCGGTACACCAAAGACATACATAAACTTAGATCAAAGAAAATTAGGTAGGTACTTTAAAAATATCAAAATCTTGAAACTATGTAAGTAACATACTTTGTACTGTTAAGGCCCCTCTTCCCGAAAAAGTATGAAACTTAACTAACTTTGTAGCAAGTATCTGTAGGTACCTATCGTTGATTATAGCAACTTCATACATATAATAAAAATATAATTATAACAATAATTGGAAAATGTGCATCTTTCGAAAATATAGGAGCATGACATGGTTTTCTTATTTTGTAGAAATTTCTTTTGTTTTATAATTAATAAATTAATAATGCTTCTAACTCGAAACAGCGCTCTTTGATGGGCGAAACGTATTGCTAGGTGGACGTATGTTACGTTGCGTGAGATCAGCACAGAACACTCAATCTACACCGCCAACCACTCAAGGCCGTTGGCGTATACCTACCAAAGCCTTAAGTTGAAGAGACGTACGCATTTTGACGGACGCTTTTCATACACAGATATGTTCCTCCTTATATCCATATACTCCATGTGCACCGCAAATGTGTTGAGGGAAACGACTTACATTCTCTACCGGAAACCTTAGATCCTTACGACCTAAAGATGGCCACTTTGTGGTTATAATCATTAGTTCAAAATACTCCGTCGCCTTGAGCAGACCTTTCGTCCATCATCTTACCTCTGAACTAGGAAGTGAATTTTCCCACGCTTCAGCTTCAGATTAACATCGCCTTATCTCGAAGTTTTTAATAATACGACATACAAGTAGGTACGTGAAAGGCTTGTATAGACTTAATAATTATGAAGGTTGTTTGATCTTTTTGAATTTCTTCCGATATTTTGTGAATTCTATTTTTATACGAAATCTAGATGTTAAACCTTCCGTTGGACGGCCCAGTTATATAACTTTATAGTGAACATCATTATTATTATTATTTTCAGTGGTTTTTTAGCTTGTGCATTGTCTGTCAGACAGTCATTTGTCCCAATCATTATTACAATATGCATAAAAATATAATATTTAGGCATACCAAAAACACACCCAAACCCACGGAAGTAGGTAAATACTTCAAAACATATCTCCAAAAATCCACACCACATACATTACAAACCACATACACTACATACCACATACCTACACTCATAAATGATTTCACATATCACGACAATATTATAATTTACCTTTTTTTCAAATTTTATTTTTCAAATTTTGATAGTGATTTTATAAGCTCATGCAATTGGGAGAAGACACTTGTATGCTAATAAAGAAAATAATAACTATTATTTGTTTTACCTATACGTATAGAAAATATTACTTTCTTTATTTATTTTGCCTTCCCAAATATTATATCATCGGATATTCCCAATAATATCATACTATCCATCAAAGTGTAACCATATCGATATGGGGAGACATAAATCGGACATTTCGCAGTGTCACGCCCAAGCTTGTGACATGGTTTCCTACAATAATAGTGGATTTATTGCAACGATGTCGGATAGGCGGCGTCCCGTGTAAAAATCTTGCGTAGGCGCAACATATGCTCCGCCCACGCTATTTGTGTACCCCATCACTGTACTCGTACGCATAGTAATATCTTATTTTAATGTCGCTTCTATGCCACGACTTAATTTATGTATGCAATGATAAAAAACTGAAAGAAAGAAGTGCAGTGATAGCGTAGTGGTATAACCATGCGCCTCCAACGGCGAAAGGTTCGAGTTCGATCCCAAAGCACGCACCGCTGACTTTTCGAAGTAATGTGCGTATTAGAAATTGATTATTACCTACTTGCTTTAAGATGGTTGGCAAGTTATTTTGATATTTTATTCAATCAGTAGGTAATTAAAAAAAATAATATCGTGGAAAAATCCTACTAATATAGAAAAATAAAAAACTTTTTAACAAAAAAAATAAAACCGACTTCAAAAAAAATATCTAAAACACTGAAAAGCTTAAAATAAAAAGGTAAATAAAAAGGTAAATAAAAAACCCTATAAATTATAACATAAATACGATATTCGTTAATTACTACCATACGAATACCTTTTTAATTAAATTCAACACTTTGCAGTCGGTGCCAAGCCGATTAAACTGCATCTTACATTTAATGCGCATATAATCATTATACTATAGGCACCTATAGCTAGCAATTAGGCAAGGATTTTTGTTTTATTGGCTAATATAGCTTATACATCAGAATAACACATAGGCTACATTTTATCTCAAAAACGCGGGCGAAGCCGCGGGCAGAAGCTAGTACTATTGGGTTCGATGCTATGGTCAGGCCTTCAAGAATTTTATGGAGAACTCTCAGGCATACAGGTTTCCTCACAATGTTTTCTTCACCGTTAATATAAAAAATTAAAAGTATCTAATTCATTTAATGAAAAGTGCGCCTTTTTAGGGTTCCGTAGTAAAACTAGGAACCCTTATAGTTTCGTCCTGTCCGTCTGTCCGTCTGTCTGTCCGTCTGTCTGTCCATCTGTCACACCCTCGTCAAATGTACAGTTCAGAACCAATTTGTATCAAACTTCGCAGGTAGATGTCTTCTATGAGCCGCCATAAAAGGCCTGTAATAAAATTATGAAAAATAAATAATTAGGTGGGGGCTCCCATACAGAAAACTGGGGATGCAAATGAATATTTTCACGCACCCCTTTTTATGTGGGGTATCGTTGGATAGGTCTTTTAAAATAAGATAAAGGTTCCTAAATGACTATTTTATTTCGGTGCATATTTAGTGAACTAGGAGCTCCGAAAGTCGTTAACAATGTGTCCCCCCCGATGTAATTTTCCAACCGCGTTATCAAAAAATCTGAAAAAAATTAAAGCTTGTGGCATCCAATAAATACTCTCGATTAAAACTAGTTTAAACAAGATACGTCTATAACTTTTTGAAATATTCGCTATTTTCAGTTCTGACAAAATTCAAAACTGAAAATAGCGAATATTTCAAAAAGTTATAGACGTATCTTGTCACCGCAAAAATAACTTTGTATTTTATAATAATATTATGAAATATAAACTTATATTTGCGGTCGGAAGACTGAAATAATTCTTACTACGGAACCCTAGATTGTGCGTGGTCCGACACGCACTTGACCGGTTTTTTTAGATTTAGGTATTACGCATAAATATTTCTAAGCAAAGATATATATTTTTTCACAAAAAATCACATCTAAAATATTAATTGGTTTCTTGCATTTATGACCATATCAAAAATATGGTCTAAAAAAATTGAATGACCTTTAATATTATTGCGAATTGATCAAATGTCAACGCGATTAGCATAGGCTTATAATATTTTGATACTTATATTAAAATATATTCAGGTTGTTATTACCATAACTGACGATTTATATACATAAATATTTTAATATACAATAAAAAAAAATATTTCGTTAAGATTAGATTTTGAATTAACAACTTCAAGAATAAATTAAATGTTAAATTATTACTTAAAATTAATCGCTAGTTACTACACTAAACATACTACGTACGTTCTACGAAAGTGCTACGAGAAAGTATAAAAATAAGAGACGACAGCATTATGCTACGGCATTTGAAATAACAAAATAAATAGTATTAGGTCAACCAATTGGTCGACCGGCAGATCTGCAGACAGACGTACAAAGTATTTTTTAAAGAAAACAACGTGGTGTTTTCTGTTTTAACCGTTTTGTGATCGAGTATAAATAAGAAAATTGTGTAGGTATAGAATTGACTCACCCTCTCGGGCTTGACTAATTGGCTTGTCGCATTTGTATACCTTTTCTTTGATAGGCTGAAGAAACATACCAATATTATTATTATTTATTTATTTAAACTTTATGCAACTTAATGGTACAAAGGCGGACTTAATGCCATAGGCATTCTCTATATACCAGTCAACCAGGATTATTATCGAAGGATATTTTTTTTTATTTATTATTATTGAAAGAAAAAAGTTTTTAGTAGACTTTACATTAATTAATTTGAATATCCTACATATTCATATTAATTAATGTAAAGTCTTACCTACTGTATACGTTAATTTCTTCCTATATTGGATAATTTTACTACAGGAAAATAATCAGCCTGATGCAAACGTGCACATAAAATAGAAAAAAACTGTAATATTTGATTTTGTGACACATGTAACTTTTTTTTATTAATTTGATATTCTATTTTTTATTATGTCGTGTTTGGAGTTTGGACTTTATAATGAAAAAAAGTATAGCATATACGTACTAGCGTCCCTGTCCTCACTATAAAAATGGCCCACGCCCACATATTAATATGGCCTGTAATACAATTTGCTTCACATACAAAATATAATTTATGTAAATAAGGAACGCGTATCGTGCGAGTTCGCCTCGCTCTACTGATGACGAGACCTCCCCTAGACCGCTGCAATGATCTTAGAAGGATAGCGCCAATAATCACCAAGCTGGGAAACCTGATTAACAATCTCAATACAGGCAATAAGTCGGTAGTGAATTGTTTTTTTTTTGCCGACAATTCCTAAAACGATGCAACCTAATCTTTTTTCTTTTGCTGGAAAGCACGCTTCGTTCAATAGATGCAAAATACGAGTAGTTAAAATCAATAAAAATAATGTTTTTGAATTTTTCTTTGTGACTTTATTGCGTAGATATAGATACACAAGATATAATAGATAATATAAATATATTATGTATATATAATAAAATATATAAGATACAGTTAAACGCCATTTTAAATTATGAAGTTATAGAAATGAAAAGACAAACTTTAAATAAAACCAGCAGCTGTTTTCTCTAGTACAGAGTCATGTCAACAAAGTCTTTAGGCCTATTCTTAGCTTGCCTAGCCGGCGACTCGTACTTGCCTGTTTTTTTATTAGACACGCGTATAAAATCAGCAACCTTCAGAAAATGCAAATACCGCCAACTGCATGTCAGTCGTTGCCCGACTAGTCTGGGAGCGATTAGAACCAAGGTCAATTAGGAACTTCGAATTATTAACAAACTGCTATGTTAGTGTTTTTTTAATGAATTAATATTATGTATTTGAATAATACTTATAGGTATTTATAGAAATACAGCTAAGGCGTCGGACTGCCAATGATGATGCAAAGATATAGAGATATAATATTAGACGTGATGTATGATGAATGAAAATTGCAAACAAGTGATGCTTATGCCTACTCTTAAATAAAGAGATTAAAGGGAATGCATGTCATACGAAACACACATTGCCAAATATATTTTTTAAAGTGATATTCGCTCTTCCCGTAGAACAACTTACATAATTATAATATTTTTTAGTGGCAGTGTAACAGTATTTATTGTAAATATACTTACCTATATTAAAAAAACATGCATAAAGCATTAAAGGTTTGATTAGGTAAAACTTAACCGTGTGTGTGCATGCATATCGACGAACTGCAAATTCAATCAAATCTCAAACAAATTGCACTGTAAACTTGATCATGTGTGACGTCTATAAAAGGCGAATGAAAACCGTAACGTTCATGACATATGTCCCGTCTAAGAGGGTCATTACTCACTTATCAAGTCCTCATCGACTTTGGTCTAATTTCGTAGCGGACTATAAAGATGTGCTCACTTCTCTCACACGTGGTCGGTGACGGACGTCTAAACAACGCAGATTCTTATCAGCCTGTAATGTCCTGTACCTACTGATCATGGGTTCCTATGACTGTTTAAAACAGAATTGGCTAATCTTGAGGTAGTTTGCTGAGAATAAGACAACAACGGTTGCTGCTACGAACTTTATTTCCTCCGTAAGACACGATGACGAGACACAATATACCCAAGTTTTATTGTATTTACGTCTATTGGCGTTCAGTATTAACTAAGGGCTAATTGTATTATCTCACACATACCTGCGTGTCCGTAACCGTCAAACATGCGAATGACAAGATTTACTGACGAAGGCAGTTTGAAACATCCCACCCTAGGGAAGTCATCGAAAATTATAAATTGCATAAACGCAGATATTCGAAGAATTATAAGTTAAACGCTTCCTAACCGTACATCTCCGCTACGCACAGTTTGAATCGTGCTTAACCTTTGTAATAAAATCGGACGATGTTCTTTTTACCCGACTACGGCAAAGCCAAAAGGTAGGGTTATGATTTTTTTGACTTCACCCTTAGTTCATGTGAGAGTCAAATCTTGCAACTGAGTTTCAAACCAGTTCCTCCTAACCCTAACCGATGGAGCTGGACACACTATATTCGACTTAGACTTAGACTTCTAAACTAGATTGTATACTGCTGGTGACAATACAATTTAGTATAAAAATACTCAATATAAAATGAAAAATTGTTTTTAAAAATATCTTTTGTGAAGTTATTTTCTCAAATAAAACATTTTAACGACAAAAAGGTACCTATCAATATTATGGGGAAATGTTGCAAATAAACACGGCACGGTTGTCGTAGTGGCTGAGCAATTGGCTGCTGAGCGAAGTGTCACGGGATCGATTCCCGCATGGGACAATTGTTTATTCCGGGCATAGAAATAAATAAATAAATAAATCTAGAAGGTTCCGGATCTGACTGTTTGTGTATGTGAAAGTGTTTGTAAACACACCCACGACACATGAAAATCTTAGTGTTTAGCAACTTTTTATGATACTAAAATATAAACAGTACAAGGTTTTTTTTTATTATTATCGCACTGTTTCTAATTTGAAATACCTACCAACCAGAGTTACGATAGTCCATAATAATAAGGTAACCTTTACCTCTAAGTGAACTCTTTAATTTATTATATAATTAGCGCCTTTCGCTAATAATTTATATTAATTAACGGTTGTGAAAGTTTTCAGTCCGTTGACATTTAAGATTAGTATTGCATTTCTTAAGCTTTTATTTATTACTAGCATTATGCCCGCGACTTCGTACGTAGCGCCATCTAACGAAAGTTATTGTTTTTTAACTAGGAAACAGTACCTACTTGTTTATGGATGAGAGGCATCCTGCCTGTCAGTTGTTTTTAGAAATCTCTTATATATTTAACTAGCACTTTTTCCGCAACTTCAATCCGCGTGACCCACAGGAATTGTGCACTTTTTCCGGATAGAAAGTAAGCTTATAGCACTCAGGAATAATGCAGTATTAGTGAAAGAATTTTCAGAATCGGATCAACGGTACTTTCATACAAACTTTCATCCCCCTTTGCACCCGTTTTGGGGGCGAATTTTCAAAAACCCTGAAACACGCATTTCTCCATTCAAAAAGAAAAGCCAGAATACCACTTTCCATGACTCTTCACTAACATTACTTTCATACAAACTTTCATCCCCCTTTGCGCCTCTTTTGGGGGCGAATTTACAAAAAACCCTGAAACACGTGTTTATTTATTTGAAAAGAAGAGTCTAAATACCAATTTTCATGACTCTAACTTCAAAACTAACGGTACTTTCATAGAAAATTTCATCCCTCTTTGCACCCCTTTTGGGGGCGAATTTTCAAAAATCCTGAAACATGTGTTTATTAATTCGAAAAGAAGGGCCGTACCACAAAAAAGATAATCACGTGTTCAACACGAATGCTTCCAAATATAATACGCACTTGTTTTAGCACTAACTTGAATAAAACAAGTGTGTATTATTTTTGGTAGCATTCGCGTTCAACACGTGTTTATGTTTTTTGTGGTAAGGGTGGAAGAGTCTAAATACCAATTTTCATGACTCTAACTTCAAAACTAACAGTACTTCCATACAAACTTTCATCCCCCTTTTGACCCCTTTAGGGGTAGAATTTTCAAAAATCCTTTCTTAGCGGATGTCTACGTGATAAAAAAAACCCACTGTCAAAATTTCAAATGTCTATGTTGAGCGGTTTGGCCTCTGCGATGATGAATCAGTCAGTCAGTCAGGACGAGCAATTTTATATAGATAACATTATATAAGCATAACATGGCTTTAACATGTTTGAAATTCGCAAAAATATACATTTATGTAGGATTGTAGGTATAGATAGTGAAATCGTATCGATGTCCTTCTAGCTGCAAAGTTAGAAACATTGAGTTGGAGTCTGTAATAAGTCTCCGATAGACGTCCCCAATGCTCCTAGAGGCTTAAAAATAGGTTTCCTTTTTCAACTGATTTCAGACACGACACTGTAGCTTGGTGGTTAATAAGAGCGTTGTAGGCAGAGGTCGCGGGTTCGAATCCTGCCTGTCAGTTGTTTTTGGGAATCTCTTATACAGGGTGGCAGGTTAGACAGTGGAAATATTTTAAGGGGTCATTGTACTCATCATTATGAACAACTTTTACTATGGGACCAACCCTGAAATCGCGAAAAAAAAATCAGCTGTTCCATACATTTTGTTGAGTTATGTGAATATAAATGTATGGAACAGCTGATTTTTTTCTCGCCTTTTCAGGGTTGGTGCCATAGTAATATATCCGCACTGGTTTTAATTTTATTCTGTATACAGGGTTATTGGTAAAACACTAACGACGTCTCAGAACTATATTACCTAACATCATAAACAACAACTTTTGTTATATGACTTTTTAGTTTTTACTTAATACATTTACCAAAAATTTACTTTCAAGTTTTTGTTTTATGACCTATCGCACACGCTTTAGACACAGTCTATAAAACCATGTATACTGTGCTTTAGATCTACACTTTGTAGGTACCTAGTCAATTTTCTGTTCTGTGTAACTACGTAACGTCTCCCGTGCGCTGTAATAATTCGAAGTACCTAAACTAGGAGTTTCCGCGCTTTCTATGTGAAAACAGATAATATTTAAATTTTGTATGAAAATAAAATCTGATGAATAATATTAAAAGTCGTAGAACAAAAGTTGATGTTTATGATGTTAGTGATATAATCCTGAGACGATGTTAGTGTTTTTCCAATGTATAATAAATTAATAATAATTATATACTATAAATACTATTAATTAATTATAAAAACAAAAGACTTTAAATACAATTGACTATCACATCCTAAATCACGAAATAATAATGCATTGAAATATAAATTAGTAATTATTCAGGTAGAATTTCAGTCGTAAATAAAACTGTAGGTCAATGTTGTGGACCTAAAAATACCTTCATAAAATTGAGTCGGCATTCATATCATACTTCCTTGTTTGACTCGTTCTACCCAAATGTAACACAAAATTAGTTCTAACCGGTACATTCACCGATGAGGAAAATAGGTCCAAAATATTACATTCGAAACCCAAATTATAAAACTACATTTTCAAATCCCACTCTCTGTAAAATCGGAGACTACACTCGAAGTTATTGACGATTATATATACCGTTTAAACTTGTTTTATTATAAAGATTATAAAGGTACCGATTATACTTATACCCAGGGAAAATTATCCAGTTGGGTGGGGGGAGTCCAACTATGTCCAGCAGTGGACATCTTTCCGTTGATATGATAATCATCATCATTATCATTGATAATGATGATGATTAATCATCATCATCATTATCGTTGATAATGATGATGATGATTAAAATTTGATAATCAATGAGCTGAAAAAGCATGCCTGAATATAAATAGGCATCAATGTGGCAGTTTATACTTTTCACACCAATTTTACAGTATGGGTGGTTAGATGATTACTCACTCTACGTGTATCAGAAATGCGTATCTTAATTAAGGGGTTCTTTGGACTCTTATTCAGAGCAACATTTGATTGGTCAAACAAAAATATTTTGATTTTTTTATCGACTTTCTATATGAAAGGCATCAGTTGATCGTGTCAATTCATATGGAGAGTCGCAAATTTTTTGGCAATTTTTTTTTTATTTGATCCTTCAAATGTTGCTTTGAATAAAAGTCTAAGCAACCCCTTAAATGTGACCACCTGTTTCTGATACACGTTCAAAGACAACACGATGTAACTATATTGACATTATATCATTATAGCACCTTAAGGACATAGCAGCAAAAAATGCATCCCTTTTTGGAAATTACTCCATTTCGGAAAACTAAGCTTAAGTCAACAAAATTGAAAAACCCAACACCCAAAAACCGTTACCCAAATTATGGCATGACTTTTGATAAGAGCTCATGTGTTAGGTAGGTATTATAGATTTAGGCGCGACCGGATGCTCATGCGTTGTCGCTAAGAGCCGCCGCCGCGCCGGCCGCGTCGGGCCGTCGGACACTCGTCGGGCCGAAGATATCGCGTCCGTCGGCGACCGACGTGCACCGGGCAAATGCGTTATTTCGCGCGACCTTGATCCCCACGCTGCGCGGCTCGATCCGCGCGTGTTATGTAAGGCCACTACCACACACTGCAGTTTCAGGACAACGTGTGACGTCACCCTATTGATTGGAACAGAACAAAAATAGAAAATGTTTAATGGAATTATTATGAATAATGAACCTCCGTGTGCGTAGGCACGCGTTTCCCGTTTGATTGTTTTGTCAGAGAATTTTATAATAAGTATTTAATTTGCGTTGTTATTAACAGTCCGTGGAAGTAGGTAGATCTAAAGAATTAATTCACACTATGCATCCATGAAGGAAGACACAATTATGTCCACTATTCGCACTGTGGATCTTAAGTCAACTTTATTGGTCATGCCTATATCGGTCCACGTGACGACATAGATATATCTAGGTAACCTAGGCTAAAGGACATTTGCACACGCAAAATGTATGAAGTGACATACAAGTGTGAAAGACACCTAATGTACCATTAAATTAACATAGGACAGCTCATGCGAACTGCATCATTAAGGCAAGGGTACACTGATTACTACAACAAAAACTTTGTTAGAACATTCTATCTTGTTTTTAATGGAGTACCTACCTACTTATTTTACATACAAACATAAACGCTTTTATAGCCTTTTTCTCATGGAGGTAAGCAGAAACTACAAAACGTAACGTGCTACGATTCTAAAATTCTCCTTTTGCTTCATCCACGTTCATACATTTGGGTTATAAACGCGCGTCGTTTGCAAATACCTGACATTTTCGAAGAACATCACCAATAAGATTAGTTTATGTCCTAGGGCGTCCTCTCCTATTTTATGTGTGTATTATTCATGCGTTGTATAACGCAGTGAGATATTTTATTTTTCAAGCGTTTCATTCGTAGAACTTCTGAATCTAAGTAAGATGGGGATCTCGTAGAAAAATAAACCACCCCATCACTATCGTCCCCTTCTACGGGGTTAAGGAGAATGTGAACGGTATTTTCTTGTACGCATGTTTTCCAATATTTAATAGTTGGTCTGGTAGTAATTTGCATAATATTATGTAGGTATAATAAATATAAATTTTGAAAGGATATCCGCATGACACCATAATTATATAAAGGTAATACTTATAAAAACAAATTATAGGTAGTTATAAAAAAAATGCTCGATCTATCATCTTTTCAAAGATATTGTCACAATAAATTATAACACCTTAGTTACGGTACAAGTCTATGAGTTAATTAAACCTACATACATACCTACACATAAAATAAACACAATGTAGTGTTCGTTCGTGTGTCCACTCCTTTAAACATGTTAGCTAGACTATTGTGCTATGAAGGTCGTTCATAGCTATACCTAGGTTTACAAATGTGCGCTAGCATTTGAGCTAAGCGCTACTACTCTAATCTTATTTCCTCTTCGATTATATTGATGACTTGTGTTATTTTCATTATTTAGTTTTATATTTGAAAACTATGTGCACATCCCTTTACTTTATTACTAAGTTATCACATAAAATATAATTACTGAAATACTGGCCGAAGATGGGCCTACATTTATGTCCATAGAAGTCTACTGCAGCAGGACATCATCGTCAGATGGTGATGATGAATATTTGTTGAAAATGGGTATGTAGGTATGTATAGACCGTTTCACATAAGAATTCCCTTCGACGCTATGTTGCCTAGCACGCCACAAATATTGCCATAGGTACCTAGTAAAAATAATCTTCACGTTTGGGGAAAAAAAAATGGTGATCGCAGTCGGTAAATATAGCTACGCTGACGACACGCTGGTCCTGGCGCAGGGGAGGTCGCATCAGGCGGCGGCCGACGCGATGACACGCGGGGTTGCGATAGTCGTGGAGAGGATCCGGTAGTTGGGTCTCGAGGTGGCACTGCATAAGTCCGAGGCCATGTCCTTTCATGGGCCTCGGAACAGGCCACCATCGGGATCCCAACTAACGGTAGGAGGGGTTCACATCGGCGTCGAGTCCACGATGAAGTACCTGGGACTCGTGCTCGATAGCCGGTGGAACTTCGTGGAGCACTTCCGACGTTTGGCCCCCAAACTGGAACGGACTGGGGCCGCCCTCAAGCGGCTCCTACCTAACCTGGGGGGTCCAAACGCCTCCTGCCGGAGGCTTTACGCTGGGGTCGTGCGGTCCATGGCCACATATGGGGCCCCGGTGTGGGCGCGTTCACTGCGGCGGAGAGCCGCCCACTATCTGAACGCGCCCCAAAAGGTGGTAGCCGTAAGGCTGATCCGGGGCTACCGCACGATCTCGGGCGAGGCGGCAAGCCTCCTTGCCGGACTGCCACCGTGGGATCTGGAGGCGATAGTCCTCGCGCGCCTGTATGAGTGGCGCGCGGAGGCACTACGTCGGGGGGAAACCCCGCTTCCGCGGCAAATTGCGGCGGAGCGGACGGACCTCCGGCGCGATCTCATGGTGGCATGGAAGGAACGACTTTCGCAACCCAGCGCAGGGCACGCCGCAATAGCGGCGGTAAGACCCCTCTTTGAGGAGTGGCTAGGGAGACGTCACGGCGTCCTCACCTACCGCCTGACGCAGGTCCTCACCGGACACGGAAGTTTCGGGAGGTACCTGCACATCATCGGGCGGGAGGAAACGCCCGGGTGTCATCACTGCGTTGATCGCCCTGAGGACACGGTGGAGCACACGGTGGGGGTCTGCCCTGCATGGGCGGAGCACCGCCGTGTCCTCGTAGAGGCGATCGGCAGCGGCGGCGACCTCTCGCGCCCGGCCCTGGTTCAAGCCATGGTCCGGGGCGAGGGGGAGTGGGAGGCAGTCGCCTCCTTCTGCGAAGCAGTCATGCTAGTGAAGGAGGCGGCGGGACGGGAGAGGGAGAGATTCTCCCGTCCAAGCCGCCGCGGTAGACGCTCCGGGCGTCGGGAGCCGCGTGACGACTCCCGGCCACCGTAGGCGCGGGCCTGCGGGCGGTGAGTAATGGGTAGCTCACCGTCCGATCAGGACCAGGCCCGTGCCGAACGGCGCGTACGTGTTCCAAGCGCGCCTCAAAGAGATGTCAGCATCAGAGAGGGGGCCCATTAGGGCCCAAGCCTGCCGGGAAAGCGGGATCGTCCGGAAGGGATACCGCTGACCCGGACAAAAGGGCTAAGGAAGGAACATGGGTGGGTTTTAGTCAGTAAGAGTCTGACACTCCCTTCCGCTCCGCCCAGAGCGGGAGGGGTCATTTGATGATTTCCCATCCCCAAAAAAAAAAAAAAAAAAAGTCGGTAAATATGTTGCTGTTCTGTCGATACATCAATGTTGCTGCAATATAAATTGTCTCATAATTGAAAATTGGACCTTGAACTTACTAAAATACTTCACTAACAGTGGCAGAGGGTCTTTATAAAACAATAGGCAAGTACCACTAGAATGCTCTTTTAGAAACTGCATTTTTTGTCGGTTTTTATAAAACAATAGGGACCTGTTACCAAAAGGGTGCTCTTTAAAAAAATACAATTATTAGTGTCTTTTTTTAACTCCCAACGTTAAAAATCGAGCGGTGTTATAAGTTTGATGTCTATGTCTGTCTGTTTGTCTACGCATGTGTCTGTCAGTGGCATCGCACCTAGCTCCCAAAAAAAGGTAAAAAAAACGCATTGAAATCGGTCCATCCACCGATTTTTTTTACCTCTTTACAAGTTGAGCTCTTTTTCAAATTGGTATGATAATTTCATAGACATTAAATTTTTTTTATTTTTAAATACCTAATCGTAATAGTAGGTATTAGAGTTTAAAAACCTACAAATAAAACATAAATTAAAAATTCAAAATGTTTCAAAATGTTGACCATTAATGCGTCAGGGGACCGTATCAACAGTGTTTGATAGTAGGTAGGTACCTATCTATACCTAGTATCAATTTTAACTAGGTAGGTACCTAGGTACACTACCTATTTTGTTTACTTAGCGGGTCCCCCCGACGCATTTAAGGGTCACAATAATTTGCAACTATTATTTATTACTTTTAAAGGGTTGGTTTTATGTGGTGGGGTTTTTTTTTTAATTTTCAATAAGCTTTCGTCAAACTGACAACATAAATTACGCAGTACAAAACAAATGTTAAGGTACCTAGTAGGTATGTCCTGAAAGAGTAAGTTATGGCTAAGAATTTCTGTTACTCAGTAGTAACAAGAAATAATTATTTGTTCAAATGTATGTTCATTGGTCGATGTCTAATTGCTAAGCTGTGTAGAGGGTACCTACGTGCGTTAGAGTACCAGGTGCATCGCTGCAGGCTAGGGAGAGAGAAAAAGGTTATATTTAATGTAGGTTTGTATTTCCTACAGAATTTATGCATCCTTATATTGTCTGGACTTTGGTATTGCAGGCAGTGAACACAATAAGCGTAGTCCCCTTTAAAACATAATTATCTATTAGAATATTACTTTTTAGTATCTCAAAAGGAAAAACGAATCACTTATAACATCACTTCGTTGACCATCTGTTGTCTGTCAAGACCCTTTTTCTCAGGAATGCGTGGAGATATAAGCTGAAATTAATATCACAAAATTAAGTCTGTCTCTCTCTACGGTCCTTTGGAGCTGTAAAAAAATTTAGCTTCTAAATCAACGCCATAGAAAAATATGACCATTTGCCGCATATAAATACAATAAAGACACTCGCAAATAACTCAAAACCTATAAGGTACCTACCTACCTACCGACTTCCCGTTGATCTAGAATCATGAAATTTGGCAAGAAGCAAGATCTCATAGCACTAGTAAAGGAAAACATCTAAAATCGTTCATTTGTAGTAATTAACATAAACTATATTTTTTTGGGATAAAAACTGATTTTTGGTACGAAACCCTCAGAGCGTGACTACTTGCACTTAGACCACTGAGATTTAAGGTCCCAATGTATCGTTACTATCCTTAGCCGTAAAAAAAGAGTTTGTACGCAAGCAAACCGGAACAAAATATTCCTAGATTTTTCCTTTGAATAATTTATGAATAATACGCATGAATTCGCGCCATTAGCCGATTATATCTGAAGAGATAACATCAAAATGCCTGCGTAGCGTGTTACCGGCAATCTATTGCATTTTTATCAAGTGCATTTTAGGAAGGTCATAATAAAAGATTATACAGCCATTTATGTCATGGAAAATGTAGCCCTGATAATAACAAGATTAGGTATTTTTACTATCATGAATATGCCCAAACTCTAGGGTGCCTACACAAAAATAAAACGTTCTCCGAAAATCTAAATTAAAGGTAAATAAGTTCCGTGATTTTAAACTCGTGACAGAATAATTATAGCAAGAAGTCTAAAATAAAATATTAGGATACTTAGATACAGTGGTACTACCTACCCACAACTTAGCCGTTTCGGAAAATTACTTCAAATTGTTCAAGATATCATCAATACAGCTAGCTCATTAAGTTATGTAGCCATTTATAAAGTCTAGAACAATGATATTACGCCTTTCTGAGAACTGGGATGCGATGAGAAAAGGATCTAAGGCTTTGGAAAAAAAAAAGATCTAAACACAAAGCGTACGGTCAAAAATTTTAAATAGAATGTTCCGCGTCCGCGGCCTTTACAACGGGCGTGTGATGCGAGAAGTGAGGAGTGGGGGGAGACAGACGGACCGATGACATCACACCGAGTTGCAGTGCGGTGCGACCGCCAACTCTTGCGCAATCGTGCGCCCTTGATCTTGACTGCGTCGCGGCCGCACGCGTGTGCGCACAACACCTACGTTTAAATACTAGGTACACTCGCAGCTATATTTATCTTCGCGCATGTAGGCGCGAAGCGGTAATCACAGAATAAAAAATAATACACAAGTGGCGTTTTGTACTTATTAGCAAATCTGAGTGTTCCGGCTGCTGAACCTGGGGTAGGTAAACGTTGTAATTAGCTGCGGATGCCGCACGAAAATCGATTTTAAGTTCATCTTGCATGAACTTGCATTATCATTTACAGTGGTGTTAACTTTGTGATTTTCAACTTAAGGAACTGTAAAAGAAAATCAACTAAATAGACGTCAAAATCACATAGTAACAATAATTATTCTTTAGATGGAATGAATTCGCGCACTAAAGGACTCGCGCAATTTTATCAACGACGAATATTAGACTTATTAAGTGCATCTATCGAGCCATTGCTGAACAAAAATAATTTAGATACCTATATTATTAGGTAGGTATTCAATTATGTTTTCAAGGTCGCAGACTAAAACCGTTTATATTCACATATAAATTAGTATTATGCCTAGACACAATACCTTTTGTATTTGTATGTCGGTTTGTGGATGATTTAACATGTGTATGTTGAGGTACACACTGCTAATAACCGATAAAATAATAATGAGTCGTGACTAGTGTTGAAAATAGGCCTTAAAATTGATAACGCCAAGTCTATAGCAGACGTAACATACACGTGTAGCGATAATTACAAGTAGGTACCTACGGTTACTTATCTGGGACTACCTGCGTGGTTGTTGCAGATTCAGTTCCCGTACTATACTTATTTTTGGAACCGGAATTAGGACCTACAGTCCAAAGGGTTGGAAAACACGTTGCTTAGGAGAATACCTATAAACAATGATGCGTCACTAATTATATCTAGTAGATACCTAATTATATTATTTATATCCAATAGTTCATCTTAAATTAGAGATTATTGGCAGCACTTGTGAACTTAACGATATGCCTACCTACAAACACGTGTTTTAACCCGTAAAAACCCGAGGTACCGCAATTATTTTTATTTACCGCTATGGCAAGCACAGCAAATTAGCGTTAATGACATGCTATAGGTACCGATTTTGTAAGTGTGAAGTTTGTTTTGTAAAGTGCATAAACTTTCATCTGTTATCTCAAGCTGGAAATTTCTAGGCAGAACCACGTGATGTTTTTTTTAATATATTTATCTGTAGGTACCTACCTAGGTATGCAGATACGAGCGAACCGTGAGATTATTTATTTGTTTTGGTTATTATTGATTGTGTATTGTAACTTACTTAAATAACTAACTTACCTAAATTTGGTATAGGTAATTTTATTCGTTAGGTACCTATAGGGTAAGTTTACTGGGTGGTAGGTAGGTATAACGTTTATTTCTTTGAATTTTGTAAGTTCATGATGAATTAAAGAGGCGTTTAGGTTGCTATACCTACCTAATTGCCCTGAGACCCTGGCGCGCTTTTTCCAGCATAGGTATCTACTTTAAACGTTTAAATATAAAATAACTGAATAAATCTTTTTTGTGCTCGAGACTACCAATCGTAAGAAAATATACCTACCTATTTAAAAATGCTGTGAACTTTTTCTATAAGTACAAGAATCTGTTCAAAAGTCCGTTAATCCATCGCTATCGTGACTTAGGAAGAAAAAAAACCTTACCATAAAATACTTATCACAGCTTGACTTTTGGAAATAGTAAAAAGAAAACCTTACCATAAAAATACTACCTATCACAGCTTGTCAATTTTGAAGAAGATTTTTTTTTTAAATAAAATATACTTAATACTTAGTGTCTAGTGAATTAAGTAATCTACTCGTCACTTTTACCAAAGTCACAGGGAATTTATGATTAAGAAAATTTATTTTTTATGTTACAGCGGCGGGAGCTAGCTCAGACATGGGAAGTGAGCACTATTGCCTAAGGTGGAACAATCATCAGAGCAACCTGCTGGGAGTATTCAGCCAGTTGCTGCACGACGAGAGCCTGGTCGACGTCACGCTAGCCTGCTCCGAAGGTGCATCCATTAGGGCTCACAAGGTAACGCTTTCAATACACTTTTTTCTAAAAAAATCTTGGTAAATGGAGACATCTTGAAAGACTGTGGGAATAGGGTTGCCAACTTTTTTTTAGAAAAATAACGTATCAAATTATTTAGATAGGAAAAAAATAAGTATTTGGAAGAAACAAAAAGTATTTTTCGTATCTATCTATCTATCTTTATTCACATAATTTTTTTTTTTGAGTAGTAAAAATACTTTTAGCACACGTAAAAATTGTTTTGTTGTCTTTGAAAATGTCAGTAGGTATCTATCTATATCAGTAGGTATCATCTTTTACTATGGGACCAACCTAGAAATCGCGAAAAAAAAATCAGCTGTTCCATACATTTATGTTCACATAACTCAACAAAATGTATGGAACAGCTGATTTTTTTTCGCGATTTCAGGGTTTTTCCCATAGTAAAAGTTGTTCATAATGATGAGTACAATGACCCCTTAAAATATTTCCACTGTCTAACCTGCCACCCTGTATATATTTATCGAAAATAAAGTAGGATACGTTATTATAAAGTATAATTGGCAACCCTATGTGGGAACCTACCACTGTCTGCAACTTTGAAGGCTTTCGTGTGCCCTAGCAACTGCTTGGCAGCAGAAATCGTTGAATGGAGCCGAAGTAGATACATACCGGCGTATGTATCTACTTCGTGATACGAACCCTGATACCTCCTAGATTTGAAGATTTCAAACATAATTATGTCACTCTCGATTTTACTCATAAAGTCTTCACAGTTAGCACTTGGCAATGAGTGTGCGATAGTGATTCTGGTATAAGTTTAATGACTTCTGTTTAGTATCTACGGCACGTGTAGAAACCTCTCGTTACGCTTCATTTCGTTACTTTGTTGGTAGGTACCTATTGTTAATCTGCGCGTTCATAAGGCCCGTTTACACCTTATGTCTTTAACCTTCATCGTGCTTAGATATTGCACTGCCTCATAAACAAAATGATGCTGTGCTGTAGGTGGAGGGCGGATAGTGCAAAAGGACTGTTATAAACAACTTTATGCATAAGTAAGGTTAAACTAACAAAGCTATGCTAGGTCAGTTAATCAATCAACATAGTCAATTGCAGTCCACTGTTGGACATAGACCTCTACCAAGTTGCGCCTAAACCCAAACATACCTGACGTTTTGGCGCAACTTGGTAGAGGTCTATCCGCCTCTCACAAGTCACAACATAGGTCCCTATACCTTGCCTACCTACAAACATAGATTAGGGATATATCTTGCTTTAAATTTAGCCGAATTTTTTCAGTATGCACGTCACGTTATTGCAGAACTTAATTGCATTAACGATATGATTAAATTAAAATTAATTGCATCTTGAGTTGTAGGTATCATCGTGCACTCGAGTTCGCCGAATTATCTTTTGTGTCATAATAGGAATTAGGAAGTTGTTAACCAAAACCTAAATGCCTGTTCATAATGGATAGGATTAGGTTCATCTACGAATCTTCAAGGTCGGCAAGACATTTGAAGAATAGGAATATAATAACAGAAATCGAAATGTTGTGCTCAAACGACCGAGTAGAGCGCGAGAGACGACTGCAGGGGGGTGATTCTCGCGGGTTCGATATTGATATCGCCTTCGATATATATTGCAACAACTGTCAAAATCCCTACCATTTTGACATTTGTTGCAATATATATCGAAGGCGATATCAATATCGAACCCGCGAGAATCACCCCCCAGTTCGGACTGATTATGCCCTATGTAAAATAGACGAAATCATAATGTCGTAGATCTTCCCCTGTTTCCTTTTCCACAACTGGAGCAATTTTAATATTTTTGTCAAGAATATCTAATAAAAGAAGGACTTTAGCAGATGTACCTAGGTAGGAGGATGATCTAGGTATATGCATAGGTATTTTAACGGCGGTATAACTGGGCAATTTTAGTAATTTATAAAGAATTTTGTAATAATTAATTTACGGAAAAATTAAAACATAGTAACACGGCAGTGGTAGATATAGATTGTAAGGTATAACAATATTTTCTCTAATACCTTATCCAACAGAGGAATACGTTTGGTGCTCGCATCTGCTCTGGCGCAGTGGTCGAGCGACTGGATGTAGAGTGTAGTATAGGGCTATGTGTCGCGAATTTGGCTTCCGCTCGGAACATAATAATTTTTGTATTGCCTATATAGTTGTTACAGGTCTGAGTGCTTAATGTAACTATAGATCATAGAAAATAATCATCATGTAATCAATCATCGAACACAATCGATGATTTATATACTTAGTGTGTAAGTTTTCTCTGCTGTTTTGTTTTGCTTTGCAAACTAACGTTTGCAAATAATTTTATCATAGTTTCACCAGTTTATTTTAGTTTCAATATTATAGGTGATTGGAGTTTTAAACACCTACCTACATCCTTTCATTTTGGACTACGGAAGTGATTTTCTTATTTTTTATTAGGTACGATAATCAGCAGAATGGCCCATAGGAGTTCCTACCTAGATACACAGTTACACACCATCATGCGTAGCAATTATTTTAGCCGAAGTTATCCAACGTTAAGTTAAACATCAGTTAATGGAGAACTACGATGAAATTATGCAGTCAATCCCTTTTAAGATTTAGTAGCCATTAATCGGCAGTACGAGGAACTACTTTCATCTTGAACACGATCAGTTTCTGTGAAACGAGACAGGCAAAGGCGATTACCGCGTAGGTTTACCTTCCTATTAAATTCTAAACAGATGAGAAATCGTGAATTTAATCCAATAAAGTTGTTTAAATTGGAACGCTAATAAAGTATTATACCTAAAGTAAGAAAAAAACTTAAAGAAAGAGGAATATTTATGGAAAAAATCCGGACAAGTGCGAGTATGCCTCGCGCCCTAAGGGTTCCGATATATGATCACAGATGGCGCTACTGCATACTTCTAGTGGTGTCATCTTTGAGCAGATGGCTCCACTTATGGTCCGGTGACTGACGGCGGACAACAAAGTGATCCTATAAGGTTTCCGTTTTTCCTTTTGAGGTACGGAACCCTAAAAAACGGTGGAGTGAAAGTCGAACCACGCGCAGTGACAAAAATACTTTGTAGGCGTAATAAATAAATATGTAACTATCCTATCAGCACTCGTTTACAATTAAAACAGCTGTGACACAAGGACAAGACTGAGAGACGGCCATGACGAAACTATAGTTGTTAGTTTGACTACAGAACCTTAAAAACCTCAATAAGTTAGCTAGGTTTGTCCCGACTCTACCAGCAGAGCATTTTTTTAGCTTAGCTTTTGACTTGGTACATGAAAATCACTAAGTTATCTAGACTTTCAAAACTTGCGTAGCTGTGCTCTCTACTACGAGGTTAAAAAAATTGAACCTATGTTTATAGTGGTGCAATATCGCACTATTGCACTACCGTGTGTTACATCACTGACGTAGTCAGTAATTTTAATAAAAGATAAAGAAAAATTACTGCTACATTTTCAGGTAGTGCTGTCTGCGTGTTCATCGTACTTCCGATCTCTGTTCGTGGACCACCCGTCGCGTCATCCCATCGTGATCCTCAAGGACGTGGGTCTAGAGGAGCTGCGGACCCTTGTCGACTTCATGTACAAGGGCGAGGTCAACGTCCAGTACTGTCAGCTGCCTGCTCTCCTCAAAACTGCTGAGAGCCTTCAGGTATTATCGATTTCGTTTAACATTTTAATGCCAAGGTCTTGTCTCCAATAAAATACACGAATAAACGGAAAAATTAAAACTCGTAACCAAAATGATAGAACTAGCTTCTATTATGACTGGTTTTCAGCCTGTCTACTATCGCAAATAAAATATTAAGGTCAAGTCTATTTCAATTACTGAGTGAGCATAACAGCGACTATTTTTTTGATACTTTAACTAATATTTGTTTAGCATTGTGTAAAAAAAAACAAATAAGTAGGTATAGGTCATCAACAGATATAAAAGAAATTATTTATATTTTCTAGGTAAAAGGACTTGCTGAAATGACTACCTTAAGCGCAGCCGGAATTGAAACGAGAAAAGTTCAAGAACCAATGGAAGAGTGCCAGCCACAAGAGGCGAGGGAAAGTTCGGAACCACACGAAAAGTTAGACGGCAGAGATCACAGGGACAAAGAGGATCGGCGCGAACTGAAAGACACACGGGAAGTCCGTGAAAGAGAAAACAAAGAGACTCGTGACGTAAGAGAAACTCACGTAAGAGAAAGTCACACAAGAGAGAGTCACACAAGAGATTCTCGAGAATCGAGAGAACCAAGAGAACACAGAGACAGAGAACAAAGAGAACCTCGAGATTTAAGAGAATCTCGAGATATTAGGGATACAAGAGACCCTCGCGACTTGAGAGACCCCCGCGAGTTGCGAGAACACAGAGAGTCCAGAGAGTCTAGGGAAATACCACGAGATTTAAGGGAGGTTCGGGACCCAAGGGATTTACGTGAATCTCGAGAAACTCGTGATCACAGAGAAATGCCCGAAGCATCGCCCCCAAGAATATCCCCGTTACTTTCAGTACGGCGGTTTAGGCCAGACCTTGCGGCCGACACTCCTACCCTCACACATCCTCCTATCCCAAAAGATGAGCCTCCTGATGAGCCCATGCGATCATCGTCACCAGAAGACGATGCGGTGTCGATTAGATCAAATGGTGCACAAAATGAAAATATCGGTACGTAATATTTTACAAAAGTTAATTCTAGTAAGCGTTCCTTCTCAATAAATTACATAGGTACTTAATTGTAGCCATAAATCCTACCGCATACTTATATCTATTTTTACGATCCAAAATACTTGGTAACTAGGTTACCTGAGATGCACCCTGCATTTAAAAGCCTCCACGAGTGACGTTAGGCCGGCCTCACTTTGAACACGTTTTCGTACGAATCTCACACTCTCGGTGGTGTCTCGGTTGGTGTCTCGCACGACTAGTTCGTAGGTATAGTGTGCGAGACACCGTAGTACTCGGAGAGTCGGGATCGTTCGTGCATGTTCGTTCGTGTTCTGTTCCCACGAGTCACATTCGTACGAAAACGTGTGCAAAGTGAGGCCGACCATATAATAGGTCTTTACCTATGAAATTGCCGTTTTGTATGAAAAAATTTAAACTAATTTTTTTCATGTATTTTTTATTTGTATTAATCGAAGTAATCACCCATGCAATCAATGCATCTTTGCCAATGCAGTGGCAGTTTATTGATGCCCTTCTTAAGGAAATCAGCTGGACGGGAGGCAACAAAAGCTTCAAAGGCATTTTGTACTGCCTCTCGGGTATTGAATTTTTTTCCCGCCAAGAAGTTATCCAAATTCTGGAAAAAGTAGTAGTCTGTAGGCGCAAGGTCTGGTGAGTAGGGCGGATGACGGAGAGCTTCCAACCCCAGTTCTTGCAACTTGGAGAACGTCTGCTGTGCAGTATCAGGTCGCGCGTTGTCGTGCAGGAGCAGTGGAGACGAGCGATTGACCAATGCTGGTTGGAGATGTGCCAGCTTCTTCATCATTGTGTTCAGTTCTTCACAGTACACATCTGCAGTAATGCTCACCCCGTTTGGTAAGAAGCTGTGATGAATCACACCGGCGCTAGACCACCAAACAGTGACCATCACTTTTCTAGAGGTAAGTTTTCGTTTAGGGCATTGTTTAGGTGCTGAAGCAGGATCCAACCAACTTGCTGAGCGCTTGCGGTTATCAAACAGAATCCATTTCTCTTCGCAGGTAACAATGTGGTTCAAAATTCCTTCATTTGTGTGTCTGTTGAGCAGTGCAAGGCACGTCTCGACGCGTACTTCGCGCTGGCGATCATTGAGTTCGTGGGGCACCCATTTGTCAAGCTTTTTTACCTTGCCAATTTGACGCAAATGGATGAATATTGTTTTGACGCTAACGTCGAAAGCTGCTGCTAATTCAGCCGTAGATTGTGTATCATCAGCTTCCACAATCACCTTTAATTCGTCATTGTCAACCAAAGTCTTCGGACGACCGCGAGGTTCATTTTTCAGGTCGAAATTTCCAGAACGGAAGCGAGCAAACCAATAACAGGTGGTGCGTTGGTTTGTAGTGTTAGCTCCGTAAACGTCGTTGATGTTGCGTGCCGCTTGTGCGCGTTGCTGCCACGACGGTACTCGTATTCCATAATTACTCGAATTTTTAACGTATCCATGATGACGAAAAAGATTGAAATGCGATGAAAATGTAACACTAATCAATAAACAAATGACTACTTTTGGAAAAAAAAACCATGTTTTTAAAATAAAATTAATTTGAAATTAGAATTCTTAGCCAAACAAAAATTATTTTGATTTGAAATGGCCAGTACTGCAGAACGGCAATTTCATAGGTAAAGACCTAATAGATACCTTAGACCCTAGACAAGTTACTTTTCTGTTAGCGTTAGCGTCAAACGCTATGGATGAAATGTATGGAAATGACATTTGTGAGTCACGTGACTTTTCTGCAGGTAACGTCATTGCCATACATTTTGTGCTTATCGTTTGGCGTGAACGCTAACAGAAAAGCAACTTGTCTAGAGCCTCTTACCTACTATAAAAATGATCGTCTGACGCACACTGGACAGATAGCCCCACTACCGATGTGCTGACTGGCTTTTTTTACCACGGCATAAGCTGATATAGGTAGCTCTTGCCGACAGGATAAAAGAAGAATACCTGGTATTTACTTTCCTATCCACCTATCTTGTGTAGATATTCCAGTACCTACCTACTTTTAATATTATGTTTGGTATTATGGTTCTCACCGCCCTCTAACGGACATTCATGCTACTATAGCGAGATACTCATCTCATTATTGTACAATTTTTTAAATTATTGTAGATTACTATTTTCACTGAGTATTTTGCATAATAGTAGGTACCGTGGAATGGGGTTACTTTGATTCCTGGGGTAACTTTGATAAAAACTTCGTTTCGTAATAAAACTCAAATTGTACGAAATCTGACCGCATTCTTCCGATTATTTTTTTACAATTAGCGGCATTGAACGTCACTGTCAACGTATGATTAGTCCCAGTGGGTTGATCCTTGCTGGTTGACGAAAAAATAATGCAAAATATGTAAGTAAAGTTTTATGTAATTTTAATAGCCTGTGTAACTTATAAGCTACAAATTTGAGTTTCACAATGACATAAATTGTATGTACTTCATCAGATCAGAAATTTATTGACCTATAACATCAATGTTTATTGCTAATCATAACCTTGACGATCATTGGTTTTTTGGCGGCATATTCTGCACGGGGTGTCATTGATCACCCATGTGGGGTTACTTTGATCATTGATCAGTCATCGATTTTTAGTCTTCTTATTAACCAACATGTTTTTTTTTTTACTTTAGTATCATGTCAAGAATATGTAAAAAGCGTTTAGGTTCCCATAAATACTGGAACTACACTGGAGAGATTTTAAATCAGGCGGTAACAGAAGTGGTTGAAAACCGATTGACGTTACGTGGAGCATCTGAACAGTATAATTAAATTACATTTTCCGAATATTCCTATTATTAAATACTGCGAAATTATGTCCAAAGATACAAAAACTTAATTATTACTGTTTTTCCAAGGTCAAAGTAACCCCAAAAACATAAAAAAAACATTGTAAATCCTAAACCTACGGACGAATTTCATTTTTTTTTTTGTATTTTGTTTCTTGTTAGAGTTACTTACGATTTTCGTAGAAAAAAAAGGAGGTATCAAAGTAACCCCAATCATAGTTTAAGATTGATCACTGACATTTTATTTTTTTTCTCCAAAAATAATAAGATAAATATAATTTTTATTCAAGAAATAGACAGAATAAACAAAACCGATATTTGCATTTTTATTTTATTTTTTTTGCTCTCATATTTCAGGAGAAAAATGCTTTTTAATTTTAAAGTTGATCAAAGTCACCCCATTCCACGGTATCTAAAATAATAGATGATAATACAGCATATTGCCCAATTAAATTATTTACCTATACATATTCATAGGTGGACCTGCATGATTTTTTATACATCAATAAATTAACACGAACTGAGGCCTTTATTTAGCCAAGGAGTTGACATCATCATCACCTTTAATTTTTTTTTTTTTTTTTTTTAAACGTTGCCCCACACTAGGATTTCTCCTGTATCGTGGTGCGTTTACAAACACAAATTTCACATACACAAACAGCCAGACCTATGTGCAATGCGGGAATCGAACCCGCGACACGTTGCGCAGCAGCCAATCTCTCAGCCACTGCGACAACCGTGCGGTCGGTTTTTCTTTGTGTTGGTTTGGAATTTGTTCATTGGAATTCGAGTTTGAAGTAGGTAGATGCCTTAGTATAACTCTTATAAAAAATAATTAATTGTCTCTCAGTATAATCAGTTTAATGCAAAAAGTACGAGCAAAAATAATTAATAACATGGTTTAAAATATCAAATGACGCCACAAGCTGAAGTATGTAGTATGTACTTAGATATTTTGAGTTTCAATATTCTTTCATGATTTAATCAATTAACGATAATAATTAATAATTATTATAAATAATCGACTAAGCAGGCAGACGGGTAGTAGTCCATCTCTAGTTTATTTGACTTTTGATTTTGACGTTTGTTATTTGTGTCACAAAGATGTCATTGATGTCAAAGACAAACTTTGTTTTGTTGTTGCGAGTTGTCACCTGTCGTGCTTGAATACGATTGCAGTTTTTTTTATCAAAACTGGATTTATTTCAGTAAATTATGAATTCATCACTACTTTATAAAATAGAGAATAGGAAATCAAACCTAAAAATGACAGTAAAGATTTTTTTTTGTCAGAATTATGCAGAACTTTGTGTAACATCAATGATAATCTTGGGTGCAATAACTTGAAATTAGGTAAACGTGATGTTTAATGTATTAAATGTGATGAAAAACTGTGGAATATAGCACAGAATCATAAAATAATTTCTTGTTGTGAAGTGATTAATTTAATTCCTATATAATCCGAAATACTTATAAATAAAAAGGACTAATTTAGTACTAGGTTAAGCCTATTTTAGGTTTTCCTTTCTCAATCCAGATATCGTGCAATCTATATTTCCTTTATCATGCATTCTTAGTCTTCAGCCGAAAGACATGATATTTAAAAAAATCATTGCCTACATAATTTATTTCAGATTGACTTTTGATGTTTTGAACAGCAGTATTAACACATAAACTTGTAATGCATTTCCAGGACTAAACATGACGATAAACAGCCACAGCAGTAGCAGTGTGTTGGGCGCTCATTATTCTCCAGTGGAGCAGCGGTTAAGTGTACTGAACACTATATCGCATCCTGGATTGACCCACCCTGCTCATGCGTCATTGCCTAGTCCGAGGAGTGAACCTATTGCAGGCCCCTCGGGCCTGCCTCCTGTTCAACAAGTGCCCCTGGTATGTTTTGGAACTGGCCTTCAAAATTGTACAGTTAAGGTGGATGCACTTATTTAAGCCCAGTAATAAAAAAAATCTTTCATTTTTTGCAAACTGCAGCTATGTTTTTAAGTCATGTGTTGATCAAAATACGATTCACGACTTTAAGAATGATATATTTGCTAAATAATAATATTCAAACTCATATCAATTGTCTAACTTTATCATAATGGTCTCAAGTATGCATGTTTCATGAAATAGACCAATTAGAACTTAGAGAGTTGTATTGATGATTTTAATGTAACATTTAAGGCTGTTGCCTTGAAGTGTGCAATATGTGCATAGAAAATTATGTTAAATTCAATTAAAGGGTTCTCCTTTCAGAAGGCACCAGAATTAACTAATAAGCAGCAGTGGCGAAGGGGAAGTTTATTGTACTGGTGAAGCCGGTACAATAAATATGATAAATAATTCCGTTTAAATTATGTCGTACCTATCGTTTGTTCATTGTATTTACATATTTTGAATGGATGTGTAATAATAAATATTTATTCAAAAAAACAAAATTGGTAAAATATAAATCTTAGAAATAATGTAGGTAGGTATCACAAATGTTTGATGCCTGTACTAGGACAAACCTGTATCACAGGCGGCAGGAATGACATAAGTAAAACGGATTATTTATAAATTTGTTACTATTTTATTGTAAGTAAAACGGATTACTTATAATTTCGTTACTATTTTATTTTAAGTAAAACGGATTATTTATAAATTTGTTACTATTTTATTGTACGGGCTTTCCTTCACCCTTCGCCACTGATAGCAGTAAAATTGAATTTAATATGTTTACTATCAATAAAAATAAATAATGAAAAAACTAAACCACATTATAAAATTCCAGTCTTTGAAGAAAGAAATTGACTGGGACAGGACTAATGAAGAGAAGGTTGGTGGTGAATCATCATCAGAGTACCGAATGCAGCATGAGTCTGTGAGTATTGTAACTTTTTACATTCCATATGTATAATTATGTGCATATATGTATATTGTATGTAGATAGAGCACAATTTTAAGCAATTACTTTCAAGTAAGTTGCTTTGTTGAAACTACATATTTGAAAAGTAAATTACTATTGAATTTAACTGAAATAAAAGAGAGATATGTATAACATTATTTGTAGGGCATATGACTGCTTATTTAAAATGGTTAAAAATTAAATGGTTTCAAAAAATGTAACTTGTTTTTTACAAGAACATGGATCTGTTTCACATTATCCAAATATGCACTAACTACCACATAAAGTAAAAAATGGAACAGAGTTTCTATTCATAAATTATCTGCTAGATAAGTTAACTGAAACACAAACATATCAAAAAAGAAGAAAAAAGACCATGACTTACAATACCTAATACATAAAAAAAAAAAAAAAACTTGATAAATCTCAAAGTTGCTAGTTAATTTCATGTCAAGACTTCACATTGTGCTCTTTTAAATGTTGATGAATGTCACCTGTTGGTTTTTACAATATTGTGATATTTGCCAATATTTTATTGTGTATATAATTATGTACTGTAGATAATATGCATGTGTGTAAGTAGCTTTAATAATTGTCTCTGTATACATAGATCTGTGTTGTTTTGCATGTTTCATTATTTTTTCCACAATCATAATTTGATGTTTATATTTATTGACTATCTACCTACTTATATAAAATTCTGAAAATTGCCAGTGTCCAGTGGCAATTTTTTTTATAATGCCTACCTACCGTATAATAATTTTACATATCCATAAAAATAAATATTGCCCAATTACGCTTGTCAATCCTATTATATGTGTCTTTTGTTTTTAAGACTGATGTATGTTTTGATTGGCTGCTTAATTAATACTTCATGTTAGGATCATTTTTGTATGTATGCCTACTTATTTGAGTGGTGGCACAAAATAAAGTGACTGAACTAATACAATCTGGTGAAGATCTCCTAACTATGGAGTAATACATAATTATTTGTATAATTTGGCTGTTGGTGTTTTATGTGTGAATTGATTTGTTACACGCATGCTTGTTTGATATGCTGCGCTACTTTGAACATCGAGTATTATGCCTTGCTGTCAAGAAGTTGACCTTCATTTTGTTGGCCATCATTTTTATATCCATTCATTTTGTTTGATATATATTTTGGGCAGTTTTTTATTTTAAACTTTGGCCATTTTACATGCATACGTTATAGTACGAATCTGTGATTCTGTACGCGTGCGCGTTGCTAAACAACAAGGCATTACGCGTAGCCGGCTCCCGGGTCACTCCTGCACATTTTTTGGGCAAAAATGAGCGTCAACTTCTTAATTAGATAGTGGAAATTAAAAATATATCGAGACTGCATCTCAATTTAGAAAGTAGTGGTAGAGATATTGCACACAGTTTGGTCCGTGTAAAATGGAACAAGAAAAAAGAAGTTGATGTTCTTTTTTGTGGTTGCAGGAGTACGATGGGTCCGGTAGGGGGCGAATTGATGAAGGGGAGAGGGGGTATCCGTGCATACACTGCGGGGCGGCGTTTCCACATCAGAGCAAACTGACGAGGCACATACTGACGACGCACACGCTCGACACGCTGAAGTACCGCGACGCGCTGCTGGGCAGGCCGCTCGGCTTGCCCATGATAGGCCAGTTCAGTGACCCCACCTACATGAGTATGCACGCAGAGGAGTCTCCTATCGAGTTGGACATAGGAGCCGTGGAGCCGGGGAACGTAGTGCTGTGCAAGTTTTGTGGGAAGAGCTTTCCGGACGTGTCGTCGTTAATAACACATTTACCAGTGCACACGGGGGACCGGCCGTTTAAGTGTGAATTCTGTGGAAAGGCGTTTAAGTTAAGGCACCATATGAAGGATCACTGTAGAGTTCACACAGGTAAGCAATGTATTTATAATGTTCTTACTTAATTCATAGATTATTTCAGTACTCATATTTCTATAGTTAAAATTTTCTTAGATTACCAGGACAAATTCGTCGATTTATAGCAGTCTTAAAGTGAACGTTCATTGGTCCGACCCGGCCGCAACGCACGCACGGCACGCAACGGACATGGTATACTGCGCTCGGTGCGGGCGGTACCGATAGATGAACGCAGTGCTATGTGAATTCAGACAAACCAAACCAAACCAAAATCTGTTGCGTGCCGTGCGTGCGTTGCGGCCGGGTCGGACTGGTGGCCTAATAGAAAAGAGGCGGTATTTTTTAAAATATTTTTTTTATCAAAGATCAACAAGTAGATTTTTTATTATTGAACTTTTATTGCAGTCTCAATCTTAAAGTTTTCACTTAAATTATTATTTAGCCTTTATTGTAACCTTTTTAATATTTTCACGTTTTTTCTTTGGAGATTTTATTAAGTTAGATATTATGGTATTACCTATCTGTAATTAACCATATCGTGATACCTATTTCAGGAGAGCGGCCCTTTCGTTGCGGGCTCTGCGGCAAGACGTTCTCGCGGTCGACTATTCTGAAAGCGCACGAGAAGACGCACTATCCAAAGTACGCTCGCAAGTTTCTATCGCCCAGTCCCGTCGACACGGAGGAGGAAAGTCCGCATCAATGAGTTTGGGACCCCGATAGTGCACAATTAGCCTTCCACGATATATTAGCCAGTAATACAAACTATTATTGGAAATAGTCAATGGTGAGCGAGAAGTGATAGTTGAATGAACAAATGGAGGACAATATGTTGTAATTAGTTAAGAATGTGATTAAAACGCCGCAACTGTGATCTGAATGATATGAATAATATTTGATATTTCACTAATAGATAATTGACACACTAAAGTTGATGCTTCTTAAATTTTTTTGAACATTTTTCAGTTCCATTTTGTTTGCTTCATTTTCTTAAGAGTTTTTGAACATTAGGTGCTTTCTTTATGCTTTAGTTTATAATAAAAAGTAAACTCATTCTACGATGGGTCATTAGATGGCATAGCCAAAGTTAGCTAGAGAAGTATGAATCCTGTTAATAACGTTACTTTCAAAATCGAGATAATAACAAATGCTTTTTAGTTTAATATGCTTGTACAAAAATGTTTTTTTATGATGTCGTATTTGGTTGCAATTTCGAAAATTATCGAAATTAATAAAGAAGTTGTAAAATATCATATTAATTTAGAGCTGGCATAATCTTTAGAGACTTGCATATTTATTATTGTAGTATCTGTCAGAGTTGATTTTATAAACAAAATTAAAGATTGATTAAGAGTGCTTTAATTATTATTATTAGAGACCATACGAAAATTGCACTCAACATAGTTGGTAACAATTAAGAAGTTAGGGATTTGAGATTTTTACTAATTTTATGTCTTTCGAAGTTAACGACGCACGCTCCCCCGAGGTAATTCAAAAGCAATATTATGACATATAAATGTAAATAACATATAGTTTGATAATATCGGATTTTTAGGAAATTTATTAGAATGTAAACGCTTCGGTAGTTCTGTATTCGGTATACACGGGGAGGGTTGTGGATGTGATCATGGGAATCAAAGCTTTAAGCGCTGTTTCTGTTCTGTCCGAATACTATGCCTGTTGCTGCGTGCTGTGCTCAGTTGGTGTTGAGTCTATGGGCCGTACCACAAAAAAGATAAACACGTGTTCAACACGAATGCTACTAAAAATAATACGCACTTGTTTTAGCACTAACTTGTCTAAAACAAGTGTGTATTATTAAGCCGCGTCTCCTGCGCCCTGTTTTCGTGTTCGACGAACATCGAACAGTGAACGAGAAAGAAACACGTAGACCACGCCCCTTTATCGTTCACTGTTCACTGTTCGATGTTCGTCGAACACGAAAACAGGGCGCAGGAGACGCGGCTTTATTGGTAGCATTCGCGTTCAACACGTGTTTATCTTTTTTGTGGTAAGGGTGTTTATGTTTATTTTAAAAATCGTTACTGAAATAGAAACTTGTAAAACTGGTGTAACCTCACGATGTAGCAGGCATAGTATATAAGGTCTTACCCTTCATACTCGAAATATTTTAAGAGGTACATCTGTTAGTGGTAAAGATGCCATACAAACAAACAAAAAATTGATCTGAGTATATATTTTTATAAAATAAATTAATTTTAAATTATTTGACACACATAAAAAATATTATTTTCAACATCCATTACGCTAGTTTTTACGTACCTTACTATTAATATTAGAAACAAGCGTAATGGATGGCGAAAATAGTATTTTTATGTGTCAAATAATTTATGTAAAATAATTTTATTTATATATTTAAAACAAAAAATACTCAGATCATTTTTTTTTTCATTTGTATGGCATCTTTACCACCTATAGATGTGCCTCTTAAAATATTTCGAGTATGAAGGGTAGGACCCTATATATACATATAAGTATATATAAAATTTTCTATCTATTTTCATACTGCAGAACCACATTGATTTATGATTATTTAAAAGTTTCAAACCCTGCGTATATCGACGTTTATTAATTAAAGCACCGCACTTTAGATTTTATCGTCTGAAATAATCCCATTTCCATTAGTTTAATGTAATCAGACAATCACTTGATCATTCGATCCTATGTAACGAATGCGCCCAGAGTTTGAAACTCGTCACAATAATCGCTGTGTTCAATCAATTCAACAGAGTCAAATACAGGGATATTTTATTGATCGTAAGATTAATTATTTTTCAACACCACCATATTTTTGTTTAAAATACGATTTTAGACATAGCCTTTATTTTTTGGGCTCAGAGTTTATAGAAAATATTCGTTTGTATTTTACAAAGTTTCATATTTCGACATCACAACCGAAAAATTAAAGCTTTGATTTGGAACTGATTGGATGTTGGCTCATATAGTCTGTAAGTTCAATGGAAAATTACTTATACATATATTGTTGATCTGCCCACGGTACTCTCTGGCTAAGCATACTAATATCTTTATAGAAATTTATATCACTATCTTAATGTACCTAAACGGTTTACGTAATGTATTAGTAGATAGACTAAACTGCCTAATCATTTCATAATCTTTTGGTCATGGGACATATCATTTTTATATAAAAAATACTTTTTCACGGATAAAATAAGGGTGTCGTTACACTTATTTTAATTTTAAATATAATATATATTTAAAAGTAGGATATTAAACATTTAGTAAACGTTTCGTTTTGAATGTAGGCGTTTAAATATCTTTGATTGTAAATTAGATATTTAGTGATTCATAATTTTGGGTTCACTCAAAAGAAAGTATTATGGTAATATAGAAAAAGATCTGTGATATATGTCTAATACAAGTAAGGGTATTACATCTGGGAATTATGATGCGATCTCAGTATGTGATTTCAAATATTTAGGATTTTAGGCCACATCGTTGAGATCTTAAATCTTAACATTACGATGAATTAATGTTTTAAATTACTTTCTTGTGACAATATTTAGAAATTAGCTTCTAAAAATGATAGTTGCGACCTGAATTAATTTGATTAATGTTAGCAACATTTAAATTGGCACTCCTTGTGATTTTTAAATTGAAATGAAAAGTGCAAAGGAGCGCATATTATTGTGGGACGAGAAGCATTAAAATTAGGAAACAAAAATTCTGCAACAGATCTCATTGCTATTTATAAGTTGTTTAGGCATCATGTAGAAATTAAGGCCAGTATGCTATTCGTTGATTTAATATTGGTATATCTATTCTAAAGTACTTAAATTAACTCTGCAGGGTGGAAATAATAAATATTGAAGTAAGCAAATTTTACTCAAAAGAAACATTCCTTTATTTGTAAAAGGTTGTAAAACTGCATTAAAAAGCCGCTCGCATTACTGTATTTTTCCCTGTATTTTTATAGCACGAATCCAAAGAATAAATTTTATTATACTTAAGGATAAAATGTCTCTAATAAACATGGTACCTTAAATTTAAAGATGGTCATGAAATCTAACAATAAATTACCTATAAATTCTATGGCTCAGGGGGTTCGGAACTCAGAACATTCCATTAATCCAGGTACTTTTACAAAAGTATGTCTTATAAAATGATGATATTTACAAGAAAGATTTGACCTTTTATATCGATTGGTGCCATACAAATAGAGGATTTTATATTTTGCCAAGTGTGTCGATTCGGTTCTTGGCTAAGGCAACCGACTTTTCAATATTTTTTATGCAATTAAAGTATACTTAATTTAAAAATAAAGGAATGTTTCTTATAAGTAAAGATCACTTCAATATTAAGGGCCCCTGCAAACGTTCTAACCTGTATTATATATTTGGATTGCAAACGCCTAACATTCCGGAATTATTCCAGTGTCAACTTGGTTAATTTATAGCGAATGCCACCGATACGTGTAGGTAAATATTATATGAGCTATTTAATATAAAATATCTAAATTCTATAGTATGGTCGCCGTGAGTACCGGGGCATTTCAAAATCGTTTGTAACTAAGTTTATTTCGTTTGAATGGAATGTTACGTTAATAGTTATTGAATTAATGATGTGGTAGATCTTAGTGGAAGCTCTTCCAGCACGTGGTAATATTACACTTGTTTTTCGAGTATTATGTGATTGTCTATATAAAATGGTTGATGAGGATGTGTGCTTTATATTGATCAAAGTGATTTGAAATTGCTAGCAATATAATTTACATTCCATAAACCAGGAAACTCTATGTCGACGTCTACGCGCTGAGGACACCAGTAAATGTTTTTACTTGGTCAATTTTGATAATGTTTCTGTTAAAGTGTTTCCTTTCTTGCTAGAAATTGGCCACGTCTTCATCGTTTTAAGTAAATCTAAACATTCATGAACGATGATGTGAATTGTTTGAATAGGTATGATTTCGAACACTCTTGTGTAAAGTTTAGCGAATTTACTATGAATATAACTTGGGAAAGTAAACATTAATGTTGGTCTGTTGTTAAATCTCACACAGTATATAAAATGCATTTTAGATAATAGATTGGTAGATGCGCTACTTTCCGGAGCTAGAAATGAGAAATGAATAAAATTCAATAAAAATGATAAAAAAATGAGACACAATAATGTTGCTATTTGAAAAGCTGCACTCGTTTTTGTTTTATCAGAGTCGAACGTTACCAAACTGTATAGCAATACTGAAACCTTGATTAATGTTCCTCTTCTTATTTTAAGAAAGATTACATATTTACAATTTACAGAAATACTTAATAGCAATAAATAAATGGTTATTAATGATGCGAATTAACAAATTTGTACAAGTTTTTATCGAAATAGTTTTTATAATAATACAGAATGCAGTTTAAAATACTATTTTGTTTCCTAACTTTCAGAGATAATATTTATTATTAAAATAACGATATTCAAATAGATTTATATGTATTTACGTGTATATAGGCAATGTGGTAAATGTTGTTAGTAAAATATAAAGTAGGTACATGAACAATAGATTATACTACCCCCAAGTGCAGTTATTCAAATTTTAACATTTGCCAGTTGTTGCCACGTCCCTGCAGAGTTCACACGCCGTTAGCACAAATAAATGATACATATATATAGTATATATTGATAAACTTTAATAAATATATATTTTAAATTTACGTAGGTATCTTTCTAAGTACCTACAAAGCATGATAACTTTAAGAAAACACTAGCACGAAATATTTCATGTGTTGAAATAGACGACGTAGATTCATTTTTATATTATCATAAATTGTGACCACAGTTTTATATTTAGAGTGCCTCTTGCCTATACAAGACTTATATAAAGGCTGCAAATCACGGATTAAACATAGAATATGTAGCAGATAGAGAAAAACTGTAATTTTTATGGTGAAAATTGTAAGTTGCGTTATGATATGTGACTTGCGCACTCTTCTGTCCTATGATTTGTACGCGGCACGAGTAGGAGTGCCCGAGGCGTCTCCGAGCTAGCGCATTCCAGTCTTGTGATGTATACTACGAACAGCCAGTGCTTGATTATGTTCATGACCAATATTACATACAGTTGTGTTGTATAGTGTTAGATAGTATTGTTAAGTTTCCTCCAACATGATCGAGCTAGAGGTCGCTGAGGCGTGAACTGGTTTATTGTAATTTAACTTACCATTTTTTTTAAGTGGCATACCTAAATATAGAACTTATATTGCAATTTTTCTAAGTTCCTGTAGGTGTATTAATTATTGTATATCGGTACAATTTGTTTTAATAATTATAATGTGTTTATTATAAATTATTTAGAGTTAAACTTTCGTGACTAATATTTGTATCGGCATAATGTACGATTAGGTTTTAGTCGCTTGAGTTTCCGTAGTGACTATCCAAATTTGAATCATTGCTGTTTAAACTTTTGGTCTTAGGAAGGTCTTTAGGTATATTATAAACTCCGTATATTATGCTGGTATAAGATATTTTCAGCACAAGTTCAAATAACGTAGGTACACTTTATTTATAGAGCTTAATATAGTTGTCGTTTCATCGTCAGTAAAACGATAATTGTTTTCCCCTTAAGCTCTTTTATTTAACATACATTGTTGACATTTTAGATTAGAGAAAATCTGTTTTGCCTTAACATTATTAATAGTTCATAATGTTGTAACAAAGAGCAGTACAGTTTTGTTGAAAAAGTGGTACATTATATCAGAACGGATCAAGGATCAAACGGTGTAATGTTTTGTCAATTTTGCAACAATCTAAACAGAGACCCATCGCTGTTGATCATTGTAACTTTTGAAACAAATATAAGCATATCATAGCTGTAAAAATACAATTTTGACAAATAAAAGCTCTACAATCATTACAGACCTATTCTTTTATTGATGTCATCGCCCCGCTTTATGGACTTTCACAGGTATAAAACTATACATTATTAAACTTCTATTCTGCTCTGAATATTGAATTCACGTATAATATGAGTGTATTAACCACAGATGTGCCTGGACATGTCGTGCGTGGGGGCGGGCGCGCCGCGGCCGGCGCCGCCGCTGTGGTCGCCGCTGCTGGCGCTGCAGGCCTGCCGCCTGCGCCGCTACCTCAGCGACGACTGCATGCTGTACCACGGCCGCCCGCTGCCGCACGAGCGGCGCCGCTGCGGCGTGTGCCTGGCCGCCTTCCCCACCGCCTGGCTGCTGGAGCGCCACGCCGCGCTGCAGCACGCCGCGCAGCCGCCCCAGGACGACAAGCCCTTCGTGTGCGAGCAGTGCGGCCAGAGCTACCGCTACCGCTCCGCCTACGTCAAGCACCGCGAGCAGAACCACCGCGCGCGCCTGCCCGCCGACAAGCTGTTCACCTGCGACGTGTGCGGCATGCAGTTCCGATACCTCAAGTCCTTCAAGAAGCACCGGCTCAACCACACGCTCGAGAGGCTGCACACCAAGAACACCGACACGCCCGAGGGCGCCGACCACGTGTCCAGCACCAACGAGGCCCTGATAGGCCAGTGCGGCGAAATGGACCTATCCATGAAGAAAAAGAATAGAAACGATGCGACGAAGACGCCTCCCGCTGAGGTGATCCGGGACGCCGAACAGGACAGCACCGTCGACTCGAACGGCCCCACAGACTCGGTGGTGACCGTAGACGATTCGATAGACTGTCGCACTTCGGGCGCCGAGAGCGAAAGCAAAAAGGACGACGACACGACTTCCGAGGGGAAGAGGCGAGTGCCCGTCTCGTTCGCCAGCATCAGCTCCATGGCGGACAGCTCGGAGAGCGAGTCGCGGGCCGACAGCAGCAAACACGAGAGCTCGAGCTCGCACTCGGGGATCCTTAGTTTCATGCAAAACGACGAAAGACAGCGGGACAGGGAGAGGAGATTCGCTTGTCCGTTTTGCGGGAAGTGCGTGAGGTCGAAGGAGAACCTGAAGCTGCACGTGCGGAAGCACACGGGCGAGCGGCCGTTCGTGTGTCTGTTCTGCGGGCGCGCGTTCGGCGGCAAGAGCGACCTGACGCGCCACCTGCGCATCCACACGGGCGAGCGGCCCTACCACTGCGAGGCGTGCGGCAAGTGCTTCGCGCGCGCCGACTACCTGTCCAAGCACCTCACCACGCACGTGCACAACACGCGCTGATCTAGCAACGCGCCGTCCTTCTCTCGATCTTCGCATACCTCTGGCACAATATAACTGCACTCCATACGGTCTGCCATTGCTCAATTACGCAGATTAATCGTGCCGGGTTTGTGGGATTAAATTGTCGGGACTGATGTCTCGATGTGTTTGGGCTGGCGCGTTCCAATTTCGTACGAAGTTGCGTTGAGGATCGTTTTTATTTATTGTACGTGTCATGTGGCGCCCCTGTGAGTGAATTTCCAGGGGTCCGCCACTATCCAAGGCGATGAACTACTGTGTGGAGGCGGTAGTTACATTGTGCCCCTATAGTTAATGACCGAGTCATATTATAACAGTAAATGGGAATATTTTTTAAAACGTTTTTAAACTTTACAACATTATTGATATAAGCAGGTTTAATTAGAATTTTACAGGACTATTTTTCGTTTTGGAGTGGTTTATGTATATTTATGACATAATTTTCTATATTGATTCTGGAAACAAGTAGGGAATGGAAACTATTTGCGTTTACCGCGGAGCAATAATAAATTGTAACGGCTTATTTTTCATGCTGCAATTTTTTTTTTGTGTTAAACACATGGCTTGAGCAAACTGCTTTATTATATTTTGATTTGCTGTTTCCGGCCAATGATTTAAGTTTGTGCACATTTGAATCCTTTAACTTAAGAGATTTGCATTATTAATGATAACCTACACTAAGTGTTTGCTTGTCTCTCATCACGCCAGTAATCAGTCTCGTTTTGTATAACTTAGTTGTGCAATGCAGCGCATTTGTTTAAGGATGAGGGACCAAGTATGTTACCCGCTTTGCAAGAACACGAGCATTTGACTAAACACCTTTACGTTTAACAAACTACCGACGGTGTCAGTCGATTCAACTCACTGGATCACGATCAACATTCTCAAGTGAAAACTCGACACACGATTAGCGTTTTGAATAAAGGCTTAAACATAGTTTCTTTTGCCATATTTTTGTATGCCTACTTATAATAAGATTTTTAAATAACTCATTCCATTAAAGAGGAACTAGAAAATTGGTAGTCGTGACGATAGGTTATTAGGAGAATGCAAAAACTGTGATTCGTACGATTAAGACCAGTCAAACAAGTTTTAGAACATCGAAAATGTTTTATGTAATTTAAAATAACGTTATCTAACAATTAATATAACTACGTATTAATTAACATGTAGTTTTAAGAAATCTCTCTGTGCCAAAATATGTACCTCATAAAAATAAACACTGAAGTAGATAAATTAATTGTTTGTACACATTTTGTTTTAGATTTGATATGACAGTACAGAATACCACTGCGATATATAATAGAAAAACTGATTGCTCAGTCAGCTACAGAATTCTACGAGCCTAAAGGTTAGATTATATTGTCAATGGATTTTATTCGTTTGGCAAATATTCGCCCGCAATATTTCAGGAAATGCGTCCCGATGCTGATTCGCGGCATTTCGAATTTTAAGAATTAGGTAATATATTTATATCAATGTTTTCTGATTTCTGAGAGACCCATAATTCGCAGGAATACAAATTATTTATTTTGTGAGGAACTTTAATTAATAACAAATACTTCTCCTCGAGACGAATTTTAACTGCCGATCTTGTGATATTCTCTATGTCTATACAATACAGTTTAAGCAAAAGTTTACCTATAGGTACTGACTTTGTATCCATAAAGGTACTAAATACTTAAATAAAATTGATTTAACTTACTTCTGACATTTAAATGCACTATCTATATTTTAATATGAGTTGTAATATTTATTCTGAATACTTATTTAAGTATACCGAATATACATTTATATTTTGTTTTTATAATTTAAAAAGTGGTCCAGAGTCTATTATATTTTCCTCTGTTTAAAATTTGATTATTTGCCGGCGGCACACAGTGCTCGCGCAAACTTCAAGAATAAACCTAATTTGTAATAAATTCGTAGAGGCGGGTTACTTTGACCCTAGGGCATAACTTTGAACCAAATCGAAAAAATGTTTGAACTGCCCGCCGTGTCACGACCACACAACCGATCGTCGCAGTTCCTTCGCCATCTATTAGTTCTATTAGTTACCGAAGAAACTGCGACGATCGGTTGTGTGGTCGCGACACGGCGGGCAGTTCAAACATTGGTCCAAAGTTATGCCCTAGGGTCAAAGTAACCCGGCTCTACGGTACTTTAAATGAACTATGTATTTTAAATGTACAACTGAAAGCTTTATTCTTTAAAAATTGTAAACACATTCTGATTTATATCTGTCCTGAAAATAGTCTATAAAATACTGTATAGAATACTGTCAATTAACTCTAGGATAAGTCACATGCTGTATAACCGTACCGTATCAGATATTTTATTGAATAACATTGCGGGCGAATATTTCCAGCTAATATTAGGAACGAGTGTTAAACTATTCGTGTCCATAGAACGCCTACACTTAACCACAGTTAGATAGGATGTCAATGCAACGAAATATTCAGGTACAGGAAATGTTAAACGAAACATTTTAATATAGCGTAATTGATTTAGTTAGTACTTTTATCATAAGCCGGTTTTAAAATGAGAATATTAACTTTTTTTAATAGTTTTATTTGTTCATTGTTATACATAATACAGTTAAAAATAAAGTGTATTAAAATATAATAGTGACTTTGCCAGAGGGATATAATTAGTAAGATAGGTAGTCGAAAACTTTTAGTATAAACGAGAAGCAATACTCTGAATTTTTATTTTTACTACCGAAATACTCTAATTGCTAGAGGAGCGAATACGGAGACTCGTCATTTAGTATATAAATGAGAGAAACTCGATTTTTATAAAGTATAGCACAGTATGTTGAACATTGCCATCCACTAATGTTTCATAGCCAGTTTTCGTATTCACTCATAATGAGTTTATACAATACTATCAAATAAACAATGTATTGCATTCACATTGTGTATAATGTAGATATTTTGCCATTACTTCAAATTAAAAAAAAAAATATTATTCAAAATTGATGTTGACTGTTTTTATAAGTATATCAGCGGTAGTAACTTGATGTTGTGGTGTAATTTAGTGTCTTATAGGTTTAAGGTCATAAACCACTCAAAGTATTACAATATGTTAGTACTCGTAGGTATCAATGTCCGATGCGTGTCAATGGCCAGTTATAATGTAAAAGTCGTTTCGATAAGTATTCAAAAATTAATGTTGCACTTACTTTGAGTGGTTCATTATTTTGAATTCTCGTAGTGTTAACATTGGTGTGGTATTCTTTATATCTGTTCTTGTAACATACATTTTAACTCTAATATATATTAGATAATTTAATTTTAAATCAGATTCTAAAATATAGTAAGCACAGCAAACGTTATGTAAATATGCATGTGCTAACCAGAGCGCCTAACATGCGCGCCGCGACAAAATTTTTTCGACGCTTTTATCGTGCATTTGTCTCATATTCGCACGAGTAAGAGCGAGACAAAACAGTCGACAAAATTGTCATTGACAAATTTGTCGCGGCGCGCATGTTAGCCCTACAGGTGAAATGTGATAAATTAGGATTTAAGTAATCTTTCATTTTGTTAACAACTGTAGAGAATTACAAATGAAAACATTTTACCATTATGAGTTGGAGCTCTACCATATCTTCAGTTCTGGTATAAGAAGTGGGCATATAATATTTTTGAACGTTTTTTATTATACCTATTTTTATCGTGGACTGTGAAGTTAACGGGCATTATTTATTGTACTAATTTCTTATAGTCTTCATGTTAAGAGAACTTCCACGAAGGGAGGGTAGGTAGCGAAGTAAGATTGAGTCAGCCTGAAATAATGTTACAACGTGCAGTGTTACAGTGACGCACAATTTTGACACTTTTTAAAGCGTTTTATATATTATCTCCGTCCACTAAATATTGTGTGTCTTGTTTCATTATTTTCACTGACTGATGGCATTGTAGTGTCATTTTCTGCTGATTGTTCCATTTAATATTTATTATTTCAACATCTAATTGCAATGGATACCTATAGGATTAACGGTTATAAAATACGGTTACAACGACTATTTATTACAAGTTTTTACATGTTTACGTAGGTACTGCAATAGGAAAATAATATACTAATGATCTTGTGTAGCTAATGTTATCTGGTGGGTTTAGTTAATTAAATGATCTATGAAGTGAGGCAACCGGTCATGTCTCTCTGTCTGTACCGAGGTTTATTTGTGGGAGTCCGTTACAAGGAAGCGTAGATACGAGCCAATGCGGAGGCTGCGTCGTTCGCGGGACACTTGTCACCACACGCAACTAATGACAACTTATAGGATATCGAATGTAGGTAATAATGTACGGTGATTGCAATGAATGTGATATTATTTTACGAGGAAGTATGGAGCGAGCAGGCATGCGCCTCTCGCAGTACAGCCAACGACGATCGAACGTAGATAGACTGATTTTCGGGTAGAAGTAAAGTAGGCCAGAGTTTCGCAGTCAATAAGTACATAATATTTATAAATAGGTGTTGATTTAAAAATGTTTTACAAGCCAAAACACAGTCTCAATAGCTTACGACATAAAACAATAAGAGAGTTTATTTAATTTTTAAACATAATTATACAGAATCTTTTATATACCAATCTTAAATTATTTTTCAGATGTATTGATTTTTATACATCTCCATATACAACAATGAATAGAGGTAAGTGTAGACATAGATGGGTCTATTAACCGCGTGGTGCTACAATGTGTAATGATATGTGATAGAAACTGTTCTTCAGAGACATTTTATTTATTGAAGCTTCCATAGGTAATAAAGATAGTCACATTACACTATGATAATTATACCCACATCAGCAATAATTTGGTTTAGGTAATTACATAAGGATTTATTTTGTCCAGTATTTTAAAGGTGTCATGTGGTTGGTCGAATGTGTCTCTTAGAAACCAAAGTACCCAATAATGTAAGGAATTGTGTTCGTAAGACTTGATGGTGTAACCATTCCACAATTTTAATATTGTATCTTTCAATTGTAATTTATTTCTATGAGATTTAAGTCGACCAAATGCCATCGACGTGGTGGTGCGAGTTTTAAAATTGTAGTTTTTTAATTAATAATTTCTTATAAATACGTCCAAGTCTTATTACCATTCATAATAAGGCGAGATCGGTAATGTATTTAAATGTAATGCAGACAATGCTAGTTAGTAAATTTTCATTAGGTTTTGGCTGGTCAGAAGTATTGACGTTCAAACAATACTGGAATATTATGTGTAAATTGTTTTATGGCCTTACTAAAATAAAGTTATCTCGGAATAAATTGTATGTATAGTAATAACATAAAACTTTCTTACCTGTTAAAATTATGAAAATCGGACAAATAAGTATTTAAATGGTTTCATTTTTTAAATATATAATTCGTACCAACTTCCAGATATTCGTAGTGTGTGCGTGCCAATGGCGAGCACTGAGAATGAATATATTGTATAAATAATATGTATTTATTCGACGAACGGTTTTTGTTGACAAACTTAATTAATATGTTGGGTCAGTTTATCCGAAACCTAGTTGATAGTACATACATACTGTTACATAATATATTTTTTTTACTTGTATATTTCAGATAATTATTATTGTTATACAGATCGTTTTATATTTTTAACGTGATTAACTATTACTTGTTTTCAAGATTTTTATTTTGCAATATGACTATTCGTCTATAAAATAGTCCATTTAATTTATAATATCTTGTCCATTGTCCAAACTAACTTAGGCATAGTTCCATATTTTGGATGTGTATTATACCACAGTCTAAATTTAAACGCTATTGTGTATATTATTTCATTTTAATATCGATGTGCAAAATTATAGTAAATGTCTTGGATCTCTAAAAATAAGAAAAAAAAAGACAAAAACACTTTACGAAATTTCTAAATGTGCAATAAATATGTGTGTTGTAGTGTTACCATTAGGCGTAAAATTTTAAGCTCTGCAAGTGTGGTTACTGGTAATCTATTGGACGATGCTGTCGTATCGGCCACTTTATGTTGTTTAATATTACAATGATCTCAAAATATTAACGGCAGCCACATTTGCACAGCATATTAAATGAATATTTGGCACTTATAAAAAAGGCACATTTCCCTATCATATTGAAAATGGTTTGAAAACGTGTTGAAAATGGATTTGTTGGTAATTAATTTCATAATGAAATATATTTGTTTCATTAATCGACGGTCTTTTATTTGCTCTCTTAAAAAGTATTTACTAGGGTACCTACCCTCAAGTTTTATTTTGAAATATAGGAATAGTGTTTCTTAATATTAAAGCTCTATGGTTCCTCTATTAGACTACCTATTATGGTTCTCGAATTTCGTGATGGTTTTGAGTCATTTACTGATGTTTTTATGCAATAAGTAGATAGGTAGGCATCTACCTACCGACTAAAGTTGCACAGCGAAGGTTGAAAAAATCGTAAGGCTAGAACTTTTAAAAAGTCAATTAGGTAGGTAATAATGTTGTCTCTTATAGGTAGGTAGGTACCACAGGTAGGTATAACGTAGACGCACGAATCACGATAGCTAACTCCGTCTTCCAAAGTATTCTGAACTAATGGTTATTATACCTACTTATTATACTTTTGACCTACTTTAAATGTTACGAATTTAGTGTTATTCTAGATCATTAATTGAGGGCCTGAACTAAATATAAAAGAAAGTAAGTAAATAAACTTATCTTCATTCTTTACATAAACTTAGTAATCAGCCCATAATTTTCCCACTGCTGGGATTCAGGCGTCCTCTCCGTGAGTGGGAGAAGGCCGTAGTCCACTACCGTTTATTGTGGTGTTGCCGTTTTTGGAATAGGTAAGTGATGAAAAAAATTGCACAATGTGCGAGCCTGCCTGAGTTTGAACCTACGACCTTACGGTTCGTAAATTGGGGCGGAAACCACTGGACCGCCATTGCTCAGGTACCTACCTATATATATAGGTGCATTGTAGAAATTATTATTTATTATATCTAAGGATATCGATTGACTGTGTTAGATAGAACCACTAGTCCCGACTGAAATTTATTGTTTTCTTTTTATTACCCAACTGCGGCGAAGCCTGATTCGTTGTAACGTGCATTTGAAGTTATATTCGTTGCTCCGTGCTTTTAGCATTACGTTATTCCTTATTGCAAACTTTCGGCGCTGTGTTATTCGGCGTATAATGATTTTCGGCGTCACGTAGCGTACTCGCGCAATTCAGTCTCTGATGGGGTGGCGGAAGATTGCGAAAGCGCTCCCGTCGTTATAACTAATGGGGAAGAAGTGGAACTCGTGTGGTTATAGTCAGTATAAGAGTCTAACAGGCCCCTCCACGTACCACATGGTGGAGGACATCCATGAGGACTTCCACACGTTAAAAAAAAGGTTAGAACGGTGACCATACCTAAAATGCACAAGCCGAGAGAGCGCCGATAATATTTGGGATTATTTTCAACAGAAAAAACAGTGTTCTTTCGAAATGCGGTGGTGTCGATCTTGTGTCGTTCCTAACAGCTTGATTCGCACTTGAGTGGAGTCGAATTACAATTCTGCTAACCAGCGTACCTACCTACATACTTACCTGCATTCGATCTTTCGTGGTTCGCTACAGTTTTGTCGCACTAGCGATATAGGTACCTGTGCACTTGGTGCAATGTACTTTTCCTAATAACGTTAACTAAGGTGCGTAGGTATTAAATAAGGTGCATAATAATATTATGTCTCTTCATCTACCTAATCATTCATAAGACACTAGAGCAATACCTTACATTTCAACGTGTCTATTCCAAATTGACGAGAACGTTATAATTTCGTAGCACGGACGTGATTCTGTGTAATTCAGTGTCATGAATACAAATAGTGACGAAATACATTTCTGAACCGTGCGTATTGTTTGCAGATGATGATTGTATCAATATTAACCTCAAGTGAAACTAATACCAACCTGAATGAAAAACTAAATTTAATACTCACTGAAACAACAAACTGGATGACCGAACATAATCTTGAAATCAACTACAACAAAACAAAATTAATGACATTCCACCCCCATCAAAAACCACCGATAAATATAAATCTCACCTTCAATGGTTCAAAATTAGAAGTAGTCAACACATTCAATCTATTAGGCTTAAACATAGACTCACACATCAACTGGAAAACGCACATTCAAAAAATTAAAGCTAAAATTTCTAAATTTTCATACGCCCTCCGCGAGATTAAAAAAACTACAGACCTAAAAACTGCGTTTGTTACATACTATGCTTATGCATATGCATGGCTTAAGTATGGTGTCATCCTATGGGGTAATAGTACGGATGCGCCTACATTATTCACCCTGCAGAAAAAATTGATTAGGATTTTAGTAAATATTGAAGAGACCGACAGTTGCAAACCCCATTTTCAAAACTTAAAAATACTTACCTTACCCTGCATCTATATTTTTGAAATATGCAAATTTGTACGTAAATACCCCGAATTCTATAATAAAAGAGAAAATATACAAACTAAGTTTACACTCAGACATAAAAATAGATTAAAACTTCCAACTTCCCGACTAACAATGCACTCCTCCAGTCCTCTGGTCATGTCTGTAAAAATTTACAATAAGTTACCAGAATCCATTAGAAATGTAGTTAAATTTAATAGTTTTACTAATAAACTAAAAATCTTCCTATTAAATAAAAAATACTATACTATAAATGAATACTTTAATGATAAACTTTAAGCAATAGAAAAAAAAAAAATAATAATAAAAACAAATAAGTAGGTACCATAATTTATAAAAAATAGCTGTTAACTATAATAATTAAAATACTTAGATATTAAATATACAGTGCAATAATTAATTATAATTATTAAAGTTTCCCATATCAATAAAATTACTTTAACTATAACATAAATAAATAATTTATAGTAAATAGTTCATTATTTAAAAAATAGAAATTATGTATAATATTTAAATAAAGTCAAATTAAATATATACTTAATTATTACTAAAAATGTGCAATAATATAATAATAAATAATAATCAACCAATTAATACCTATTTAATAATACATTGTGTGCAATAATCTCTAAATAAAAATAACTAATGTAATAAATAAAATAAATATCTAATAGCAAATTTGCAATAAAATTAAAGCTAAGCGCTCTTCCTCTCTCCTACTGTCTCCTACTAAACTGTGCTGTGCCCGACAGGGTCCATAATGATCTTATATATTATAGACTTAAATGTACCACCTGTCAAAACATTGTGGAATGCAATAAAGTATTGAGTATTGAGTATTGAGTAATATGGATACAAAGTGAGCGCGAATATTCGACAACAGTCCCGCATTTACTTTGTGGATAGGTAGGTATAGCTGTCCTGTGTTAGCATAATTAACACCAACTGTAAGTAGGTAGGTACCTACCCACCCCTAGCATATAGATATGGTATTTACACGTACACGTACACGATAGTATATGGATATTTACACGTACGTTATGCGTGCTGCTTGGCGGCAATAAATCTAAGTAATAAATAGGTAGGTATATAGAGAAATAGATATATTAGGTATATAGGGTATCTAGTGTTTACTTCTCCGGATAAGCTCAAGGTCACCATAGTGATATTACTTACTTGGCTCGAATAAGCGAAAAGTACAGCGAGTGTAAGCCTTTTTAGGGTTCCGTACCCAAAGGGTAAAACGGGACCCTATTACTAAGACTCCGCTAAATATTTAAGGGAGGCTCCCATACAACAAACGTGATTTTTTTGCCGTTTTTTCTCGATCTTAATAGAGGTTATATTATAACCTTTATTAAGATCGAGAAAAAACGGCAAAAAATCACGTTTTTTTGCCGTTTCGTTCCGGGTTTTAAGGGTTCCGTACCATTATCTATACAACATTAGACACTACTTATATGTAGTGTCTAATGTTGTATAGATAATGGTACGGAACCCTTCGTGCGCGAGTCCCACTCGCACTTGGCCGGTTGTTTTTTCTTACGGAACATCTGAGTTAGAAAGAGTAGGTAGGTACTCTATAGATTTCCTCTCTTGCTTGTCTATCATTATCAATCGTACTGGTCTAAGATGGTTACCACCTCAGAACAATAACTGCTAGTATAAAATATTATAAGATTACCTACTGCTCGTGCATGGTTCGAGGCTGTGGCTACGATTGACGTAGATATGAGTACATTCCCTCTATAATATTATTATGTTTTTTATTTCATAAACGAAGGAGTCCCTCTAAGGATATGCTCCTTCGGAAACAGCATACCCTTAGAGGGAGTCCTTCGTTTGCCCTAGGGTTTCCTAGAAAATATTTACGCTTAAGAGGGAACGGGGCCTGCGAGGAATTTGAAAAATAGGTATTTGAAGAAACTATTGCCGTCGCGCTGCGCCCGAACAACCCCCGTAGTGTGTGATAGAGACAGCTGCAGCTCAGACCGATTATATCACAAAACAATTGACGAGATTGACGTTTCGTATTCCCCCTTTTTCTCCTCGAAAACTGAGCCGATGCATTTTTTTTTTTTATTTATTTAAAAAAAGAGTATGCTTAGGTTCCTATCATTTTCTTTTATGTTAAAAACTTTTCTAAATTGTCTGGTAATCCTCTAATCACGGCGGTAAAAATAGGTCATTTTTTGTAATTTTTGGAGGGTCATATTTTCTTTACTAATTAGTTGCTGAAAAAAAGAAAATGACAGGGACATGTATACAGCAGACCTTGATTTTATGAAACAAAAAAAAAATACTCTAAAACCATTATACAGGAAGAAAAAAGGGGAATACGTTTGTATGGAGAATCTCACGCCCTGTTCCCTCTTAAAACAGTAAATTAGTCGTACTTACTTCAGTAGGAAAATTTATTTCGATAAAAAAAATATCGGTCGCATTTGTTTGTATTTTTAAAATGAAGTGGATACAACTTCAAACACCTGTTTTTTCTCAGGAAGACTGTTGAAAGCTTGTTCTTTTATGGTGTGATATTGTTTTATTTAATACAAGCTATTACCCGGGACTTTGTCGATGTAGAATCTTGCCCCTTATTTTCTTTATTCAGGTTATTCAGTTTTTATTATGTAGATACTAGCTGTTGCCCGCGACTTCGTCTGCGGAAAATGAATTAAAAGTAGCCTGTGTGTTTTTGCAGGTCCCAGGCAACATCTTTGCCAAATTTCATCTAAATCCGTCCAGTTGCTTCAGCGTGAGGAAGTAACAAAAATACACACACACACACCCAAACTTTTGCATTATTTATAATACATAGGATTACCGGGATAAAAAGTCCTCTGTGAAAAGTGCGTCTAAGATTAACCTTGACAAAAAGCTAATGTTAAGAAATAGATTTTGATATTATTAGGTAGGTACTAGCACTTTGCCCTCAATTTCGTCCGCGTGACCCACTGTGCATTTATCTGGGATAAAAAGTAGCCTATAGCACTCAGTGATAATGCAGCTTCCTATTAGTGAAAGAATTTTCATAATCGGATCAGTAGTTCCGGATATTACCCCCTACATACAAACTTACAAACTTTACCTCTTTATAATATTAGTAGTATAGATATAGATGAGCATAAGAAAACGTAGTTAGGTTAGTATTCACAGGCATACTAATATCTACCTATTTACTAGTATTTTCTTCAATTTTATTTATTTGTAGATAGGTAGGTAAGTTTACAGTTTTTATTTTTTGAGTCCTCATGCTCTAGATATGACGTTTCCCGCCTCATTAAGCTTATTCTAAAGCTATTTAGGTCAATGCAAGGGTTTTTCTGCATCCCAACCCTTTCTATTTTAAGAGCATCTTTTTATTCGCATAGGTACTCAGACTTTTAGAAGTGGTTTAAATTTTTTCGGTTTTATATTGGAAGCATGTACAAATATAGGTACTTGTATAATATACAGGCTGTCTGGTTAAATGAGAGACGTATTGAATGAGAGTACCTATTCAGTTTTCGATACTAGGTAAGTATAGTTCAATTAACTACGGGACCAATTTTTTTATGTGTCTTTACTAAGACATTTTCCTTTACTTGTGCTGTGAAACCTTGCTTCCTGCAAAATTTCATGAGTCAACGGGAAGTACCTACTTACCTAACTTAAACGTTTGGATTTATTTGTGGGTGCCAAAATATGCGCCTTAAATAGCTTATTTTTTTATTGTGTAGGCTTAGAAACTTATTTTCTAAGAGTTCCAAGGGATCTAAGAACCTACCTATTTTTAATTTTTACTTGACAGTAGGTATACCTGCACGCGTTCCTGAGAAAAAGGATCTTGATAGACAGACACGATTTTCCGAGGTTCCTTTTGAGGTACAAAACCCTAAAAATCAGCTGTTTCAAACGTCAGGTGACATGTATATTTTTCTTTCCCGTCTTTCCTACGCCAAAAATGTTTCCTTTTATGAACCGTGTATGAACCTTATACACAAGGTTGGAGATCGATGAAAATCATTCCTATATTACATTTACAACCCACTTATATATTGTTGAATCACATGCCTATGTGATTCAACAATATATAAGTGGGTCGTTGGTCGTGGGTCGTTGTTTACAAAATATACATAAGTATATGCCTATATACTTATGTATATTTTGTAAACAACGACATCTACTTACCTAGGTATTTTGTGGGTGTATTAGATACAATTTCAAAATAGAAAATGAGTTCTATAATAGTGCACGTCTAAACCCAAGAACCAAATATTGCACTAAACGTATCTATGTATGTAGTAACATTCGTCGTCGAGGTGCCGTCGTCGCGCGGCATGTTGGCGGGCCGCTCATAGTCTGCGCGTGCGCCGCTCTTGCCACGCACAACGTCGCTGGTTGCGTTCACGCGCCACGTCGCCAGCCGCTGAATAAACTCGCCGCCACACCACTGGTCCACGAATACAAAAGTCTCCTCGATCGATCGCTCCTTGTAGTGTAGCAACTGACTGACGCCTTGGACTGGCGTTTTGATGAGACTTTCATTGAGTAACCTGCCACAATAAATTGAGAATTATGTTAATTGGAACTGCAACAAACAATGATAGGTACAAATGTTTTAAATATAACAGATTATCTAAAGCATTTGCATTTTTTCAACAGACTGGAAATATTGGAATACCCACCTAATCGTTTGAGCGCTGTGTAGGTCTTGTTGCGTGGTCGGATATCGTTGGAAGACATCTGCAAAGCCGTTTGAGAGTGTGAACAGTGCGTCTGCAAACGAGACGGTGTGAGGTGGCCACGGTCTACCTGGCCATAGCTTGCTCATTTGTTCGGCCAGCGTAACCCATTTTTCTCCGGACAAGATGTCTTCTGCTTCCCGGGTCCAAAACGAGACCGTAAAGTGTTTTGTACCGCACTCGATGTTATTCTGTCCCCACTCGCGGACTATCCAGACGATGCCATCCGAATAGCTCATACGATGTTTAACCGCTGCAGCTAGGAGCGCGGCGGCAGCATTCATATCCGCGTTAACAAAAATGATGCGCACATTTGTAGCTTGTAGGTCTTTTAGAGTTTCCTCAGCTTATCCTTGCGTTAAATTCAGCGGTATTTGAAACTCGCTAAGAGTGACATTCGCCTTATCTTTGAGCGCAGCATAGTAATGTGCAGAGAGCTGCGTGGGCTGGGACAGCACTGCGAGGCGAGTCCAGCCTGACTCGCGCACGAAGTGTTGCAGTGCGCGCGCGATGTGTTGCGGACGGCCGGCCACTCGCCACGTGGTGTCCGCGGACATGCCGTCGTCCGGCACCACGTCCGCGAGCAGCAGCGGGACGTGGCGAGCGGCCGCTACCACTGACGCCGCCGCCGCCCCCTCCACTGCTATTGATACCACTCCCAACAGTCCGTTCAGGCCCGCTGTCGACGACAAGTTTTCTAACTTTTTGCTCATGTCGTATTTGTCAGAACAATTAATAAACCATCTTCTTATCATGATCCTGTAGGACCTTTCTACGTTTTGATAATGTATTTGTGCGCCAACAAGTCGTGTAATGTTGTCGTAAGCAATATTGTTGGGATCGCCGGAACACAAAAATATACCTATAGTATAGTTAATTAAGTCATATTTTATTAAATCTCCATGTTTTATTGTATAATGTTTATTTTTCAAGACCCACTCGCAAGCGGCCTCTTCGATGTCTACTCCGTTTGCTTCTTGTTCAAGTATCAGTCTCAAAGATTTTGGTGTCGGGTTAAAGTCATAAACGAACTTAAAAAGCTGAGGCGCGTACGTCTGTAAAATTTCGACGTCGGCGACACGCATAGCAATAGCGGACTCCAGTTCCCGTTGACTATCAGAGTCGATGGATCCGGGAGGCTCCACGACGCTCACGGCCGGCTCTCCCTTCCAAATATCATAATCAAGGAATAAAAATGAGTGATTGGCAGTCTGCAGAGTGCGTAGGAAGATAGCGCGGTTGACGAGACGCGTGCGCAGCGGGGTTGCGACGCGCTGTTGCAGCCGCTGCAGCGTGACGTTGCAGTCACCAACGCCAACAATTTCTACCGCGGACACGTCGCCTCTAAAAACACCAAACAATATTTGCCATCTCTTTAGAATCTATTATTATCAATCCGAGACAGGTATTTAAAATGTTGTAAGTAGGGTGTTTCAACAAGAACTTTGTTTTCTAAAACAAAATAAAACAAAGAATTTAGAGGAAAATGAATAAATTTTTTATTGTATTATAAAGAGAAAAGTTTGGCAATTATGAATAAAAAATGATATCTGGCAAATATCCACCACGACCACGCTGACAAATGTTGATTCTTTCATACTTTTTTTAAAAAAACGGCCCAATCACGCCTTCAGACTACATAGCGCACCACACAGTGATTTTTTACGAAATGTAACTTTAACAGAACGACCGTTTTCATAGTGGATTAAAATTTGAATTATTTTTATGCGATTTTCGTGCGAAATTGAATTCATTGTAACAATTGCCAAAGCACCTACTACGAATACCGCCAAAAACTAAACGTCAAAACTATCACGTTCTTGGGGTTGCCCCAATTGAAAAACAAAGTCCTTGTTGAAATACCCTTTATAAGGTAACAATATTTCATTCATTTACACGATATAAAAATTTATGTCATTATTTGCTTTGTTCGTTAAGAGGGGCTCGTGGCTAAATAACGGCCGCGCTGATCAATCGATCTGTGAGGTTAAGCTGCGCTTGCCGCGGTCAGTCCTTGGATGGGTGACCGTTCTTTACACATCGAGACCCCTCCGTGCCTCGGAGAGCACGTTAAGCAGTCGGTCCCGGTTGTCATAGGAATATCTTTGACAATCGTTACGGGTAGTCAGAAGCCCTAAAAGTCTGACAGCTGGTCTAACATTCGAATACCGGTAGGTATTACCCATTAATTGGGTTGTGGGGGTCAGATGCCAGTCGCTCCACGTAAAATATTGATATTCAGCCAAAAACTGGTTAAACTGGATGCCGACCCCAATATAATTTGGGAAAAGGCTAGGCAGATGATGATTTGTTTTGTTCGTTAGGTAGGCGTTCGCGTATCGTCCATCCGATTGATTTGAAACTTTGTACGATCCGCACAAATAGGTATTTAGATACTTAAGTAGGACAGCCTAGCATAATTGAAAAATCGTATTAAAAAACCAGACAAGTGTCAAACCACGCAGAGTGTAGGGTTCCGTAGTAAGAAGCATTTCAGTTCCGACCGCAAATATAAGTTTGTTTGCGGTTGTCGCAGTTAAAAGTGAAAAAAGTGAATATTTCAAAAAGTTTAATCGATATTAGATATTGATTAGATGCCATAAGCTTTATTTTTTCCAGATTTTTCGATAGCGCGGTTGGAAAATTACTGGAGGGGACACAGTTAACGACTTTCGGAGCTACTAGTTCACTCAATATGCACTTAAATAAAAAAATATTTAGAAACCTCTATGTTATTTTCAAATACCTATCTAACGATACCCCACATGACGGAGTGCACTTTTTTTTTTATCCTTCAGTTTCATGTATTGGAGCCCCCCCTGGAGGCCTTTATGGCGGCTTAAGAAAGACATCTACCTACGAAGTTTTATATAAATTGGTTATGAACTGTAGATTTGACGAGGGTGTGACAGACGGACAGACGGACAGACAGACAAACAGACAGACGGACATGACGAAACTATAAGGGTTCCTAGTTTTACTACGGAACCCTAAAAAAAGAAAAATCCGACTGGTTTACCCTACATCTTATCAGTTGTTAATAAAACCACTAAAAGAAGAATAAAAAAAGACATTGCAGTCCCGACTGCACCGGACCCACTGTTTCCGGATAGTAGTATATAATACTTACATATAATTTATAATAATTATAATCGTTCCCGACTAAAATTTGTCAATGACATGCTGGTATAAAATAATAGGTACAAAAATAATTCAAGGCTGCTATCACATCTTGCGTTTACTATTCGATGGAGTATTCGACAGTCTTCAACGAGACTATCTCATAGTTTCTTTTAACTCTTACAGCGTGTGGTTCCCGCTTACTATACAGTCATTACCGACCCCGTTCAGGCCGTTCATATCTACAAAGGAGTATTTCGCGCATTACAAGCGGGCAGAACATATTAGGAAAATGCGTCATATGGGATACTTACTGGGGATTCGTGGCGGTGACGAAGCCGCAAAGCTCAAGTGCAGTCGCGTTATCGTAGAATGTCCAACGCTTGTGCTGATCACAGTCGGCGACATTACGCGCGGCTGGCGCGAGCCACGCGAACAGGCGGCGCCGCGCAGCCACGGGGCTTACGCCAAACTCGGAGAGGCGCGGGCCCGCCAGGCCGCTGTTCTCGCCAATGTTCGGCCACCAAGGCCGCGACGCCTTGGGCTCCCATGCCGTGGATACGCCTATCACCAAACTGTAAAAACCACAACATTCATAATTTTACCCTTATCCCAATTTTTGATACATCCGCTAATCCCTTCCAGTTATCGTTCCTATATTTCAACTTTCATATACCTCAATCTCATTTCTTTGACTCCCCGAACTAGCTTCTTACGTCGCATCCGATTGCAGTGGTAAACACCACAACATACTCAAACCTAATTATGGAATGCTCTTGTCATTTAAACTGTTATGGTGACGTCAGGATTTTTACATTATTAGGTATAGCTAATAATGTAAAAATCCTGACGTCACCAGACACTGGGTATACCCAGTGTCTCTCCATATGCACGGTAATTACCGTGCATTAATTATAATCTTGTCATATTCTACCGTTGTTTTTCTATTAAAAAGTACACGGTTATTTACACGGTACACTAAAAAGCTTATCCACCGTAATTTTGTCTAGAAACACCATACTTTTACCCTTGCAATACGGTAACTTTCAATTTAGGTATGGAGACACTGGCGTATACCTACCTATTGTTCGTAGATGCATCTTGAACAATAATCTTGTCACAAAATATTAAAAGTTACAAACATAGCTTTAAACTTTTTATTTACTAAATCGCTATCATAGTATGGATGCTACTCATGCAACTCGTCTGAAATAAAGATTTTTTATATTTATATTATTATGTATGGCGTGAATTTTTGAGACAGGGCTTCAAATCAGAAATTTTTGAATTTCTTACATAATAAAGAATAGAACGTACCTAGTCAGTTTTTGTAATAGCATCTCGGTTTAGCTAGGAATGGAAACCGATCTTAAAACAATGATACAACAGATAGGTACGTACTCGGTGTATCCAGCGGAGGAGTTGAAGCCCACATAGCTTGCAAGTTCGGTGGTGTGATGCGGACCCCGCGCCAGCCGCACGCGCTGGTAGCGGTGCACGTGGCACAGCAGCGCGCGCAGCAACGCCGCCGCGGCGTGCGCCGGGTCGCTGCCCCAGTACAGCGACACGCTCCTCGGCTGCCCGCCCACAGACACGCTTCGCTCGCGAAGCTGCACAACCCCTGCACAGTGCGACCATCTACTAGAAACACGTACCACGACCACGATAGAAACCGGTTTTGTTGACGGAAATATAGACAAAATGACAAATTGTAGAAAGATTTCTACCGTTTTATGCATAATACAATAAAGATAAATGTTTGTGTTCTTCAATAGATAGGTACAACTCTGATAAGCCAAGCATGGGTCGCCGCGTGCTCGAGCAGTAGAGATAACGAGTTGGATAGAAAGAACTTTGTCTATTCTTTGGTACAATAGGTACAGATAGAATTGGTCATGCTACAGTGCAGATCATAGAAACAAGGGAGATGTGCCAAGGCGCTATTAGACTTAAAAGCTTTGAAATTATCCATGTGATCATGTTGACAACAGAACTACGAACGCGATCGATGATTTTATACGGGTATTGCCCGTGGACCACCTGTTTCGACCACCTAGGTGGTCCACGGGCAATTTTTCTTGCCCGTAGACCACCTGGGTCTACGGGCAAGAAAAATTGAGAACTGGTACGGTGGGAACTATGAAATGTTTTAAATAATTTAGTTACCGTGGAATGGGGTGACTTTGATCAACTTTAAAATTAAAAAGCATTTTTCTCCTGAAATATGAGAGCAAAAAAAAAAAAAAAAAAATGCAAATATCGGTTTTGTTTATTCTGTCTATTTCTTGAATAAAAATTATATTTTTCTTATTATTTTTGGAGAAAAAAAATAAAATGTCAGTGATCAATCTTAAACTATGATTGGGGTTACTTTGATACCTCCCTTTTTTTCTACGAAAATCGTAAGTAACCCTAACAAGAAACAAAATACAAAAAAAAAAATGAAATTCGTCCGTAGGTTTAGGATTTACAATGTTTTTTATGTTTTTGGGGTTACTTTGACCTTGGAAAAACATTAATAATTAAGTTTTTGTATCTTTGGACATAATTTCGCAGTATTTAATAATAGGAATATTCGGAAAATGTAATTTAATTATACTGTTCAGATCCACGTAACGTCAATCGGTTTTCAACCACTTCTGTTACCGCCTGATTTAAAATCTCTCCAGTGTAGTTCCAGTATTTTTGGGAACCTAAACGCTTTTTACATATTCTTGACATGATACTAAAGTAAAAAAAAAACATGTTGGTTAATAAGAAGACTAAAAATCGATGACTGATCAATGATCAAAGTAACCCCACATGGGTGATCAATGACACCCCGTGCAGAATATGCCGCCAAAAAACCAATGATCGTCAAGGTTATGATTAGCAATAAACATTGATGTTATAGGTCAATAAATTTCTGATCTGATGAAGTTCATACAATTTATGTCTTTGTGAAACTCAAATTTGTAGCTTATAAGTTACACAGGCTATTAAAATTACATAAAACTTTACTTACATATTTTGCATTATTTTTTCGTCAACCAGCAAGGATCAACCCACTGGGACTAATCATACGTTGACAGCGACGTTCAATGCCGCTAATTGTAAAAAAATAATCGGAAGAATGCGGTCAGATTTCGTACAATTTGAGTTTTATTACGAAATGAAGTTTTTATCAAAGTTACCCCAGGAATCAAAGTAACCCCATTCCACGGTATCTCTTTTCATGACAGTTTACATACCGACAATATTTTCATAGTTTTGAGTAGTCCTGGGAAAGGAGATTGATAATAATAGTAGTACTATACACACAAGTACTCTGACAGCATTGTTACGCGCAGAATGAAAGTTATGAGTAGAATGGTAAAAGGAAGACCAAGAAAGAGATAAGAGAAAAATTAAATCTCTTATTTCGCCGTCAAATAATGCAGGTTAGTTGTGCAATTTGTTTTATGTTAAACTAGAACAGGGTCTCGCCCGACTCATCTGAAATTTGAGACCCCTTTGTAATACGCTTCTTAGGAGCGTTTGGCGACATCTATCGGAAAACTTATGCAGTATTTCCAACTCAATACCAATTACTTTGCAGTTATCGGACATCGATGCGATATCACCTCAGTTGCTCAGTCAGTAGCTCAGTTGGTTCAGAGCACTAGCCACGGTACGGCAGAGGTCGTGGGTTCAAATCCCGCTCGGGTCATATGATTTTTGAGAATCAATTATATATTTAATAACTTTTCATGATTTGTTTTGTGTGAAAAGACTATGTTACTACTTATAATATTGCCTGTTACTTTTTTTATTTTATATTTTAGGTAGGTAGGTAGGTACTAAAAAGTAATAATACGTCTAATTCGGCACAGCGCGCTCCTTGATAGGCGAGTCGTATTGCTCGGTGGACGTATGTCGCGTTGCTTGAGCACAGCGCAGAACACTCAAGCTATACCACCCAAATCACTCAAGGCCGTTGGCAGTTATCAGCGCCTTAAACGAGCATGATTTATGCTCTCAACTCAACTGCCAGTCTATAGATCATTGATGTAAACTTGAGTAGTAGGTAAGTAGATTAGCGCGGGATAACATAAAGGAAAGCTCACCTTGGCTTCGCTCTGCAAGGAGCCTGCAGCTCGGGTGCGCGGTGGTGGCAGCGGGCGTGTCAGGCGCGCAGCCGGCGGGCGTGGGGGTCGCAGTCAGCAGAAGCGCCAGCACGGCCAGTGATGCGGACGTGACGCATGCGCAAGGCATGGTTAGGTTAGGTTAGGTTATCAGTCAACGTGTGGCACCGAATACTCGCCAGTCGGGAGTGTGAGCAGCGTGCTCCCGGCCCTGTATTTAAACTGCTCTTATTGGAATAAAGGCTCCCGCACACAAGCGCCGCCGGTGCGACTTCTGGATACACGACGACGCGACGTTTCGATGTCGGGACTCTACGGCTAAAAAGTATCTTTCATTGCATCTTGAAGCTCGCAACACCTTTTCCAACATCCTCTTGACCTTATAAATAGAAACTTTTTATAAGTATTCGTCATATTTCGATGATACGTCATTTATTTGGTAGAGATGTTTGATGCTGCAGCCGGCATTGTCTCCGCACGTAATAACTCCTTAACGGTTGCTGGTATCGTCTTGTGTATGATATGAAGGGGAGTGGGTTGACGATGCTGTAGTACATATATATGTATATATATGAAGTCAAAGGTTTTCGCTGGACAAGTCTATGCAGGTCTAAGAAGGATCTTGTCATTGAAGAACTATATATTGTAACTATACACAATTATTGTACATATTAAATAATAAATAGGTATTATAGTTTCACTGACCGCAAATAAAGTCTGGATTTATTTCTGCGGTTGGTAAACTCGAAACTGAAAATAATGGTTATTTTAGAAAATTTATAGTATTAGCCAGTATAAGGCATAGGTCGCGGCGTGAAATATAATCACAAACGTCACCTGCGCATTAGTTTCTTAATTTCTGCTCGCCCCATCACTCTCTCACTACCTACACACTCTCGCGCATTTCCCCACCACTCACGCACACAAGACACAACACACACACACACACATACTCACTAAAAACTCACACTCAAACACTTACCAGCATGCATAAGGTCTGCCCTGCATGGGCGGAGCACCGCCGTGTCCTCGTAGAGGCGATCGGCAGCGGCGGCGACCTGTCGCGCCCGGCCCTGGTTCAAGCCATGGTCCGGGGCGAGGGGGAGTGGGAGGCAGTCGCCTCCTTCTGCGAAGCAGTCATGCTAGTGAAGGAGGCGGCGGGACGGGAGAGGGAGAGATTCTCCCGACCAAGTCGCCGCGGTAGACGCTCCGGGCGTCAGGAGCCGCGTGACGACTCCCGGCCACCATAGGCGCGGGCCTGCGGGCGGTGAGTAATGGGTAGCTCACCGTCCGATCAGGACCAGGCCCGTGCCGAACGGCGCGTACGTGTTCCACGCGCGCCTCAAAGAGATGTCAGCATCAGAGAGGGGGCCCATTAGGGCCCAGGCCTGCCGGGAAAGCGGGATTGTCCGGAAGGGATACCGCTGACCCGGACAAAAGGGCTAAGGAAGGAACATGGGTGGGTTTTAGTCAGTAAGAGTCTGACACTCCCTTCCACTCCGCCCAGAGCGGGAGGGGTCATTTGATGATTTCCCATCCTCAAAAAAAAAAAAAAAAAAGCATGCATAAGGTTTTTTTTTTCTTTCTAATACTAATACGAATTTTCTTCGTGTCGAACGCGTCTCTATGTACCTAGATGTCAAACATTGCTTTTACATGCCTAGCTTTGTGTTATCACTGGAGTGGGGACCTGGTGACCTGTAATACAGGTATTGCAATACCTATCTCAGAGTGGCGCGCGGAGGCACTACGCCGGGGGAAACCCCGCTTCCGCGGCAAATTGCGGCGGAGCGGAAGGACCTCCGGCGCGATCTCATGGCGGCATGGAAGGAGCGACTTTCGCAACCCAGCGCAGGGCACGCCGCAATAGCGGCGGTAAGACCCCTCTTTGAGGAGTGGCTAGGGAGGCGTCACGGCGTCCTCACCTACTGCCTGACGCAGGTCCTCACCGGACACGGATGTTTCGGGAGGTTCCTGCACGTCATCGGGCGGGATGAAACGCCCGAGTGTCAGCACTGCGTTGATCGCCCCGAGGACACGGTGGAGCACACTGTTGGGGCCTGCTCTGCATGGGCGGAGCACCGCCGTGTCCTCGTAGAAGCGATCGGCAGCGGCGGCGACCTCTCGCGCCCGGCCCTGTGGGCGGCAGTCACCTCCTTCTGCGAAGCAGTCATGCTAGCGAAGGAGGTGGCGGGACGGGAGAGGGAGAGAGTCTCCCGTCCAAGCCGCCGCAGTAGACGCTCCGGGCGTCGGGAGCCGCGTGACGACTCCCGGCCACCGTAGGCGCGGGCCTGCGGGCGGTGAGGTAGCTCACCGTCCGATCAGGACCAGGCCCGTGCCGAACGGCGCGTACGTGTTCCACGCGCGTCTCAAAGAGATGTCAGCATCGAAGAGGGGGCCCACTAGGGCCCAAGCCTGCCGGGAAAGCGGGATTGTCCGAAAGGGATACCGCTGACCCGGAACATAAAGGGCTAAGGAAGGAACACGGGTGGGTTTTAGTCAGTAAGAGTCTGACACTCCCTTCCGCTCCGCCCAGAGCGGGAGGGGTCATTTGATCCCATCCGCAAAAAAAAAAAAGGCACCAGTCTCTCACAAATGTTGCTATTTAGCAAGTACTAAGCATTGTATACCTTTAAGTTTGTAACTTTGTGGAGAGAAAATAAATATATTAGGTCTTTACCTATGAAATTGCCGTTCTGCAGTACTGGCCATTTCAAATCAAAATATTTTTTGTTTGGCTAAGAATTCTAATTTCAAATTAATTTTATTTTAAAAACATGGTTTTTTTTTTCCAAAAGTAGTCATTTGTTTATTGATTAGTGTTACATTTTCATCGCATTTCAATCTTTTTCGTCATCATGGATACGTTAAAAATTCGAGTAATTATGGAATACGAGTACCGTCGTGGCAGCAACGCGCACAAGCGGCACGCAACATCAACGACGTTTACGGAGCTAACACTACAAGCCAACGCACCACCTGTTATTGGTTTGCTCGCTTCCGTTCTGGAAATTTCGACCTGAAAAATGAACCTCGCGGTCGTCCGAAGACTTTGGTTGACAATGACGAATTAAAGGTGATTGTGGAAGCTGATGATACACAATCTACGGCTGAATTAGCAGCAGCTTTCGACGTTAGCGTCAAAACAATATTGGTCCATTTGCGTCAAATTGGCAAGGTAAAAAAGCTTGACAAATGGGTGCCCCACGAACTCAATGATCGCCAGCGCGAAGTACGCGTCGAGACGTGCCTTGCACTGCTCAACAGACACACAAATGAAGGAATTTTGAACCATATTGTTACCTGCGAAGAGAAATGGATTCTGTTTGATAACCGCAAGCGCTCAGCAAGTTGGTTGGATCCTGCTTCAGCACCTAAACAATGCCCTAAACGAAAACTTACCCCTAGAAAAGTGATGGTCACTGTTTGGTGGTCTAGCGCCGGTGTGATTCATCACAGCTTCTTACCAAACGGGGTGAGCATTACTGCAGATGTGTACTGTGAAGAACTGAACACAATGATGAAGAAGCTGGCACATCTCCAACCAGCATTGGTCAATCGCTCGTCTCCACTGCTCCTGCACGACAACGCGCGACCTGATACTGCACAGCAGACGGTCTCCAAGTTGCAAGAACTGGGGTTGGAAGCTCTCCGTCATCCGCCCTACTCACCAGACCTTGCGCCTACAGACTACTACTTTTTCCAGAATTTGGATAACTTCTTGGCGGGAAAAAAATTAAATACCCGAGAGGCAGTACAAAATGCCTTTGAAGCTTTTGTTGCCTCCCGTCCAGCTGATTTCCTTAAGAAGGGCATCAATAAACTGCCACTGCATTGGCAAAGATGCATTGATTGCACGGGTGATTACTTCGATTAATACAAATAAAAAATACATGAAAAAAATTAGTTTAAATTTTTTCATACAAAACGGCAATTTCATAGGTAAAGACCTATTATTATTATATTATTCATAATTATAATTATGCGAAAATATCAGATCGATAAACATTGTGATAAGGTTACTATCGCTTTTAAGACTTTTACTTTTAATGTCGTAAAGTAGACGTAAAGTTGCGTCTGTCTGCCTGATAGTTAATTATGTAAAACTCCCCAAAGTTGCGTCTGTGGGGACCTTTACATAATAATATTATATATTAATGTAATCATTTTCCTTGTTTTTTTGCGCACAAAATATTAAATACCTACCTAATTTAACTATCTACTTACATAGAATCTTTGTATGAGTCATCTACTCTTATCATTCGGCCTCTAACATTAATGTACAAATAATAAATACATACAGCTACATAATATAATATACAGGGTAAAATTAAAAACAGTGCGGATATTTTAGGAGGTGAAAGTACTCATGAATATGATCAACTTTTATTATGGGACCGACACTGAAATATGAAAAAAAACAGCTGTTCCCTACAAAAATGCATTACAACACGATCAAAATGTATGGAACAGCTGTTTTTTTTTATATTGGCTAATAAAACGATACCTACATGGTATCGTTTTATTTGCCAATTTAGATATGACTAACTACGGCATTCAATATATTTTTAAAAGTGCGGAGAATCAAGTACAAGTTAATAATTCTGTAAAATGTTTTCTGAGGTTATGTGGCATAGTAACCGTAACACTATATTCGGACTGTCAGGTCCTCACAGTTCGCCAGCTCTTTGTGCTTAAATCTATCTTAAGGGCACACCGAAATGTACTGCTTCCTGACCCCAACAGACGCAGCAAAACTTCTGTGTGCCAACGCGTCCCCTGTAAGACATCCTTTGCTAGGAGGCAATTCAACAGCATCGCCAGCAAACCATACAACACTATAAATAAGGATCTAAACATCGTAGGTCTTACCAGAAAAGACGTAAAAGTGAAGGTTTCTGGCTGGCTCCAACAACTTGACTCCGAAAAAACTGAAGACTTGCTCGCATATATTACGTAGTCCCATATAGCACGCATACACCCACCCACCCATACAACACATACCCCACTCCTCACTACTACACACAACACTTACACAAACAAACACTCGTAGATACACACACTAATACAACCCATACTGTTTAAATTATAAATTAAGTATTAATTTTATTAAAACCCATATGTAAACTGCAGCGACATTTACATGCACGTTTATTTAATACTGTGTCATGGTCCGCGACTGAACGTTGTTGCCCAAAATACAAGCTCCGGCTTAGTTTGAAAACAGTATCAGTACTTCTAGTACAATACATAATTATGTCAACCTACCGAAACGTTGTATAATGTGAATGTATTTATTTGCGACAATAAAAACTTTTTATTTTTATTTATTATAGTATTAATCTGTAGCATTTTATATTGAGTGGTTTTTCACTATAATATTGTGTGCGCGCCAAACCAGTCTGCGCGTGGTCAAAGTCAGAATAAAGTCTAGATCTGACCATTTTGAAAACAAAATTCCGTGCACATGATGACCACAGCTGTTTACCGCCCATTTTGCTGACAATAGTCTTAAAAAAATACGCGCTTCTATAGCGGCCGAGCGCTGCAAGCAAGCAGAAAAATATCAACGTTTTGTTTACTTTTACTTGTCAAAAATAGGGAGACTACCTCAGATCATAGAAACAAGGCAACAACAACCTTGTTTCTATGATCTGAGGAGGCTACTCAAGCTACCTACATAATCAATCGATTTACGGCAGTATCGATTCTTAGATGATTCATTCGTTTTTAATTCTGGCTTTACTAAAACCAATTACCTCTAAGTAAAATCAAATTCTGTACGTAGCATAGCTGCGTTAAATAATTAACACTAGTTTGTACAGTTAACTATACAAACTAGTGTTTGTTACCAAGCCTGAAATCGCGAAAAAAAATCAGCTGTTCCATACATTTTGTTGAGTTATGTGAACATAAATGTATGGAGCAACAGATTTTTTTTTCGCGATTTCAGGGTTGGTCCCATAGTAAAAGTTTTTCATAATGATGAGTACAAAGACCCCTTTTTGTATTTCCACTGTCTAACCTACCACCCTGTATAATCAGTTATTTAACACTTCATGGTCTTCATGGTACGGCCGCAGAACTCTACCTTTATTATAGATAAAAGTAGGACTCGTGTCCAGAGGCTTCTGTATAAACTTAATTTTCTATGTAGTGAAATTGCGTAGGTACATGGGAGCAGATTGAAAGACTCGAAGATTCCAGAACAATGTAATCATAAATTAGAGAGTGAATAGGTTTATGTACAGATCGATTGTTTTTACCCGACTGCGGCGAAGCCCAAGGAGGGTACCTATAGTGTTTCAGTACCTGTAATCCTGTATGTTAGTATGTATGTGGGACATGTGGGTATGTATTTCCGTTTCTGTGTTCCCTCCCTCCTTGAGACTAAACGAGCGAACGAATTTTAATATGGCATATCATTAGATTCTTATCGACGTCGCGACTAACATAGGCTATATGGATTATGAAAAAAACCAACATGGCGGATTTTAATCGCCAATAAGTGAAGTCGTAAAAAATAAAAAAAATCTGACACGGTCATGACATGTGGGGTATCAAAATGAAGGGCTTAAACAGACGATTACGAAAAAATATATCTTATACATTAAAAAACACTTATGTAAGTAGGTATCTAAAAAAACATTAATCTAAAAAAAAAAAACTACTGTCATGTGGGGGAAAATGATGGGCTTAAAAAGACGATTACGAAAATATGTAATATATATATAGGTATGTCATTGACATCAAAATCTAAAAAGTGAAAAATAAAAATAGAAAATTAAAAAAATTATAAAAACCCGACTGCGGTTTGCCCTACGTCTTATCTATTGTTATAGAACCACCAAAAAGAAAAGGGAAATAAGATATTGCAGTCGGGACCCAATCAGACCCAAAAAGTCGCAAACTGTTCTAAAAGTGGTGACAGTGGTTCCAGTAGGTACTAATTTTCTATAATGGTACTGATGGTAGATAGATAGGTATATCTCCTTTTTTCTATAATCTGAGATCACACCAGTGTACGTCCGTCTATCACAGAGGTTTTTGTCAAAAAATAAATAATGTACAAACTTGTTTGGCATAATAATATATTTTTCGTAAATAACTGGATAAAAAATACTTTAGATTAATATGGGGGATCAGTTTGGTAGGTGCGTACCAACGGCCGCACGGTTGTCGCAATGGCTGAGAGATTGGCTGCTGCGCGACGTGTCGCGGGTTCGATTCCCGCATTGCACATAGGTCTGGCTGTTTGTGTATGTGAAATTTGTGTTTGTAAACGCACCCACGACACAGGAGAAATCCTAGTGTGGGGCAACGTTTTTTTTAAAAAAAAAAAAAAAAAACTTTCTTAATACTATACAGCAGTTTAATCTAGAACAGTGGTATGATTATGAGTTTCATTTAACACGATTTTGGTTTTGCTACCCATAAACCCACCAAGTAGGTATATGCGGTACATTATTATGAGAAGTGACATTCATGAACTGATAATTTATTAAAAAATTCGCGGGTTACTTCAAGTGCGGTTGCTAACAGTCAGTGCAGTGGTCGTAGACCATTACTTTAGGATTCCTAAGGTAATGGTACACGTCCTCCATGATCAATGTTCCTAAGTTAAGTTTGGAACATTGATCATGGAGACTGTGTATGACAAGTGTCCGTAAAAATGCGCTAAATTAGGGTGGCGCCACTACGATAGTTCAAAGCCAAAAGTTCTATTCAATCAAAAAATTGGATGAAAGATTTCGTCAAAATACATTAAATTAGGGTGGCGCTACTGTCCTACATTCATACCATACCTACCATCTATCCTCCTATTGAAATCCATCAAGCCGTTAAGGCTAAACAGCGTGCCAAAAAAAAGGACATTCATACACTCGAAAAACATTACCGTCCTTTTGGGACAGTCGGGTAAAATATAATTAATTTTTCTCTTAAGGTCGACTTACATCAGACGAGCGAATGCTCATTCTACCCCCATTCTATCAAATTCTTTTAGTGTTAACAGACATAGAGCATTATTTCGTTGTTCTATTGTGCAAGGAATTTGTTCTAGTTCTTGGTTCTCATTTTTGCTCGTTGATATTTTGGTGTAAACGCTGAAAACGAGCTTTCGTTTACAAGCGTCCTATGCAAGCCTATTATTAAGCAATAAAAAAAAAATCTCGCGTTGAACAACTGTAAAGAGTATTATAATAGTTAGGCTGTGGTCAAATTGTGTCAGACAATAGGTTATTAAATCTCGTATTGGGAAAATACTATCAGGTAGGTAATCTATTACCTACTATCAGTATAGCTACTGATAGTTCTAAGTAGGTACCTATTATAATTATTACCTATTGAATTAATCGATTCGCATCGATTGATACATACCTACATACACACACGGTACCTACATACACGGTAACTTGATTACTGACAGGTGTTTAGTGTACAATATTTCCTACGCAACATATAAGTAGGTATTGATTGTTACGCTTCAAGTTTTTACTTCCCCCCAAATTTATTTTCCCCCTATATCTAGGTAGGTACCTATTGATTATGTTGAGAAAAGCTCCCTCATAGTGACCTATACTGTTGAGCAAACATAAAAGATAAAGTAATAATTAACACTCGTGTTTAAAAATATTCATAGGAACATGCAATTACATATTCAAGTACTTCAAAGTGAACTTCACAATTCTCTACAGCGTACTTAGAACTCACTTACTCTCTAAGACGTTGTGATTCTCAGCAAATTTTCGTCCCTACGAAACTGTCCATGAATACAAAATATACATGAATAAGAATGTTAGTGTATACGCTGGATGCAACGAGTAGAGCTAGAGCCGACTCGGCGGGCGCGCCTCGTTGTGCACGTAAGCGAGCCCTACAATGATACTCGGAGCGTGGCCTGAAACTAGCAAATTTAAATGTAACGCACATACATTTTGTACGAAACGTGAAAAAAATACGGATCACATGAATACGGTGTAAGGTGTAACTCCCGCTTAGATGTCTCCGAGCTACAATTTACATCAAACCAATGTGTGATTTTAAGCCAATAAAGAAATACCTAATCTAATAAACAAATTCTTTATAAACACCACAAATAAAAACTGAAACAAAACCCTTCAAAACCACTCCATTATTTATTCATTAGGTTCGATCTAATCAAGAAACTTTCCACTGAATGCCCCAATTTCGTCGAAATTTCACGAAAGAGCCGAACCACAACCGCGAATCTGCAATTATTTAATCGTTTTCGAGGTGTTGCTCCACGGAAACTGTGGATTTATAACTATATCGGCGATCCCTTGTGTAATCAAACTAGTTCGTTATACATTGAAGTTTGTTAATGGAATAATAAATGGCGTAGTTTATGTAACGAGTAATGGAATTGACGCAAGTCGGGCGGAGCGTTCAATATGTAGGAAGTAGTAGGGGGTCATCGTATGGGGTGCCCCGGGCGCAATACCGTTCGGGGAAGAGTGATCATCCACAGCGAGTGAGGGCAAGCACGGAGAATCTCCCCGAAATGATCAAAAATTAAATGGCTTAGAGCCCTTGTAAACTAAATGATTCAAAGGCATTTAATAAAACTTTTTTACAGAAAGAAGTATAAATTGATTATCTACGCGATAAAAATGTTAGCTTCTTAAGGCATACTTACAAGTTTCAAGATCTATTTAAAGGTACATTTTAGTATTTATCTACATATAATTTAATCACATATTGTATTTGGACTAAATTCACGTATATTCTAAACTACGGCATCAGCTATTTTGATTTGCGATGGACAGAATTTCAAAATTGAAAACTAATTTTGTAAAAGTGCACGTTCAAAGCCATAATGCACCCTCAGCATTTAACATCAATAAAAAAGAAAAGCTTGAGTTGTGATTTATCGGAAAAGTGGAAAACGTATCTGAGAGCTTGTAACCCTCCGAGGCACCCGGCCAATTTCACTCCGCCGCTTAGTCTACTCTGTCACGTCGATGGGGACGCATCGCGGTCGACCTCTCCCATTATATTATTACTTTATTACCATACAAAACGCGAGTGAGTGTCTGTGAACTTATTCCAACTTGAGTGTCAGTTACTTTGGACCCTTCCTTCTACTAACTATCCAGCCAAGGTCATCCATCAGCAATTTGACACCTGTTGTGTTTATATACTACATGTATGTAATTTCATATGTAATAAAATAAACAGTAGTATTGTGTAACATTACAAGTATTGGCTTATTATGTTGATGTGGACTTGATTTGCGGACGTTAATTGACTAATTAATTACGTCACTTAGATGTCGCGGTTACGTGACAATTAGTTAATTAGTGCTCAACGCGTGCCTTGTAGTTAGTATGATTTAAACTTAATTGTTTAATTAGTTTTTGTAGACACCGTTTTAATATTCTATTATTTTTGTACGAGTAGATTGATGTTTTATTTTATTCTTTTTCAGGATTTGATAATTTGGTAGGTACTTAATTAAGGAACGTTGTTATTTTCGATACTATCGTTTTCCATTATTACGGAATTGTTTTATCGATTAAAGATTAATAATAGGGCTGAAGGGACAGCCTTTGGGCCCTTGTGCCCTTGTGCAGTATATCTATTGAAACCTACGTAAATTAGTCAACATAAGAACTGGGACTCTCCTTTTTAACGGTTACTTAAAGTAGGTAGGTACCTAGCTATTTTTAATAGTTTGCATTTAACTATTAAGCAACGTAGATATAATAAAAATCATAAAATTTTGTGGACACCGGCGCCTTATCACCGGCTCTTTGAATTATACAAAAGCTTTGCAATATTACTGTCCCCGAATTCCAGGTCACGCAAATCATAACCAAACACATCGCATCCTCTGCCAACAGTTACATAACACATAATCCTAAAACACCCATAAATCCAAATGTTTATGAGAAATACGTAACACAACTCATGCAGCATTAAACGAATAACACAAACAAACAGAAATACATATTTTAAAGTGGCAATTGGTATATCCTGCACGGTTGGTCGAGCCAGCGCTTGCCCGGCGCGGCGGAAGCGTCGGGCTCATTCAAATAATTCAATTAAATCTCGTGTTGAGCTGAGGGCAGCCTCACTTCATGCTGCTTTAAAATAGGGATGCCTAAACGTTTTTGTTGTAAATGCTCGAAAATTATTTAGAGAGGTACCTAGCGGTAAGCTGGAGTGAGACTGCTCACTCTGGCTTACCGCTACTGATTTGATTCATTCTTGGTTTGATTCCCGGACAAAGTAGTGCTAGGTTTTTTTGATAAGACAGTCTCAATAGTAGTCTAAAGTTTGCATCTCTGCCCGTTACTAGGGTCATCTTATCTCTATCACATGCTGAATAAGAATAGTCTTTTATTAGGGTTCCGTACCAAAATGGTAAAAAAGGAACCCTTATGGTGCGACTTCGTCTGTCTGTCTGTCTGTCTCTCACACTTGCTTATCAGCAACTACTAATGCTATCGACTTGAAATTTGAAACAGTTATAAAGAATGCTTGTTCAACTTTATTGCAAATGAAAAAAGTCCAAAAATATTTTTATTTTCATTGCAAAAGGGGCCGGAGTGGGGATCCGAAATTTCAAAGTGGGGTAAATTTAATATATTTTCATTTTATTTTATGTCTCACAGTTTTCGACAAATGATGAAAAATGTCCAAAAAAATACCATTCCCCCCCCTTATCTCCGAAGTTTGCGGGGCGAAAAATCTGAAATAATTAGAGTTGATAGGAATTGACCCAAATATGGCACCAAAAATAAAACGATGTTCCTAACTAACTAGTAAAGTTTGTTCAAAATCATAAAAAATCCTTCACAAACAAACTTAGTTATGCGGTCCGGATTTTTTCACTCTATACGTCCAAAAATGATACGGAACCCTCGGTGCGCGAGTACGACTCGCACTTGGCGGGTTTTTTTTGATAAGATCACGATTGCGCGATTCTTGTCATTTGTAAGATAAGATATTTTACAGACGTTAACAATCAGTAAAATATATGATTTCTTGAAAAGCCCGTGATCCCAGTTCACTATTCAATCCTTGCTGAATAAATCCAAATAGGGGTCAACTAATAATAAAACAGAGCCATCATACAACCTTTATCTACAGGTCGAATATGTTGTGTGAATATGATAAAGATAAAGAAAGTACCAACTTTTTTTCTTTGTGATGGCAAATGTCGTTAAGAATTAATCCTTTTTTACTTTACTAATATTCCATAAAGGCATTTTAAAACGTCTTTTTTCCTAAGGGAAATAGCAAATCGGATTTTAAGCCGTTTACTGTCTAATCTATCTACAATAAAATACAATAAAGAGGAAAAAAATGTTTTTTTGTATGTTTGTCTGTAATGAATATAGGTACTTAAAAACTACTGGACCGATTTTAAAAATTCTTTCACCAGTAGAAAGCTACATTATGACTGGGTAATATAGACTACGTTTTATCCCGAAAAATGCACAGTTCCTATTATAATAGGTCACGCGGACAAAGTCATGGGCAAAGTGTTTTGGTAATAGGAAATATGATGTTATATCATGTATTCCTGAGCTGCTTATAGGTAGGTATTTAAGTTTGTTATATTCGTCTTTATTATCGTATACGGCACTGTCTGCCTAATCTTTCTTCCCACCACGGTCTCATTCAGTGAGTGTTTTCTTAAAAATAATCAAATGCAGTTACTTTCCTTAAAATTAGAATTCATAACTTAGTCAAAGTGAAACTATGAAATACTTGCTTGATGTAGAATGCTAATATAATTCCGTATATACCTATCGTTGTTCCCTTTGTCAATTTATGTACAGTCCTCGACCATTTCAGGGAACGGGTCGTGGTCTTGCCACTATACAAAGTAGATACAGGTTAATTTACAAGGCAATTTACTAATGGAGTACTAAGCTACTCTATCCCGAAAAGAAGATTTTCCTCGCGGATTTACGGGCACACCGAAATGTTTTCTTAGCCACTGATAAATTGATTCCATTAATGAAAGCCAACTTCAATGAATTCCGCGTTCGGTTCGCCGCTATTGAAAATAAATGTTTTCCGAGAGAAAAAATGCTTTCAAACTTTGATGATGTTTACTGAATCCTTGGAAAGAAAATTGTACGTATTCCTGACGTATCCTTATAAAATAAAGTTTAGTAACTTAAAAAAAAACAACATATTTATTCGAAGCTTAAATGTGAGAAGCACTTCAAGTAGTGTTATTGTAATGGATATGGCTGTAAGTCGGAGCAACACTAATCGATAAAATTAAACAAAAAAAAATATTGTGAATAAATATTATCGACTATGTCCCAACACTACCCCTGCATGTGGCTAGAACGTGAGTCTAGTGCACACGTACCTACTGACGTTGACAGAAATGCATCACCACCTCGTAAATTCGTAATAGAATATCCACACCTAGCACAGGAATATTGAGCTTAGTCATTGAAGGGTCAACAGGAATGTGCAACCCATAATATTTTTACTGCATATTTATACTTAGGTATACCGTTTATAATTCTTTTTAATTAACTTGACTTGCAACAGTTGCAACCCCAATTTGAGCTCATGAAAAAAAGATCTGTTCGAATTTAAACCGTGTACACAAAATACAACCCGTAATTTAATAATAGTAGGTACCTACCTATTATACTAATTCGTTCTGTCCCATTATTGTCTCCCTTTAATATTTCCATTGCTGTTACTTCTTGTCAATTCCTAAGGAAGAGTTCCAAGTGGACCTGTAATCTTTGCCGTCATGGAGCTATTTAGCGTGTCCTAAATACACAGGATTAGTATTCATTTATAGAATGAAAGAAAATCAGTTTATTTTGCTGTCGCCTACTATAAATACCTACAAATGGGTAAAATAAAAAAATTCAAACATTCAAGAAAAAGAAAAAAAAAAACCCAAATGTAGTGTACAAAAAATGAACACAAAAAATTAATACAAAAGAACGAGATACAAACAATGCTGAGGGAATGAAGCAGCGCTGATATTCTGTTATGAGTTATGTAGGTACCTATGATGAATTGATGACCTAATAAGAATACAACTTCTTTTATCACTAAACGTTAAATATTTCATATTCTGTCAAAGCTTTATTGAAGCGGTATAGGTACCTAATTACCACGGCAGTCAGTAACAATAAACGATATGATAAAGTAGGTAGTCTAAGTATTTACGCAAACAAATCATTATCAATCCGTTGTTCTATATTGTATTATTAGAGCTTTGTCCCTCGTGTATTGCGGTTTGACAAGTTCGCGTGACACGTAAATTAACTTTAAAACTTAAAGTTTCATGGGCGTTCGTTTTCGTAGCAATAAATAATTAAAATAGGTTTTATTGATTGTCAAGTACCTACCTAGTACTGTTGTTTTACTGATTTATAATTCACATATAGGTGGGTATATATTTATAAATAATTTAATTGGAAAGCAGTTGAAGGAAATTAAAATAATAATAATGCTGCCTAGATTATGCTCAAATGTTGCTCAAATGTGCAAAAATGAAGGTGTCATTATTTTAGAAATATATAATAAGTAGGTCGTTAAAAAAATAGTGAAGGCAGAATCAAAGGTAAAGCAATAAACTGGTAGTATTGCAAAGAAAACCCATTTTTGGTGTCTTTGGACATTTTATCATCTATGGTCATAATCAGCAGTCCGCAGCAGCCATTGCAGTAAACCTCCTCTTGTTTGTTCTTCAGTTAATTGATTATTCTATTGGCTCATAGGCGACTGATAAAAACTGAATTAGCTTTATTTTTATGAATTTTAAACATGTGGGGGACATGAGTATCTACTTATACACGCCTCTTAACTTTAACCACTGATTAAATTAACAACTATCCTTGTCATTTGTATGACGATGATAGTGATGACAATTGACATAAGAGCTGGCCCCAATTCTGCTACTGCAATTGTGTAAGAATGGTGTCATAATGACACTATTACGGTCAAACCTAAGCGGTCATTGGCTTTGAGTAAGGGCGGGTTGCTTCAAACCATCTGTATCCGTAAGTCAGTACGTAATCGTTAAGTCAGTATGAAATTGTCGTACAAGCCGCCATATTTGACGGTTATACGTAAATGTAAGATGAAACAACATGGCCTTAGACTATCTCTTTCGTCATTGCTCAAAACGATGTCATTGAGAGACCATTCTGACACGATTATGACAATTGCATTAGCAGACTTGGGGCCCCGTACCCCGATCATGAGTTTTTTTGACGTATAGTTTCGTTAATGTAAGCATATTTTGAATCTAAAATACAGCAGTCCTGGAACATTTTGATGAAATTTTATACAATTTGCACATTTTAAAAAATCCGGCCAAGTGCGAGTCGTACTCGCGCACCGAGGGTTTCGTATCAGTTTTGGACGTATAAAGTGAAAAAAACCGGACCGCATAACTAAGTTTGTTTGTCAAGGAATTTTGATGATTTTGAAAAAGTAATAGTTAGGAACATCGTTTTATTTTTGGTGCCATATTTGGGTCAATTCCTATCAACTCTAATTATTTCAGATTTTTCGCTGCGCAAACTTCGGAGATAAGGGGGGGAATGGTATTTTTTCAGACATTTACCATCATATGTCGAAAACATGAAAATATATTTTGAAATGTACAAATCAAGCCCTTCCAATATGATATGTCATTTGACCTAGTAACCCCACTTTAAAATTTCGGACCCCCACTCCGGCCCCTTTTGCAATGATAATAAAAATATTTTTTGACTTTTTTTATTTGCAATAAAGTTGGGCAAGCATTCTTTATAACTGTTCCAAATTTCAAGTCGATAGCATTAGTAGTTGCTGAAATATGCAGGTGTGACAGACAGACAGACAGACAGACAGACGAAGTCGCACCATAAGGGTTCCTTTTTTACCATTTTGGTACGGAACCCTAAAAATACAGAGAAATTAATTAAGTATTTAATTTATGTAAACATTGTGTAACAAACGTACATATATCTTCAATTCAAAATATGCTTATGTTAACGATACTATACGTCAAAAAAACTCATGATCGGGGTACTGTTTATCTCATTTAATCATCGTCTATAAGTTCGGCGGGTGAAAGCCATGTTTAGCTTAACTTATTGTTATCAAATACATTAGAAGCATACGTTGCGTGTTCAAGTCCCGCCCGTGTAGATATCTACTAGTTGTTTTTATATCGTTAATAACAACAGACTGAATTACTTACGTATCTCTTAGTGAACTAAGTTTCACGTAAGTGTTTTATCTCATCAAAATCAGTTAAGTAGGCACCTGTTTACTGAATACCTCTAATTCGATGTTCTTTATTATTTAACGTAACCAGGTGCTCCTTTAACTCTTAGTAAAGTTCATTAATCTCAGTGCTCCGAGTTTTAATAAGATGATAATTGTCTGGAGTAAAATTACTCGTAAAACTTTGTAATTTATAGCGCTCAAATAGTACAAATAATGGTTTTTGTTTATATTATGGAAGATGATAGATTTTCGTGAAATGTTTTATTTTACCATGGAATTATAAAGTAGGCAAGTACTATCGTACAACTGGAACACCGAAAAAGCCCTGCCCAAAAGTCCATCTGGAAAGAGAACTTACACGTAGTGGTGTCCTTTTCTATTACATGATAAGGAAGAGATAAAGGGACACCATCAATAAGGCATAGTAGTTTTTTCAAATGATTTTAAATTAAATACTTATATCGGGACTTTTTCGCGTACAAACTTAATCAAATATAGGTATATTAGTATTTAGAATAACCACGATGTTTCGATCAAGTTGCATTGATATTAGTCACGAGAAGACTAATCTGCCTCTTCGAGGCAGAGATTGTTTAAAATACATAGGTACCTATCTTAGATCATAGAAACAAGGAGATGTGCCATCATAGCAAATTATAGTACCAGAACAACTGATGCTACTTTTAGTACATTTTTCGACACAATTACGCGCATAATTAAGCGCTCCTCGTGAATAAAAAGATCTCCCACGCATTAAACATTCCGCACACCCTCAATCTATCACTGTTAATCGTCACTCAACACTAGCACTAAACTAAATCACTGTATTTATACCATCGATCGTGTTCGGTTCGTCGCCAGCGCGTACTTTATTAATATGAGCAATTTGCTCAAGTTCAGGCATCAAGCTCGATAGCGCCTTGGCACATCTCCCTTGTTTCTATGATCTGAGGTACCTATAATACTCATATTTTGATTAAGTTCGTGCGCGAAAAAGTTTCGATATACCTACCTACTTGCTTAATTCAAAATCACAGTAATGATGGTATAATATATCTATTAAAGTTATCTTCTAGGATAACAGAAGGACCACAAGAAACTTCGTCTGACACGTCGCACAAAGTTTCTTTCGTGTAACTTTTTGAAATAGGTACATTAGGTACCTACCTATCTACTCACTCCAGGTAGGTATATGTGTAGTAACCTTCTTGGGCTTAATTGACTTCTTGGATTATTTATATGTGGGGCAGTTTTTATTCCCTCAACTCATCATCTACCCAGCTTTTTCCCATCCACGTTGAAGTGCGGCATCTAGTTTAACTAGATGCACAACCTATCTACTGGCCCTGGGTGATACCAGTTAGACTTTCGGGCTTCGCATGTAACGACTGTCATACAGGTAGCTACTCGTATGACAACCGGGACCGATTGCCGAGGCACTGATGGATGAGGCTTGACGTGTAAAGAATTGTCTCCCATCCACGGACTGGCCGCGGTAAGCGCAGCTTAACCTCGCATATCGATCGACCAGCGCAGCCTGTTGTTTATTTACAAGCCTACGAGCTCCTCCTCGTACCGCCTCAACTATTGAACCGGTTTAATCAATTCAGGTATCGTTGTATTTGACCTAACCCAGATTGTGTCCTAGTTCGGGACCGTGTGACGTCAACGAGGATTCATTATAGCGTGTTACTAAACAATTATGATTAATTTCATCCTATTGATTTATTAAAGACTAGCTGTGCCCGCGACTCCGTCCGCGTGGAAGTCGGAAAATAACGCCATAAAACGGTGCGGTGGCGCACTGATAATCACGGTGCCGGCGCCGCAACGTGGTGATGTGACGAAGCCCTAATACATGTTACTATTTCTTGATTGGATTGAACAAATACATTATGTGGACCCGGCATAATACATGTTAGCAAAGTTACTCCTGACTGATAGATTTTTTGTAATAACTTTTGATAGAATGGACCGATTTTAATGAAATAAAGACAAAATGTTATCTCAAGATACTGCCTATACATTTCTTTCTACTTCCTCATAATCAATTCAGTAGTATTGATTTGATGCGTGTTCAAACACACAGACAAACAGACAGACAAACCGACAGACAAACAGACAGACAAACAGACAGACATTAATTCTAAAAATGATAGAAATTTACTTTATTACTTATTTTTAGTCCCCCATATTATTTTTATACAAATATATGTAATGTACAGACACGTGGAATTTACATTCTTATTATAAGTATAGATGGCCGATGCAATAAGACTTAGGTACCTATAAAAATAGCAGCAAGAACATTCTTGACCCGGGCTGTTGTTATTGTCCTCATAAAAAAGTCACACTGCGCAGAAATTCTTCTCACACTTGACCGGTTTCCTTTAACCAATAAAAGGTATTTTTCACTACAATCTGTTATTCAGGTTGTTCACTCAATTAACAATGATCAAATTAGTTCGATATTGGTGCTTATTCTGTTGTAGGTACATCGCACTGAACTGTCAAATTAGTGTATGCCTGAAAAATAGTTGCAACCTATATTATAGACGGTGACTACGTTGAAAATAAGCAAGTAGGCTAATATTTTGACAAGACTTTTTTATAGGTATATTGTATTTATTAGAAAAAGTCATAGTGAGATTAGTTTGATATCAATGGAATCATCACCAGTGTCAACTAGTATTTGCTGATTTAACTTAATAGTTAAAGCAAGGTACGGTAGCTACGCAGTTTATTAGGGCAGTCGTTGTGGAGCCCCCAATAAATTCTAAACGTATGTTATTGTTGCCCTTATTTTATTGGATCACAGTTTTTGTTTGTGGATTTATATTTCAGCGGTAGCAGTATATATATATACATACATAGTTTTTCTATGCTCGGAAATAGATCAATTCGCAATAATATTAACTAGCTTCCGCCTGCGGCTTTCTTTGCCCACGTATTTCGGCATGTATTATACATATAAACCTTCGTCTTAAATCACTCTATCAATTAAAAAAACCCGCATCAAAATCCGTTGCGTAGTTTTAAAGATCTGCATACAAAGGGACAGACAGACAGACAGCGGGAAGCGACTTTGTTTTTACCCGACTGCGAGACGCAAAGGAGGGTAATGTGTTTATCAGTCTATGTATGTATGTATGTATGTATGTATGTATGTATGTTTGTTTCTATGTGGCGTTCTAGAGACCAAATGCGTAGGCCGATTTTGATAATTCTTACGTCAATCGATTCGTCTTAACCTTGCGAGTGTCACTAAAGACATAACAGTAATCAAAATTCACCACAGCGACAACCAGACGCCATATTGTCAAAATGAAAAAAAAAAAAGTTGATGAACTATGTCAAGTGGGGTGTCGTTGAATAGGTATTTTAAAATCATCTTTAGGTTCTTTTTATCATTTTTCAATTTAAATAATAGTTTAGGATATATAACGATTTAAAGTTGTTCAACAAAGCAATCATTCTCGCTAATTCTTACTTATCCTCAAAACCTATCATGTGGGGTATCAAAATGAAGGGCTCGAAAAGAAGATTACGAAAACATACATTAAAAACTAAAAAGTGAAAAATAAAAATAGTAAATTAAAAATTAAAAAAACCCGACTGCCAAAAAACAACTAAAAAGTTCAAAACAAGAGCACTTTTCAAGCAGTCTGATGCAGTTGGTGGCAATTATTTGTGTTAAATCTTAGATTTTATGCCACCAACTGCATCAGACTGCTTGAAAAGTGCTCTTGTTTTGAACTTTTTAGTTGTTTTTTGGCAGTCGGGTTTTTTTAATTTTTAATTTACTATTTTTTATACTATGCAGTGATTGTGGTAGTATTATGTGATTAAAAATATAAGGTGAAGCCAATTTATGTTCACATAACAAAATGTATGGAGCAGCTGATTTTTTTTCTCGCGATTTCAGGGTTGGTCCATTTGATTAGTAAAAGTTGTTCATAATGATGAGCTCAATGACCTCTTTTCGTATTGAAGTGACTAAAATTACACCTTGTATATGTTATGGTATTTTGGTAGGTTTGTCTTTCTAATTTTATGATTTCCAAGAACATCAGGACTGAGCTCGCTTGTGCTTCAACTAAATTCGCTACAGCAATAATTCATGGGGTGAACTTGGAATTTACGAGCTACCTTCCATCGGCTATATACCTACCTACGACGATGTAGTACGCCCATAATTTCTAGATCTTGACCAGTAACAATTTGTTTAGAAAACAGCAATCACACTTAATATAAGTGCCAAAATTAAAATTTGTATGTGTATGTGTGTGTCTGTTACTCCTTCACGCTGAAACGGCTGGACGGATTTGGATGAAATATGATAAAGAAATAGCCTGGGATCTGGAGAAGTACCTACATAGGCTACTTTTCATCAATTTTCACACGGACGATTTCGTTCGTGTGAAAATTAAGCAAGCAACAGCTAGAAGGTAGGTATCTAATATTTCATATCAATCCTTCACATGGATATTACAAAATATTGTTGATGTGTCGATTACACATCGCCAAAGGTCCTACTATATTGGTGACACATTCTATTTTCGCTTCACCTTTACGCCAGTCCCAAAATACGCATATGACGGAAAATCAAGAGATGGTTGACCGGGCAAATGTTTAAATAGCTAACCTTTGTGTCGCAAAAGATTGAATCCGTTGATATTGTCACAGTATACAACGTGTAACAGAAATGCGTGGTCATAGGTACCTACATACTTACACAGCCTGTTAGGTTAAACGAGGAACAATTTATTGAAATAACCCTATCCTATCCAGATTCGATACTAAGTAGTTCGATTGAACGGCATCAACCTTGAAATCATGAAAACAAATCGGTGGTGACACACGGACAGACAGACAGACGGACAAGAGAGTGATCTTATAAGGGTTCCTTTTTTTTCCTTTTGAGGTACGGTACCCTAAAAAACATCTGCATTTGTCGAGTGATGTAGATATTTTTATATGGAACAGATTTTGTTTCGTAATTTGAAGCTTGGTCCAGTAGTTTAATCGAACTTATAAGGAATCCCACTATATCCTACTAATATTATAAATGCGAAAGTTTGTGTGTGTGTGTGTATGTGTATGTTTGTTACTTCGTCACGCTGAAACGGCTGGACGGATTTGGATGAAATTTGGCAAAGAGGTAGCCTGGGACCTGGAATAATACATAGGCTACTTTTTATCTCGGAAAACGCGGGCAAAGCCGCGGGCGGAAGCTAGTACTGAATAGTTACTTCAATATTATGTCCCTAGTTTAACATAACTGTAACGGAATTGTTTGTAGGTACTCTTATTCAGAGCGACATTCGATAGGTAGTTATAATAAAAAACTGCGGCCAAAAATGTTTCAACTCTCCATACAAATTGACCCAATCAAGTAATTTGTATGGAGTGTCGACAAAAAAACAAAAAAATGACCGATTTTTTTGTTTCACCTATCAAAATTAATGTTGCTCTCAATAAGAGTAAAAAATACCCTTTTCAAAATAATACGACCACCATTAATTTCTGACCACAGCCTTTAATTGTCCCACAGCTGGGCAAAATCATACAGGGAACGCACGACCATTGAGCATTCCAGGACATTTTTTATCCAGTTCTCACGACGGACGTTCCGTCTTCACAGTATGTCAGTGATGTTCAAGATAAACTTCGAAAGTAGGTACCTACATTTATTAAAGTCACATTGGTAATAGCCAGGGGCCTATTTGATGTAACCACTCTGAAAATCTTCACTCTGCACTCTACTCTTCACTTTTCAAATATTACAGAGTGTGGAGCGAAAGTGTTCCAAATTGTACAATTGTACATAAAACATGATTCAGTTGAAGAGTTCGGAATTTGGAGTGCAGACTTGCAGAGTAGTTACATCAAATAGGCCCCAGGTTTCGAACTACATTCTCCCTTGAAAAGCGGGCCCCTTTAACCTCTTGGCCATCACGGGAATGTTTGTTTTCACTAATATGAAATAAAAAACGTATATTACCAAGAATTACTATCGCTCGTAGCCTGACCTTAGTTGGTTTTGCGACTATGCTAATATTTCAAGGGTTGCACGTTTGTATGTCAACTTTAAAAATGTTCCGTAAGGTCATTTCGTTAGTCATGAATTTTTCAATAATATTTGGTTATCATTCCACGTAACAGGTAACACCCGTTACACATAAAATTGTGTATTTCATCAATGATCATAAAAGAATATATTATTTGAATAGTCAAAAGTCAAAGCACACACACCTGTCCTGAGCCCCAATTCTGTTATTGCAATTGTGTAAGAATGGTGTCATAATGACACCATAACGGACAAAATCTAAGCGGTCATTGGCTTAGAGTAAGACTATCTCTTTCGTCATTGGTCAAAACGACGTCATTGAGAGACCATTCTGACACGATTATGACAATTGCAATAGCAGAATTGGGGCCCTGTTATGATATGACCAACGAATCGTCTCCACTCTTATTAAAATTAACGCACGAAACATTGAACCAGTGAACCAGTTAGCTAACATATTTTTTATATTTACATCCTCATAATAAACGTTGACTACTTTCCAAAGACATCGTTCACGCAATTATTATAAAAGTCCATCTAACAGATACGGTTCGACAGGTCGTGTTAGATAATCGATATTATGAGGGGTGGCACAACTGGGCCCTTATTACGAACTAAAAGGTCCAACCCACAGTTTATTACCTACCCATAGCCTCTTATATTTCCACTTCAAGCGCTCTTATCCTATTACCTACTGTCTTTTGAGTTACGTAATCAATAACAAAAGACGTTCGATGTCGTACAGAAAAATAAGCAATTTTATCTGCGGGCAACATTGTTTTGTTTTTACATTCTCCTATTACTGCGGTTGGTATTGTTAGAACTAGCCGCTGTTTCTAAGGAAACTATTTGTTATAGTGATACTTTAAGAAAAAGTTTGTTTTATCAAGGAAGCTTAGAATCAAACAAGGATAGGTGTGTAGTCGCTATAACAAGTCTATATTTTGTTATCGCAACTACCTATTTTGTTTACTCATCATAATAATTTCAAATTAATTTGATTAGGGGACCCTAATCAAATTAATTTGAAATTATTATGTTTTACTGTTTTACTTTTATGGTTCTATGTTTCGGGGGTTTTTTAATTTAAATCTTTTGTCCGTTGTCCTTAACCCGAATTTATCCATCCATAGAAGAATAATGTACTTACATTTAACACGAAGCATTTTTTCCCTGTTTCGGGAAAAGGGTACCTATAGACAAAACAGATACTGTCAAATCTGAGGCAATTTTCCGGGAAGCCCCGTGTTGTATGACGATTCAAAATTACGGTTGAGTAAACATAATACCGACTAACAAATTTTACTCGTGTGGAAATTTTCATGAATAGGTACCTACTTTTTGTTTGGCGATAGCGGAAGTGTATGTCACACTTCTACTGACTTTTAAAGTCAGTAAAATACGGTGGCTGTCTTTTCCTTTACGCCTCTGGCATGTCTTGGAGCTCAGTGGTACCTACATGGAAATTATAATTTCCATTCCATTCCATTCCATTCCATTCCATTCCATTCCATTCCATTCCATTCCATTCCACTTCTTGTGTGAAACGCTCTATACCTATAGGTATAGAGCGTTTCACACAAGAAGTCCTATCGACGCTATGTTGGCTCCCCTGTCAGTCACTCCTGTTTAGATCTTATCGTTATAAGTTTATTCAGTTTATTGTAGATTTATGTGTTAACGTAATGCCTAGAACATTAATAAGTGGTGAACGAGTATTGGTACTGAAAAAAAACTTCCAACACCCTTAAAAACGTTGTAACATATTGACATCCAGGGCAGCCAACATAGCGTCGAAGGGATTTCTTCTGTGAAACGCCCATGCTTGACGGATGCCTTGAGGTGCCAAAGTAGTACCAGTACTGTGTCAGGACTCAGGTGTCAGTATTCGGGAATGCGGTGTTTCAAAGTCAAAACAATATAAAATTAAAAATGTTATATGAAACCGACCGCGATTTGCCTTACGTCACGTGTCATTAGAACCACCAAAAAGAAAAGTAATTATACCTAATGATACCTACCTCATAATTATGTTAAAATCCGTTCGCTCGTTTAGTCTCTAGGAGGGAACACCGAAACTGAAATACATACATACTAACATACAGGTAAAACACTATACCCTCCTTTTGGGCTTCGCCGCAGTCAGGTAAAAACATGTATTTCAATAAATCAACATTTTTGAATTGTCAAGCAATAGTTGTCAGTCAGTTTGTCCGTTAGTTGAAGCTTGTTGCCCGTTCCGCTATCGCTATCGCGATTATCGCTATGACTCGATCAAATCATAATTTTAATTAATTTTTAACCTAAAGAAAATTAAATTAAATTTATATTAAGTGTAATAATATTTTTAGATACCCAGTTTTAAAAAAAATCTTCTAAGTATTACTTTTCTAAGCGACGCGACGATGTGTCATAATATCTCCAGTTCCGGCACCTACCAGTGACTCCGGGACAATAGGTTTATAATTTTATTGTGTCTCATTAGCTGGGGTTTGATGGGTTAATCTAAGAACTTACAAAGCCCAGATATTATTAATTTCTTAATTGTATTGTATTTGATTAGGTAGGTAATACATCAAACTAGGATCAAACTTCGTTTTTATGGAGCGCACCAGCGGTAGTCCTCTTAAACTGGAGCTATTAACATCGTACGTAGGTACTAAATTGGAGTTCCATTATAGTTCTAAGACGTCATATTGACGCACTGTAATAGCACTCAAGGTCACGGTAAACTACCTATTGGAATATTAATGCTGCAGAAATCAATTCTATAATGGCAACGGATTAAAGCTGCATAAATTATTATGTTCATTTTATAGTTAAGTAATAAAATAGATTAATTTACTATGGTTAGATAAAGTTCAATTAGTTGAAAGTTTCAAACACTTAGTGGAGAAATCAAATTTTATGATAACTTATAAGTTTATACTGGTTTTGAGTCCGTTATGAAAACTAATCTAAAGTGGGTTTTCTTAGCATTTTCTTTAAAAGTTATTTGTTTTTCAGTTTTCCAATTCCCTTCACCAGAGCGTTCTTTTTGCTATAACGAGGTTAGGAAATACGTAGTGGCTAACGTAAGTACGAGTAATTTGTTGCGTCCCCCCCCCCCCCCCGACCCGCATAGGATAGACAGTGTTCAGAAAAAGTATTTTCAATGTTTTTAGTTCACATGGAATATAAAATGTTCTTTTTAAAATTATTATTGCTAATTAAGTACTTAGGTATCTCCCTTAAAATGTTCATGTCGTAAGTTATTAATTTCTACGTTAGGTATTCTATATTTTCTACGTATGGAAGAAAACATATTGCGCCAACTCTAAATAAATTGGGATGATGCTAACAGCCTAAGGGGGACCTGAGGCTGTAGACAAGTTGCTTTTCTGTTAGCGTTAGCGTCAAACGCTACGGATAAAGTAAGTAAGTAACTTGTCTACGCTACGGCCTCTGGTTGTTCCTTAAGCTGTCGGCACCGTGATTTCTTATATTGAAGAGTCAGCAACGCGCATGTGATACTCGGTGTTGCAAGCCTTTCATAGACTAGGGTTATTGCTTACCACCAGGTGAGCTATACGCTTGTTCAAGTTTGCCACCATCATCATCATCCACCTAGCCTTTTCCCAAACATGATTGGGGTCGGCTTCCAGTCTAACTGGTTGCGGCTGAATATCAATATTTTACATGGAGCGACTGCCATCTGACCTCCACAACCCAATTATTGGGGAATTCGAATGTTAGACCAGTTGTCAGACTTTTGGGCTCCTGACTACCCGTAACGACTGTCAAAGATATTCTTATGACAACCGGGACCGACTGTTTAACGTGCTTTCCGAGGCACGGAGGGGTCTCGATGTGTAAAAAACGGTCACCCATCCACTGACTGACCGCGGCAAGCGCAGCTTAACCTCGCAGATCGATCGATCAGCGCGGCTGTCATTTAGCCACGAGCCCCTCAAGGCCACCATCGGAGTATAAAAAAAACTGTAAAATTTGTATTTTGTATTAGGTTGGTAAGTATTATACTTCCACTCCACCTAATTATGTTTTTTATTTCATTGAAACTACGGTAATTATTTCTGTCAGTCGAATAATATCTTATTCAGTAGTACCAAATTAGAGTAGGTAATTAGTTGGTACTTGGTACCTACCCTACCGGTACCCCTAACCGCTCATTCACTCATTACACAATTATCTTTGTACTCGACCAGACTTAACATCCACTGTTACACCATGGGTTTCATAACAAATCACTATTAACATAGGTAACTAATGATTAGTCTATCACCAGTCATGAGGATTTTTTTATAAATACTCGTACCTACTTACTACGTACCACTATCCTAGCATGTTATTTAGTTTTTAACCAACTAATGCAAAAAAAACCGACTTCCAAAAACTACACTAAAAACTATGAAATAAAAATGTTAAACTTCCATAAATAAAAATCTAAATGTATATTGAAGTCGGCGGGGCCTCTTCTTCAGGTTTCTACCTCTCAGCCTTTGAACAGGAAGAACGTGCGCAGTGTGTGCAGCGAACATGCAGCTTGCTTTGCGCCACGACAAATTAAAATTTTCTTTCATTCCTCCTTAATCTATAATGTTGCTTATATTTATGCTAGGCCCCGCCGACTTCAATATACATTTAGATTTTTATTTATGGAAGTTTAACATTTTTATTTAATAGTTTTTAGTGTAGTTTTTGGAAGTCGGTTTTTTTTAAACCTGTTTTTATTTTAATCTTTTTAGTGTAGTGTAACCATTTTTGTAGTTGTTAATTTATTACAATAAAGTACCATTAAATCATGGACAGAGCGACTTTGATCATTTATGTAGTTTATCGAGATCGATTACTTCCACGAATTTAAATAGGTATGTACTTATATTTATAGATGTAGGTGGATGAGAGCATTTCAGTAAACAAAAACCGAGCAAGAGCGTGTCGGACCACGCAGTGTAGGATTCCATAGCAAGAAGTATTTTGAGTGTTCCGACCGCAAATACAAGTTTGTATTTCATAATATTATTATGAAATATTATTATTTTTACGGTTGTCAAACTCAAAATGGAAAATAGTGAATATTTCAAAAAAATTGTGACGTATCTTGTTCAAACCAATTTCAATCGAAAGTATTTATTAAATGCTATAAGGAAAAGCGCGGGAAACTTCGGACTTGGTGGACGCGTATTTTTGATATAAAATTTTTCCTACTACCTAAACGTGACATTGGCTAAATGCACAAACCGTGCGAAGCCAAAAGAAAAAAAAAAAAAAAAAAATGCTATAAGCTTGATTTTTTCCAAATTTTTTGATCGCGGTTGGAAAATTACAGGGGGGGACACACATTGTTAACGACTTTGGGAGCTCCTAGTTCACTCAATATGCACTTAAATAAAAAAGGTATTTAGAAACCTTCATGTTATTTTCAAAGACCTATCCAACGATATCCCACATGGTGGGGTGCGCGAAAATATTATTTTTCATCCCTCAGTTTCATGTATGGGAGCCCCCCCTAATAATTTTATTTTTCGTAATTTCACTATAGGCCTTAATGGCGGCTTGTAAAAGACATCTACCTACGAAGTTTCATATAAATTGGTTATGAACTGTAGATAGTAGTAATAGCAATAGGCTCGCTCCCTAGCCTTCTATCAAATGCGACTTAAGCATAAAAAAATTGTGTGTACTATACACCTCTGTCTAACCTTGCGGGAAATATCGGCGTGATGTTATGTATGCATAATATCGAGATCGATTGCGTTCAGGAATTCATGTACCTACACAATATCACTTTTTCATCATCGTCATGATGTCATCGAGATACACCAAAAATACCGTTTATTACACCTCGTTAAAAATCTACTCAACCAAAGTTAATAAAATTTATATGGGACCACCTCGCGAGCTTCTTCTACCATATGAAAAAAGAATCACGTAAATCGGCTCATAAACCACGGAGTAATCGGTGTAAAAAAAAAAAAAAAAAAAAAAAACCAACCGAATGCAGAACCTCCTCCTTTTTGGAAGTCGGTTAATAAAATGAGAGGCAATTAAAATTATATTGTTTGTGGACGCAGGAGGTGTTAGGTAGGTACCTAAAGTAAATAACGCAACTACACTTTCAATTTAATTAAATAATGAAACTCATTTAAAAATGCTAACAAAAGTGCTGTTATTTCTATCATCGATGGATTAAAGTAATAAAATAGGTAAATGTAGAGTACCTCCTATGCCGTATACGTGTGAAATCTATATCGTGCCACCCCACACGGAACTCAACGAACCGCAGCGATTGTCGAGCCGCAGCCGTCGAGCTCCGGAAACTACACTTATCGTAACAGCTACGTTTCATTAATTCATATATTGTAATATTCAAAAGCGATTGGTTGCTACGATTGATTGATACGTGCGACGGAGTATTCGATAGTTTTATTTTAAATGGGCCGTGATTATGAGTTTATTTTGTTAATAATGCAACGATCGCCGATTTGCTGCAGAAACGTTTACCTTTTTAGCTAGAAATTTTACTTGTTTGTATCGTCTGAATACTCTTTTACAAAAAGAAAACGTGCCGATTATACGGATTCTACTTTCGTTAATGTTGTGTAAAGGAAAAACCTTGACGATTTTCAATTGAAGCTATAAAATATGTTTGACGCATTTTCGGGGAAAGCGTTCAAAAAGATTTTTCCTTGGCGTAAGTACCGAAAGAAATGCTTGAGGAAGTTTCTTACTTCATGTTATGATTTACTTACTAAGTTACGAGGAATTATACCTACCTACATAATTAAAGAGACGCGAGGGTGATGCATTTATTATTACTTTATGACAAGTTTGTAAACTGGTACAACACAATGAGAGCATTAGCCATTTACATATAAGGGGGTCTTTTGTTTTCAACATAACGTAACTTATTTATTTTATATATGAATAAAGCAATATTTAGCAGCAGGCTGCAGTCTACGATCTAATTATATATACTTACTAGCCTCCGCCCGCGGCTTCGCCCGTATTTTAGGGATAAAAAGTAGCCTATGTGTTATTCTGATGTATAAGCTATATTACTGTAAAGTTTCATCAAAATCCGTCCAGTAGTTTTTGCGTGAAAGAGTAACGAACATCCATCCATACATCCTCACAAACTTTCGCATTTATTATATTAGTAGGATGCTTTTTACATAATTTATCAGTCTGTGACTTGTGACTGCAGTCTTTTCTGAAAATAAGCGCCCCATTACTTCTCAGTAGGGGTAAAGGATTTTACCAGCTGACTAGGCACAGCGTTCACAGACAATGTCACACAAAGAAAAACATGAAAAATGGTATGGATAGGGGTCAATGACTTTACATGGCCGTCAATTTCTGAAAGACGAAATTGATGATGGCATTCAACCCTCACTCGTTTTTTAAGGAAATCCGAAGCCAAGTTGATATGACGGAAATGACTATTGACAAAACTGGGAAATATTCGTTCGAATTTTTAGACTATCGCAGAAACTTCTACAAGCTCATTATGTCATTAGGTACATTGCATTGCATTTTGCTTTTGGTAACTTAATTAAAATTTTATATCCATATTCTTGATACTACTACTAGGTATATCAGTAAAAATGATCTCACCGCGTACCTAAAAAAATAACATGATTCGAAAAATTAATGTTAGATTAGATTTTTGTACATCTAATTTATTTATCGAACATAATTACATAGGTACATTAGCCTTTTTAAATAGATAAAAATTCCTGACATGAAACTTCTTTAATTTTAAATATTGTCCTTAATGGTGCATACAATTTATAAGATGCCTTTAAAATATGAAAAAAACGTTGTATCTACTCATTTCAAGAAGATTAAATATTTAGGGCCGTACCACAAAAAAGTTAGACACGCGTTAAACGCGAATGCTACCAAAAATAATACGCACTTGTTTTAACACTAACTTGTCTAAAACAAGTGTGTATTATTTTTGGTAGCATTCGCGTTTAACGCGTGTCTATCTTTTTTGTGGTAAGGGTGTTAATATTCTTGACACATTTCTTCATTTTTTTTTATGGCTATTTTTTTTTCAAACGAAATGGCCAGTTTCTTTAGTAGCTCAGTTCTGTTAAACCAAGAAGGTGAATTATGTAAAATAATTATATTTATATCTTTTATTTTAGCCCAAAACCGCCAATGTTCTTTAGGATAATTTAATTGAAATAACGAATTTATTCTTTTTTTTTGTGGACAATCGCGCTTTAGTGGCCGTTCAAAGTTACCATGAATTTGGGTATCTTTGAACAGAGTTATAAATAATATAAACGAGTTCGATGTTACCCATTAATTAGGCAAGATTTGAATGCAAGATCATAGTTACGAAAAACGGAGCTTTTAAAACTTTTTTGAATAATTAGAATAATTGTTTTTTCCGTTTTACGTACTTAGTTATTTATCTGTTTTACCGTTAATATTTTTAAAGGCCTGTTCAACGATTTCCCACATGAAGGGGTGCGTGAAAATATTTTTTATCCCTCTGTTTCATGTAGATATGGAGTGCTCCCCTAAATAAGTATATTTTTTTTTTGTAATTTCACTACTTGCCTATAAGGCGGTTCACAGAAGACTGCGAAGTTTCACACAAATTAGATAAGTTTTTACGAAGGTGTGACAAAAGGCCAGACGGACATGACGAAACTATGAGGATTTTTAGTTTTATTACGGAACCCTAAAATTGTGGTTACATAAACAGGAAAAAATAGTTTAATTTTCCTCTTTAGCCCGTCCTTGAAAGTTTCATTGCTTGACATTGACAAGTTAAAGTGACTTTATGATGAAAAGAAACAATTATAAGTTTGAGAAAATAAGTGAGTACCTACCTACTACGAGATATAATGCGCCTCTGCAGTCGGAAAGCATCGTTTTTTCATAGTTTTTGAAAGACTACCTACTCATTGCCGAACAATATCAAGCACTGGCCGGTTAACATTATTCCAGTAGCATACCAGTTCAGCGGCGCTGGAATGCCACTGGAATAATGTAAACCGGCACTGGAATGCCAGTTCACTGGAATGGATGTGCATTCTAGTGGCACATTCTCATTATTTTAGTGGCATTCCAGTGTCACTGGACTGAAATTGCTACTGGAATGATGAGAAGCGGGCTTTTTAGAACTCATTGTCATTCATGAGTTTCTCGCTCAATCCTGTCTGTTACTTGGAGTACATAGAGTTATGATTAATAGAGTTGAAATAACATACCTAGTTACTGTTATGATGCCACGCAAGGTATTATTGCCCAGGCGCGGTCGCAGCCACAGATTTGGGGGGGAGGGGGGTTATACCGACATGCTATACCGTAAATTACCTTGTTTCACCACAATACAGCTAAGTATTTGTATAATAACATCTTATTCTTAATCTGTGGTCTTATTTTTAATCTGTGGTGTGTTGATTATTATTATCAAAAGAACTGTGACTGTCAAGGTCAACTGTTATGTCAATGTTATTCAATACAATAATAATTGTTTCCTTTCAAGGACCATTTTTAATTTGTCTGTCTATCTGTCTGTCTGTCACCAGGCTCTATCTCATGAACCGTGATAGCTACAGTTGAAATTTTCACAAATTATGTATTTCTGTTGTCGCTATAACAACAACGACAAAAACAGAATAAAATAAATATTAAGGGGGCTCCCATACAACAAACGTGATATTTTTGCCGTTTTTTCTCGATCTTAATTAAGGTTAAAATAAAGTGTCTAATGTTGTATAGATAATGGTACGGAACCCTACGTGCGCGAGTCCAACTCGCACTTGGCCGGTTTTTAACAAATTATCAGCAATTTTTAATAACGACAAAAAAAAAACATTACCTATAATTTTTTTTCGTAGGCTTATTCCTGAAAATAGGTAGGTAGGTAGTTGAAATGTATCTCCAAACGTAATAATTATGTGTATAATGAATTAGCTGATGAATCTCCAAGCATAATTGATGCTCAGGTAATAATATCCCTTCAGCTGTTATAATTAATACACAATTGTTCTGATTTGAATCAGGTTGCGAAACAAATGAACTAATAAATTAATATTCAGCTAACAGATGTTTTTGTATGAAAAAGATATTGTCTTTTGTCTTACCTACCTTCATTAAAATTTTACAGTGACTTAGCCAAGTTAACCTAAGTGCTTAATAACTAATTCGTGTCCTGGTTTCTATATCCTTGACATAGCAAGCTCCTGATTTTAACCTACTTTTAATGTCACTGACCTTTAAAAAGTTTTAAAATCCAAGTAGGTATTTAATTTGTCTAATTAATGTCCAATGAACATTGGAACATATTATCATAGAGCGGCTCGTTGTTTTGTTACAAGTAGGTAAATGCTCTAGTCTATACCTACTCACCTATAGTAGAACTACGCGATGCGAATTTTAACTAAACCGTCACATGAAATAAACTCGATTAAGTATCTGCCATAAATTAAAACATAGTAGGTAGGTGACTATCGCAAACTAGCGATTAGTTAGCATTACTAACAATCAAGGTGACATAATGGACGCTTTATGAGTTGACAGCGGCGACATTATTATAAAATTAATTATTTACGGTTGTGAGACGACAAATTAATACAACGCGCAACGTACACCTACATTGTAAATGAGTGATTAAATAATAACAAACTGTCTCGTTCAATAGTTTAGTGAAAATCGAGGCAGCTGAGACAGGTTCTGGATACCTACTTATCAGTGTCCAGACCAGACTGAGCAGTTTGTTGACCTTTTTATAATATTACACAGAGCTAATTAATAGTACACCCGTTCCAGTCCTTCAGCGAATATAGGCGTGATATTACACAAAACATCATTATTCATATTTCATAAATAAATTGTTTAAAAAATCAGGATATAACATTTTAATAAATTCGGTCAATATATTACCAAATAATTACTATGAAACAAGCCCTACAGCCTTTACCCTACAGTTTTTAGCCCTACGTAGAATGGCAACAGGAACGCGACGCTATGAGACAACAGCTGATTATATCGTCATTAAACCGCAGATGTTGATTCACAGTATAAATGATTCACTATTATGATAAAATCTCTTTTTATAGACATTTATCCAGCGTTTGATGGAGTTAGGCCGTGATCGTATTGCCCTATTGACAATGTAGGTAGGTAAGTATAAATAATACTGTTATGTATAACTATAAACTAAAGTTACATAAAACCCAATATATTTTGTTCTGTCGAATGCCTAAAGTCAATCTTACGTCAGGTGAAGTTGAGTTCGCCCACGCTCCAAAAAGTACTGAAACCGAACACGAAGCTTGAGATTACGTAAAACGATGATAGATTCCGAGCGATTCCCCGAGGGCTGTTCGAGGTTTCTTGAAAGAAGTATTAACACGCTGAGGAACTCTGTTTAAGTGGCTCATTTAAAGAAAAAGGTTTGTAGTATTAAGGTACCTCTACCTACTACATCCAGAATGTTTAAAACATGTACCTAATACCAAAGAAGGTTACGAATAAAAATGAAGGAAGATGATGTTTTATTTTAATATACCTATCATTGGGCTCATGGTAAAAGTGGAGGCGTACGTGTGATGCTGATGAGTTTGGTTTAGTTCTCAGAAAACGTACGTAAGAGAAAAAAATATGTCTTCCACAAAAAAAGAACTCAATAAGCATTCAGTCCACGAATGAGGGGTTGGAACGACTGGGTCTGGGAGTCAGAATTAAGTGTGATTTATTACTTTTATGAGCCACTGTAGCCTCGAACCGCCTTATTTGCGTGAGTGAGCGATCTACTTTTACGATGGCTAGTTTTGACTGATGTTTTTTTTCACTGTCATTTGTTCAACTATTAAAATGAGTAAACGAGGTAGTATCTACAACCAAAGCAGATTACATTTGGAGCAGAGACATAAAATTAAAAGAAAATCTAAGAATCGCAATGGTATAGGTACCGGCATTAAAGATGATCACAGATCGCGCATGTACATTTTCCGTCCAATAGACAATAGACAGTTGACAATAAGTAATAGAGAATAGTCCAATTAGACGACGAGCATCGACTGACGAACCAATCGCCTGCAGCCTCGGCGCCCCCTGTCTTCTTCATTCTGCCAAAGAGACCGAAAATCAGTTAGTGCGCAGGTGACGTTTTTGATCAAGATCCACGCAGATACTTATACTTTCTTACCTAATAAAAAATCGCAACTTCGAAATAATTATTTCAATTCTAAATAATTATGACTCATTAATCGATACTAGAGGTATTTACTATTAATTACGAAGAGAAGTTCAATTGTAGGTATTTAAAACCAAATCGTAGTGATGAAAGCGAAATTGTATTCCATTATCGAAAATGTTCGGTTATCGTGAATCTCGCCAGCTATCGAGCCCTCCTCAGGTATATATAATGGGCACGCAACCTCGGCTCACTTTTCACTTATTTACCTACTTATCTACAACCTTTTACAGACTGAATAGAATTATGGCTATAGACATTAAAAGATAGGAGGCTCTCAAAGAAACGTCGGAACAAAAAAATTCAATTTCGGCTTAAGGAGCACAAACACTCTTGACCTAGTTATTTTATTCGTAAATCAAATAATTTAATGCACATATTTGTTTCTATTTAGTTTATTTTATGGAAAACCGAAAGGAAAATAAAGATTTGTTTAAACCGACGTAATTGAAATGGTAGGTGTATCGATCCCGACTCCCGGTCACCGTAGGCGCGGGCCTGCGGGCGGTGAGTAATGGGTAGCTCACCGTCCGATCAGGACCAGGCCCGTGCCGAACGGCGCGTACGTGTTCCACGCGCGCCTCAAAGAGATGTCAGCATCAGAGAGGGGGCCCACTAGGGCCCAAGCCTGCCGGGAAAGCGGGATTGTCCGGAAGGGATACCGCTGACCCGGACAAAAGGGCTAAGGAAGGAACACGGGTGGGTTTTAGTCAGTAAGAGTCTGACACTCCCTTCCGCTCCGCCCAGAGCGGGAGGGGTCATTGGATGATTTCCCATCCTCAAAAAAAAAAAAAAAAAAGGTTTATCGATCACAATTTCGATGTTTTAATATCCGCAAAAGATACATTTTTACTTTTTCCTATAGTATATAATACTGTGTTTTATTCAGATAATTGTGTAAATGAAATAAACTACTTAAATTCTTTTTTCCTTATTTCAATTTTGCTAAAAAATTATAATACATTTCCATAGTGGACTTTCCTATTTGTAATTCCAAAGAAACAACCCTATTTATTTTATTATTTGTAGGTACCTATATAAACTGAGTCGTAGGTGTATAAGTTTGATCAGAGGTAAGGCAGGTATCAATTCCAACGTAGGTGTTTCTTTTTATTCGGTCTTTTCTAAAAGGTGATGTTATTTTGATAGTTATCAAAAACACCTGTCTACGAAGTTTTTACGTAGGCCCTATAGGTAGGTAGGTATACAACGGTCTGTCTAGTCCTTATGAAAAGTTTTAGTAGTGGGGTATAGATAAGTACTTTTATAAGCGCGATGGACGCTCGACAGATGTGACGAATAAATTAAATAGGTACGGTACTCAACTTGGTAGGTACATCACGATAAGGGCTGATCACGGCGTCGTTCGTGTCGTTGCCGTGACACGAACACGATGCGACGCGGAGCCGTATCACGACGCGTGAAATTGCGACGTACGGTACCGTAAAAAAAATCAATTTTCCACGACGTGTCGTCGCGACGCACCCTACAACGGTGCGACGTCGCGTTGTTGTGGTGTTTTCGATGTAGGTACTTATTGGAATGAAGTTCCTTATCGCGCGTTACGAAAGGGGGCTAGACGGAAAAAATTTGGACGAAAAGTTATAACGACACTTTCGAAACTTTTTGCTATAGTAAGCTATTGTAAGCCGTGCGGCGTGCGCATGTTTCTCTGTCTGTCCCTCTCTCTCTCTTATATTATTTTTTTACTAATTTTTGATATTTATATTTGAAAATTGCATTATTATGCTTATTATCATTTATTATTATCGTTTAATGATAATTACAACTAAAAAACACAAATTTCTTAGTAAAATAAATAAAATCTTACCGCAAACCCGCAAACAGAGCGGTCATTGTTGCACGAAACAACACAATTTTTCACTTCCACAGTCATATTACTATTATATTATACACTATATATCATATAAAACTATGATATGTTTACACCATCGAAGCACAATTCTTCTAGTTTATTTTGATATATAACACATATAGAATAAACAACACACAACACCGTATTGAAAATGTTTTCAGGGGACGAATCAACAGTATCACCCAATACCTAACGTCAAACGAGTCAAGTCAATAAGTCAACTGCAGATACAATATAATTAATATATTTTTTTCAATTACAGAGCGTTCTATGCTGCCCTCTATGAGAGGCTTTTTTTCGTGACGCGGTCGCGTATGTGGCCTACGTGGGTCCCAGCTGGTGACATTTATAACCGTGGACGCGTGAGTGGAGAAAGCAAGCCAGATATTTTCTAAAAAATACATATTCACTAATTAATCGAAATGAACTTCATTCCATCCGGGTGTCCCTTGACACGTCTCAAGTTTTTATTTATAAGTAGGTATGTATTTTAATCCACGATTAAGGCGATACGCATATTGCACCGTATCACGAAGCGTATAGCGCGGGAGTGCGTGATCTTACGTTGTTTGCTTGTTGTACCTACCTGTATTTGTATAGAAATCACGCATGGTGCAACACATTGAAAACGCATTCACGCGCGTGGCTTTTGTTCCGTCATCATGCACCCCGCAGCGTAGCGCGGGGCGGTGTGTGATTTGCCTAACCGTAAGAATATTTCAAAATAAATTGTCACCAGTCCCCTCAACATTTTAATCTCTACTAATTCCCCAGGGAGTTTGATCTCAATTAAACTCCCTGTATTTCAGGAGGTGTTCTTGCGACATTGCTACAGTGAAACATTAAACCCCGTTTGATCTTACAAAGTCAAAAAAATCTTCTTCATCACGAATAACAATATTTTTTATAGTTTTAGAGATTTCGATATTTTGAAATCGGTAAATTACCTATTTTTTTCTCCTATTTAGTAAAGTACCTACTAACTAACGTAACTTAAGTCATACTACAGTCATTACCTATACGCCTGTCTATCTATATACTATTATAAAATTGTAAAAAGCCGTGTCTGTACATTGAAGATATTCCAGAAAAAACAGTTGGGATAGGGTACTGGGACCATACCCAAAAAGATTCTTTTTGGAATTTTTGTCTGTTTGTCTGTTTGTGCGCGCATCACGCAAAAACTACTGGACGGATTTTGATACGGTTTTCAAATTTCGATAGCTTGGGGTCCAACTTAAAATCTAAGCCACGTTTCATCTCATTCAGGTGGGAGAAACCAGAGATACAGCTTATTGTAGTCCACGCGGACGGAGTCGCGGGCAAAAGTCTAGTACTATTATAAAATTGTAAACAAGCTGTGTCTGTACATTGAAGATATTCCAGAAAAAACAGTCGGGATAGGGTACTGGGACGTAACTATACCCAAAAAGATTTTTTTATATTTTTTGTCTGTTTGTCTGTTTGTGCGCGCATCACGCAAAAAGTACTAAACGGATTTTTATGTCGTTTTCACAGTTTGATAGCTTGGGGTCCAACTTAAAATCTAAGCCACGTTTCATCTAATTTTGATAGGAGGAACCAGAGATACAGCTTGACCTCTTGGTAGTACTAGCCACTCTACACTGCGGAGGTCATTTAAACTGGTAACTTCACTGTAGTCCACGCGGACGGAGTCGCGGGCAAAATCTAGCTCAAAATAATTATGTAGGTAAATACAGTGAATAAACGAATAGGTATGACAAAGTGAAATTAGTATTTACAATTTTGTTACCATTATTGTACCGGATTCCCCTCGCCCTTCACTGGCTTGAGCTTCGGGAAATAACATAAGATTGGATGATTTTTATCCGGATACATTAGTGTTAGGTACCGATAGTATTGATTATCGATACTATCGATTGTTTGGTACTGTCGATAGTATCGATACTATCGATTCTTCTATTGATAGTATGGCCGTTTTTAGATGAAAACTATCGTGGAACTATCGATATTAGTTCGGCAATACTAATACATAGAACACCACAAATTCCCTAGAATGTGAGTGAAATCGAAAGCAAAAACTAGTTTTAAACAATTTCACGAATATTTTTAAAGGGCAAGCGGAGCATATGACATTAAATTGATTTTCCGTGTAATTATTTAAACACAAATTCCCTTTGTTTCTGCGAAACAAATTTTTCCGAGCGGAAAAGCGGACGTGTGTCTTATTCAATGCTTTGTTCCGAGTAACTAAGTTATGAGTTTGGGAACTTTATTTTCAGCTTTAACAGTTTAAAACGTTAACTGTTTTGGCCAACTTAAAGTTAATTTTTTGACATGAGGCTCTTTTATAATCGGTTACAGGATGTTGTCCAAATTACCTATCGTTGTTAATTGGCAGCTTAGTATAGATAAAGTTTGTTTTGTAATAATTAATCTTTTTTATATAAAAATGTTCCGTGACCGACTAACTGACTGACAGACTACTGAACTATTTGATTTTTTTTTTATATTAATAACTAGCTGACTCGCCACGGCTTCGCACGGGTAAAGTAAACTATATGTTCAAATAAGATACTGTAAACAGTAAAAATCATCTCCATTAAGACGTTATTCTACCCTTCACCTGCCCTACACTTACCCTACACCTACCCTACATCTACCCCACACCTACCCTACACCTACCCAATTTTTGGGAAGAGGGCCCTTAACATTTAATCATTTAATCATTTAATCATTTATTGAACCATTGGTATGTACATCATTAAGTTCTTTACGGTGGTCCCCAAACTAGGCGAGGCCTGTATCTTGGGGACCAGAGTTGTTAACAACTTGTCTTTCTGCTCATGTATCGGCACAAACTGTATAAGAATAGTGAAGGTACGTCGCACGTACAGACGCCCTCTATCTCTATAGGGGGACCTAAAGGATTGCCAATTAATGCAGGTAGGTACATAACATGCTGTTGTTTATATCAGATGATTAATCCATTAGCTGTCTGTCACTAATCTCTCTTTGTAAATGTGGCGTACCGTTTCTGCCCAATTTTTTGCCGCCAACCTATCCTAATTAATACTTTTTTCACGAGATAGCCCTTTAATTTACAGGAGCGAGTATCAATCGTTTATTTTTATACGTAAATCAAATGCAATGTGATTAAAATCATGTGAAATAATGTTTAATATACATAGTGGTGACATTTTTTGACATGGTGTGAAGATTGTATGTAGGTACATAGTTTCTGAGCGTAACCATCAGGTAATTATTAAATTAAACAAAATTTCAGATTGCGTAATTTTTTAAAGAAACGTATAATGTCCCACAAAGTGAGCAATTAGGTACATCAAATAAAGTGACATAGGTAGGTAGGTATTACATTTTTATAATAATTTTGTTCACCAACGCACTACAATTTAAATTCTGTACTATAGAGTAAACAATAACGACACTGATAACAATAAATTGTTTATTCTTTTTTAATTGCAATCAGTTTGTAAACTCCGTAGTAATTTAGAGTGCTGAAGTCATGATTTTTAAATTCTGTTTGGCTATGATAGGTAGCAGCAATATAGATGCCGCATAAAATCACGTTTTCATAAACGCCCTAAGGATGATAACACACTGTATATGTAGGTATAGTATTGTATAGCGTTTCAATATATGGCTATTGTTATTCCCCACTTTTGTGTGAGGGTTATTCATCAGTCCACGTTTTGTATGAGAATTAGGGCGCGATATAATTGCCTGTTACTATCCAAAAAATGTTTTGCATAATTTTAGCAGTTAGTATTTTACGTAACAGGTTGGATTGACTTGTACTAAATTATGTTAAAGATTGTATCGTTATTCAAATTTTATTTCCTAAGAACATGGCCTATGTGGAGTAAATATTTTGTTACCTACCTACCTATATATATATATATATTGACAGTGGAAAGGCAAAATCGTTAAACGGCCAAAATGGTACTTTTGGAAAATGAATCTTAAGGTATTTTTTTAAGAAAAAAATCATATCTCTTTCTTTTGGTGGTTAAGCTCTTTTGGCTTTCCACTGTCGAATTATCTATACATCATTTAATATAACATTATATTAGGTAGTGGGCTGAAAGGCTTAAATATTTTGCATCATTTATTCTAGTAGAGTTTAAGCTCACCTTAAGAGTTATGGCTCATAAATATATAGCTAGAAGCCAACATACTTTTTTTATCCATACAATTTCTTGCGAAAAAGTCATAATTGTCTAATTCTAATAGCATAGAATTAATCAGTCTATAATTCTAGAACTGCTTTGACACAGACCTACTGAGGGAGAGGTCCGTAGTCCACCACGTGGGCCCAGTGCGGATTGGTGAACGTCACAATATGCATATGAAGTTTTGGTTCTACAACATTTCACAATATTTTCTATCGCGTTTTTAGAGCAGTTGTGATAAAACAAAATTGCACAAAGTGTACGTCTGCTGGGCCACCACTTCTCTAACATTTGTCTAATGATAAAATAAATAAAGCTTTTGTTTTATCAAAATAATGTGAGAGCTTCTAAAGATTGATAAAAATTACTCTGCTTTAATAGAAGGATAGATGACTGAAGAGTCTTCAATTGAAGCAAGTCACAGACGAGATAAACCGATAGATATTTAACAGTGTCTTAGGTTTTCGCATTATAATAAAACAAGTTTAAACGGATTATATTATTAATTTTTCCTGACGTTTCGAACACTTTGCAGCGTTCGTGGTCAGGTTCAGTTAGGGTTGCTAACTTTTTTTGAGAAAAATAACGTTTCAAATCATTTGGACAGGAAAAAAAAAGTATTTTTCGTATTTATGTTTTTATTCACATAATTTTTGAGTCGTTACCTAGGTACTTTTAACACACGATATTTTTTTTGTTGTCTTTGAAAGTATCAAGGGTAGTTTTACAACTATTTAGATTTAAATAAATAATTAATAAGTATGTAACTCGTTTTTTATTTTTATAGAAAATCTGTTTGTCTCTTTTCACCTTATCAGTTTCATTACCGTACCGAAAAAACTCTAGCTTAAGTGGTGGGAACAGAGAGTAAAACAGTTTTTTTTTTTACATTTGGTAAGCTCTTGATGCATTTTCACATGAACAGTAAGATTGAAAATAAAGTATTTTCGCATACTTTATTTTTATGCAAAAGTATAAAGTATATTCATCGAAAATAAAGTAGGATACGTTATTATAAAGTAGGTATAGTTGGCAACCCTAGGTTCAGTCGTCCTGCGACCACGAACGCTGCAAAGTGTTCGAAACGTCAGGAAAAATCAATAATACACGCGATTTAATCCGTTTATACTTCTTTTAATAGAACGATAGATTTTTGTGATAAACTGTTGTCGAACTTTAAGCTAAAGACTTGTTCGCCTCCATTTCATCTTCTAGCAAATTTCAACTCTATTTCCATGTAATCTTATGCATTAAATTACCATAATACCTAATAAACTAGTAAATAATAACATATTTAGCTGCTACCCCTGTCGTGACCGTACGACACAAGTCACGGCGCCACGCTGTAACTCCACAACTCAAAACTGAACAACCCTATTAATGTCAAGGGAAACATTCATCAAGGTCGGCTTTATAACCGTATCGTTCGTTAATTTTATCGCAATTTATTTGCTCGGTATTATTTACAGTTTTTCGGTATCGGTAGTAAAAGCTTCGTTTTTAATTAACGATAATGGTCGTATAAATCATGAAGGTTTTTTATGTGTTGAAGCACGTTGAAGTATCGAGTTGATATTATTAAACGATTCCATAATCGACTTCATAATAGTTACATATCTATTTTCTTAAGATTTTTTACAGAGTATGGGCCATTTGGTGATAGATATTTGGAGATGAGATTGTAATTTATACAAGGATTATATTCTTCTCTACCTATGATTAATAAAATTTATATACACGCAATAGGTATAAAGGTATTCGTTGACAAAATATTAATACATGGGATATTCAAAATAAGAACCTTTACCTAACATTATCAAAAATTACAGCAATCACATTAACTTTTCGAGATTTAAAAAGGTTACAATAATAGACGATAATGAAACGGCAGTACCATATAATTACGAGGCCATTTGTGTGGTAACGATAGCCACCTATATGAAAACGATTATATTGGCATTAAAGTGTGTTACTGTTTAGACTTGCTAAGCTGTTAACCGACTTTTTTTTTGTATGATGAGGCCATGAGGGTGGCAAACAGGCGTACGGCCCGCCTGGTGGTAACCGGTTACCGTAGCCACGGGGTCTCATCAGGTAGTATCATGAGTTTTTTTGACGTACAGTTTCGTTAACGTAAGCATATTTTGAATTTAAAATACAGCAGTCCTGCCGGCCTAGCATGACCACGATAGAAACGGGTTTTGTCTACATAGAAATAATAGGTCGGGGAAAAAGTTTCTTCGCATTTTTTAAGAAAATTCAAAACATTTTTTAGTAAAGTTTATTTACATTTAACTAAAGTATGTAGGTACCATTTTGTTCAATAACTTTTTGCCATCTTGTAGGTAGGGACATGATCCCATTACTATAGAAATTTTGGGACTTCTGGTCAAAATACCGCGACAAGTGGTTTTGGCAGTCCTCTCGTGATGTTAACCTGACACTGCCTAAAGAATTCTAAAGAGACCGAAACAGGTGGAAATCTGAAGGTGCAAGGTCAGGACTATACGGCGGATGCATTAACACCTCCCAGCCAAACTCTCTTAATTTTTGTTGGGTGGCTAAAGATGTGTGAGGTCTAGCGTTATCATGATGAAAAACCACACCCCTTCTGTTGATTAATTCCGGCCGCTTTCTCTCAACTTCTTGCTTTAATCTCATCAGTTGTTCGCAGTAGAGTTCAGAATCGATGGTCCTGCCTGGTGGTAACAGCTCATAATGAATAATGCCCTTCCAATCCCACCACACACACAGCATCACCTTGTTGCGAGTTAACCCGGGTTTCGCCACAGTCTGTGAAGCCTGACCGGCCTTTGACCACGACCTTTTTCGCACGTTCTTGTCATACGTGATCCACTTTTCATCACCAGTTATCAGCTTCTTCAAAAATGGTTCGGTTTCATTACGTCGTAATAAAGAATCACAAATGAGTACACGGTTCATTAGGTTTCTTTCAGTGAGCTCGTGAGGTACCCAAATGTCGAGCTTTTTTGTGTACCCAGTTTTTTTCAAATGCGCCAAAACTGTTTTGTGGTCAATTTCCAGTTCTTCAGCTACGTCGTAACTACTGGTATGCCGATCTTGCTCTACTTTTTCAAAAATGGCATCCATTTTATCCGTAATAGGGCGACCAGAGCGACGTGCATCTTTGACATCAAAATTTCCGGATTGAAAACGCTTAAACCAAATTTTTGCTACTCTCACAGACACTACACTAAGTCCATAAACATCGCAAATTTTTTTCGCGGCTTGCGTTGCATTTTTACCTTTTTTGTAGTAAAATTTTAAAATGTATCGAATTTCTTCATTAGATTCACTCATCTTGACGGTAAGAAAAACAAATGAAAATCACACATTTTCCTAATTTGAATTTGGAATTATGTTCTTTAAAATTTAAACTTTCAATGATACCAAAACCAGCCAGATACAAATAGTATAGCCAAAGAGATTTTATTACAAGTTCGTACATACTATAATGCGAAAAGACTTTTTCCCCAACCTAATAGACAAAGTGACAGATTTCATTCATAAAACGTAGAAATGTTTCTACAATCTGTCACTTTGTCTATTTCTATGTAGACAAAACCCGTTTCTATCGTGGTCATGCTAGGCCGGCTGGAACATTTTGATAAAATTTTATATAATTTGCACATTTAAAAAAATACAGAGAAATTAATTAAGTATTTAATTTATATAAATATTATGTAACAAACGTGTATTTTCAATTCAAAATATGCTTACGTTAACGATACTACACGTCAAAAAACCTCATGATAGGGGTACAGGAACAAAGGAACAATTGTTCAAATAAATCTCAATAGATGGCGTTATATGTATCGATTAGAATTAGAAATTATTTATTTGTAGTTGTCGGTATTATAGCTAAGGTGTTGATACTTGATACTTTTAAAAAACCGGCCAAGTGCGATTCGGACTCGCGCACGAAGGTTTCGGCACCATTATCTATACAACATTAGACACTATCTTATACCTTTAGGTATAAGATCCTTACAGTACGTATAAGATACCTTTAGGTATAAGATCGAGAAAAAAAAAGCAAAAAAAATCACGTTTGTTGTATGGGAGCCCCGCTTAAATATTTATTTTATTCTGTTTTTAGTATTTGTTGTTATAGCTGCAAACAAAAATACATATTCCGTATTTCGGAACCCTTAGGGCATGAGTCGTACCTACTCGCACTTGTCCGATATTTTTTGTTTTAGTTTAGAACAGAAAAAAAAACAAATAAAATTAAGTGACAGTATCATCAGATTTATGGAAATTTTGCAAACAAGGCTTCGCATATAGCTGTTGAAAAAGTTTTAGTGTGAAGTCTGAGTTTTCACCAGTTTTTACTGTAAATACTGATGTACCTCCCTACCTAAACCCGATAGTGAGATTTTACAGAGAACTTACCTACTACTTTCTGTTCACTATATCGTATATGTTTTTAGAGATGCTGTATGCGATGTTGCCTCTATCATCATCGACCTAGAAAACCATCATTTACTTTTACGTATTCAGTAAACATTTTCTTTAAGAGACTGTTATAGTATTAAGATAAGCAGTGAGTAGGACCCTTCAGAGATCGTGACACGAATTTTATATTCCCCTACAACGAGACGAAAATACTAAGCAGTGTACCTACCACGAAGGAACCGCTACGTGATGAAACCCGCAGTTTTACATACAAGGATGCGTATTAATTATAAGTATTGTTAAAGTATTTATCAGCTTCCACAAGGTAACTGAGATGTATTATTAACTAAAATATAGGTAATGTATATGACGTGGCGGCCTCGTCGCCCCGGCCTTGCTGCTATTTCTAACCGAGTAAGGCTTTGAAGGACTTTTCCAGCTCAAAATATCTGATCTAAATGCAAATATGGTTATTTCCACAATGTGCATATATTGCTTTTGTTTATGCCCGAGGCTAAACGTGTACCCATCAATATTGTTGAAAATACACTGAACTTTAGTGACATTTGAGCATAAAAATGGTAGTTTAGAATTGTCCGGACAAAGCTTCTGTATACAATTTATGACGCGAAAATTTTCGCATTGTCTGTATTGTATTCGATTAATCACTGCAAAATAATACGAACATGTTACGTTGGAATGTTGAATGCTTACTGCTGTTATTGATGAAAAAATAAAAAGGATATATGCTTAATAGTATTTTTGTTCCCAAAAGAGCAAGCTTAATATATGATATGACAGTATTTTGAGAACATATAATTCGTTGGAGCTACAGAAGCGTGTATCATTTTCCTAAGGGAATAAGATATGATTACGAATAGATATCACCTTTATCGTCAGATAGATTTTAAGTTTTATCCTTATATGCGTAGAAAATACATTTTACTGTAACAAAAATGAAGAGACAGTAGGTAATCCCCATTATGAAGTCATGAGTTTGAGGTATAATTTACTATGTAGGTACCAACCGTTACGGTCGACTTGCATTTTCACTTGTTTAAATATTACAGCAAAGAGATTAAATTTATTATCAGATATATGTTTTTCATGGAAGGTTTGCGAAGCAGAATTTTATACCAATGTCCAATATAATATACAAGACACGATGTCGTCAATGGAAAGACTAGACTGCTATCGGATTCCAAATAAATAATACATGAAGTAGATGCATCAGTATAATTATGTAAGTAGGTATATTGATTTAGTAAACATAATCCGATATTAATCTACCTATACCAATAAATAAAATTGAAGCGACTGTCTGTAATTTCAAAATAGTGAAACTGTTTTTTTTGTCTGTCTGTCTGTCTAAAAGTTTGTTCCGAAAAAGCTCTGAAACACCAAAACAGATTTTAATGAAAATTTTGGGGTCTAAAATAGGAATTTTAATAAATCATATAATTTTTCAAAATTCCTACAGGATACTGGTATACTCAAGTGTCTCAAGCCCACGCGGACGTAGTCGCGGGTAAAAGTTAGTGTTGTATAAGGAATATATCTTTGAGGCTACTTTTACAAAAACATTTTGTGATTTACTTACAGTCGGACTTGAGATGTTTCCACTCAAAGCTCTCGGTCTTGAGCTTTTAGCTCACATTTATGTGGTGTGGCCACGATTTCTGTCTTCTGAGAGCTAGATAACCCAATATTTTTAATAACTTATATTTATTGTGAATTTGAAACATGTCAAAGCCATGTTATGCTTCTCTTAAGTTATTAAATTGGCACGGTTCGCCAGAGATTGCAGGTTCAAATCCTGAGAATCTCTTAAATATTTAATAACTTACATTTACCCGACTGCGCCAAAAGGAGGGTAAGGTATTTTGATTAAGATTTTTTGATTTTTAAGATTAAGATTTTTCACTATCACTATCACTACATAGTATAAAACAAAGTCGCTTCCCGCTGTCTGTCTGTCTGTCTGTCCCTATGTATGCTTAGATCTTTAAAACTTCGCAACGGATTTTGATTGACGGTTTTTTTTAATAGATATAGTGATTCAAGAGGAATAATATAGTAGAGAAACACTGATAATTTTAGAGGTTTCTAATATAATGTCCTAAATAAACACATTTTTTGCGCTTACATTGCAAACGATAATGTCCGCGATAATTAGATATGTCTATATTCTAAGGTTGACTCACAATAACCATTTTTATGATTTTTAAATTTGGTCTGAAAGAATGCTTTATTTGCGAAGCTGTTTTTACTAAAATGGTATAAATCCTTATCTAAATTAATATGTTAGTCATCTCAAGTATTTAATTTAGACCAAAATTGCCCTTCATACCATTTAATTTGGATGAATATCTTAGGAATTATCACAGAATTAAAATAACTTGCGCAACAAAATAATATCACGCCGACGACGGACGAACTTCAGGAGCCTGGCAGGCCGGTCCACAGATAGAGAAAGCCTGTATCCCAGTAGTGGGAACATTATAGGCTGATTATGCTATGCATGCTATGCTATTGCACCCGTGCGAAGCCGGGGCGGGTCGCTAGTTTTGAATAATGTGAACCGGGCATAACATAAGTTTTTATGATGATGAATTCGTTATTTTTTCATCTGTATATTTTGCTGAAAAACTTTCTTGCATGAAAAAATGCCATATAAAATTAAGTCTTTATTAATCCGTCTTTAATGGTTCGAGAAAAAAATTGAATACGAAAAAATTCTTTGTGCGATCACTTCTTTTAAATAGACGCAATTACTTTGAACCAACAATACCTACCTGCATTGTTATTAACAAAGGGGTTTTAACCGAAGCTGTGTATTATTTGCAGGCAAACAATAGGTACTATAACTAAGCTCAACTTTCCTACTGGGGGTAAGTATCCTTAGCAACTGAAGGATTATTTAGTACATTAGCTGCATACTGCGAACACCTAATTTGTTTGGCAAAGGCACCAAAGATTTAAATGTCGAGGATGCACCATCGAAACACAAAAATACTTCACCAGAAGCGTATGTTTATGAAATGCACGAAATTTTTGTATTGCCACGCCACGTCGCATCGCTGTGATATGTATGATGAGCACTAAATCTTAAAAAAGACGTGTAGGGTTCCGAGAATTTTATCTAACTAGCTAACCAAAGGTTTATCCTAAAGAATCGAGTCACGCAGAGTTTGCTCAGGTATGAAGCAATGTCACAATTATTAAATTAGGTACTCCGTCGCGCGTTGATTAAGGTAGAAGTACGTATTCCCGGTAGAGTACCGGTAACCGGTAAATAGTCAGTTTTTTTATTTTTATACCTTTCTACCAACAATAATTTAAAGTTTTTGAATGGCAATACATTCTTGGTAATATTTTGTTCAATTGTATTGGAAACACAGACCAATAAACGTTATGGCGCCGAAGCTGTACACATCAAAAGTGTAAGGATCCAAAAATGTTATAAAAAGTCAAAGTTCTGTAAGTGAACAACAACACTACCACGTAGTGTTGGTTAGCTTGCCATGCTGATGCGGATAACGTTAGGGTAAGAGTGTTATTTTACTAAAATATTTAAGTGAATTATCTAGCGATATAACCTATAAATTTAAGTGAATCTAATTGAAAAGTAAATATATTTGCATATCACATCTATTGATACTCACAAATCCCTACTTGACCTAGTACCCGGCAAAATCATAAATATTTTTACCGGATATTGGTACACTCATCAACCCAGTAATACTCCTTGTACCGAAATCCGTTAATGTATACTTATTGCCTTGAAATAAATCTCATTTTTCTTTGAAACTGTAGTATATATATCTGCCGGTTACTGGGAAATAGGTACATGAACGTTGCATCTAAGCCCGTCATGGTTCTTATTGCTTTGAGTTAAGTCTTATGTTCCTTTGACTCAATAGATTTCAGATACTTTAAACCTTGTTTGTTTTGTAAAGGACGTCGGCAGTTTTAGGCTTGATATGGTACAGTAATAAAAGCTTAACCAAAAATAAAAATATATTTTAATTGTTCTTTGCCTAATTTATCTTAGAGATTATGAATTGGAATCAAAAATCGAAATAAATAAGAAATAAAATGATTATGCCATTGACATTTTGAAAAAACCACTAAAACAAAAACGGGTGCATGCTGGCTGGCGCGTGCTTCCACAGAATATCATGGTGACAGCAACTAAAACCTTTGAATTGAGAACTCATTAGTCGGGCTGTACTTCACTGGATCATTCACACCATACTTAACCTCACTGTCAGAAATAAGAATATTTCTCTTTAATCCAATTACGTACAAAAACAAATAAAAAATGAATTTAAATACTCTTGAAATACTCAATCACACCAAACTAATTTCATATCTGTACCGACTTACACAATCTGAGGCCCAGCGTTCTATGGGCGTCTGCCAGTGCCCTTTGTGGATTTGATTAGTTTTTAACCAAATTCAAAAAGGAGGCCTTGTTGTTTCGGAAGTCATTGACTGCCTTTGATGCTTTTATGCCATCGACTTCCAATGCTGATACTGGGAGTTTCTGGCCATAAGGCCATTAAAAAAGCATCATAAGTCAAAATGTCTATAGTATTTGGTTTTTGGTTGGTCGCGGTTGTAATCTTCAGGTAATAGGTACTTGTGGGAGTATTTGGCGGTGTCTTCATATTTTCGGATGTGTTGCTTTTACTTTGTGCGTAGTCAGGAGTTGTCATTAGCTATTATTGATGTCGCTTGGATTTCCTTTGGAAGTATCGGAGATGTCTTACCTGGAGGTTTATATGAACGGATTCTTTGCTTGAAAATGACGTTTGAGTCATAGTTGACAGAACTGGTGTCTTTGTCTGCACTAATTCAACAGTCGAGTCCGTGAGGAGAACGATGGCTGTGTCATGGTGTCAGTCTCGAACAGACTTGACGTTGTTTCTGTATTAGGAAGAGACACTGCTGATGCCATTCCAGTGTTTGATTTAATTATTTTTTGATATATTCGATAGGGTTCGAGGCTATTGTCCGGATCACTTGACCTGTTAAATGGAATCCTTTTGGAGTTTCTTTCATTGGAGTTCAGAAAATTTGAGTCCAAGATGTCAATCAGTCCTATGTTACCAGTTATCAATATTGCTGAATGATGGAGATTCGTTGATATTAGACGTTTCTTGAGCAGATAATATTGTGTTAAACTCATAGAACCATTATTGAATCTGTCTGAAGATAAAAGTGAAAATCCTAAATAATGGAAATCCTAAATAAATAGTGGAAATCCTAAATAATGAGCCTTCACCGACTTTGGTCGAAGAAGAAAAATCTGGTCCTGGAAAAGAAACACAAAAAAGACCCTATTTAACAGGTCAAGTGATCCGGACAACAGCCTCGAACCCTATATATATATATCACTTCTTGCAAAATAATTAAATCAAACACTGGAATGGCATCAGCAGTGTTTCTTCCTAATACAGAAACAACGTCAAGTCTGTTTGAGACTGACACTATGACACAGCCATCGTTTTCTTCTTACACGAACTCGACTGTTGAATTATTGCAGGCAAAGACACCAATTCTGTCAACTATGACTCAAGCGTCATTTTCCAGCAAAGAATCCGTTCATATAACACCTCCTGGTAAAATATCTCCAATACTTCCAAATAAAATCGAAGCGACATCGCTAATAGCTGATGACACAACTCCTGATTACGCACAAAGCAAAAGCAACACATCCGAATATATGAAGACACCGCCACATACTACCATAATAGAAACATATGAACAACCTATTTTTATAGTATTATTACCTTTAATTTGTCTAAAATACATTTTTATTAAAAATAATGTGTTTTCTTTGGATAGGTATAACCTACGTATGTACAATTATATTTTTACTAGCCTTTGTTTTAAAACACAGAAATAAATAAATAGGTAGGTACTTTGAACTTTAATGTCAAGCAATAGAGTTCAAATTCGCGGTAAAAATTAACGGATTCCGGGACAATATAACGTTTACTAGTACAAATCTACCGGGTACTGGTACAATTGGCCGTTTTTTACATTTTTTTGTGAAATTGTGTATTAATAATTATATGATTTAAAAAAAAAATTACCACACAAAAACTAGAATAAATTAACTATCTAGTCATGCAAATTTCTTTTTTGTAAGTTAACTAGCTTTTGCAAAGCAGACCTGCAAAGTCAGCGAAGTTCAAAACTTCACGGATACTGGGCCGTTTACCTTACGTCGTGTTATCTCTGAAACTATTTGTCTGAATAAAATACTTTAAACTCCAAAAATCATCTCCATTAAATACTTGTGACGATGAAACTAGTTATAAGGATTAATATTTTAATGATAAGTGGTCCAGTTAAACATTGCCTAATTTTATTGTTATTTTTAAAACATAAAAACAGATTTTATGGCTTAAATATAAAAGATATACATAGGTATGTATAGTAATAGGATGTTTTTTATAGACCTATTTAAGGCCAACGTTTTTGTAATACATTGTTTTCACATAATATCAAACGACTTGAGCACAAGCAGTGCACGCGCAAATAGCCCTTTTTTCCGACTTCACCGTGACAGCTCGGTTAATATATATAACACATTGATAGATTATACTTACACAAAAACTTTCCTCGAAAATGTGTTCTTCCATTGGTGAAAACTGTATGAAAATCCGTTCAGTAGTTTTTGAGGTAATCGATATAGACCGAAGCCGCGAGTGTTATTTTGTTGAATAGGTATAAAAGCGAAATGACAGAAAACGTCATCTCTCAGTTCACTCGTCCCGTAACCCGCGTAAAAGAACATCGTTCCAAAAAAGATGACCTATGCGTCACATTATGAATTTTCATTTAAAAATCATAATTGAAGTAAACTATGAAATAACACATTTTTTAAACCGTTTAATACTTCATACCCTATTAAAATAAGTGCTGTGAAATAAATACATAATATTATAATACTAAGAAAATCGCAACATTTGCAATTTTAAAAATGAATTTGTAGTTTTACAGCATTCAATTTATGAAGTTACAAAAGCTAAATATTATTAAAACAGTTTTAGAATTATTTGGTGTTCGGAATTATTTAGTGCTTACTTGATGTTTTGTGGAAAAAAATATAATAATATAAATTCTCTGAAGAAAACATAATTCTCCATATCGCACTGAGATGGGACTGAGACTAGGGCTAAAACTTTTACACCACGTTCTGTTTACGCTTTGAAAAGTAAGTAAGTACATAAAACTAATCTTGAATGCGATTGTATCAATCAGAATTATAGCGATATGAAAGTTATTTTGCGTGTTAGAACCTCTACTTACTATTTTAAATACTACTATCTACTAGCTTTGGGACAAAACGTAAATAATGAAACTTTAACCCTAGGTACTGAATTCAAAAAAACGCGTCGTACCGTAATTTGTTGATGTTTTGATTCATCTATGAGCTAAGGTTGTTATTATACTGACAAGATAGATTGAAAAAAAAATGTGTACCGTAATTTATTGATGTTTTTTTTTTAATATAACTTTTCAGTATAATAACAACTTGAGCAGTGATACTGAACTCCGACAAGACTCGTCAGACCTCGTCGACGTTATAGAACTATCACCGTCCTATCAGCGTAGAGTCTTGTCGGAGAAGAGTCCTATCAGTGATGAGTTACGTCGAAGTTAAGTCTTATCGGAGTTCACTCTTTCAGCGTAGTGCCAGTCAGCTTTCAGTCCATACTCTCAGGCCACCACAGCTCTCGGCCTACCATAAGGCGACCCTTAGCCATCGTCCTAAACCGTAGTAGAACGCGAATGCGCGATCATCGTAGGTTCGCGCGACTGTTACTCGTACGAACGCGCGATCAAACATATTGAACTCGAATAGGTGTCATAACTGACAATCGCACGACGCGGTCGCGCGGCTAAAATGTTTGTTAGGATTAGGACACCTATTACCGCGTTCGTACGAGTAAAAGTCACGCGAACCTACGATGATCGCGCATTTGCGTTCTATTAGGACGATGCCTTACCCATGCTCCTTTGTCGTCATAATCTAAACAAAAAGAATCCTTGAATGTTTTTCTGTTTTATCGTATGTCGGGTAGTCGGCACTACTGCCTCGTCGGGAGGCGGAGCCCCTGCAACAGAGCGCGCGTGTCGTGCATAAATCAAAATTGTTTTAATTAATTTATTTGCTCTCTCGTACACCACTTATTAGGGTTCCGTACCAAAATGGTAAAAAAGGAACCCTTATGGTGCGACTTCGTCTGTCTGTCTGTCACACCTGCTTATTTCAGCAACTACTAATGCTATCGACTTGAAATTTGGAACAGTTATAAAAAATTCTTGCCCAACTTTATTGTAAATGAAAAAAGTCAAAAAATATTTTTATTTTCATTGCAAAAGGGGCCGGAGTGGGGGTCCCAAATTTTAAAGTGGGGCTACTAGTTCAAGTGGCATATCACATGAAAAGGCTTGATTTGCACATTTCAAAATATATTTTTATTTTATTTTATGTCTCACAGTATTCGACAAAAAAAATCTGAAATAATTAGTGCTGATAGGAATCGATCCAAATATTGCACCAAAAATAAAACGATGTTCCTAACTAGTACAGTTTTTTCAATATCGACAAAATTCCTTCACAAACAAACTTAGTTATGCGGTCCGGTGTTTTTCACTATATACATCCAAAAATGATACGGAACCCTCGGTGCGTGAGTACCACTCGCACTTGGCTGGTTTTTTTTTATTTACTTCCCTCACTACGGTAAACGCTGGAACAAAGGCTCGTTTGGCGCTTTTTATTTAGCGACTGAAATATGACTACTGAAATATTGTTTGTCATTTGTTTAATTCGTTTTGAAAGTGTGGTTAGTACCTACCTGGGTAATGCTGTTTAAATAAAAAATAAAACTATACAAAGTGTGTATAGTTTTATTTTTTTACATACTTTATGTCGCAGGTTATGTGAAGTAGGTATTTATTTACCTATTAGGTATATTAAATGTTCTAATGATATTGTGATTCTTTTATGGAAAACTAATGAACCAGCCTTTATGACAGACTAACCCATTTAAAAAAAAAATTATTGAATAGCTGAGAGATCGTAAATGTAATGTAGGTAGGTACTTATATTAATTTGTGTATATGTATTTCTGTTTTTTTTATGTTAGTAAACTATAATAGGTACATTCATTTTATTTTTAACCGACTTCCAAAAAGGAGGAGGTTCTGCATTCGGTTGGTTTTTTTTTTTTTTTTTTTTTTTTTTTTTCATGTATGTACACCGATTACTCCGTGGTTTATGAGCCGATTTACGTGATTCTTTTTTCATATGGTAGAAGAAGCTCGCGAGGTGGTCCCATATAAATTTTATTAACTTTGGTTGAGTAGATTTTTAACGAGGTGTAATAAACGGTATTTTTGGTGTATCTCGATGACATCATGACGATGATGAAAAAGTGATATTGTGTAGGTACATGAATTCCTGAACGCAATCGATCTCGATATTATGCATACATAACATCACGCCGATATTTCCCGCAAGGTTAGACAGAGGTGTATAGTACACACAATTTTTTTATGCTTAAGTCGCATTTGATAGAAGGCTAGGGAGCGAGCCTATTGCTATTACTACTATCTACAGTTCATAACCAATTTATATGAAACTTCGTAGGTAGATGTCTTTTACAAGCCGCCATTAAGGCCTATAGTGAAATTACGAAAAATAAAATTATTAGGGGGGGCTCCCATACATGAAACTGAGGGATGAAAAATAATATTTTCGCGCACCCCACCATGTGGGATATCGTTGGATAGGTCTTTGAAAATAACATGAAGGTTTCTAAATACCTTTTTTATTTAAGTGCATATTGAGTGAACTAGGAGCTCCCAAAGTCGTTAACAATGTGTGTCCCCCCTGTAATTTTCCAACCGCGCTATCAAAAAATCTGGAAAAAATCAAGCTTATAGCATTTAATAAATACTTTCGATTGAAATTGGTTTGAACAAGATACGTCACAAAATTTTTGAAATATTCACTATTTTCCATTTTGAGTTTGACAACCGTAAAAATAATAATATTTCATAATAATATTATGAAATACAAACTTGTATTTGCGGTCGGAACACTCAAAATACTTCTTGCTATGGAATCCTACACTGCGTGGTCCGACACGCTCTTGCCCGGTTTTTGTTTACTGAAATGCTCTCATCCACCAACATCTATAAATATAAGTACATACCTATTTAAATTCGTGGAAGTAATCGATCTCGGTAAAAGTACATAAATGATCAAAGTCGCTCTGTCCATGATTTAATGGTACTTTATTGTAATAAATTAACAACAACAAAAATGGTTACACTACACTAAAAAGATAAAAATTAAAACAGGTTTAAAAAAAACCGACTTCCAAAAACTACACTAAAAACTATGAAATAAAAATGCTAAACTTCCATAAATAAAAATCTAAATGTATATTGAAGTCGGCGGGGCCTAGCATAAATATAAGCAACATTATAGATTAAGGAGGAATGAAAGAAAATTTTAATTTGTCGAGGCGCAAAGCAAGCTGCACGTTCGCTGCACACACTACGTACGTTCTTCCTGTTCAAAGGCCCCGCCGACTTCAATATACATTTAGATTTTTATTTATGGAAGTTTAGCATTTTTATTTCATAGTTTTTAGTGTAGTTTTTGGAAGTCGGTTTTTTTTAAACCTGTTTTTTATTCATTCCTGTTATGTTGTGCATTCTATTCTAAGTAAATACCTATATCATTTTTATCATCATAGGTTTCATGCCTGTGGTAACATATTTTACATGATATTTAAAACTTTATCTATAATCACATTTAGGTATATAATTATGTTAGCAATAAATTGATCATCTTCACATCATAAGATCACATACCTATTCACATTTCTTCGTTAAAGATTTTAGAAGCGCATTATCGTAAACTGCGTACTTACTTACCTACTCGTAGGTACGTATGAACCAATTTCAGAATTGTCTCGTAAAATAAAGTAAATGCCATATTATTGATAAAAGAACAAGGAACGAGCGATTATTTTCTGTAAGCAAAACGGATTCTGGCAGTGAGCCAAGAGAACGCTAGGTACGGTGAACAATATTATTATTTTAAATATCCTTCTCCTTAGTACCTACGACATTTTAGGATACTCTCTGATCAACAAAAGGATATATAAATTGATGTATTTTCTATTACCAAAAAGGTCTTAAAAGGACTTACGCAGTATTAGATAGGTACTTTATCGTAGAACATTAAGTAAAGGATATTTTATGCTCTTATATCATACAGAATGTAGATACTTATAAGAGTATGAAAGCCTTTTGAGATGAAGATTAGCTATTTTCTACAACTTTGATCAATGGACTAATAACCACTTAGTTTAACTTGATTAGCCTAACCTATGTTCCACAAATTGTATCAAAATTTTTTTTTTTTAAAAAAGGTGATTCGTAATGTCCATGACATTATTGTACTTACGGCTGAATGGATCTAGATGAAATTTGGCACAGAGATAGATTTTTAGTCTGGAATAGCACATAGGCTACTTTTTATCCTGAAAAACGCGGGCAAAGCCGCGGTTTTTTTTTTTTTTTTGAATGGCCTCCGCAGTTGGCTTCTAACAGCCGTCACTGCTTAACCGGTCATCTGGTGAGGACTTACAAATGCCTCCAGCCAGGCTTAAAACTAAATAAAAACTACAAACTAAGCGACCACACGCTAAGGGCACCCCCTACTGGGGTACGGACCTCGGCTTAGGGCGTCGCTGGGGGAGGACAACTAGAGGGAGGGGCTGGAACGGATTAATATGATTTAGGGACATATTTAAATCTACAGGCTCAGCGCGGGCTGCCTCGAGCAAGGGTCGGTTAGCGGGCGGAAGCTAGTAACTTATAAGACAATTTTATAACCAAACCATACCACACCACGTATGTCTTAATGTGCGTACGAACGACCCAACTTGACGCCCGATTTGTAGAGCGGATCCGAGCGAGTCCCTGTTTCCGACATATTGGCACAACATTAGCCCAACTTACCTATTCACGTGCCAATCTGTTGAGTCTCGTCCGGATCGGCTCTACAGATCGGGCGTCAACTTGGGTCGTTCGTACGCAGCTGTATTTGACACAGCCGAAACATACCGTACCACGATCCAACTACGGTACAATTTATTATTTAAATTACTAAACGGAAGGGTGCTTGTCTACCTCTTGACATTAATCCGTTAGTCGCTGCTTACGACATCTCCGGGAAGACAAGGGTGGCCTTTTCTTTGCAAAACCCGACCGTTTTATGTAACACGTATTAAGGTGCCCACACACGAGGCGATTATCGTAACGACCATAATTGCGTAACACAGTTGGTATCCACCATAGTTTTAATCTCAGATCATAGAAACAAGGAGATATGCCATCATAGCAAATTAGTACGGGAACAACTGATGCCACTTTTAGTACATTTTTCGACACAATAACGTGCATAATTAAGCGCTCCTTGTGAATAAAAAAAACTCCCACGCATTGAATATTCCGCACACCCTCAATCTAACACTGTTAATCGTCACTCAACACTAGCACTAAACTAAAAGACTGTATTGATACCATCGATCGTGTTCGGTTCGTCGTCAGCGCGTACGTTTTTAATATGAGCAATTTGCTCAAGATCAGGCATCAAGCTTGATAGCGCCTTGGCACATCTCCTTGTTTCTATGATCTGAGGTTTTAATTATGACATCCATTGCGCCGTATGTTACTAAATTAGTGTTCCTGATAACTATCTCGACGACATAATGGATGTCATTGAACTATCAAAATGAAAGCTGTGGTGATAGCCACTATGTTACGCAATTAGAGTGCAGATCGTATCGACGTTCCATATTATCGTTCGATCACATCGTTCTTGTGTGGCGGACGCGGTGTGATCGAACGATTTCTCAGTACCTACAGCTGATGTCTGTTGTGATTTTCGATCGATCGTTCGACTAAAATATTGGATACGATATCGCCACAGATTGTACGTCAATCTGTCGTTCAATGTTAAAAATCGAACTACGCGGACGGATCGTTGCGATAATCGCCTCGTGTTTGGGCACCTTTAGGTTACGAGGAACCTACTGTTTATTTCTCTTACAATTAAATGGAAAAGAGAGAAGAGGGCAAAGATCTTTATATTTTTACTTTCCAAAGAAAGTAAAAATATAAAGATCTTTGCCCTCTTCTCTTTTTTAAAACAAAGTAGTGAGTCAAAACTCACTACTTTGTTTCTGTGGTTTTGATTTGGATTTGGAATTGGTTTGGATTTGGATTTTCTTTAACTTTGATACCTCATAGAGTTGATAAATATTATCTATTTTGGGGCTTGATTTGATTATAAAATGTTTGGTGCAACTCTACATATCTGTTTGCTTTTTTTGCAATTGATATACCTACAGTCAGTCAGTCAATCAGTAAATTTGTCAGTCACGGCTCTGCGTGTCACTGAAAGGGGTACCTACTATGCACATTTTATGAGAGGTCATTAGTTTAATAGCACTTCATTAATATTCTAACACCCGCGGCCCGCGTATTAAAACTTGATGAATTTTGTTTTGAAGTACCCTAATTGCATTTAGGCCAATTTATTTTAATTTTAACGAAATAGTTATAGTTCAATCAACAGGTTCTTAATTAATTCTGAGTGTTTTATAGAGTCTTTTATTTTTACTTTTCTTAAAGGTAAAACAAAAATGGTTGCCGACTGCTCTTAATTATTTTGTAAGACTTAAATAAATAAAAATGTTAGGTAGTAGGTACCTATTTACAAAAACAAAATCGATAAGTACCTAATTGAGTAAGTACTTACTTTGATTGCAGGTAAAGATAATATTATATCAGGTACATAAGATGTAAAGTATTTTATCAAATTACATATTTCACGCCTGTATTTCCCGGTGTAAAGTATACCACATTTCGCCAGTTATGTTTAAATCCCATGTAATAGGGGGCGAGCCCATTGTCATCAACCGGGTACAAATCCAGACTCTGCTAATGAGAATATCCCAACGGAAAAACCCAGTAACATTTTTTCCTACCCGGGGATCGAACCCAGGATCCCGCACTCAGTAGTCGCACTTACGACCACTAGATCAACGGGGCAGTCGCACCTACATGTCTATTAGATACATATTTTGTTAAATTAAGTTTTTTTTTTGGCCTTTTTTTAACATAAATCTTAAAAACCGTTCTAATATTTTAATCCATTTTATCGATGTGCCATTTTTATTAGGTTTAGTTGCTCTTATTAGTATTTATTTCACCTGTTCCAAAGAATGGTACAATTTATTGAGTGTCACGCTGTCCAGAGACATTTACAAATGGCCGCTCACTTGTTAACGTTTGCTCCTTTTAAAATAAAGCAGTGAAGTGAACACTATTTTATTTTCTCCTATTAATTCCAGCTAAAGACAGAGTTTAGGGTTGAATAAATTCCCTTGTATTTAACATTTCCACTTCAAAGGCCATTATCTTATTATGTTTTAGTTCATGTAACTGTACGGTATGTATTTAAATTAAATTGTTTTATCTAACAAAAATACATACCTAACGTAAAAAAAATATCAAAATTACGGAAAATCATTGGACTTTATTGGACAGCTCTCAAACGACATGTCACCAAATACGAACAGGAACACGGCAACTCAGGCGCCGAACGCGTGGGAGCTCTTGATTGAATCACGTACCGTAGCACTCAGTAATCATGCGTCAGTGAGTAATTAGGTCAGATGATATTCATTCGTTGCGGAGCGAAGACGTCTCGTTGGTAATGAACTTGAAAGTAGAGCGGGGGTGTGTCTTGCAGGCTGCAAGCTCCCAAGGCCGTCCCACCGCATAGCATTGTATTACCCACATCGATTTATCGAGCGGCGCGCGCCGGCCTCTTCGTCGCCTCCCGCTCCCCGGCCACCTCTTTTCCCCACTATAAGGTAGCAGTCACACAGTTGACGCGATCGCGGTAAGCGAGAACATTTTATCTGTACGATATCAGTAAGACGTTTTGATTTTAATATGGTTGTTCAAGTTGACACTGAGTTGCAGAAAAGATCATTTAGTTTTAAAGGAGACCTTAACGATAGAAATTGTATGGTTAAAGTCTCCTTTAAAATATTTATTATCTTTCTGCAACTAATTGTTAGAGAATTATGGCCATGTTACTTAAATATTGATGTTCTAATGATTAAACTTAAAAAATAGAAATTAATTATCTGTGCACGTGCAGACAATACTAATCTTTGCACCTTTAAATTGCACTTTTGTTTTTCCTTACTTGTATATTTTTAAATTACACTGGATCGTTGGAGGTAATTCTCAAAAGCAATGTGCAGAAATAGAAAAGTCAGAAATTAATAATCATTTTGCACTTGTGTATGCTGTATTAAAATAAATGTCTATTCTATTTCAAATGTAAGCAGCAACAAATCAATTTTATTACACTCGTTTCTCAAGCTTTCTAAGCGAAATACTGTTTCAATTTTTTTTTGTACATTTTACAAGAAAAGTAATAATTTCAGCTGGCTCATTTTTTCTCTACCAGTGTTACTTACATCAGTTACATCAGAGAGCAAAGGAAAATACTTGATAAAAAGTAAGGCAAGAGATATTCTCAAAACGGATTACGCGAACTTTTAGGGAAAAAGAGAAGCATCAAACTGAAAGTCAACACTGAATAATGAGCTCGTTCATTTCGCGACGTTGAAAAAATATTTGGGAGGCACTGCTTGTTTCACAGACTTCGTGACGACTAACTTTAAATGGAATTATTATACTTGCTTGATAAAATCACGTTGAATAATAAAATGTACAGTAAATCAATTTTTAACAAAAAAAATAAGTGTTTTTGTTTGTTTGGATCTGAGTGATAAATTTTATTATCGTGTCAAATGAAATAAATAGACTTTAGAAATAAAGTTTTGGCCACTATCTCAATTTATGCGATCAAATTCAACTTTGAACTGAGTCCAGAAAATTATTCTCGCATGAAAGAGGCTACATAATACGTAGGTAGTTCGCTTAAAGTTTAATGACGGTAATAACCGCCAGACGTTTATTCACAAGAGGTCTCAAAACTCGCCCCTTTAGGACCCGAAAATTTAACAGCGATGTAGGTACATACGCGATACGCCATAAAGTTAGCGTCACATTGTCGTTTCGTAAACTTGTAGTTGCTCGTCTCGGACCTCGTTAGATGGCACGGCAGTCTGCATACATAGTGAGTGTAAGTTAATTTTGAGCGTGGACTACTCCCGGGTGAAGCCGCTACTGATCTCGACAAACTTATCTACTTTGATATTCGCTACCATCATACATGAAAGGAATTTATTCACAACCTTTAATGCTCAAGCTTAAGTGGTTTTCATTTTGCATGTGATCTTTACTTCTTCTTTGCTTGATTTCCTTACATAGATTTATACCTAATAACGTCTGTAACTTTTTGTTTAAGTTACGTTATATAGGTACGAGTCTCTTTAACTTATACTAACCGTTGGTGAGAGCTAGAAGAGCCCAGTTATGTATTAAAAAGACCCCCTGATAAGCAAAATCAATCGTTTTCGTAGTGATTGAAGCTGTTTGTCTTAAACATGAATATTTTATACCAATGTTTATCCGCACAGCATCATAGGTCTAACGTAAGTAGGTACAACGAGGTCGCACCCATCAGCTGATCCGGGATCCATACCGATCGCGTCATCATTAATTCATTGTCCACAACCAACCCTATCAATTTTACAAACATCTATGATAGTCGTCAAATGTTTGTACAAAGTTTATTATGACGTTTCACTTAAATACAGTAAAAGTATAAGTAGCTAGGTTGTACAATCTGCAACAAAAGTCAGTTAACAATTCAGTTCATTAATAACTGAAAACAATAATATTAACAGGTGTAACATAAAATAGGACTGCCTCGTAGGTTTAGTGGATAGCGCGACTGCTGAGCGTGAGGTCCTGAGTTTAATTCCTGGGTCGGGCAAAGTGTTACCTACCTAGTATTGGATTTTGTATTAGGACTTTTTCAGTAGCAGCCTGAATCCATCTGGATTTTTCAGGGAATACAAGCATGATATTACGATAATGTGATGGAACATAAATATAACTAATTCTATACTATTAAATAAGAAAATAATGCTAAAAAGTCAGATTTTATTACTATGGTGTGATAATTTTGGTGTCATCTATGTAAAAAAACCGGCCAAGTGCGAGTCGTACTTGCGCACCGAGGGTTCCGTATCATTTTGGACGTATAAAGTGAAAAAAACCGGACCGCAAAACTAAGTTTGTTTGTGAAAGAATTTTGATGATTTTGAAAAAACTGTACTAGTTAGGAACATCGTTTTATTTTTGGTGCCATATTTGGGTCAATTCCTATCAACTCTAATTATTTCAGATTTTTCACTCCGCAAACTTCGGAGATAAGGAGGGGGGGGGGGGAATGGTATTTTTTCAGACATTTTTCATCATATGTCGAAAACTGTGAAACATAAAATTAAATAAAAATATATTTTAAAATGTGCAGATCAAGCCCTTTCATATGATATATCACTTGACCTAGTAACCCCACTTTGAAATTTTGGACCCCCACTCCGGCCCCTTTTACAATGAAAATAAAAATATTTTTTTAATGTTTTCATTTGCAATTAAGTTGGACAAGCATTCTTTATAACTGTTCCAAATTTCAAGTCGATAGCATTAGTAGTTGCTGAAATAAGCAGGTGTGACAAACAGACAGACAGACAGACGAAGTCGCACCATAAGGGTTCCTTTTTTACCATTTTGGTACGGAACCCTAAAAACAGTATCGACTAATTAGGTACCTCCTTAGCTATGTCGCTGACTGTACAACCGTTCGCCAGGCACCAGTTATAAGTTATTGGTCGATCTTCGCAATCCAAGCAACTGGCTACTGGGAATTAATCAACAGAATTCTTTAGAATAGCTTGAAAGAGCAGAGCTACATAATTATGGCGCATCAAGGCGGCTGGTATCGCTATCATCTTTACTTTACAAACAAAAAAAAAACCTTTACCTACTGATATACCTCGAAAATGAATCTTAGCTTTAAAGCGAGTTTGAAACGACTGTGATGCAATTACTTTCTTGTACGCAAAATATGAGATGGCTCTATAGCTCTGTAGCAAGCAACGAAAGCGTCAATAAGCGACGTAATCGCCAAACAACATCTTTGTTTGTTTCGACAAAAACTAACTATTAACGATAATTTTATTTATTTAATTATAGTTATTTACTATGTTTCAGAAATAATTTTGTGAGGCAATTCAAGGCAAGGAAAAATGAAAATAATTAGAGACTAAAAGTCGGCGCACACGATACCTTTAAATTTTCTCAATAGAAAAAATGTAAAGACCTTTTTGGTATCGAGAAAATTTAAAGGTATCGAATTTTCCTTTTATCAGATTCTAGATTATAACATAGTCACTAAAAATATACTTATCTAATCTTATCTAAAATAAATTCTTCATCTAACCAGACCTACAAACTGATAAATCTTCACAAGAAACACAAAGACAACATTATCGATTCAGTTCAAGTTCACAAAAAAAGTTATCGGAAAAGTTGTTCTTCTTGAAAGTAATTTTTGTCTAAAAATCCAATAAGCTGGTTTTCTCGTACGCCCAGAGCCCACATGTTATCGTTTGTAAATTGCCTCACAAGTTTACGTGCGCTTTGTATTCGACTCACTCGCTGTAAATAAATAGCAATAGAATTTTGTTCAAATTGAAAACTCTCGTGTTATCGAAGCCGCCGCGCCGCGCCGGTGAAATGTGCGACGTAGGTAAAACGAATAGTTTTAGTTGGTTGGACAAATTGTATAGCCACTCTAGTGTGTTGTACCTACAATGTACATACATACATACATTGTGTACACAAAAAACGATTCATCTTTTAAAAAACAAACCGGATATCCACCCGGTTTGTTTTTTAAAAGATGAATCGTTTTTTTACTATGGTAACCAATGGTAACTGTTTCATTAGTGTGATATGAATCATTTTTTAACCAATGGGAGTTTTTTCAATAATGTGATACGAATGCAAATAATAGGAGGCCAATTCTCATAAAGAATGTTCAAAATATTATTCCGATTAGGTTTCGACGATATAATCTCAATTCCTTAAAGAGCACTGGCAGACGCCCATAAAACGCTGGGCTTCAGATTGTGTAAGTCGGTACAGATATGAAATTAGTTTGGTGTGATCGAGTATTTCAAGAGTATTTAAATTCATTTTTTTTGTTTTTGTACGTAATTGGGTTAAAGAGAAATATTCGTATTTCTGATAGTGAGGTTAAGTATGTGTGAATGATCCAGTGAAGTAGGTACAGCCCGACTAATAAGTTCTCAATTCAAAGGTTTTAGTTGCTGTCGACATGATATTCTATGGAGGCACGCGCCAGCCAGCATGCACCCGTTTTTGTTTTATTGGTTTTTTCAAAATGTCAACGGCATAATCATTTTATTTCTTATTTATTTCGATTTTTGATTCCAATTCTTAATCTCTACGATAAATTAGGCAAAGAACAATTAAAAATATATTTTTATTTTTGGTTAAGTTTTTATTACCGTACCATATCAAGCCCAAAACTGCCTATGTCCTGTCACAAAAATGGTGTTCTCATGTACTAAATGACAACGTCAAACTGATAAAAAGAATTTATACCATTTCTGACGTAAATATGGCATTGAGATTATATCGAAAACAAATAGGAACTCATTTTTATTTTCGAGAATTGGGCTTCAGATGAAAATAGTAGCCTATATACCATAAGCTCTAGGTAGGTAAACCATTCGTATTCGGTTAGTTACAGAAACCCGCCACAAACACGTGGTTTCCTTTAGGTACGTATGGATTTGCTCCACACAATCACATCCATCGTAAAAGCCGACTAAGGGATTACACCAAGGATGGGCAGAACAATCAGAGAATCTAACTGTGTATTAACACCGTATAGGGCTGCCATCACCTAAATTGCTGACGCCGGACAAAAACTTTAAAAACCTACCTACCTAAAAACATTTGGGTGAAATTGAGTATTTTTCCCGGACGCCCCCGAAAAAATATTTCATCAATCAGGATTCCCCTGACACAAAGTGTCCGGGTTTTACCCGGACACTTTTTGAAACCCCTACCGGACGCTCCCCGGACGCCCTTTAAACTTGGACAAATCCGGGGAGCCCCGGACGGATGGCAGCCCTAACACCGTACTACGGTACTATGAACAGTAATCTGCTAACCCACACGTGTTGATAGTAGGTAGGTAACAACTGTTTCTACGATACCGTACGTAGCCAGTGTGATTCTATTCCCTTTGCATTAGTAATTAGAGCTCCAAGAAAAATATCAGCCGTTCATTTTGATAAATAGGTACAGTCCAAATCTCGGGTTAAAGACCCCTAGTATCTTTTCTATTGGTAGGTATCACAAATCATTGTAGTAATTAGTCGCCATTTGTTTACAAATTACTGAAGCCCGACAAATAGCTCTTTCGTCCTTTTTCTGCTTCGTAAAACAAGGTTTGCGATCGCAAACCTGAAATGATACCTTTCTGTTAATCACCCTTTGTTTCGTACCGCTGATTTGTTGTTACGTTTATTTCCAAAGCTTCTATTTGCCTTATTTTATAAACAAAGAGAGAAAAAATAATATTATGCTTTTATAAACACTATAAATTAGGTCAGCGAAGGATTTTTCTCCAATACATCATGTCATGTTGAACAAAACCGCAATCCATTCAAAAACTTATTACACGGGTTGACAATAAAAATCACCATGAAACAAATATTATTACAGGCCGTTATTTTCAGTCGGCGCGGTCGGTACCTGCAGCCAACGGTTATGTGTCCCCTGCGGCCGATCCAAGCGGCCGATGAAATAATGATCACCCGATCGGCACCGAGATCAGCGGATAAGCGCGACCTCATAGCCAAGTGAATAGAAAATAACCCTCAATTGACTATCTGTTGAATGTTGTAACTATGTGTTAGTTGAACGGCATCGCGCCTAATATTACAATTTATGCTCTTCGTGTGGAATCACGGTTATGGAAGCTAGAAAAATATTCGCGTTTTACTGCGAAAAAATGTATAAAAACTGAGCGGCCACGACTCACAGAGGGTACTAAGCTAAACTAGGGGATACTGTACAAGTAAAGTTAAACACAAATTTCACTTAGTTTTATTATATTTTATATGACAATGACAAAGAGGCAATATTCTACAAGCTACTGAACAATTCCTAAAACAAGTGTCTCGATCGACACTCCAGCAGAGAATGCGCTGCGCCCCATTTCTGGCCCGGGTGATGTCAATATCGTAAATCCTTGAGTGTTGAGTGAGATTGTTTAAACATTTAAAACCAAATCCTAACAAAGTGACTTATTTTATCCATAGTTCTTTTTAAAAATATTAGAACATATTATTACAAATATTAATATAAATAAGAACAAAACCTAACAATCGTCCGTCCTGACATCGTGTGCGTCCCTGCACACGGCCCCAGGTGGGAACCTAACACCTAACAATCGCATTCCGGGCCAGTTGTTTGAACTTATAAAATTTTTATTAATAACATTTTTCAAACTAACAACAATCAAACGATATATCTAGTGAAGACAAAATAGCATTATTGGCCCTTATTATGCACTATTGTTTTTACAAATATCAGCTACATTAGACAAATTTTACACTATGACATCAAATGAACAATAGTAAGAATGAAGGAAATAGGTATTAGCTTAAAAAAAATAATAATTCATTTCTTTATTTTCACTAAACAATATCCATCGGCGATCGATTAGCCGAATCGAAGCAAGGTGATCGAACCCAACGATCGATTAATTGGGTCATAAAACATCTAAGAGTAAGTTCACGACCGATCAATTAAGTCGTGAAACAAACCAAATCCCTGGTCCAACGATTCAACAGGGTGCCCTAATATCCTGACGATCAATTAATCAGGATGCCTAGCGACGCCCGCACGAGCCGATCAATTAAGCTCGTGGTGGCAGCCGATAGGACTTGTTTTGATACTCGTTCCACCAAGTTCCACGAACCAATCAATTCTCGTGTACTTGGCCTCTTGAACGATCTCTCAATCAGTATTCGTTCCACCAGGTTCCACGAACCAATCAATTCTCGTGTACCTGGCCTCTTGAACGATCTCTTAATCAGTATGCCTGGCGACGCCCACACGAGCCGCTCAATTAATGCTCGTGATGGCAGCCGACAGGACTTGCTTCGACGCTCTTTCTATCAAGCCGCGAACCAATCGATTCTCGCGTACTTGATCTGTAACAAAGAACAATATTCTGTAAATAGTTAAATCAATTCGACACAAGTAAGGTGTTCGTATTCTAATTCAAATCACTGCCAGTATTATTGTTGTCACTATCGCAACTATCATTGACATTATTTTTATCGGGCTCTAAGTCGGTTACACGAATCTACGGTTGTTGTGCATCTGCTTTCTGTATTGACAGTCTCGGTATCAGTGCTACAATGTAATGGTCCATGCCTAGAACCTTGCTAACGCAATACGGTCCTTTGGAAAAGGGAATAAGTTTTTTTTTTTTTTTTTTGTCCATCGTTACTAAAACAAGTTATTTTTTAATTTTCACGAACTCGCCTTCGCTGTAGGTGCGCACGGGTTTTCTGTCTTCGCGGTACCTTCCTCTTTCATCTAGATCACTATTTAGAATATTCATTATCTTACACAACTCAGAGTCGCCTAATTGAAGCGTATGAAGCACAATACTCGCTACTAATCATCATTATCACCGAAACCGATCTTTGAGAGATTCGGACGGTTCGACGAAATTTCAAAACAATGCGTCAACGTGATTCATTTTAATTCTAGCCCTATATTCGACCATAGAACTAAATAAATTTGGATCCTTTTCCTAATATAGAAACTGCAAACTTATGAAGCAAGCAAACCACACCTAAAGTTTCCAACTCATAAGAGTGGAAATTCCCTTGCTTTCGTTGTACCTACTTGTAAAATTACTAATGTAGTAGTAGAATAAACCTACCGATTCCTAACCTACTCGTATCCGTGTGGAATTCTAGTATAGCAGCATTATTATGCACCTAAAACCGGCCTATTAACCAAATTCGCTTTCAGCCTCTTGAACGCCCGCTCTTGATCTTCGTTCTACTCCCAGGCTGTCTTGCTAGAGGGAACGAAATTTAGGCAAAAGGACATTGAACAAAATGGGTCCACCTGTTTAGCGTTTGTAAAAATAAAATGTATCTGCCATATTGTTGTCATTTATATTTATACAATTATTATTTTTTTAAAAATCTAAATGATTATTATTTTTATTATTTTTATGTATTTTTCAAGATAGCGGAAATTACTAAAATATAATAAAAATATTATAAATTAACTTCTTTTCTGGTGGCACCTTTTTATATTATAGTTTGCTACTGTAATCCGATAGATGGTGTTGGTAGTGTTTTGAGTTAATAGTTTTAAAAATCTAATATGTATTTAAAAAAAAACGCTTCTATTTGCGAAAGTAGTATAAATTGATTAATGTAGTTCATAATTTTATACTTGAAATAAACCTAGGTTGTATTCAGACAGCTTAAGTTTGCCTGGGCCTAACGCCCCATACAAGCTGTTCCATGTCCTTTTCTATAAACTTACGAAAATAGTTGGCCAGGCCTAGAAATGGTTGTGCACGTTTTCGGGTCAGAGAAAATTCATCAAAGTTTGCGTTACATCTTCAGATATTCCTTCACCTACACGCACCTGACTTTCTTTCGTCAAATCCCTGTCCAACTTGTGATTCAATTAACGGTTCACTAAAAACTCGATTCACAATTTTAACTCTCTCAGCACGGCAAAAGACGACCTGTGGGCCTAGCACGAACAATTTTGACGTATCGTATCGTAAACGTAAGCGAATATCGAATCTAAAATACAACAGTCATAGAACATTTAGATAAAATTTTATACAATTTGCGCATTTTAATAAATACAGAGATTGAAATAAAGTATTTAATTGAACGGGGCACGAGCAATACGTTAATGTGTCATTGATCGAACGATGAAGTCTTCCAACGATTAAATACCTACTGACCATTAGGCTCCCCCGCTACGCTATTTTTCACAAGAATATTACCATTGAACACAGGTTGTGTTTCCATCCTAACAGATGTTGCACCATCAATCATCATACATCAATCAAAATCAAAGTGTACCTACTGGCTAGCGAAAACCTCAACATTGGTACTGTCATCAACAAGTTCAGAACGAGACATAGTATTATAGAATTATAGTTTGCTCCTATAAACCGATATGTGAGGCTGTTCCGTGAACGATTGTCCCTTAAATACAAGGACCTTTAATAGATGGTCAGCAACGACATTGCGGGCAAGTTTTGCCTCTACTTCATCGACATACATGTTAAGAATAAAGTTTCCTAGCGACTTGAATAGGCTATTGCGAAATTCTTTTATCAGTGTACTTGTGTGTTCGTTTCTCTTGGGGATACTATCATGAGATATACCCAGATCTCTGGAAGATTAGGGCGACGTCGCTTCCGAGTTCTATAGAAGCCCTAAGTGTACAATTATTGATCTTTATTTCGTTATTAATTTTAGAACCCGGGTTATTACCGAAAATGCGCGTATTCGTTGTTTATAAAATAGATTTTCATAGCCTTCTGCACTGCACCACTAGTGTTTGGTATTTTGTCATCTAACTTATTGTAACACTTTTCCGCGGTGTGACCGATCCTATTACAACATGTGCACTTCACCAGCGGCTTAATGCAGTACAAGAAACTATATCCCTGATCCTTGCAATTGTAACATCTGCTGAAGAGACTCGGTCTGGCACTGAGCCTCGCGCTCGTTGTATCAGGAATGTGAAAATTATCAAAATCCCTATTCTTAGCATGAAATCGGAACAGACCAGGTTGATTATAGTCCCTATTAATGAGTAAATACTATAACAGCTGATAGAGGTGGGTGCAACGCAGTACTAAAGCTCCTGATTAAGTTAAGTGTCTTATTTGTAATGCCGTGCATTATGCTACGCGGGTACCTATTATATCGCATTGATTCACTAGACTTAGGCCATGTTGTTTCATCTTACAGTTACATATCTATAACCGTCAAATATGGCGGCTTGTATGACAATTTCATACTGACTTAACGATTACGTACTGACTTACGAATACAGATGGTTTGAAGCAACCCGCCCTAAATGTTTCATAGTAACTTATGGATTCGTTATCTCTTATATACTTTTTCAGTTAATCATATCTTCCAAGGTCTGGCCGTAGTTCTGTTCGCATGGAAACGTATTTAGTAACTTTCAAAGTAAATTTGATAGTATTTAAGCTTTCGTACTACGTCTTGGCCAGACCTTGCAACTTTTGCATAGCAAAATGAGTGGTGGTTCTTTCATTCCAACTGTATACCGAAACGCACTTATTCACCTTTCGTAACCACACGTCCAGTCGTTGGTTTTTGGACGAGGGATCAATGTTTGACAATATATTTTATGATCAATTTTCTGTAGTGGTTGTGGTGCGCTTTGGTTCACTATAAGTGGCAATGCTAGACCATCCCTCAAGTTCTTAATGATATCAAATAAATCTCCTTTCGAAAAAGAAGTGCTACATGACCTTTCAATCTGCTCTTCGTGGTTGTGCTGCCGTGGTGCACGCTCCACACGTTGCCCTGTGCGTGGCTCAGCGTCTCGGCGCCGCGCTGACGTGGCACGTTGCTCTGCACGTGGCTCGGCGCCCCGGCGCCGCGCCATGTGGCACGTGGAACTGCACGTAGTTCGGCGTCCCGGTGCCGCGCCGATGTAGCTCGTTGCTCTCCACCTGGCTCGGCGTCCCGGCGCCGCGCCGATGTGGCTCGTTGTTCTCCACGTGGCTCGGCGTCCCAGCGCCGCGCCGATGTGGCTCGTTGCTCGGCGTCCCGTCGCCGCGCCGATGTGGAGGTGCTGCGGTGACAGCCGTCCGCTCACAGCTCGTTGGTACGACGCGACTCGTGATGCAGCTCTTCGGCGGCGCGAACACGGTTGCGTTCTCGCCGTAATTCATCCTCCAGCATTCGAAGTAGCTCACGGCCCATCTCGATGTTCGGCTCGGGGCTATCGGCTCGACCTCGCAGCCGACTTCGGCTCAGCGTGGCTGAGTGGGGTTCTCCGCGACCCGGAATCATGAGCCTTCGTTGACCCGGCGACTCCGACATAGCCTGAAATCTCGCGGCAAGAAAAAAAAAACTTGAGAGCCGTATATTGAAGTGGTAACCTGTTAGGTAGTTAGTGATTGTGGACTGAAAAAAACTGTAAGCTTCCATTTAACCTTTCCTATACCATTGGAGAACAGAATAATTTAAGTAGATCAAAGTAATAGTATCGATTTTATAATAGAGTATAATATCTGCTTAGCAAGTTAATATTTCTTTCTCTATACACACGATTCCTTTTACAATGAATTCACTGTCGATATGTTTTTCTTTTATGTAAACCATTCAAACTTAATTCATCCTGTTCTAAAAATAAAACATAGGCACTTTTTGTTCCAAATTGTAAACATTCGAGTCCAACAGCGATAAATGTGGCGTCAAGTGCTTTGTTGTCGAGTGGCACACTGCTTGGATGCCGTCATCCCACATCGATAAGGCTAAATTCTAAAGATCTTTAACCATAAACTACAACACCACTTATTGTTGACTGTTAACTTAACAACTTAATGTTCTTTCTGTATTGCTAACTATTTTTAGATGGAGTCCCGCAATTTGAATTTATTTGTAATAATTGACCTGCTAGTATTTTAAGATTGGTTAAGTTCGAGAAAATAACTACCTAACTCGAAGTTGGTGTTTATGTCAGAAACCCGGGACTCTTTGTCATTACAAATCAAATAAACTGATTAGGTATATAAAAAAAAAACGGGTAATTGTATGAACTAAATTTGGTTGTGAGACTCCGTGCTAGGGTAGCCAAATAACCACCTTACTGACCGGAACTCGAACCCGGACCACTGCTGACCACTGATACGTCAGTTATTTGTGCCGTCATGTCGTTCACAATAACAACATGGAATGGTGTGAACGGGCTAAGGTTCAAGAAAATACGCATGTGGTAAAAACTTTTTTAATTCTTTATCCCGTGTTAGATTACTCTCACGAATTCGTTCAACAGTAAATCTTCTACGGAGTGTGTACATTTATGCATATAACTTTGTACATAGGAATGATTACATAATGTATTATATATTAAAACCTTCCTCAAAGTATGTAGATTACGTTAATGACAACCCCATCCAAATCGAATCAGTAGTTTTTGAGAAAATCGCGCACATACAAACATACATACAGGACGAATACAGAACCTCATTTTTTGAAGTCGGTTAAAAATATACTGTTGACTCTAAAAAATTTAGGTAATAATGATAAAAATGTGATTACAAGATTTCAAAAGAATAACTTTCAATAGTACCTACTGATGATAGTAAAATCTAAAAATAAACAACAGTGTATTGGTAGGTAATTTAAGACTAGTGGGTCTTGCGTTAATTTCGAGGCAAGGTCCGTAACTACGACCACATCAAAGTAGATAATAGGTATAAATAATTTGGGCGTGTACTTACTATTTTGGTTACGCTTGTCACTTCTGAAGTATAAAAACTGAGCGGCCACGACTCACAGAGGGTACTAAGCTAAACTAGGGGATACTGTACAAGTAAAGTTAAACACAAATTTCACTTAGTTTTATTATATTTTATATGACAATGACAAAGAGGCAATATTCTACAAGCTACTGAACAATTCCTAAAACAAGTGTCTCGATCGACACTCCAGCAGAGAATGCGCTGCGCCCCATTTCTGGCCCGGGTGATGTCAATATCGTAAATCCTTGAGTGTTGAGTGAGATTGTTTAAACATTTAAAACCAAATCCTAACAAAGTGACTTATTTTATCCATAGTTCTTTTTAAAAATATTAGAACATATTATTACAAATATTAATATAAATAAGAACAAAACCTAACAAATGTTCCGTTTTATTTGTCAACTTTTTTTACTTTGTATGAAAATGTGCCTGTAGTTTTTTTTTATCAACCATTACCTACATGGTAACAACCGTCAAGATTGTAAAATGAAAATAATATAATTTGAAACTAAATCAGACTTGTCGGTATTTCAGTAAAGTAAAACTCGACAGGTAAGAGTTTTTTAGCAGCCGGTGCTTAAGACAAATCTGTGACTCCCAAAATAGTATCTCAATCTAGAATCTAGATTGACGCATGACCTTGGCGATCCAGTTTAGAGAGTCCAGTTAAGGTAACCAATTTTTTGATTGAGGTCCAGAAACAGTTATAGCAAATCATAATCATGTTGGTTCAAATAAAGACCAGCGGAATAAAACAATAGAATTTGACATAGGTAATAATAAAAAACTACCATTAGGTATTTAAAGTCATTTTTTTACAAAATCCACAAAACAATAATATATAAGTACCTACCTATTACTTTTTAATTCAAAACCACATTTGAGGCTGTTTACAAAGATCATTTACTTTTCATGCTGTCTGTACATTCTAAAGTTCAAATAGGGGTAAACTCCTTCAAACGTTCACGTTATCTTTTATGGTGAACATATCAGGAGGTACGCTCGTATAGTATAGTTTTCTAGGCAATCACCATTGCATTACTGAGAGGTGCTTCTTTCTAATAAGTTTTCCTAGAGTCTTTCCATTATTGTGTTTAGGGTTATACAGAATGCCGATGAGCTCAGCGGCTAGCACAAGTTGATATACTTTCAGTGGCGGTCTGAGGGTAGGGTCGTAGCATGACCCCCCAAAAATCTTACAAAAATGTGTGAAACACGCTAATTCACGGTATAGCACGTCAGCATTAATCGGTATGACCCTCAACTTCAGTTGCAATATGACCCCACCAAAAGTCTTCTGCTGCGACCGCGCCTGCATACTTTTGGTAAAATAATGATTTGGACCTATTGACAACGTTTGGAATATCTTCCGCGGCCGGTCTTTGTTCTACTAGTATTTTGTCAGGTGATATCTCTATGCATCTACATGATGTTGTTAAAACATTAAAACGAAAAAAATGTCCCGCTATTATACTATTAAATGTTATTGCTCTAATAATGCCATGTAGTATGCCGTGATATCATATTTTAATGTTATACTTTACCGGCATTCTGTATACATACCATCAGGATAATTTACTTCAATAGGAAAACCATTAAATCTGTGGTAGATAGTTTAAAAGATAATTGTGAGGTTCGTGTCACCTATTACTTCCTCCTGTCTACTACTTTATACCGATGTCCTTTTATCCCACTAATATTATAAATGCCAAAGTTTGGCTGGGTGTGTTGTGTTTGTTACTTCTTCACGCTGAAACGGCTCGATGGATTTGGATGAAATTTGGCACACAGATTATAGTCTGGAATAACACATAGGCTACCTTTTATCTCGAAAAACGCGGGTGAAGCCGCGGGCGGAAGCTAGTTATTTAATATTACTCAACCAAGACATTCCTTAATCCTACACATTTTCGTTATTTTGGTTAACAGTTTTAAATATATTTCCTTTGTTTTAAAACTTTTTAATAAAATAAACATCGGCCAGCCCTGCAGTTTCCATCACGTAAATAGCGTCATTACCTTCACAATCCACTCACGTCGGAACATTTGATTGTGATTGATTTACCATTACCACGACATGTCGAGTATTTTTGTATAGAATCAGCTAATGGTTTTAAAAAACGTAAACATTTTGCTATCCATCTTAAGGTTTGTGTTGTTCGTGGAAAACAATATCAACAATTATTGTGATAATAACTTGATACCGATATTATTATTGCTTACAGTTTCGTTGAACTTGATACCTAGTTTTTCAGATCTAGTGGTCATAGGCTCGTATTACAGAACCTTAGTCAAGACTTAAGCGTTACTTAAAACTAGTTTCAAGTGATGCTTGAGTCTTGAGTAGGTTACCTACCTACCTAAGGTTTTGTGAAACGACGGAAAGAGTTCTGTTGGTCATGCAAAATGAAAATACTGTTATTTGTATTCATGGATGCTGAGAAATGATTTGATGAGGGTTTCTTAGGCAGTAAGTAAAAGTTAGGTAGATGAATTGGACGTTGAGAAAAGATGAAAAGTTTTCTGAGATAACAAGTGAAGGTTTAGTAGATACCTAGTTAAATGTGAACTGTGTCAATGATAGTAAGTTTGAGTGTACTCATAGATAAAACAAGAATTACAAGAGTCAAGCATATGAGTTTTTTTTTAATTTTTTCTCTCTAATACCTACAATGATTATGATCTATATGTATACATAATTATGTAGGTATCTTTAATACTTAATATAAAACACATAGATGGAAGATATTCCAGAAAAACAGTACGGGACGTGACCCTGACCATGCAAAAAAATTATTTTTATCATTTGTCTGTTTGTTCGCGCATCACGTAAGTACTGAACGAATTTTGATGTGGTTTTCACAGTTTGGTAGCTTGGTGTCAAACTTAAAATCTAAACTATTTCATCTAATCTCGGTGAGATGGACCAGAGATACTGTTTGACCTCTTCGTAGTACTAGCCACCTTACACTAAGGAGGTCATCAACTTATTGTAGTCCACGTGGACGTAGTCGCGTATAAGTTATATTATAGATTGCCCTTGATGTTACATATCGGTAGATTGATCATCTGAATTCAGCCAAAAATGTGATGTAAGTTTTCGGTTGGAAAACTTTCAGTCAACACCTGGTGAGCTCGGGTTGGGATTGATCTAATACAGTATACAGTTGTAAGCAACGGTGCGTGTACAACAAATACACTTCTGTGTAACCCTTCAGGGATCGTGGGTGTGTAATACATCTTTGTTTACCTAATTTTCATCTTTCGGTTACCAGCCGGGCCACGGATCGATCATTTATTTATTTGTTCACCTACCTACAAAACGGAATATAGCGAAGTTACTTACACAAGCTTACTTTTCCCTATAAACAAGTAGGTACCTATTTCTTTAATTAAGGCTCGTATTCCAGAACGATACTCGAGTACCGATCTCTGCTTCAGCATAGATTTAAAGCGATTTGATTGGTTGAAACTAGTTTCAGCAGAGATCGGTGCTCAAGTATCGTTCTGGAATACGGGCCTTAGTGTAAAAGGTTTGAAAGTAGAGCTTTAGCTTGGCTCTAAATTACCTTATTAGATTTGAACGTAGTAATGTCAGTGTTATCTGCTTTGATGATTGCCTACAATCCTGCATCATTATAACTGTGTGATATACTAGAAAGATATTGGTGTGTGACAGTGTCTCCTAATATGTAAAGTCTACTGTCTTATCAATTACTAACATCATTAGGTACCTACTATTTATTTGAAGTAAATGCACAGTGTTGGCCTGAAGAATAGGTTACCTCTTTAACGTCGACAATGACAAGTCCTTTACATATTAGTGAGGCGTATGTTTACCTAACTTAATCTCACGATTGGGATAATGTACCTACGTACCTATAACTATTATGAAGAAAAATGTTCGTGGTCATCCATATCATTTCATCTCCAGCTAGAAATACAGAAGATCTCGAATTTGTCTTGCAATTGTAAAAACGTGTTTCTCCTTTCGTGTAAGCTCTGTTCTAGTCAAATTAAGGTTAGCCAGATCAGCAAGGGTTTACCGCAAGTACCAGCTGAAATGTCCTCAATTCCTAAAACTATTATTAAAGCTATATCCCCTTTCTTTGTCGTATCGTTGTTTCAAACTGCGGCAGACGAAAACTTTGCCACATTGATAGCTTTATCATTGTCCTCGCAAAGGTCTTCAGTCATACAGGTGTTGAGGCTCAGGGGACAGGTCAACAGGTGAGGCGTCGTCTGCAACCTAACCTGTAAGTCACTGTGTCTATTTCTGGAGTATCCCTATTTGACCTTCGACGGGCCTCCAGGCAAACTACTTATTAAACATATTGCTCCACACGGATGCAATATTACTTATTAAACATATTGATATAGGTAGGCACCACTCTCGTGTCATCTTTATTGAATTTCTCGTATCGATATTATAATTACAAAGGACAATATAGACTATAAACCACTCTCTTGACCAATAACCCCATACATCAACCCTACTCAACTATTAACCAAAACGGGTCTTTGTGTACGAGCACCCTTCAATCACTTTCTGTCGCTCAATGGTAAATTGAAGGACTAAGTCCAGAGAATACAAATCTAGGATTAAACGAAAACGAAGAATTTATGTGGTTAACCCTTAGCTATTAAGGTAAACTAATAGCTAAGGGCTAACCACATAAATTGGTAAACTAAGTGTAGTGTTTAGTGAAGAGTAAGGTAATAGAATTTTAGAGATGCCTCAGGGTCTGTTTCAAAATGGCAGGATAGGCACTCCCTCATAAAGGGGCCGATTACAAAGTATCGGATGTCACTATCGATCAGGTAAATTCAACATTCAAAAAGTAATTGTATCGAATTACTGTCACTAGTAGATACGTTACCCGTGACGTGACTTCGTCCGCGTGACTCATAGGAACTGTGCATTTTTACGGGATAAAAAATAATTTTCCGAATCGGATCAGTAGTTCCGAAGATTACCTCATACATACCTACTAAAAACAATATACATACATAAACAAACTTTATATCTTTATAATATTTAGTATCATTTCTAGATTTTTGTACCAAAAAATCTCATTAAAATGGTTCAGAGTATGTAATGCTGTAGTTGTATTATCAAGTTAAACCTTAGCTTCAGGGTATACTTGGTAATGAAGCCTTTTTGCCCCTTAGAATGTTGTTTACCTTATTACCGAGTGTGCAGATTTAGTGACATTTTTATATATTAAAATTCTTCCTAGAACCAACTTATTTTGGCATGAGTATCTCACAAAAGCCATTAAGACTAGATTGGAAGATTTGAATTCGAAATTACATTTTGTGATTCAAAGTTATAAACTTCAACAAATTACTTTAAAAAGTTTCTTCAAGGCTCCACAGGTGCGATAATATCGGTCGATAATAACGCATCCGTTATTGCGATAATGAGTTCCCGTCCTGTCCACAAAGCTCCACTTTTATTGGCCGTGTGTCTTGCGTGTGTACAAGCTCTCTCACACGGATGCAATATGATAATGGTCGATAATATCGCAGGACGCAATAACGCAAACATTTTACTTCTATCGCGTCGTTATTGTCGCAGCTGTGTGTAAGATTGCATGCGTCCTAATACAAAATGTGCTAAGAACAAAATTATCGCAATAACGCATGTGATTTTATTGCACATGGTAGCCTATAACAGTATATTATTATTATAAGTACCTACAGCTTCCTAGGTGTAGGTGACTTTTAAAAGGTATAAAGTTTGATATCCCTAAAGCCTTGTTAATTTCCACCGGCTGTATCGACTAATTAATTAATCTCCATGCTTCCGTTAACGCTGTAAGCGATACGTAATAATAATAATTTTGTATTTAAGGGTTGGCACTATGCAACGTCTTACGGGGAAACTATATTTTTTTGAAAACGTAAAGTAATAGCCACGAAAAAAAAGGATAAACCTTATAGACTAATGTAAAAAAAAAAATTAAAACGTGGAAAAAGCACTGCAGTAGAACTGAACCATAATTTTAGCGTAAATAATGCGTAAAGAATGAGCATTTAATGAAATTTACTGGATTATAGGCTCCAAAGATAGAGTACCCGCTGAAAGTTTTTGTTTTCCACAACAATACTTCTGTCCTGTGTAAAACATTCACAAACTTGCTGAATTTTTCTGAATTATAAATTCAATAATTTTGCGATTTTTTTACACTAAACAGAAATATTGTTATGGAAAACAGAAAAAAATCAGCGGCTTCTCCGTATTTTGTTGTGTGAAATTCATTACATTTTTGTTAGAAAGTTATGAAAGCATGGCAGTGCTTTTTTGCACGTTTTAGTGAAATTCAATTTTTTTTACATTAATTTACAAACTTTTCAGCTTATCAGACGTTTTTTTTCGTGGCTACTACTTTACGTTTTCTATATAAAGTTATGGTTTTCCCGTAAAACGCTTTCGTGGTGCCGACCCTTAATAACGGTAATCATAATACTACCTACTTTCTGAGACATTACATATAAATTTGTAATGTCTGAGAAAGTAGGTACCTAGGTAAGCTTTATACAAGACTATTATAGAAATAAACACAAAAAGTGCTTGATTGCCATGTTTATCTTACCTTGCCTTGCATAATTTGTGTTTTGTTCACAAAGTCATAGTAACAATTTGTCTAATATTTTCTCTCTGACGAAACGAGGAAATAATTGTAGGTACCTACTATACCTACTTATATACTGACTTCAAAAGCGATTAATAAATAGCCTACATTGCCTTTTTAAAACAGGTATATCAACGACAAAACGTTTATTGTTCTATAAACTTGTCTAAAATCTATTTTTCTTTTTCAGGTACGACCACAACAGCATATCGAGTGCCACTAGAAATGTGTTTCAATAAGTATCTCATCAAACTGGCGGACTACTTCAGATTGTACTCTGACACATCTCGTTAATGCTCGTGTGAACAACAACATTCGAGATGATCAGCAACACGAAGATTGTGTTCACCAAGCTCCTGCTGTGCTGCGTCGCGTCAGGCACCTGGGCGCGGTCATGGGCCAACCATCACGACACCACGACGTCCACAACGCAAACAACTCCCACCACTAGTCCTGCACCAAAGAACTTCCACAATGATCCACTTATCGTCGAGACTAAAAGTGGCCTCGTCAAAGGCTACGCTAAAACAGTTATGGGCAGAGAGGTACACATCTTCACAGGCATTCCGTTTGCAAAGCCCCCTCTAGGACCGTTAAGATTCCGCAAACCAGTACCCATCGACCCGTGGCATGGAGTACTTGAAGCAACAGCGATGCCAAATAGCTGTTATCAAGAACGGTATGAATATTTTCCTGGTTTTGAGGGAGAGGAAATGTGGAATCCAAACACAAACATATCAGAAGACTGTCTATATCTAAACATTTGGGTTCCTCAGCACTTACGAGTTCGTCATCATCAAGATAAGCCTCTTACCGAGAGGCCCAAAGTGCCAATACTAGTGTGGATTTACGGTGGAGGCTATATGAGTGGCACGGCCACACTCGACCTATATAAAGCAGACATAATGGCTTCTTCCAGTGATGTAATAGTAGCATCTATGCAATATAGGGTTGGGGCGTTCGGATTTTTATATTTGAATAAATATTTCTCGCCGGGCAGTGAAGAGGCTCCGGGAAATATGGGCTTATGGGATCAACAACTTGCCATTCGTTGGATTAAAGATAATGCTCGTGCTTTTGGTGGTGACCCAGAATTGATAACTTTATTTGGAGAGTCGGCTGGCGGGGGGAGCGTGAGTTTGCACATGCTTTCGCCGGAGATGAAGGGATTATTCAAAAGAGGTATATTGCAATCGGGGACGTTAAACGCTCCGTGGAGTTGGATGACAGGAGAGAGAGCACAAGACATAGGGAAAGTTTTAGTGGACGATTGTAATTGTAATAGTAGTCTTCTTGCCGCTGATCCGAGCTTAGTAATGGACTGCATGCGCGGAGTTGATGCAAAAACTATATCTGTACAGCAATGGAATTCCTACACTGGTATATTGGGATTCCCGTCAGCGCCAACGGTGGACGGCGTGTTTTTGCCCAAAGATCCGGACACAATGATGAAGGAAGGCAATTTCCATAATACTGAGGTGCTTCTTGGAAGTAATCAAGACGAAGGTATGTTTTTGTTGTACCTGGCGTGCCGCCGCGTACAAGCGCTCAGATTATTATTATTTCAAAACTACGGCCGAGAGATAAGTAGCCATTCTCTTATTACCGCAGAATTAATATACCAAAGATTTCTCATGATATTATTAATCTATGTAGTTATATTTTGATGTTGATTAATATTTACCCTGCACCTGAAACTTTTGCGCTGGCACGCTATAGATTAATCATAGTTCTTTAGTAGTAGGTAATATCAAAGAGGGGTAGATACCTATTTGTATTATTCTGTCACATAAACAAACGGAGCCACTTATCTGAGAGTTATGAAATATGTAAGGTATCGGTCGATGGATGGATAAGCTGCAACTTAAATAATGTAGGTTTGGGTTAGTAGTGAAAACATCGTTAGTTAATATTTTTTTCAAAAATCCAATGATGCAGTTTTAGTTTTTATCAAAATCTGCTTCAAGACTCTCTTGTGTGTTTTTCGCCATTATTTATAGTTTCACATTAAGCCATCCACGCCCACTTGAAAAATTCACACTGTAGGTATATACTGTAAACTGTTACAGAAAAACATGATTTCTATAAACTAAGAAAACCTAGTCACACACATGGCGACGTGACTGTCATCTTGACATACGGTCTGCTACGTTGCGCATATCCAGACAAAACGTGTTATGGAAGACTGACATTTCAGTTAGACACATTTGGAAAACGAACAAATAAAAGCTTAAGTAAGACTTATCAATTTATTTTATTATTATTATTTATTTATTTATTATAAAGGTACATATTAAGGTCTATAAAATAATATAATGTCCAACAAAACTATATATATAGTTTGTCTGTTGGATCGCAATAATAGATAATATAATATTTGGTGTTGAGTTCGAGGTCGTTCGTGTGGTCCGCACATCGGGTACGTACTACTTACATAGTGGCGGGGTGACGCGCCTGCGCAAATCTATGTAGACACAACAACAACACGCTGTAGATGTTCGTACTACCAAGTACTACAGACTCGCCCACGTAGCGGCGCCGCACCCCCCGCGTGCCCACCTACCCACCCCCTTTTTGTTGCTACGCACCCCGCCACTCGAGCGTCTCCAGCTAAGGACAACTTGTAGAAAATGAGATATTTTATTGCCACCTGGAGCTTTGCCTTAAACTAGTCGAACAAATCTCAGGTTTTTAAATTTCTCTTTTTATTTCTCTGAGCTTCGTCTTAGTTTTTGCATTGCTCGTCAAATTGGTAACAGAGCGTGATTATACCTTAAGAATAAGAAAATTACTATTAAGATTACCTTTTTGTTCAACATTTTGGAAGAGTAACGTTTGCATATTGGTTAAAACTACAGGCAAGTTCAATTTATGAACAAAAATTATGTAACAAATAATTATTAATATTCACATTAAGTATCAAATTCTGAGTAAACCGACTTTCTTAAAATTTGTTTTGCATCCTTAGAGGACACACGATAATCGATCTTTTACATCGAATCCAATTCACGCTTACATCTCCAACAACATCTTAAAGATTCGGGTAGGTAGGTACCTTACCTTAGTAAAATTGAAAGCCTCCGAGACATGAAATTGGTCTTGCTAGATCATAAATTGGACTGAAAGCGTTCCCTGCTCACCATTTCCAGTTGAAGCAGTAAATCTAAGGCAACCTAAAAACTACGGATCAAGACTCGCACGATAGGTAACGTGGGATAGGTGAGTCGTAAAAGACGGGACGACTTTTGGTTAACTAGAAAAATTTAAACTAGGATACTTAGGATAATAAGGCCAGAAGTTTTTGGAAGAATGTTTACGAAATATCTGATGATCCATGATTTAGCGATGACGATTATTCACTACTAGTTGGTATGAACGGCAAAGGAATTAAGTAGACAGGCGACAAATGCACAGCACACATCATGTAATTTGTGCACAAATGTAGTTTACGCCCAGAAAGCTTAGTAGGTACATGCAGAGTTTTGGTAAATTGCAAATACAATTAGATCCTTGCCTAATAAGATCTTCTATTTCGCCATCTACTATCAAACAAACTTGAGTAGAACAACATCATAAAACGATACTACAGACGCGGACGTCTAAAACTTAATATTCCGCAGCACGAAATCTGCGCAGAAAACATAAAATCATATTCTTGAAGTACTTAAATAAACGAGGAAAATGCAAGCAGCCGCGTTATGCAATACTCAGCGTATTTCCGACGCAGTGTATCTGTTCAAAAACCGGTCGGATATTGCAACGGGCACGCTTCAGTCTTGAAAGGATTTGCCAGTACTTCTCGCAACTGGAATCCTAAAGACTGTGTTGTATAGTACTGTACGTACCCATATAAACTAAACGAAGAATAGTGCAGAAGGCTAGAAAGAATCATTTTGATGTTATAATCCGTAAACGTGTAGGTCACTGTAGGTAGGTATATGAATTTTGAATCCTACTAATCCTACTTAATACCTATTATAAATGTCAAAGTTTGTGTGTGTGTGTATGTTTATTACTTCTTCACGCTGAAACGGCTGGATAGATTTGGATGAAATTTGGCAAATAGGTGGACATGGAGAAACACATAGGCTTCTTTTCATTATTTTTAACGCAGACAAAGTCGCGGGCAATAGCTAGATATATTTCTGTTAAAATTATGTTATGAAGAGAATGGCAACGTTTGAACTACATATTTTCACCAGCCAATGGGTCTTTGACTTAATAGTATTCGTCAGGAGATGTCTTCGTATCTACATGATGTTGTTATTAAATATTAAAACGAAAAGAAATGTCTCGCGACTAAAATATTAAATGTAGGTACTCTAATAATGCCATGTAGTAAACGCGGTATCATATTTTAATGTGTCAACCTAATTGGCAGTCTGTGTGACTTGTTTATCTAGGTACTTTTTAGGGTTCCGTACCTCAAAAGGAAAAACGGAACCCTTATAGGATCACTTTGTTGTCCGCCTGTCACCGGACCCCTAAAAACATAATATTATGTTAAGCGCCATCTATGAGAATATAGCTTGCTGCTGCTGGTTGATGCTGTTCCACTATATTGTCATAGATGGCGCTATTGTGCCATCATGTTTTATACGTCTGAGGAAGGTATGAAACCCTCGGTGCGCGAGTCTGAGTCGCACTTGGCCAGTTTTTTCATATCTGTCTACAAAGCAAAGTGCGCAACTTTAACCTAAAACTAAACTAAAATGTAATTGGAACGTTGGATTTTGGCTTCAAAATTCACTTACGTTTACGATACTTAGGCCGAGATAAATAGACGTTACTTAGCACGTACTTTGGCTAAGCTATGTTCCCATCTCTGTCTTGCTTGCAAGTGGCGCGACAGTGACAACGATACTGCTTAGCCAAAGTACGTGCTAAGTAACGTCTATTTATCTCGGCCTTAATGTCAAAATTGTTCGTGGTAGGCCCCCTTATGATAGATGTTTAAAAACGATAATAAAAACCTACCTACTTATAAACAAATCGTGGTAAGCAGAAGTCAGCCTACTAGTTTTTTTTCGTGTTTCGATGATGAAAGTACAGTTTGCACATGAATCTTTAAAATACAGTTTATTTCGTTTAAACCCATCGAGTACCTATAAAATAAATATCTAATAGCAAATTTGCAATAAAATTAAAGCTAAGCGCTCTTCCTCTCTCCTACTTGCTCCTACTAAACTGTGCTGTACCCGACAGGGTCCATAATGATCTTATATATAGACTTAAATGTACCACCTGTCAAAACATTGTGGAATGCAATAAAGTATTGAGTGGTATTGAGTATTGAGTACCTATACGACGGTAGCGGTTTATTCAACTTTGTTCACCTGGGTCATATTTTGTACTGAGCTATGACGTCACAGCATGTCAGTATAAATAGGTCAAACACATGTTTTTATATAGTCGTCGGATGGATCTTTACAATGATATGCGATACTTTCATAACCTTTAACTTTAGTAGCACGACTCTTTCAAAAGTAGGTAGGTACATGTTTTTGGTGTCATAATTTTCCTGCAATGACCGCCGAAGCAAACTTATGACGTTCGTAGAATTTACGTCAAAAAACAATCTAATACTGTCGTCGACATTCTATGTTAATGTATATGTTACTGTAAAAGCCTGAACTTAGGTAAATCCTAAGATTTACCAATATACAGGCTTTTACAGTAACATAAACAACATAATGATGTTTAATGTAGGTCCTACCAAACGTTTCAAAAAACTTGTTTCATTGTTGTTTACAAAAGCTTAATTGAATATCAAATCAATATAGTACAACGTAAATACTAGTATTTATTTTACTTGTAGCTCTTGTTTACCTCATTTTTTTTGACCTCATTTTTTTTTTTTTGACCGCACGGTTGTCGCAGTGGCTGAGAGATTGACTGCTGCGCGACGTGTCGCGGGTTCGATTCCCGCATTGCACAAGGTCTGGCTGTTTGTGTATGTGAAATTTGTGTTTGTAAACGCCCCACGACACAGGAGAAATCCTAGTGTGGGGCAACGTTTATATTAAAAAAAAAAAAAAAAAAAAAAAAAAAAACAAAAAAAAAACAAAATTTATTTATTTCGAACTAGCCCCTGATTTTACTCGTAACCTGAGGGTGCGTACCAGCGTTGCCAGAATTTTTTTCGGGCAAAGCGGGATTTTGAAACTTTTTAAGTAAAAAAAGCGGGATTCTTTTATCGAAAGCGGGACATAATAAAAAAACGTAAATAATCAGCAGTTTGTCGAAGAACTCTGCACAGGATAGCTCCAGATTGAATGAGTAATTCTGCTTTAATTTTTACGGAGCATTTATTTCCGGCATCCGAGTATTTAAAATTTACTTGGAAAAAAACGCATTCAGGAAAGCAGTTCGAAGGTCCGGCCGCACCGTCAAGTAATCCTCGAAAACCGGGACTGAGCCTGTCCCGCGCGGGGCATTCAATTTTGGGCTAAAAAATCGGGACGTCCCGCCAAAATCGGGACCTCTGCAGATGCAACGCTGGTGCGTACACATCTGGTGAATGCGCTGTACGCGTGTAGTTACTGCAACTGTTTGGTAACAAACTGACAGAGTTACTTTCTCGTTTATAACTTTTATAGCGACTTCAACCGCGTGAAACAGCCTTAACCTCATCACTCCCAGGAACCCTAAATATTTCCGAGATAAAATTCACTCTTTGAAAATATCTATCTGCTTCTGAAGGACCTATAAAAAATTAGTTCATCCATTTCGAAGATTAGCCTAAACAAATAGACAAAAAAAATAACAAGTTTTGGGATGTTCATAACGTGAATAACCACTGAAATCACAGATAGACACTTCAATTTTATTTATTTGTGTAGATATTAGTTCGGATTCAATCACGTAACTAAATGGGTTACTCTTACTCGTAAAGTGCAGTACTTGTACCGTGCAAATATTCCCCTTTGATATGAGAATTGTTATAAAGCGATTTCTAGAAACATTTCTCCCCCAGTGCCAACTTGTACTTGACCTTGACCCGCGCAAACGTGGAATGCGAAGTTCCAATGTCACCCACCAACGTACCTACCTATAACACTGGCGGCCATTTTTACGTGATTATCGCGTGTGTAATCCATAAATCATAGTATAATGCGCTAAGCGCTTTATTATGAACTTGTGCTCAGGGTATTATGTGAACTTCGTTTGTTCTAGATTAACTTGTGTATGCACGTACATTATTCTGATGAGCTGTTTGAACTTTTATTATTGGGTTGATTTATTTATTTGTTTGCTTTTATAGTAATGGAACTCGTAATCTTTATGGGTTGAAAGGTTGTATTTTTTCGAGATTTGAATAGAAAAACATGTAATGAGGCGTAGACAGTACCTATTGGATAAGATGAGATCGGTACTTTTAAATCATTTTGATAATTTATTATGGTTGTCTTTTAATTATGTTCTAACATCAAGGTGGCGACATTGTTTAGGAAGCTATTTTTTTATCAGTCAGCTGTTTTCTATTGCTGTTTATATTTAATTTTATAGGTGCGTTTTTATTCAAATAAAGTTATTTGTATTCAAATAAAGATGTCCACGTAATTTGCCCCGCACTTGGCAGGTATTTTTCCTACCAAGATTATTTAATGAAAGTTCTTATAAAAGAAACCTTTGGCTTACCTTTGTTTAATTTACTTATTTGAAGATTTTTCATTGGGATATTTTTTAATACGATATTTTATTATTATAATTTTGGTTATTGTTTCAGCATTTTATTTATTTAAGTAATTAAATAAGTTACGTCATCTTAAAAAGGTTTCAAATATTTGAAATGAAAAAGGCCTGTCTTTGTTCTTTGATTGTGTTTGTCTTGTTCAATGCCGTATTTTTCTTGATTATTTATATATTATGAGATCTGTGGTTCAAAACAGTTGTATAAAATTATAAGTAGATATATTTTGAATAAAGTTTGTAAACTTGTATTTTTGAACAAAATGACAGCGTCTATTTGCGTACCACGAATCAAACAGCATTCAAAAACCAACTGTGATTGGTAGGTATGTGTCGTTCGGTTCCACGTCCAAATACTCAGAGCTATGTCCCCAATTTGCCTTTGAGAAGAAACCAGCGTACCTATACTAGCACTGGTATTGGTTTGTGGATAGCACGGATTTCACATAGAGGCTTTACCTAAATATCTAACTAAAGCGTCTAGGGTTATATTAGATTAGATTACGAAGTTTGGATATCAAAGGCTTATTTTTTTTATGTACCTTTAGCCTCAAAGGGCGCAACCACCATCCCAGCAAAAATGAGAATTGAGCCCAAAGTGATATCAATGATATCAACACCTTTAGGCTCATAACTCACTTTTGTCAAAATGTTGGTTATGCCTTTTGAGCGTAAATGTGTCGATATTTTGACGCATGGGCGGATCCAGGTTATGGGGCTGAAGCCCCCCCAAAATCTTAAGTTCTGACAGATTTCAGAATAGATTAGTAATTTGGTGTTTTGATTTATACCTCTAAGCCCCCCCATAAATCCTATCTGATGAGCCCTCAGCCCCCAGAAATAATGTCTGTATCAACCACTGTTTTGACGATATTTAATATTAAAGTAACTTTATTCAGACAAAATTACAAACAGAGTCGAAAAATTATGTTTTTGACTAACACAGCCTAATTTTGCGACACTGTGACAAGAGCACAAGCAAGAATTACATACTTACGGGAATTTTCTGTGGTTATCTAATATTGTCATCATCAAACAGAATCGTAAATCAATCAACTTTCACACGACACGTCAAACTCGTTGCTTGATTTGCAAACATGGCTCAGATACACGTAAGCGATGTAGGGTACCTACACACTTTTATTGATTTACGCAGTTAATATGCCATCTATCATAAAAAAACCGGCCAAGTGCGAGTCGGACTCGCGCACGAAGAGTTCCGTAGCATTATCTATACAACATTAGACACTATATTATAACCATTCTTAAGAGTGAGAAAAAAACAGCAAAAAAATCACGTTTGTTGTATGGGAGCCCCCCTTAAATATTTATTTTATTCTGTGTTTAGTGTTTGATGTTATAGCGGCAACAGAAATGCATTATCTGTGAAAATTTCAACTGTCTAGCTATCACGGTTCATGAGATACAGCCTGGAGACACACAGACAGACAAACAGACAGACGGACAGCGAAGTCTCAGTAATAGGGTTTCGTTTTTTTTACCGTTTGGGTACGGAACCCTAACAATACCGAATGACTGACTGACTGTCAATGCATAGCCTAAATCACAAAAACATGAAAGAGATCATTTAGGCTTCATACCTATCCAAAAAATAAAGAGACGGCAAAAATGTGTAAAATAAAATAGTATCCTGAACATTTTATACTAGAAGAAGAAAGGTCTGCGATGAACGCTCAAATTGCCATTGGAGTTTAAATTTACCAAAAATATAGTATCGTTTATAAAGATTAAATATTAATCAATATTAAACAAATGGTACAATACAATGAAACCCAGAATCTATTTTACGTCTAAGCCTTCTACTAAATTAATGGTATAAATACCTAGCTGTGAAAGCTCTGAAATAATTGTTTTTGTACGGAATAAGGAACCTGATTAACTTACACCATGTAAAGGAGCACTAAAAATGGTTCTACAAAAATGAACCCTGAGCACTAAAGGGGGGTGAAGTCAAAGTTTAAGCAAACGAAAATCTGACGTACTTTATCAGATCTTTCAGAATGACTCATATATCTGCCAATAGTTCATATTACCTATCAACATTTCAAACATTAAAAGGGATAAGTGTCCTTTAAAATGTTGATAATATCCATAAATCCCAATTAAATCCAAACTATAAGTACCGTCTTATTGTTAGTTATTTCAGTTCAGTTCAGTCTGTGTTGCTCGGGGCGAATCCATTCATCGACTGACTCAACATGGAATCTGTTGAACATCTCTATTGTGGTTTACTATAATCATTTTGTTTATATTGTTACGAAATAAATGTACATTTTTGTAAATTTTAAACATGTTAAAGCCATGTTATTGATGTTATGCTTATCATAATGTTATTAAATATACTGGGTGTAATTTTCGTCAGTCTTGATACGAAAAGGGGTCATTTTACTCATCATTATGAACAACTTTTACTATGGGACCAACCCTGGAACATTACCGATCTGAAGGTCAAACCTAGGACGCTCAGCACTCAGCAGTCGTGCTTGCGACTACTAAACCAACGAAGTAGTCCGAAATTCCGAATAAGAAAAGACAGATATACCTATCATACGACAACTACGTTCAAGCATCGAGACAGAAATCCGTTACAATTAATATCATTTTCCATAAGAATAACAAACGCGTGTTTTCCCTGTAGTAACAAGATTTTTTCTGCTATGTTAGCCAACATAGCAGAAAAAATCTTGTTACTACAGTCGCTGTGTACCATAGTTCGTTAGTTTCTGCGACGCCGTGACAAGCTTATTTCATCTTGTTTATTAGTTCAGGCAGGGCCGGATTTAGTGCAGGGCAACACGGGCTGTGGCCATGGGCCTACAGAAAAAATGGGCCTCCACAACTTGATTTTTTTTAGATAAGAACAGTAAAATCTGTCTGTCAATGAGAAAAAAGTATGTTTTTTTAAATAATTTCCAAGCATATTCCTATTAATATTAATGGATTGTGCAAAACAAACTATTATTTGTTTCATTCTGCACTACTATTTTTAACTATTTTTTTTATTGTAATAAATTGGTTGGAACCTACAATTGAAAAACTTGTATTTTGTCTGATTATTTTTTTTTCATCCGATTCCTAAATTTTTCGGAGTCTCTAACTTTTGGTTGAACCAGGGCCTCCACACCTTTAAATCCGGCCCTGGTTCAGGTGTCAACAGCGTCTAGGTCCAAATATTAATATTTCTTTAGCAAGCGACGTGACCTACTTATCGACCCATATACTACTCAAATACTTCGTTCAGTAATACCTAATTGTAATTTTTACCAAGGCCTCATAAACATAGCTCATTAAAAATTTAAAAGGTTTTGGAACAAAAGGTGTTAAAACCGATTGTCACGCCTTTTTTTCAGGGTTGAGATAAATTAATGTCAGTAATGATTATGGATAAAGTGTTTAATGGTTCTATTTATTTGTAATGAGTATGTTATGGTGCTGGGCGGAAGCCTTTTCTAATATTTTACCTAATTAATGCCTCCTTGCGAGGTGTTAGCAGTTTTAGACTATTAACACTATTATCTACTTATAAACACTTCTTAATTTAACCACTGATTAAATATACAACTATCCTTGACATTTGTATGACAATGAATAGAGATGAAAATTTTCATAAGAGCTGTTCTGCACGATCTATCTCACCGAGACATTCGCTAAGAAAGCAGGCAATAAACTTTATTGTGGTAAAAAAAATATAGCTACCTACTTTATCAGTTATTTCTTGATTTATAGACGTAGTAAGGAATAATTCGCAATCGCAATTAGCAGCCACTCGTGCTGGCTACTGTACAACGCCAGGTTTAAGATACTTATAGATGGCTCCTTAAACCTTTTGGCACATACCGTCAATATCATTCTCCTGCCCTTTTTAGGGGTCCGTAGTAAAACTAGGAACCCTTATAGTTTCGTCCCGTCCGTCTGTCTGTCCGTCTGTCCGTCTGTCACACCCTCGTCAAATCTACAGTTCATAACCAATCTGTATGAAACTTGGCAGCTAGATGTGTTCTGTAAGCCGCCATAAAGGCCTGTAATGAAATTACGAAAACTAAAATAATTAGGGGTGACCCCGATACTTGAAACTGATGTATGAAAAAAAAGATTTGCGGGCACCCCTTCGTGTGAGGTATCGTTGGATAGGTCTTTGAAAATAACTTAGAGTTTCCTAGATAACTTTTTTATTTAAGTCCATATTAAGTGAACTAGGAGCTCCAAAAGTCGTTAACAATGTGTCCCCCCCCCCTGTAATTTTCCAACCGCGTAATCAAAAATCTGAAAAAATCTAGCTTATGGCATCCAATAAATACTCTCGATTAAAATTGGTTTGAACAAGATACGTCAGTAACTTTTTGAAATATTCACTATTTTCAGTTTTGAGTTCGACAACCGCAAAAATAATTATATTTGCGGTTAAAAGACAAATACTTCTTGCTACGGAACCCTAGACTGAGCGTGGTCCGGACATGCTCTTGCCCGGTTTTTTACCAATCTGACCATATCATCTTTCACCCAATCCATCTATCGAAATACAATGATCTCTCGACCGTCAGCCGGTTTTCTAGAGGTTGGTAACAATAGATTACTTCTTTATGTCTTTTTTGTATTCTGTGGATAATTTATTGTGTTTCATGAGTCAACGCGTAAGCTTGATATATCATTATTAATTCTTCAAAACTGTGCTGGAAAATATTCTTAATTCAGCACTAATGCTGCGTTAAATATTCATATAAACTTAGGCATCAAAATGCTTACCCGAGCGTCAGGTAGGTACTACGTAGGTACTACTAACGCTCGTGTGAACAAACTCCGTAACTAAGACACGTTGATTAAACACTTTGTTCCTTTACAAACTTATGGCCGTACCACAAAAAAATAAACATCTGTTCAACACACGTTCAACACGAATGCTACCAAAAATAATAGGCAATTGTTGTAGCACTAACTTGTCTAAAACAAGTGTGTATTATTTTTGGTAGCATTCGCGTTTAACGTGTGTCTATCTTTTTTGTGGTAAGGCCGTTATCGTTAGTCTGTGTCGTTGGTCTAGTCGTCGCAAGCACAACTGCTGAGGGTCCTGGGTTTGATGCTCAGAATGGGCAAAGCGTAATTATTAGGGTTTTCCACAAGAAAAATAAAACTGAACAAGTGCGTGTAGGACTAAGACTCGCACCCTAAGGGATCTGTACAAACTTTATTATGTTATTATGTATGAATATGTAGATTGTAGATATATAAAATAAAATATTCCACTAGAAATATGCAATAGCGCCACCTAGGAGCAAGATGACGCCATTACATACATACTTCTTCAAGTGCGCCATCTATGAACAGATGCGTCAAGACTTGCCACGGACAGACGGACGACAAAGTGGTAAGGGGTATAAGGATTCCGTTTTTGCTTTTGAGGTAGGTACAGAACTGCAGTCTGGATTTGTTACAGGTTATGGTAATAGACTCGCTCCCTATTTCATAGGACTTCAATTTGTGACATGTGGGTATTACTATAGGTACACCTTTGCCTAACAGATCGAGGTACCTACTACCTATACAGGAGGGATGTTAATGTTATCGAATAATTTTCAATGTACCACAAGTAGGTACTTGTGACCATTCTAATGGGTAGTTATTGTTCTTTTCGCTACAAGTACGTCCGTTCTAAGAGTTTTAAGTGGTTTGGAGATGTGCCCTGCAAATGTCAATAAGCTCGCCTCGGTAGATATAGGATTACATCAGTGTAGTCATGGGCATAAAATGTAGATTTCTGCGTACTTTTTTAATGAAAAACAATATTAATATCTATTTGTATTATTTTGGCGTAAATATCTCAAATACGCTGTGTGTAATAATTATCACAATTGAACCCAGTTATGCTAAAATTTACCACTAACGAAATGGTATTAGATGAGATATTTATGCCAAACTAATCCAAATATGACTTATTCTATCCAGCAAAAACAGATCAGTATACAATCAAAACTTACCGAAATAGGTATATAGTTTTATACCAACCTAAATGTTTAGATCAGCTTATGGATTCAAAAACTTTCGGATTTCGTCGGAAATTATTATGTAGCTTTGGTAGGTATATTTTAACAGAGCTGAGTACCTACTTGTATTATTAACAAGATACAATCAAATACTTAAGCATTATACCTCCTTATTTACATATAAACGATGATTAAATTAAACAGCTCCCCTGTCAGTTGTCATCTCTATTCATTGTCATACACACAGTGACAAGGGATATTGCATTGGTTAATTGTAAGGCGTTTATAAAGTAGGTACAGGAGATAATGTTTATTGCAACGGGAATGATATACCATATTAAGAATTAAAGAAAACCGAACAATTGTAGCGAGCATTGATAAATAAATGATGAACAGTAACTTATTATAAATAAACGATAAACCGTATACGAATATAAAATATAAGTAGATTGACTGTCACTGAGTTTCAGAAAAGGTCGTTAAGTTTTAAAGGAGACTTTAACGATAGAAATTGTATGATTCATGTCTCCTTTAAAATTTAATTATCTTTCTGCAACCGACCGTGTATGTATTATATTCGTTAATTACAGGCGCGTGCATTGCATATAGGCAAGTAGGCAGTGACTACCTCTGAAGGTTCAATAAAACCATTTTAACTATTACTACGTCAATATACATCATTATAATATCAATAATGAATCATAATTGATATATTTTATTTATGTAGTAATAGTTAAAATAGTGTTATTGAATCTTATGAGGTAGGCACTGCCTACTTGCCTATATGCAATGCACGCCACTGGTTAATTATGTATACTGTGTATAATTTTATAATTGTTAAAGTTAACATAAAAATATAACTAGGATACGGATAAAATATAATCTATACTTATAAAACAATACCGTAACTGACTGACAGACGACACATAGCATAAACCTAGAGATTTTAATTTGGAAGAAATATTCCTAGGTACCTACTAAAGTATCTAAGGCTCGTATTACAGAACGATACTCGAGCACAGATCTCTGCTTGAGCATAGATGTCAACCAATCAAATGGCTTTAAATGTATGCTCAAGCAGAGATCAGTGCTCGAGCGTCATTCTGTAATACGAGCCTTAGTGTGTATCCATACTGCGCGCCTAGCGCGGTGGCGACGACGGGCGCTAAATATCAAACATATGAAACGCGCCATGCACTTAGGAAGGATTTTTTAAATTCAACCGGATCAAACAAGAACCGGACGGCTTTCTCGACGTGTCAAATGTACCTATCGAAAAAAAAAATCGGCGGTGCGCAGTGCGACACCCGCACGGCTGCCGCACGACTACCGCACGGCAGCAGTCCGACACCGATCGTCTAAATTAAAAGAGCCCTTAGTCTTAAAAAAAATCACAATTCATTTCAGAAAGATATGCGATGAATCACCAATAATCAAATATGCAAACATTTTCGCTGTTCAATGTGCCTAATGGATCTACAACATCTTCATCTTCAACATTTGCATAGCTGGACCGTCTTTAATGCAACATTAACATAATAAATTATGTATTCTCGTTTCAGGAACGTATTTCTTGCTATACGATTTCCTCGACTACTTTGAAAAGGACGGGCCCAGTTTTTTGCAGCGTGAGAAATTTCTAGAAATCGTCGATACAATATTCAAAGATTTCTCAAAAATTAAGAGAGAAGCCATCGTTTTTCAAGTAAGTGTAAACAGGAGGGACTAATTCATAACTATCATGAAAGGTCATGTTACAAGGATTACGTTGTTTAAAATTAAACAAAGTTTTTTTTATTATGACGAGGGTCAAGACTAGCAAGACCTTAAATAAAGTATGTAATTAGGGTATCATGTGTAATTATCATTCATTTTAAAAACAAACAATGAAAGTTGTGTGCTTCTTAGGCCCGTATTACAGAACGATACTCGATCTCTGCTTGAGTATATATTGAAACAGGCTTCAACCAATCAAATGGCTTTAAATCGATGCTCAAGCAGAGATCTGTGCTCGAGCGTCGTTCTGTAATACGCCTTAGTTTATCTTTGTATCGATTGTGAAGACAGTTTAGGTATGTATATTTATATTATGATGTGTTTAATACGTCATGGTCCTATATTTACACATAAAATTACTGTTTTCGACAGACATTTTTTTCTAGTTTTCAAAAATTATAGGCTAAGAGCGTTTGTGCATTTATTAAATCCGTTTTTTCATACATTATAAAAACGGATAGGTATGGAATATGTATATCGCACATCCGCAAGAAAGGTGTCACAACACATAATAATACGAAATTGAGTTATGTATGTCATCTGAAAGGCAATTACAAAGTTGATCTGCTAAAAAAAATTCATAATTATAGTGCGATTCCTCGCTGAGAGATGGCATTTAATACAGAATTTTTTTAAAGGAATTCTAGGATCTAAAAAAAAGAAAATCGTGATTTTCCATAAACTACATTTATTGTGTTGTGACACCTTACTTGCGGATGTGCGATATGTAAAACGGGACGTGAAAATACGAATACGGATAAGTGCACAAACGCCTTATGTACTCGCTAGTTATTTTAAATTACCGGATAGGACAAGCAATAAATTATAAACACCTATATTCACAAGTCTTATAAAATCGTTTAATACCTATATGGCCTTACCTTCTCGCTTTATTCGGCTTTATTGACCTAAAAATTAAGAGGACAGATATCTAAGGTATTTAGTAATCACATGAGTATTATTAAAACCACAATTAGGTACTATCTATTTTGACAATCTCAGTCGTACCACTTAAAGTGCACGCACCATTACTTTGTTCGTAGAAATTTGTGTGATTTCGTCACATCCCGACCAACATCTAATAAGGATGTCCATCTCAAATTACCGTCAATAATGCAAAAATACTTTGCTCATTGCTGCACTTGTATTCCCAATTTGCCTGTTAGGAGATATCGACGTTGATGAACAGCCTTGAATGCGGAAACATTTATGCGAAGGCAATTAAATACTAAACGGTTCTATAACAGTGCACAGGTCTATTAATTGGCGATGGCCTTTTAACAAAGTGACGCGTTGAAGATATAGATAGAGAGAGTGATTGTATGGCAGGTAAGCGCTAGAGAGAGATGAAACGTCACTGATCGACCTGTCATAAATTACACTGTGGAGCGCTATAAAATAACCACATTCCATAAAAAACGTTCAGAGAGACGCGGGCTACGGTAGCGGTCAATACCTACTAATTTTAACATTTAACACTGTCATTAGTACTGACCGCCACCGCAGACTGCGTCTGTCTGTACGACGCTTATAGAGCACAGTATATATGGAGACCTTATGTACAGTGGTTCATCACCCATATAGCTCAACAATCGTTCTGGCCTCGCGTTCGCAATTGATTGTTTAGGGTAGAAATTGTATACATTTGACAAGACTTTATAATAAAACAAGTTTAAACGGATTAAATCGCGTATACACCGTGACATTTTCATCAACTTTTACTATGGGACCAACACGGAAATCGCGAAAAAAAATCAGCTGTTCCATACATTTATGTTCACATAACTCAAGAAAATGTATGGAACAGCTGATTTTTTTTCGCGATTTCCGTGTTGGTCCCATAGTAAAAGTTGTTCATAATTATGAGTATAGTGGCTACATCGCCGGATGAAAGCGATGAAAATGTCACGGTGTATTACAGATTTTTCCTGGCAAAATCTGTAATATACGCGCAAAACGCCTCATCTGTACAGGCTCAAAGCCCCCCCCCGCACTTTCGAACGATTGTCCTGCGAAAACCATCGCGTTGAACAACTGTAAGGAGTATTTTCTACTATTTGTATAGTCTAGCTATAGGTAGTATCTATAGCTAGACTATGCAAATAGTAGAAAATGGTAGTAAGCTTTTGCTAGATTTATAATATTTTGTTAGGTATTCAAGTCAGGCCAAGCCCAATTGAATGGTGCGTATTTCTTTTTTTAAGGTTTTAATAGATTATTTCTGTTCTAGTATACGGACTGGGAGGAAATTACCGACGGTTATCTGAACCAGAAAATGATTGCTGACGTGGTAGGCGACTACTTCTTCGTGTGCCCTACCAACTACTTCGCGGAAGTGCTGGCGGACTCAGGGGTCGATGTCTACTATTATTACTTCACTCATGTAAGTACCTACTGTTCTTTGACATACATTTTAAAGGAGGTTGAAATTAAAATTTTAGGGGTTAGAGCATTTATAAAAAATTCGAATGTGGCTGTCCAAAAGAAATAGACTAAGTATAATTACGTGAATGCGACGAAGCTATGTTAAAACTACAGTGCAGTGATAGCCTAGTGCAGTGATAGCCTAGTGGAGTGCAGTGATAGCCTAGTGGATTAACCATGTGCCTTCCACGGCGAATGGTTCGAGTTCGATTCCGAGGCACGCACCGCTGACTTTTCAAAGTCATGTGCGTATTAGAAATTAATTATCACTTGCTTTAACGGCGAAGGAAAAACATCGTGAGGAAACCGGCATGTCCTAGAACCAAAAATTCGAAGACATGTGACGTCCACCAACCCGCACTGGGCCCGCGTGGTGGACTACCGGCCCACTCCCTCTCACAGAGGAGGCCTGTGTCCCAGCAGTGGGAACATTATAGGCCGATTATGCTTAAGCTATGCTTATGCTTATGCTATGTTAAAACTACACAATACACTTTCAGTCTAATAAACGTAGTAACGAACCTATTCATGAACCAAACATTTTACCAATTTCAACCCCAAATAGTATTAAACACTAAAAAAATAAAAATGTTGTTCGAACACCTAACTAAACGATAACGCCAGAGCGTAGTGGCCGTCAGACATGCAGGTTAAACATTTCAAAGGCATTCCAGTGACGAAGACGCACTAGAAACTGCAAAACCGGTCTAGGGTTAACACGTTAATTTGGTTAACGAACCAAACACGAGTGCCCTAACACGAGTGCCCTTATAGCCAGGAACATCTGCCTTTGGCTTTAGAACAACTTTTGAATAAAACAGAACGGGTAAGGTAAGTTTTTGCGTGGAAGCATAAATAACTATAAAATAATTATGCGGGTTGAACATGGGTTGAAATACGAAATCGAATATAAAATATTCTACCTTTGAGGTTTTCTTTTTATCATTGAATTCATATTTAATGTTATAACGTTTTTGACCACTATTGTTAATTTTATTATAAAGTAACATATTTAGTAGTTTTATAGAAAGCGCAGTAGGTACCTATACTCGTCTATACAATATACATGTAAAATAAATCGATATCTATACTATTATAAAATTGTGAAAAAGCCGTGTCTGTACATTGAAGATATTCCAGAAAAAACAATCGGGATAGGGTACTGGGATGTAACCATACCCAGTTTTTTTTTTTTAATTTTAACTTTTTGTCTGTTTGTGCGCGCATCACGCAAAAAATACTGAACGGATTTTGATGTGGTTTTCACAATTCGATACCTTAGGATCTAACTTAAAATCTAAGCTACGTTTCATCTGATTCCGGTGAGATAAACCAGAGATACAGCTATTGTAGTCCACGCGGACGGAGTCGCGGGCAAAAGTCTAGTTGTAGTGTTCAATATAATTTTATTTGAAAGCAATTATCTCTATTGACACCAATCGTACGTAGACAAGTAGGTATATAATTATTTGCTACGAATTGATGACAGTCAACGTAATTATGTAATGGGTTTAATTCAAAACAAAAGAATTACGTATAATTCAACAAAAGAGCGACGAATCTATATATTTAATTTGGCATCGGTCTGACGTCAGCCTAAATCGATAAACTGTTACTAACTATGCAACTCTAGAGTAGTAAAGTAGGTAACTACGTACAGTACAGGTACAGTTCTGGAATACGATAATATATTCCAGAACGATAACAACGATCAACATTACTCAAAGTAGTATCAAGCTTTTTGCGCGGTAGAGAATCTTAATTAAAATAATTAGTTTTTCTTTTTAATAACACAAAGCGGCTTGATACGCTTTTCCACGTGTATTTTAGGTATAAGAAAAAAAAAATAGGGAAGCATAATTATTATCTAAAGCCTTCTATGCACTGTTGTCCTGTGTACCTTTGTCCGCCTGTGCATGATACACGACGCTCAACGATAGTGCGTAATTTTGCAGGATAGGAAATTGTCGTAGCGCATTGTTTGTGTTGGACTTGCAGCCGGCCTAGCATGACCACGATAGAAACGGGTTTTGTCTACATAGAAATAGACAAAGTGACAGATTTCAATAAAACGTAGAAATGTTTCTACAATCTGTCACTTTGTCTATTTCTATGTAGACAAAACCCGTTTCTATCGTGGTCATGCTAGGCCGGCAGGACGTATTTTAGAGCTACTTTGTCTAAAATCATTTCCATCCCTTTCGTTTTCTTTGGTTATATTTGGTGGGTTATATTTTTTGGGGCTTAATTAATTTTGAATACTTAACACAAATAGAAAGTGGGGTGATTTCCACAATACGCCAACGTAGAGCAGTGATGAACGGTGCGACGCCGACGGCGAGTATATATTTCTTTATATTTCTAGTATTGCTATACTCAAATCAAAACCCAAATGGTTGAGTTTTATAAGTATAGCTATACTGGAACTTCTATGAGGACCTAAGCTCAGTTTTGTCATGGCTTATGCCGCCCGCAACCGTAACTACGGGAACATATCATACACACCGTAACTTTGGTCCCTAGGTCACTCTGCTGGCACCAAACATAAAAGTATCAGTACTCGAGCCAGATACACTTATTCAAATCGCAACTGGGATCCAGAATAGCTCCAATACATATTCCATGGGCGCGTCAAGTGCGGTATTCTATTGCACCGCCATCTGCCTATTGTCCGCGCATCTCACTCCACCATCGCGTAGTTTTACTCCCTTTGTCATTCAATTCTGTAGAATAACCACTCAACATGCCCCTATTGTGGACGGCATTGAAATTTTCTCACGTTTGTCTTTTGTCAAAAATATTTATACCTACCTAAAGTTTAGTTTCTAAGGATAGATTGTTCTAATGTAGAAGCTTGGGATAACTATCTGTAGAACATTGTTTAAGAAAACATTGCATATTGATCCCATAACACCCCATAATTTGGTGTATTCCCGTTGGCCCCACTGGCCGTGTCCCCACTAGTGGGGCCAACGGGAATTTTACAAAATCATTTAAAATTGTTTCCGTTAGCCCCACTGCACTGTTTTCCTCAGTGGGGCTAACGGGAATAGAATAAAAAATTAAAATTTGTTCCCGTTGGCCCCACTAGTCTGTATTCATAGTAATCATAGTTAGTTTTTTTCAAAGATGGGTCTTTCTTCATAATTTTTCAAAATGTTTTAGTAGGTATGTATGTACGTTTATTGCTGTGTGAGTGAGCAATGAAGTTTCGTGCATATTTAATGCAGTAACTGTAAATGGGCAACTGTAGAAAATTACATAATAATAAATAGGTACCTACCTACTTGTTGATAAGGATAGGAGGAAGATAATTATTTGATAAAGCAAAATAAAGAAAGTTTTTATTAAAGACATTGGTTCACACTTTGTGTAGAAAATCTTTGCCTATAATTAATAATATCGTTACAAAGGACATCAGCAGTTTTGGGCTTGATCTGGTACAGTAGGTAATAAAAGCTTAACCAATAAGTATGCCGTTGACTTTTTGAAAAACCAATAAAACAAAAACGAACACCATTGGCGCCTAAACCCAGCAGCGGAAGTCGCATGCTGGCTGGCGCGTGTCTCCACAGAATATCATGTCGACAGCTACTAAAACCTTTGAATTGAGAACTCATTAGTCGGGCTGTACTTCATTGGATCATTCACACTATACTTAACCTCATTGTCACAAATACGAAGATTTCTCTTTAACCCAATTACGTACAAAAACTAAAAAAATAAAAAATAAAATACTCTTGAAATACTCAATCACACCAAACTAATTTCATATCTGTACCGACTTACACAATCGGAAGCCCAACGTTCTATGGGCGTCTGCCAGTGTCCTTTATGTTGCTGCACCAGCACGCGACCACTAATTTATTAATCGACCATTCAGAAATAAAGCCATCTAATTAACTATTAAATTCACTAGATCGATGCTGAATCGGCAACGAGGAGCCGTCCACATGAATTGTGAATTCCGCAAAGAGTCGAGGTCAACACAAATAATAATTTCAAAATAAAACATACTACCTATCTATATCTATAATAATATTACAAAACTGAAGAGCTTGTTTGAACGCGCTAATCTCTGAAACTAACAGTCGGATTCGAAAAATATTTTTGTATATCGCACCTTTAGAACGATAACGACACAATTAAAAAAAATCAAAAATTGAGTTATCGTCATAAAACGACTTAAAACAAAATTCTGTATGCAACAATAGTTCAAACGTAGCCATATTTGAGCGGGAACAGGACAAAACTGATAAATAGGTCGTTTTCTTACGCGGCAAAATGCGCTTTTTGTTTGTTTGAACGCGCTAATCTCTGAAACTAACAGTCGAATTCGAAAAAATATTTTTGTATATGATAGCCAAGTTCATGAGGAATAGTATAACAGGTTATTTAACATCACAGGGGTGAAACCACGGGGAACACCTTCATTGTTCAAAGTTGTTAAAAGTTTGTTATATAGTCACAGTCTAAGTTAAGACTTACGCTTAATTCTAGAACGATGCTTAGTTTTAAATCTAGTTTTTAAACTAATGAATACACACTTCGTACTAATTTCAACTGAGATGTAAGTAGGTACTTAGGTACCTACCTATTTTAAAATCGAGATATAAGACTGAAAATAAAAGATTACTGTCCTTACCTACCATCTTAATCCATTTTAAGTAAGCAATAGGTTACCATATCTATTGTCTTTATTTTACATCAGACAAAAAATCACTAGGTACTACTCGTATGTTTTAGCGAGGTGACCTTTACGTTTCACCCTTTGAATCGGGTAAAACACTTTTGGTTGATTTTTTTGTACACTTTCGAGAGAGATTGAGTTAGATCAAAACTTCTTTACTTTTGAAGCTTTACTAGGAATGCATTTAGGTATGTTTTTTATTCAGATGTGTGACATTAAAAAGAAAAGATGTTAAAAAACAACGTTGTTTTTGGACTAGACTGCAAATATATGATATTTTTCATAAAAATCTATTTTTAACAACGTCCATACGTTGCCAAAGAGTCTAGAACTATTAAGCTTCCTGCCTACTTAAGTTACCATCTTCCTTATTTCACGCAAAGTCACCATTAGAAAAGAGAAAATCTCCAAAAAAATATGAAAAATGGGAGCCCACCCATTTGCACGCTAACTTAAAATGCAAAAGGTGTCGACAATGATCCCGATATAAGAATATCGAGATAAATGGCCGACTATAAATCAAGAAGTTAGCGGGACGGCACGACTGGGCCACGCTCGCCATTTGTCGTCGAAATAACGATTTGACGGACAGTGGCGGCATCAAAACCGCTTTGTAGGTCAAGTCACGACGCATAAACAAACTAGCCATCTTCTAGTACCATAAAACATTTTGAATACCTACTAAATAGGTTGCTTTTGCAGTCAGTAAAAGCAACAGAGGTAATCGATTTCATGCTTTCATTGCAAATGTAAATTATTGTTATTGCATGTCGTGTTCATCGATTGTAATAGAGAAAACAACTCAATCTTGCGAATGCATTCTAATTGTATCGAATAAGGATTTACAGACTTTGATGCGTTTATGGCAAACTGGCCAGAATATATACATCTAATAAAGAGACTGATATGGAAATCTATGGTCGACCTATGGCCAGCAGTGAGACAGTAAATAAAAAAAAAAGGATTTACATTGGTTTCGTAAAAATGATTTAGCTTCTCGCTTGCTTCAGGGTTTGCACTAAAATTATCATCGTAAGTAGCAAACCAGACGACGTGTAGATGTCGGTAACAAATGGCTGTAGGCACCTTTAATAAATTAGGCATGGGTCAGCCCTGGTCGGGCAAAGGTCACAGATTAACAACAAGCTATTTCGGGTTGTGACCCGTCGCCGTTCCATTTCTGCTCCCGACAGTGCGTCTATTCCACTTTATGGCTTTATTCCCTCTATATCTTAGATGGGATCATTAAAACAATCGATTTGTGTTCCACGCTTCGATGTATAGAAAGGGGAATTGCCTTTTCGTCCTTTAGATAGAGAAATACTTTATTGGCAGAGTAATATTATAATTTAAAATACTATTTTATTTTAGTTAATGATCTATCTAAATACTAAAATAAAAATAAAAAATGTAAAAGTTTTTCGAGTGCAACATTATGTGTTGTCAACTAGTCAAACGCAAGCCTCCACATTAATTAGCGAGCCATATATTGCATTTTATCTCGATCATAGAAACAAGGGAGATGTGCCAAGGCGCTATCGAGCTGATTTTGAGCAAATTGCTCATACTAAAAAAGTACGCGCTGGCGACGAACCGAACACGATCGATGGTATAAATACAGTGTTTTACATTATAATAAAACAAGTTTAAACGGATTAAATCGCGTATATTACAGATTTTTACAGAGTTTTCCTGACGTTTCGAACACTTTGCAGCGTTCGTGGTCGCAGGACGACTGAGGTGGTAGGCGTCACGACAGCTAATTTATAGAAAAAATATTCTCGATCTACCCGCACAAGATTTATTTTTAATCGATATTATTCGTATCGTACTCGTTTCAATGCACACAATAATCGCTCACGGTGTCTCGATGTTTTGTAGTGCGGTGTGAAGTTTGGGACTTGATTATTTTAAGAACTGGATTCCAAACAGGTGGTAATTACCAACCATCCTCTCTATTGAAATTAGGATGTTTTTTAATTTCGTGTGCGTGCGTATGTGTGCAGTGATAGCCTAGTGGATTAACCATGTGCCTCCCACGGCGAATGGTTCGAGTTCGATCCTGAGGCACGCACCGCTGACTTTTTGAAGTCATGTGCGTATTAGAAATTAATATCACTTGCTTTAACGGTGAAGGAAAACATCGTGAGGAAACCGGGCATGTCCTAGAACCAAAAAAATCGAAGACATGTGACGTCCACCAACCCGCACTGGGCCCGCGTGGTGGACTACGGCCCACTCCCTCTCACACAGAGGAGGCCTGTGTGTGTCCCAGTAGTGGGAACATTATAGGCCGATTATGCTAGTTTTCACGTACCTTACTATAAATGTTAGAAACAATCGTAATGGATGTCGAAAATAGTATTTTTATGAGTCAAATAATTTATTTAAAATAATTTTATTAATTTATTATAAAAAAAACTCAGAACAATTTTTTTTTTCATTTGTATTGCATCTTTACCAACCATAGATGTGCCTCTTAAAATATTTCGAGTATGAAGGGTAGGACCCTATATATATATACCTATGTATATTTTTTTTATGAAATGCCGAAAGAACTCTGTCTTATTCGGACTAATGGGCGTTTTTCCATTAGACGGCAACGGCAATGTGCCATCACCCTGCCGTCACCATGCCGTGCCGTCTAATGGAAAAACGCCCATTCAGTGTTACTTATTTTTAATACCTACCTACAAGTAATTCTAAGATTGCCTCGGTGGACTAGGTGGTCGCATTTATGTTGGGTTCGATTCCGACTCGGGCCAATTGTTATTAGGTTTATCTTTTAGGAAATTCTCAGTTAATAGCCCGGAGTCTAGATTTGTGCCCGGTCAATGGCGAAAGCTAAAGGCGTGTACTCACAAACGAATAAAACATGGTAAAGACGAACATCGAACACGGAACATTTGGTTCGTACGTGTGGTTACATTATATTACGTAGTACCTAGTAGTTACGTTAGCAAAGCAAACACGAACACCATACGAACACAGTTTGACTTGTGTTCGCCCTCAACCGCCCAGTCTCTTTAATAGTAAAGGATCCGCAATTGAAAGTAGTCGACAGAGAATTTCTCCGAACACCGTCCACACAAAACAAGGAAATTGGATCGCCACGAACATTTTTGACGAACACAACGTTGGTTGTTTGTTAAGTGGTACGCATAAGCGAACAAAGTGTAAAGTAAGTCTTATCTTTGTAAGACTTACTTTTCAACTTTTCAAAAAAAAAATGTTATTGATTCGCAATTTCATTTTCTTCAAAATGAAATTGCGAATCAATAACTTTTTTTTCACTAAGTACCTACTTACCTATATTTAACTGAGTCTATAATTTACCAAATATATTGTAATTGATTTTTTTATACAAAACAGCTCAATATTCAATAAAAAACGTCACAAAATGGCGTAAGGTCAGGCATAGCATTCTTATTTTGATCGCATAGTAGGTACCTACACGGCTTAACTGGCAAAATGTGGGTGGTAATACACCCATTTGTCTATACACCCCTGCTTAGCTCTTCGGGGAATACAAGCGTGATATTATGTTAAGTATTTCAACACAACTTTACAATATCTACTAACATATTTAAAACAATTCTACTTTAAGTTGCACAGAGCAGGCAACGCTTCAAGTTAGTGTACATTATGTATACTCTCTGTTTTATGACCACGGTCCACGGAATTAAATTTATAGTCTACTGAAATGTCTGACTTTCAACATGTAAACAAACCTGCATGCAGCATTTTAATTAAGTACTTATTATAAGGTTTACTATGTTGAATCTCAAGGAATCATGTGAGAGAGAAATGGTAGTAATTTGATTAATATTTGGCGAAACCAAAATCAGCACTGCTGGCAATGTTTGCCAAACTTAGGAATCGAACTCGGGACTTTACGCTTGATATATACAGCTTGTTTACTAGATAAATAATAAGTTTCGAAAGTAATCGATTTGAGGATGTTTGGAATTCAAACGCGCTGCTTTAAACCGGTTTCAAAAAAGGAGGAGTTTATGAATTAGATTATTTTTATGCACGTTCACCAATTTTTCCGAGATTTCTGGGCCGATTTACGTGATTCTTTTTTTTATCAGATTACCACATAGGCTTCATTTTTATCTCCGAATAATAAAAAAAATACTCACAGGCAGATCCACGAATACAGGTAGTACCTACGGGGTAACACCTATCTATAATTCTACAAATAGGACGTAGGTATGTAGGCGGACAGTAACAACGTTTACCTTGCCAATAAAACGCTTGACAAGCGATAACCTAATTTCAAGTAAAAATATTACAGAGGCGAACTTGATTTCCGCTAACAAGTTGGTTAACAAAAATTCATACTCACGCCACGTTCTGACATTCGTAGGTGGTTTTAACTTCCAGTACCTACATTATTTGGGAAACGTATAAAGCGTAGCCAAAAAATACCAAGCTTAATACAGATCTCCTAATAATACAAGTCCGATCCAAAAACGTTCGGAAAACTAACAATTAATATTGTAACCAGTATTGCTTTTTGTCGTAATTTGACCGATTGTGAAAACATTTTTTTTTTGCTTTCTACATGCCTACTCCATATAAACTACCTATAACAATGCGAAATATCACACGTGCGCGCAATATGCTTAAAAATAAGTAGGTAGGTACCTACAAGATTTTCTCTTCACGTACCTACTACCTACTTAATATATGTAGATTATAATTTACCAATTACCTACCTACTTTTGAGCAGTTCGTTATAAAATACTATAAATTCAGTTTTGACTGCACGAAGTATCAGATTTGCCAAAAAGCTAGATGACCAGACAACTTTCTAGGGAACCAGAAGCTACTATTACAGTTTTACAATCCATCCTATTTTAGTTACCTACTTACAATCGATTTTCATCAGGTTAGCTTCTTAACGTAGGTAATAAGCCCTGAAACAACTTTTTCTCATATCTTGCAAAAAGGAAAACCTAAAACACACATGTAGAATTCACATTCATTATTCAATTTTGTTTGACCTTGCCCTACATTCGTATTTTCCTCGCACGGCGAAACGATTAAGACGTTGTGCGAAGACTTTCAGCGAATATGAATCGAGATTACACACCATTTGGAGGGATTTTAGATGTTCAATTTGTTTTGTAACCAAATGATATTTCGAAATAATCTTTTCTTATACACATAATATAATATGTAATAAATTCGCTACCTAGATTATTTGGAAACATGACCCCCAGATAAATCACTGTTATTATTTCTAGGTACGCATTGCCATGACGTGCGCGTAGGTTGGCGATTTGTCAGATGCTACCTTTTTCAATGTTACAACTGTACAAATACACCTGCTTACACGTCCGTACCAAATGCCAACATGTCAAATAACATGTACGGGGTCTGTATTTAGATGAGACTGTATGAGACTGTTTTATTGGAGTGCGAAAGATTACATTTGGTAGTTTCTGTGAAGTTATGTAAGGCATGTTACTTTGTGTAAGAGCTGACCTTTCGCTGGTACATAGGGTTTAGCTTTAGGTGGCTACCTACGTCACACTCATGCATGACAACGCATAATGTTGGCTGCCGACCGCGTGCATTATTAAAAGGGCTCCGCGTACCAAACGACCGCTTTTAATTTAATGTCTGTGTCTAAAAACCCTAGTAAGCACGAGGGAGTTGTTTTCAAGGTTTCAATTCAAAAGTTAGCATTGTTTGTTAGGTATTTTGGATGTAGAGTATCCGTTGACTGCCAGACTAATGTGGCAACAATTAAGGCCCCTCGTTTGTGGATTGAAACGAGCAATTACCTTATCTACCATTATGTGCGTGTGTCTTGTGAACGAGGGGCGTGATTTTCCTTATCGCCGATCTGAGGTTTTGACCTACATCATGGGCAACATCCTTTTAATTGATAGTCCAAACATTTACTTAATTCGATTTTGAATTTGATACATAAAGACTTAACAAAATTTTAATCATATTGAAAGTCATGTTACTCGTAAGTTTCATCTAATCAGATAACGTCCACTGCTAAAGATGGCGTCTGAATTAATTCATTGTTTGAAAGGAAATCACCACAATAATCACTTTTAACAAATGGATTGGTGATAACAGTGTATTATTATCTGCCGGCCTAGCATGACCACGATAGAAACGGGTTTTGTCTATAGAAGAATAGACAAAGTGACATATTGTAGAAAAAATTCTACCGTTTTATGTTTAAAATGAAGAGAAGAAATATTTCTATTCTTCAGTTGACAACATTCTGATAAACCAAGTATGGGTCGCCGCGTGCTCGGGCAGAAGTGATAACAATTTGGATAGAAGGAACTTTGTCTATTCTTTGGTAGAATAGATATAGAATTGGTCATGCTAAGCCGGCAGCAGACGATACCGCTGCACATCTCTACGTGACGTAATCCACTAGTGCCATTTATAGACACCCGCCAAAGAAAAAAAGGGTAGCCCAATCTTTGGCCGGTTATCATAGATTAATGTTTAGTTCATTTCAATAGATCTTGCGAACTATGTAAACAATATCAGTTTGGTTTGATTAATTTGTATGGAAAGTTTGTTTACATAGTTTGCAAGTTAAACAGTAATCTGTGATATGATAAGCGGCCAAACATGGGCTACCCTTTTTTTTTGGCGGGTCTATAAATGTCACTAGTGGATTACGTGCAGCGGTATCGTCTGCTGATAATAATAATTATACTGTTATCTTATCACCAATCCATTTGTTAAAAGTGATTATTATGGCGATTTCCGTTGCGATCATTCAGATGGCCATCTTGTACAGTGGACGTTATCTGATTAGATGAACCTACTTATGTACGAGTCTACGAGTAACATGACTTTTATTTATTTATTTATTTTATTATATCAAATTATGTATAAAATAGTATACCGCTGCACATCTACGTGATTCACAAGTGCCATTTATAGACACCCTCCAAACGAAAAAAGGGGGTAGCCCAATCTCTGGCCGGTTATCACAGATTACTGTTTGCTTTATTTCAATGGAACTTAGGTACTTGCAAACTATGTAAACAAAGTTTCCATACAAATTAATTAAACCAAACTGACATTGTTTACATAGTTCGCAAGTTCTATTGAAATGAAGTTTAGGTGTATTGCCATTTAAGAACTTTACGACCTTTTGATTACTTTGATAGAATTTAAACTTAATAAAACTTTGTATGGTGGCGTAAATGGCATCATGGCTCAACAAATTTTGTTCCATAACATAGCAAAAGTAGTAGAAACAACAACAGAGAAGAAAGTCAGTAGAAATATTACAATTCTTGACTTTTAACATTTAATCGTGGCCACCTTTTTGCACTAAAAGTGGTGTTGTCGTTAGCAGCCTATCATTTCTTTCATAATGGCATAATGATTTTGTTAAGATGAAAATTATGAAGTTGCGGTACAGTCTCGTATTCCGGTTCTTCGCTGTATGGTTCTAAAAAAGTAATAAAGTGGGTGTCTTATAGAAGGCGAGTAAAGGTCTTATCGTGTACTTTTTGAATCATAAACTGTTTCTGATCGGCTTAAACCGATTCCGCATCGATAAGTGTAGGGAGACTGTAAGGGCCAAGTTTACCGACAAGATAACAATCCGATAAATTGAAAACGGCCGTTTAACATATCTTTTTCTATATAAAGAAAGACTGTTATCTTGTTGGTGAATTTGGCCCTAAGGCAGCGCCCGAACAATCTGTGAAACTTACATAAGCGCTGCAGACTCGATCGAACAAAAAGTTTGTCGTCTGCGATAAGCCTAAAGGTCATTGCGATATCTTTCAACGAACAAAATTGTTTTTCCTATCAGAAAATTCGAATTAAATAATTAAGTTTTTCCAAACTTTATCATGTTTGCGGGGTTTCCTACAACATAATTATCGGAACGGGTTTCTTGGACTAAAATACTGCCTCACTGGACTAGTGTTCGCAAGCGCGACTACTGATCATGGGTTCCTGGGTTCAATTCCCGAGTTGGGCAACGAGTTATCGGGTTGTTCTATTAGGAAACTCTCAATATCAGCCCGGAGTTTGGATTTGTGCTCAGTTTATGGCAATAGGCTCGCCCCCTATTACATGGAAATTAAACATAACTGGCGAAATGTACTACAGACCTCTGCTTATCTTCTGCAAGCGTGATGTTTATGTAAATATTTTTACTAAACAAATTTATCTACCTATTGGTAAATCGACTTAAAATTAAGTCAGAATTAAAGTTCAATAAATTATCAACATCTGTACCTAGTAACTACTATCTATATCTATACTTATAATAAGAATGTAAATTTCACGTGTCTGTACATTGCATATATTTGCATAAAACTAATATGGGGGACTAAGAATAACTAATAAAGTAAATTTCTATCATTTTTAGAATTAATGTCTGTCTGTTTGTCTGTCTGTTTGTCTGTCGGTTTGTCTGTCTGTTTGTCTGTGTGTTTGAACACGCATCAAATCAATACTACTGAATTGATTTTGAGGAGTTAGCAAGAAATTTATAGGCAATATCTTGAGGTAACATTTAGCCTTTATTTCATTAAAATCGGTCCACTCTATCAAAAGTTATTACAAAAAGTCTAACAGTCACACAAGTAACTTTGCTCACATGTATTAAGCCGGCTCTGCATATGTAGGTATTTGTTTAATCCAATCACCGTATTCCATATCGCCGACGCGTATCATGCGAGTAGTGATACGTAATCATGATACTGATACAATACGCGATACGGCCTGTTCCATCTCGAGTTGGTTTTTGTCCGATTAAAGTCGGATCGGGCAAAATAATACATAATATGTGGACCCGGCATTACGTGGTCAGTGGCGCCACGAGTATTTCAAACTTTCAAATCAAGAAATGGTGACAACTGAAACGTCATTGGACAACTGTTAAAATAAATTAATGTGGTCTTTTTACTAATAAATAATGAAATGTTAGATATGTAATAATTTTTTACTTTAAAATTTAAATCAATGACGTATTATATAAAATATATTATTGTTTATTTATCATTGCTATAAATCATAAAACACAATCATTTTGCAAATGACGTAAGTCCAAATTGTTATTGTTGTTGCTTAGCAACAGAGACCAATCATAATTTAATCTATGCGTTGTTGTAAAAATAGATAGAACTTTTTGATGTAAAATAAATGTAACCTCCTTGATTTCAAATCAAGAAAAGTCCTTAGAGCATTTATGTCCCTGGAGACGTATAGCGGTGAATCACCGAATAACATTTTCTACCACTTCTTGCGGGGGGCGAGGTGAACACGTATAGCACTCAACGAAAATTCTACAAGCACAGATACAGGCTTACAGATTGTACTTAAATAAAACCATGTAGGTACTTAATTTATACTTACCATGTGATAGGAAATTCCATGGTTTCGCAATGTGAAGCAGCAGACCGCCTTTTACAAGAGGAAACTAGACAATTAACCATTTTCAAAATACAAAATGACAGCTGTCGCGCATGTCTTAGTTTTCATATGGCCAAATCACCTCGCGCCCGCAAAAGTGGTAGAAAAATAAAATAAGTCCTCTTGAGATACAGATAGTTATTATTTTGATGAGTAGATAGATACTCGACATCCCAATTGAACGCAATCCCGTAGAAAGCAGGGGTCTAGATTAATTTAATGTCTCAAAATGATATTGTTTTCCGAATTTAGGTCATTATAGTTGATTACTAATTGATAGATAGTTGGTAACGGGTATCTGGTGGTAGGTGGTGCGTGGTGATGATTGGTGATAGATGATATCAGATAGATGGTGTGTCGTGAAAAATTAAGGGTAATATTGGTACTCATACTACTGATTGATACCTACTGTGTGGTGGTTCGCATTTTTTTTTTGTTTATCTAATGAAATAACGACCTAATATTATTTTCCGACTTCCACGCGGACGGAGTCGCGGGCACAGCTAGTTAATAATATAAAGCTGAAAAGTGTGTTTGTTTGAACGCGATAATCTCTAGAGCTACAAGTCAGATTCAAAAAGTTTATTCGTATATGATAGCCAAATTCATGAGGAATAGTATGGACTATTTAACATCACGCTTAGACCGTAAAAAGCTGAGCAAAAAGAAAAAAAACGTCAGAAAGAACTCTAAGGCCCGTATTACAGAACGATGCTCGAGCACAGATCTCTGCTTGAGCATAGATTTCAACCAATCAAATGGCTTTAAATCTATGCTCAAGCAGAGATCTGTGCTCGAGCATCGTTCTGTAATACGGGCCTAAGTAAATGACGTAATAGCACGGGCGGGTAAATAATCCGATTTCAGTCATGGTAATTATATAATTCATCTTAATTATGTGTACTGGTAAGAGTATAACAAAGATTAATTGGTGGAACATTTTGTAGCGATAATAGAGCAAGGCCCCGATAAGACGTGCAATTGATTGATACCTACTCCATAACTATGTCAAAAAACGTTTTCTAGCACAAGCTCAATTTAGCCACTAAAGTTTAAATTGACCAAGCGCTTTCAAGATTTAAAATTAGATTGCCGAGTCGGCCGGTCTATCCATTAATTACGTTTCCGTTTCCATCAAGGTATTGTCAATTAGTAGCTTTTAGGTTGGAGCTGAAGGGCAATTCTCCTGATTAAAATGTTCAAAATATACCCATTCTCAGTGCAATCAATGGCATAAATTGTATTCTTGTTACAAATAACGACAAACGTTAAATTATATCGCAATAAAATCGAAAATTGATCAAAACCAAGACGATGTTCTGCTAACATTCTGAACTGGCACAAAAATAACAAAAAAAATATAGTCTCGTGCTTCGACAAAACTGATTAGGTATTAAATACATACAAAATACCATTTTTGGTCAATTCAAAATCTCAGTTCAGTCAACTGTCAGTTTATAGTGCTAAATTAATTACGATAATTGGCCTTCTGGTATGGTTATAGTCGGTTCGTCAATAATTATTAATGGCGCCTTTAAAAGGCCGCGCCGGGTTAAAAAAAAGACTGGGCCCTAGTAGCTACAGACAGAGAGAAGTGGAAAGAGAGTAGGGAGGCCTTTGCCTTGCAGTGGGACATTACAGGCTTTTAATAATAATAATAATGAAAAGGCCGTGCCTTTAGCAACGCCTTTGAGGCTGACTGTCCATTGGAGCGGAGAGGAGAGGAGCGGAGCTGGGATTGCGTAAATTCTCCGCTGGCGGAGCTTTTTAGCCTCTCCTCTCCACTTCAGTGGACAGACAGCCTAGAAGGTAACACTACTTGAGCAAACGGATTTTACTAACTAAAGCAATAGTTTTCTATATTTCTGATCATACACATATCTTGCCTAGAATCTAAACGCAGCTATTGTAGAGTTCTTGTTCCTTTTTAGGTATCAAATAAGCTCCATGTGTCGCTAAAATGTTAGTTGGGATGGATGAATGTTTGTTACTCAATCACGCCAGAACGACTGAACGGATCTGGATGAAATTTAGCAAAAAGATAGAATAGAGGCTGGAAGAGCGCAAAGATTACTTTTCATTCCGGAAAAATGTACGATTTCTGTGGGATAGATTTGTAATTTCCACGCAAACAAAGTCGCGGACAACAGCGACCTATTTTATATGTATATTTTTCCTAGTGGAAATTAGCAGATTCTACGATGTTTCACATAATACCTATTTAATTAATTTTCCTAAGTAAGACCAGTAGTAGTGTTAAAACGAACAGCCACACGCACTTAAATTCATGCGTGTTAATTTCATTCATTTAAATTGCCTTTACAAACACCTTGTGTTATTTTTAACTGAAATAATACTGTTAGAATGTCAGAATTCGTAACAGCTGTATTTAATTACCTACATATGTGTGGGTGTTGATATGTATGACGTAGACCGTTTGTATGTATGTTTGAGAGTGGCTAGTTGCCTCCTTCATCTAGTAGTCGCAAGTGCGCCTGCTAAGCAGGTCGTCGCAGGAGTCAGGTCCTAGGTTCGATCTCCGGGCCGGTTAAAGTATTATTGGGTTTTTCTATTAAGACCCCTTTTGGTGAAAAAGAGTGATAGTTAACTAACTTTGTAGCAAGAGTTTTTGTTGATTATACCAACTACATGTACTAAAAAAATATGTTGTATAAATCTTCAAGAAATGAGCAATGATGTACTTTGTTTAAATTTTTTACATAAATAACAAGAACAAGAAAGATATAAAAAAATCATAAAATTACCCCTATTTCTACTAGCTGTAATCACATTACTCGTTCAATTTTCATCAAAAAAATTTGAAAATGTATGTGCATTTTTAGAAAACATAGGAGCATGATTTGGTTTTCTTATTTTGGAGAAATACCTACTTTTTATTTGATTAATAATTACATTTATAATGCGTCTAACTCGGGACAGCGCTCCTCGATGGGCGATTAGTATTGCTAGGTGGAGGTAATCGCGATCCGTAAGCTTAGTACAGCACGCGTAGCATGACCAATTCGATCTCTATTCTACCAAGAATAGACAAAGCCCTTTCTATCCAACTCGTTATCTCTTGTGCCCGAGAACTCGGCGACCCGTGCTTTGCGTAGCAGACGTTTGTCTACTGAAGAATAGAAACATTAAATTTTCTTCTCTTAATTTTTAACATCGCCATGCTTAAATCGGTAGAAATCTTTATAAAATCTGTCATTTTGTCTATTCTTTCGTCGACAAAACTCGTTTTCGCTCTAACCACTCCGTTGATGTGCATTGGAGTCTTAAAAAATTCTGAGTAGCAGTCCGGAGATTGGATTTGTGTCCTATTGATGACAATTGGTTTGCCCTCTACTATTAATATATTAGCGAAATGTGGATATACTCTCATCTACATCCCAGCCCATACCTTTGGGAAACGCAGGCATGAAATTATGATGTTATGAGTGTAGCTATAATGGGTTTAAAATTAAAGAGCTAAAAATACTTACTTTTCCATTTACCATTAAATAAGCACTGAATTTCGATGTCGCTTATTTTAATAACACTGAATCAAAATAGATATAGCTGAATTGCCACTGAATTGCATTTGAATTGCTTGTCAGCAAATTAGTACCTAGCATGGCTGTTGGTTTGTACCGCTATAAAGGGATGTATGTCAAATTTTATTATTGCTTTTCAAGAATTTATTTTTGTTGAATTTTGAATGATTCTAATACCGAAGATGATTTTTGAACGTGCTAGAGAAGAGCATTTCGGAGATCTTACTTAATTACTATTGATCCCTCCCATTCCCCGTTTATAATAGTAGGTACATAATTAAAGTAGGGCCATCGATAAATCAATGAGTTATCTACATAGTTATATGGTACACTTTATGGGTATAACTTACTGCCATTATAAATAACTTTTAGCGTTATATAATATTCGGGTATCCCAAAATTAGAAAAAAATGTATCTGTCTTTATTAGTTGTCTTTATTATTAATTACAATTTATTGGTGATTTTACACAAAGCTTCTTAATTTATTCAAAGTTTTGCTTTTGTTTCTTAGTTAATTACTTTGCCTTAATTATGCACACCTACATATTTTAGAGTTAACGTTAGCCTAATTAATAGAAAAAGTTTCGTCTACGCACGCGTTTTAAAGTTCAAAACAATACTTGTCAGTTAGGTACAAAATAATCTTCTTGAGTCAACATAATATTCCATTCCGTCGCTGAAAACAATTGACAAAAATGCATTGGTAAAATTATGTTTAATGAATTGTCGTGCAAGCGGGCCCAAAGACCACTTTTGTTAGGGTTCCGTACCAAAATGGTAAAAAAAGAACCCTTATGGTGCGACTTCGTCTGTCTGTCTGTCTGTCTGTCACACCTGATTATTTCAGCAACTACTTATGCTATCCACTTGAAATTTGGAACAGTTATAAAGAATGCTTGTTCAACTTTATTGCAAATGAAAAAAATCCAAAAATATTTTTATTTTCATTGGAAAAGGGGCCGGAGTGGGGGTCCAAAATTTTAAAGTGGGGTTACTAGGTCAAGTGACATATCATATGAAAGGGCTTGATGTGCGACATATGATAAAAAATGTCCAAAAAAATTCCATTCCCCCCCCCCCTTATCTCCGAAGTTTACGGGGCGAAAAATCTGAAATAATTACAGTTGATAGAAATTGACCCAAATATGGCACCAAAAATAAAACGATGTTCCTAACTAGTACCTACAGTTTTTTCAAAATCATCAAAATTCCTTCACAAACAAAATTAGTTACGCGGTCCGGATTTTTTCACTTTATACGTCCAAAAATGATACGGAACCCTCGGTGCGTGAGTTCGACCCTCGCACTTGGCCGGTTTTTTTTTTATTAAAATACTACGCCTTTGTTGAGAGTTTATAAAACAAAAACTAACCCAACTTTCAGATGGAAATTAAATCGGCAATAATTCCAATACAAATAATACTTAAATGCTGTATTTAATTTTAATAAAAGGTATAATTTAGTTATGAATTACTAATATATAGGTAGGTACCTATTTATTTAGACATTTTTTTAGGGTTCCGTAGTAAAACTAGGAACCCTTATAGTTTCGTCATGTCCGTCTGTCCGTCTGTCTGTCTGTCCGTCTGTCCGTCTGTCACACCCTCGTAAAATCTACAGTTCATAACCAATGTGTATGAAACTTCACAGGTAGATGTCTTCTCTGTAAACCGCCATCAAGAACTGTAGCGAAATTATAACAAAAAATAATTAGAGGGGGGGGGGGGAGGGCATACATGAAACTGTAGGATGAACAAAAATATTTTCGCGCACCCCTTCATGTGGGGTATCGTTGAATAGGTCTTTGAAAATAGCATAAAGGTTCCTAAATAACTTTTTTATTTAAGTGCATACTTAGTGAACTAGAAGCTCCGAAAGTTGTGAAGAATGTGTCCTCCCCCCTGTAATTTTCCAACCGCGTTATCTAAAAGTCTGAAAAAATTCAAGCTTGTAGCATCTAATAAATACTTTCGATTAAAATTGGTTTGAATAAGATACGGCAATAACTTTTTGAAATATTCACTATTTTCAGTTTTGAGTTTTGACAACCGCAAAAATACCTTTGTATTTCATAATATTATTATGAAATACAAACTTATATTTGCGGTCGGAAGACTGAAATACTTCTTACTACGGAACCCTAGACTGTACGTGGTCCGACACGCTCTTGCCCGGTTTTTTAAATAAGAAAACCGTTCCTCAATTTATTCCAAATGCATTTATTAGGATTTATCTAATTATATTAGTTATTTTTACTCATTCACTACCCCAGCACTAATAATGATTTTAGAATTGTAGGTATAAAATCATTAAATCATGAATAGGATTTGAACTGTCAAGTTACTGCATACAACTACAGATACAAGAGCTATAGGTCATACTTTAGATAAATGTAAACTTAGTAACATTTTCTGCTCAGAATGCGATACAATGTTGAAACGTCGCGTCATGGTACGAACAAATGAAAACCACTGTGGGGTTTGTCTGGGACGCCATTACGCCTCAATCTAAACTCGGTGCCTTCACGGCGCATGTCGACGTTAAGTTCGAAATTAGCAATTTACAGTTCAGATTAGCTTATAAACAATGTTGCAATCAAAGGTAAATAGACTTTCTGCAGCAGCTAGTGTGGTGAACACAGAACAGAATACTTTTAGTAATATTGAACAATATTTCATTTAACATTTAACAGTATTTCATTTAACATTATTTATTTGTTATTTGTTCCAGCCATCTCAATACCAAATAGGTACCATAATCAATTTAGCGTTTTAAACGTGACGTTTGATACACAGATGCACAAGCAGAGTTACTTTTTACATTAATTTTTGACTGATGTTGATTGATTGATGTTGACTGCATGTTTCACAAACCTTTTTTTATACTAAAATATTTAAAATAATGCTTATCATCTGACACATTTTATGTAGGTATACCCTTTCAGTAAAAAGCTATAAAAGTTTACTGAAAGATACATACCTATATGGTGCTCATAAAATGACGAGCTCAACCCTTCTATAACCTTAATACGTGTAGTTAATCTTTAATTCTCACGTGCAACGTGCCCAATATATCTTGAAATTTCATTGTGGCGCTACTTGTTACAACATTGTATCAAATTCAGTACATTTTAAATTAGTTCCTTATTTCATCACATGCCAAAATATATTGGGTATACGTTCGAAACCGTTAGATGTTTTTAGAGTTGTGTTTATCAAGCGATATTAGGAGTAAATATATCTCATGTTTAATGCAATATAATGTGTTGATGTAGTGATTTTAAACGACTTTAAAAGGTGGCTTTTCGGTTGTATTTACATAAGGGTTTACGATTTGGAGGACATGTATTCAGATGAGCACTAGCTGTGCCCCGTGGTTCTACCCCCGTTGCTCGGCCCCTTAGGATCGTAGCGTAATGTTAAATAGCCTATACTATCTATTATATAAAAGTAAGTCGGGTTTTCCTTCCTGACGATATAAGTCCAGAACGGACGAACCGATTTCCACGGTTTTGCATTCGTTGGAAAGGTCTCGGGCTCCGTGAGGTTTATAGCAAAGAAAATTCAGGAAAATTTGAAGAGAAAAGCGGGAAAATCTTTTTTCACATACAGCGTCATCTCTGATACATAGCATGTACTACGGTGGTGAAACGGAGTTCGCCGGGTTTGTTAGTTTCTTATGAATCTGGCTATCATATACAAAAAGAATTTTTCGAGTCCGAGTGGAACTTCCAGAGATTAGCACGTTCAAACAAACAAACTCTTCAGTTTTATTATATTAGTATACATTGATACTCTGATTAATTAAATCGTCATCCAATGAAACGCTCAGTTTCATTTTTAACCTTTCGCTTACCGGAAAATCGATCTGCACAAGACAATATAATAAATTTTTCATTGAGTCTATAACATTCAAACCGTTAATGACTTAAGGGCCTCATTTACGACACAATACCTGGAACAAGATCTAGCTGTCACAATGTCAAAATTATGCTAATAGCAACAGACTTAAAATACCATCTATAATTTTCTAGCGCACCAGCACGAGTCTATGGGGTGAATGGATGGGCGTGATGCATGGCGATGAGATGGAGTATGTCTTCGGGCATCCGTTGAACATGTCCCTACAGTACCACACTAGGGAGAGGGACCTTGCTGCACACATCATGCAGTCTTTCACCAGATTTGCTCTTACTGGGTAAGTTGCATTTTGAAATTTCGATTTATTATGTTTTAATTGAAGAATCAATAAAATTAACTCTAAAATACGAAAGAACACTAACTAGAGATTATTTTGGTATATAAAAACTAGTAGAAATGAATAAAATAAAGTACATACGGCATATTATTTCACAACCTCCTTGAAATAACAACACGTCACTTGGTTCACCGAGTATAACTAAAGAGTATCAAATATTTTTTTCTGCGAGGAGATTGGTAATGTATTACATAAGTCTATGAGAATTTTATTGGTCTATGTTTTGGACACGTTTAATTGAGACTCTAAGCCCTTGTATTAGAGATTAAGGTCGATTTGTAAGAACGTGTCGCCCGCAACCACGGCTGCGGTAGTACTAAATTGACGTTTGTTTTCGCAGCTCCAGTTGCAGTTAGCTCTGGAGCGGCTAAAAACCATGCTAGGATTTCACAAACGCCTGGGTCATAGAAATATTTTCAGCAGACACCAAACGCCAGTTAGTGCAGATCGACCTGCACCAATAGATTGTACAGAATAATTGTTGTTGTGTAACCCTTTTTATCTGATTTCCTTGATAAAGATGGGATGGATGAATTTCTATTTAGGTATATACTTAATGGTTTTATCTCTAGGCATCGGTTATACCTACTTAGTCAATATTTGGAACTATGGTTATTTGAATGTGCGACTGTCATAACCCTATATCTCTGCGAAATGCTGAGTATTTAATATCGGTAACCGAAACAATCCCATTTCACTTGTTTTTTTTTATACTACGATGATGGCATACAGGCGTATACAGCCCGCCCGGTGGTAATTAAATGCTTGCAACTCTGACTAGTACATGCTCGTTGTCGACCCTTTAAAATTAGGATTCGCTGTGCTGACAGCCGTAAACTGTTTAGACTCATAACAGATCGCATCGTTAGGAGCTCTGGTGACCTCACTCACCACATGAACACGCAACACTCGCCCTACCGAAGAGTAGCGTTATTTGGCTGTGGTATTCTATAAGGTGGAAATACTTTTTTAGTTGGGCTGCTCCAGATTTCAGCGAAATATTAGAGCCGTTCCTGTCATATTAATGTTTGCCAAAATCAAGGTTAAATAAACCTTCCTTTTCTATGTTCATTTCGCTATTACGTAATCGTCTCTCTTCAGACCAAATCATTGAATTTATTATAGACCTATTGACTCCCCAAGTTGTTCGTCGCAGTTCTCTCCCTCCGCGAACATCAATTTAATAGGGTGATGTTATACAGAGCTTGATTATCTTTGAAATGTAGGCCAAATTATTGGAAAGTTCTACATGTTGAAATGTCAGGCTATCGATTTCAGTCTAAATTTGGTAGGTATGCTATGACGATTCGGAATTATTTTAAGTCTTGAATATCGACCTGAATGTTTTTTCTTGTGCCCATTTGGATGAATGATGGAAAGTGGTATATGCTAGTTTTGCGTATTTTTTTTAAATCAAATTAACGTATGGCTTGCGTTTAACCGTCATGTGTAAAGATGGGTTAATACCGATATTTGTCAGTATTAGTTAATATGAATATATTCGTCAAGTGATATTATAATATTTTAACTAATATATGAATATTACTGATATCGTATCGTACGTATCACTATTCTTTTCTTGTAATATGTTTATTTTACCAAGCGATCTTATTAGTTTTTAAAGGATGTATGTGTATGCTAGGTTTATATGCTTTGATAAATAATTTTAATAATAGCATAATTACTAGGCACTCATTTATATAATGATTTACGACTAACGTTTTAATAACTTATTTTAGTAAATGTTGTTATGATCTTAACAATAATATTGGGGGGAAAAACCGTGATAGGTAATAAAACTAATATATCTCCAATAATTTTACTATAAAATAAGTAAATTTAAATAAATACACTATTAGAAACTCTACTAAAGAGTCCAGTCAAGAAATCTTAAAAAGAGTTGTTGTATTTGTATGTAAAATCCCGGGTCGCCATGATATAAAATATCCAATGGAAAATAGTCCCTAAGTTCTGTACAATAAAGATCGAATACCCGCCAGACGCTCTTATTGGTTAATCCATTCGGTCATTCATTTGGCTCGCTCGCTCGCACCATATTTACGATACGAACGACACAGATATCCGTCACGAATATTCACGAATATCAGCTATATCAGCAGACGAGCCGAGTAGCCGAGTGATATTATCCAACCGATGTTGAACGATCAGTGTATAAATAAAGTGGATACGGAATATTAGCATATCAGAATCCGTCGGATTACTGATATGTGAATACGCTTAATATTACTAATATCTTAACGAATACGAATATATCGGTCACATCTTTAGTCATGTGCGATGATGCGGACTACGATAGAGCACGTTTGCCTAGAAAAATTGATTCACTCGCGTCTTAAAGACACCTAGATTGTAACTTTCGAGGAACACCCACTCCAGCAGCGGATTCTACTGTTTGGAGGTTATTACAATGAAAATATTGTTTTTGTGATTTGCGTCCCCTAACTTCGTTTCGGGTTAGATAATCTTAAAGGGCGATATGGCTATTCATCACCATAACCGATAGCGCTCTAGGGTCTACTCGTATAATCTGTGACACAGTTTCTAACTACCGCTGAGGTATTATAAATTGGGCAAAGTAATTATAGATGAGTTGGGTCTCCATTATTTATGATTATGATTGATAAACTACGAAGGTTTTCGAGTCCTCAAAAAAAAAATTTTATCGTTTCTTGCTTGAACTTGTTGTTTGTATTTTACATATTTACAACTAACGATGTTGGAAAATCCTGAAAAAATCGATCTAAAATGGTCGGTCACAAATGTGGTTATGTTTTATGTTCCTATCTCTTTTGCTGTCTTGTTTAGGTACAATGTTTACCAAATGTTTAATTCTGACATTGTCGCTATCCTATAAGTACCTAATTATTTTTTTATCTAGGTACTTTTTTTCCGCATGTAACCGTCTTCACGTAGCACATGGTAAAAAGATTGACCGATTAGGTATAACGACTGCCTGACTTGCCTCTTCAAAGTACGCTGGAATCACTAAAGTATACTTATCTTTGTACGTTTATAAGGTAATATACCAGCAAACATCTTGAAACACCTTGACTGCGCTATAGTCGATTTTGTGCATTTTGACCATGCATGAAAAGGTACGCGCTTCTGCACAAGATGTTTGCCGGGCGCTGTACCCACTACAGTTAAACTACAACACCGTCACTTATTCCAACCTTCTCTATATTTTCAGTAAACCTCATAAGCCTGATGAGAAGTGGCCGCTGTTCTCCCGCTCATCCCCCCACTACTACACGTACACCGCAGACGGCACTAGCGGCCCCGCCGGCCCACGTGGCCCTCGCGCATCAGCCTGCGCCTTCTGGAATGACTTCCTCAACAAGCTCAATGGTACGGAAGACATAACTTAGTATAAGGACTTCTTGATGTTGTATAATTAGTGTTGCCCAAAAGCGGTCTTGCATGAATCATTTTCGCAAGACCAAGACCACCTAACTGAAGCAAGGCCGAGATCAAGACCAAAACTGAGTATGCAATACCAAGACCAAGACTACGACCAGGTGTACTGACGCAAGACCGAGACCAAATTCTGGGTTAGACTCGTCTTGATCTTGCATTTGGGCAACACTATGTATAATCTCAGGAAGACAATTAACATTTGTCTGTCCTTTACGTCAAGCTTTACGTTACAAAAAACATTACCTATCTACTTTATGAAAATACTTGCTGTTGCCGGCAACTTCGTCTGCGTGTATTATACTGCCGTGCATTCCCTAAAACGCAGTAACAGGGTTTTTTGCGTTTTTGAGTTAAATATTGAGTTTTGACGAGCATTTAATGAGGAACACATTGGACTAACCCAGTTTTTGATTCGATGATTTAAACGGCCAAAACACAAAATTTATGAAAGCCGTAACCACGCAGTAACTCAATATACACAAATTAGAATGTAGTAAAGAAAGTCTTATGCTGCATATTAGTCTGCAAAATAGCGTATAAATCAATAGTTTTTGCAGTATAAAGTATTTTTACCGCATTTTAATCTGCATATGTGTACGTTTTGCGTGCAGTAACTGCTATGATTTTCCATGATTTTAAAAAAATCCTTTTTATTTTTAATGTAATAAACTAAATAGTATGTTCTTTATCAAAATTCAATCTTTGTTAACACCTTAGTCCTTTTGGTAACAAATAATCCACCATGAAAATGTATTATTATAAAAAAAACAGTGTCAAAAAGTTTTTTGCGTTTTTCTCGAAACCACATTTTTGCTCATACTGCGTTTTAGGGAATGCACGGCAGTATATATTTCATATTCAGGATAAAAAGTAGCAAATGTCCTTCTCCAGATCTCAGGCTACATTTTTACAAATTACAAATTTTCTTACGATCGGTGCAGTGGTTGAGTCGTGATGAGGTGTCAAACAGAGAGACAGAGTTCGCATTTATAATAATTAAATAGTGTGGATAGGATAGGATATCAACTAGAAGGTCTTACCAGGACCATTAATAAATTAGCCTTAGCGGCGAGTTAGTGAAAAAAATCCTCACCTAAAAATAATATACCTACTTCTTATTCACTTATCCACTTCCAGGCTACTTCTTTACATTTTCTCATTATAGAAATAGTTTTGTCCTTGGCCGCTCTGTCCTCAAGGATTTCATAACGTCAGATGTCATGAGCATAATAAATGAGCTATAAATACGATAGTTCAGAAACTTGTGTTACATTTTTTCCTATGATTTTATTTGTCAGAAAGTACTTTAATTTATTATCTTCATTAAATTACAACTTTTTCGAATTCAAATTAACTAAGCTATAATGCTACTTGGATTTCAGTTCAATTTCTAGACAAACATAACTTTTCAATGCATTGTCATAATTATTATTTAACCTACCTTTACACCTTTGAATCCTGTCACGTAGGTATCTTTTATTAAGTTTAAAACTATTATCCAAGCAGCTAACAAACTTGTAAAGAGACAACTCAACGACTTTTAAAACAGTCTGGTAGTTAGTAAAATGGTACATTCAACGCATTAAAACTTCAACAAGCTGAAACTAGAACTTTCTTGAACTATAATGAAGTTTTAATATTTACTTAAATACTAGTTGAGACTGGGACTTTATGGCGACGGAAAACTAGGTAATTCTATTATTGATTTTAGAGGCGGACTACTAAATATTTTATAGTTTTGCTACTCTTGTGAAGGCACATCACTAGTTTCGTGTTCAGTAGTTTGAACCCGGTGTCTGGTGCCCGATAAATGGCAATAGGCTCGCCCCTATTAAATGATACTTATAACTTTAACATAGCTAGTGAAATGTTTACCCCTTCGGGGAACACGCGCGTAAATCACGCCTGTATCCTCTAAGGGGTATCCGTGTGATGTTATACATACAGATATTCTATTTCACGAAGTCCGTTGGGTTATGAATGTTGTCAGGCGTGCATATATACAATGCTTTAGTGTGCGTAAGCGCGGCAGCGCTCAGTCACGATCGCAACGCGGTCGGTACACATTACACACACAACGAAAGTTAAACGGACTTCGTGAAATAGATTATCTGTAACATAATTTACGGCATGTAACAAAAACCCTGTTCGATCCCAAAAGGGCCATTATACTCATCATTATGAACAATATTTTGTATGACACAACCCCAAAATCGCAAAAAAAAATCAGATATTTCATACATTTTATCGATTTAGGTATGTAAACACAAATGTATGGAACAGCATTTTTTTTACTATTTTATGGTTGGTCTCGTAGTAAAAATTATTCATAATGATGAGCATAATGGCCCCCTTTGGGATCGACAGGGTTTTTGTTACATGCTGTATAGCTATAAAACAGTATCGTGAGACTGACCGACAACACACAGTCTTAACAGGAATCTATTCGTCTTCACAAAAGCAGTGAATTCCGAAGCAGTACGTAATTCGTAGCTTAATAATGCTTTACAGCACAGACTGAGAACCATACAGGCAGTCATCGAAAACATCTAGACAGAGCAGTCGAGCAGTGCGGGTGCTACTACCGTTACGGCTACCGCATGGCAGCGGTCCGACACCAAACATCTAAATTGACTGACCCCTAACACCTATTAATTTATTTATTTTCAGAACTGGAGCACATGCCATGTGACGGGGCGGTGACGGGCCCGTACAGCAGCGTGGCCGGCACCACCCTGCCCATAGTCCTGCTGATGACGCTCGCCACCACCGTCGCGTTGTAAACGAAGCACCACACCGCTTGAAACATCCAAGTGAATATTTACGCATTAGGGAAGAGTAGACATATTATTTATACAAACTAGAACAATAACAATGCAAATAAATGTTTTACTTCACAAATAATTATAAATTATCAGTTTTCATGAGAAAATTCTTTCAAATATTTGTCTCACGCAAACTGGGTTTTTAAAACGATCGGTGAAGACTTAGATGCAGATGGCGTTGCGAATTTTAATATTGGCTACTAAAGAACTAAGTAGAAGTAATTGTTGTAATAATTAAATTATATTTTATCACAATCTTACACATCACTGGCGTGTGGAACGTGATGCGAAGTTAAGGACAATGCAAGGAACGTAACAAAATTGAACTTTTAAAAGTGAATTTGTGATGTGAATTTGTACGTGAAAAATGAAGAAAGGACATTATCAAAAGCTGATTATTATATTTCTTTTTCTGTATCATAATAATATCGTAGCAAAAGTATGTTGAATGTTAAATAATTTAGTTTTGCGATGTTCCTGTGACTAGTTGTTTCGTATGTTTGTTGTTTCATATATTTAGTTATTGTGTATTTCATGTTATGAGTATGAAATGTATTAATGTCGGCGGATTATTACAATACATGTGCGTATAATAATAATATAACTTAGAGAAAGTATTTATACGTCGGCTTTCATTGTTAAAGCGAAGCTTTCACACACGACAGTTTGATAAAATCACTATACATATCAAAGTGTGCCTCTGCTTAAATAGCAAAATGACATATCTTATTCGTAGCAAAATTTTACGATTTTATATATTAATGGTAATATAGAAGTCGAGTGTATACTGTGAGATGAATTTTTATCAATATATTTACTACTATTGTATTTAGGACGCTAATAATTCGTACCACTTGAGGATCTTATGAACTCCAAATTCTTATGACTTCGAACAGATAATAGTATATTTTGTGAATAGTCCCTTCTTTAGTATAGATTGCGATATTCTGAAGCTAAGTAGACTTATCTGTACCTTACTTATTGTATTTGATAGGCAAAGCACAATATACCGTAAATAAATTTAGTACAACTAAGTCACACGATTCTGAAAATTATTGTTAACACTGGTTGAGTAATTTTTCCTTGTTAATGTCAAAATCAATATACATATCAGTATTGTAAACCTGTTTATCTAACATATATATGAAGAAATTATATACAGGAATCTATTCGTCTTCACAAAAGCAGTGAATTCCGAAGCAGTACGTAATTCGTAGCTTAATAATGCTTTAAGTGAAAAATTATCTTATGAACTTAGTAACAATTTTTATACTTTTAACATAATATTTGTACTAAAGAAACGTTAGCGGTAATAAATATTTATACCTATGCGATTGTCAATTACTATCCTTGAACAAGATGGAATAGCGGTGGGATTAATGAAAGAAAGTGGCCATGCTTACACAAAACGAAAAGAAAAATATGTTGATTTAGTACTGAATGATATATTTTATCTATACTATACCTTTTCCCTAACAGTAATGTATATCTGTCTTAAACACACTGTACCCCTTTTATAAGCACGATGTAGTTTTATAATTTCATAACCCTTAAAATTTTTCTTCATACCCTAAAGGCTCCTACACACTATGCCGGCGGCATTGCCGCGCGGGTTTGCCGCCGGCAGTATCGAAGTTTGCCGCCGGCTTTATCACTGTTATTTATGCCGGCAGCTCGTTTGTGCGGTACGGCCGCCGTCATGCCGCCGGCATTGTGTGTAGGCCTTTACAGTGCATTGTATTTTTTACAAAATTTAGGGAATATACTAAACATTGGCAAAAGATGCACAACACTCGCTTTCTTGTTGAATAAGCACAATTTGAGAAGTTGTATGGGATAGCTTTAATTAGTAAGAATAAGATGTAAAGTGATCTAAATAAGGATTGTATTATAAGTAGCAATTTCAAAAATAATTATAAGATCTGTTTTAACCAACATTGTATAATTTAAAACAAGCTTGAATAAATGTCAACTGTATACAAATATTTTATATTTTGTAGAAATATAAATAAATAGTAAATACGTTTCATTCACATTATATTGTAAAATGCGTATTGCACTTAATTTAAACACGGTTTAACTTTTGGATTAAACTCCAAAATCTGTAATTACTAATAAGAAATTCTTGTTACTTACTTGTGTCAAACTTATGTACTTGCAATCAGCCCTTACTGTTAAACACGAAAAATAAATAAAATGCATAATATATATCTTTCATAGTTACCTATACAAAATTGTTTATGAAAAAAATAATACAATAAATGCGATTATGTTGCTTCAGTTTTAAAACAAGTGTAATACCTTATAGGTATATATGAACCGTCTGTAGTTAGAACAATATAATAATCAATTTATTTAAAATCCTTTTGGTTAGTTAAACCCGGTAATTTTTTGTTTTCAATAGGCCTAAATTTAGTTTTCACTCATAGATTTATGTAAAAGTATATGTAAGGACAACCTTACATTCTATCGCTGTATGAGACGATATCGATACGTACTGTTTGTTAATATATATTTGTTGAATAAGCTACTCAATAGGCGTAGTGTATAGAATAGTATATAAGACTTAGATTTGATGTGATTGCCATTAGAATTTTATGTCACTAATACTGGACTCTCTTATTTTCTCTAATCTGCAAATACAGCTATCTAGACAGACTATGCAAATAATGATTGGAAAAAGTCTATAAAATGTATGCATAAATCAATAACAATGTAAGTATGTAAAACAGCTCTTAAATGTGTAGTCAATTAGGAAAATCTACAATGGTATTATTTGTTAGATAAAATAAATGTTTAATGTTATTTGTGTAAAAGCTTATATCTGTTATGCAAACAATAATAGTAGATACTGCTTTACAAATTAGGTGCTAATTTAATGTGTGTATACATGAGTGTGCACAAACTATTCGTTTTATCACTGAAAACTAAAATGCGAATGACGTCGACAATATGTGTTTTATATGTTGGATCCCCGGGCTAACATGCGCGCCGCGACAAATTTTGTCGACTGTTTTGTCTCGCTCTTACTCGTGCGAATACGAGCCAATGCACGATAAAAGCGTCGACAAAATTTTGTCGCGGTGCGCATGTTAGGCGCTCAGGTGTCGTGTGCTGTTAGCGCTTTCTGTAGGTGAAAAAAATAATGTTTTTTAGACATGTTTTTCTTCACACGTTCATCTAATTGTAACGCTAAAATACTATCAAATTAGTTATTATTGTCATAGAATTTAAATGTCGAAAAAAACATCTAGTATATTTTTATGTAAATTCGTTTGTACAGTTGCACGATTATTTATTTCACTGTAGTGGGAATAAACTATTTTTGTCAGATACTGTTACTCAATAGTGGTATATATTGCTTTTAAATAAGTATTTGTTTATTATCTCTATCCAAAAAATTACTCAATAAAATTTAATTAAAAAATTACGTTTTTTATTTCGTTATTTTTAGGTTATTGTATTGCGAAACCCGGTTCACGCGATAACAGCGACATCTATGTTGTTTGAAGAACACTTGGTACTCCTAAAATCTGTTTTACAGTAAGGCGAAATTGTGAAGGCGCTCTAAACCAGCGTGTATATTAAAAAGTCCATAGAGGTCGTTAGCAGACAAATAAAACAAATAATGCCCGTTTTCACCAAAGAATTTACCTAGCGCCAAAAAACATATCACCAACCATTAGGCGGCAACCATGGATAGTCCATAGTTGTCGCCTAGTGGTTGGTGACATGTTTTTTTGCGCCAGGGAACTCCTTTTCATATGTAAACATTTCACTTAGGTGTCTCCTAGTGTTGGTGAAAACGAGCATAAGTGTGTATTTACAGTGGCAGAGAGGGGAAGCCGGTACAATAAAAAAGTAACAAGGTTTGACGAGCAATGTAGCACTTTTAGTTGGGCAATTTTTGTGGTAGGATTGCTTAATAGGTACTATAGTTCATGGGGCCTCAACGACTAGACTATAACTAAAGCAAAGAGTGCAGATAATCGAAATTTTGCTTCTTCAGTAATTTGTAATTATTTGGATAGCTCAAGTCATCGTAGCGCCGTCGTAGCGCCCTCGTAGGGACTTCGTAGCGGCCTCGTAGCGTATAAGTGTAGCGGATCATTATATTCACATTCACGATTTTTCAACAATTATTTTCTCTCTTTATCTTGTGATACTGTTAAAATTTATAATGAATAGTTAAAAGTAAATTATTGCAGGGTAGGCAGTATACCTACAGTCAACATCAAAAGTATGATAACAGTACAAAGGTCTGTCTGTGAATTTAAAACTCCAATAGATTTCCAGTAGTAAATGAATTCAAAATACCGAAATATGTATTATGCTGATATGATGTTGACTATATTTATGTCTGAATTGTTAGGTATAATAAAAATAAAACAATTCAACATGTACATTTATTTATTGACAAATAGCTAGAGCGTTAACATTTAACGCGATCGTCTTAATGCGTGACTAGATAGTGATACTGAATTTGGTAATAAACTTTAAATTTCGGTAACACACGAACTACGTAACATTACGAAAAACTTATTACCAATTAGTGTCTTAATGCTACATTAGGATGTAATGGTATGGAGTCTACTTGTAATATTAAACTTACAGCTAAACTGACACGGTTCCGATAAAATTTAGGGATAAGTTACACCACTCCGCATCAATTTATGGCCGCCGCTTCCACTGATCCCTCGATTTGATGCGAGCGCGCGTCCTGGCAGGGCCGTCTAAATCTGGTATCGACACTAAGTAGTGCAACTTACCTCTTACAGAGATGAATTGTTTGATAGAAGTTTGCGCCTAAGACGACAGACTACGACGCAAATTTTCACCGATTAGTAATTGATTGATTAATCTAATATCTAGAACTTATGTTTTCTAATACAGATTATAATCTAACATCATTTAGTGTAGGTATTTTTAGTTTTAATATGTTTCTGTTAAAATTACATCCAATTAGTAATTCATTACGAATAAGGGAGGAGAAACGAAAAATTCAACGGTCAGTTTATAAACCTTTCACGTGCCTACGACAAACAACTGAACTTGAAACATAGAACGTAAAATAAATAAATTCTGTATTCAAACATCATCCCTGGAGCCAAAGTCGAGAGGCTACATTGAAGAGCGCGTTTTATATCGTTTACAGGTCATTTAGTCCGCACATGAGGTCAGCGTGCTCGATGTCTTCTAGGGGGAGGGGGGCGAAGGCTAGGGTGACAGAGTTGTGGTACCGGCCGCTGGACACCAGCCGGACAACGGTGTCCTCACAAGCGATGAACGCCGGACGCCGAGCTGAAAAATACCCTTTGAGTTAGCACTTTAGCATAAATTTGCATTTAACAACATTCTCACAGTGCAATGAGCTTTCTGGGAGGTTTTTTAAGTATCCGATTGCGAGGACAATAAAACGCAATAAACAGTGAAAAGTCGGACAGAAAAGCAATTTGGGAGCCATTCTCGCTGAATGTAATTTAAAAAATCACAATACAATCAATCTTTGAATTAGTGCAGAGGGTTGATAAAAAATCCGAAACCTTCAGATTTATTTTTGTATGCTACGAGTAAGGAACACGAACTCTTAGGCTCGTATTACAGAACGATACTCGAGCACAGATCTCTGCTTGAGCATAGATGTCAACCAATCAAATGGGTTTAAATCTATGCTCAAGCAGAGATCTGTGCTCGAGCATCGTTCTGTAATACGGGCCTTAGTTTAGATATAGGTACCTACATCTATACGAGCTGTTATAAAACTGTAACAAAACACACATACAATGAAGATATTCCAGAAAAAAAAACTACTGAGACGTGCCCAAAAAATATATTTTTGGAATTTTTGTCTGTTTGTTTGTGCGCGCATCACTGAAAAAGTACAGAACGAATTTTGATGTAGTTTTTACAGTTTGGTAGCTTAGGGTGCACCTTAAAATCTAAGTTACATTTCACCAAATTCCAGTGGAATGAATCAGAGATACAGCTTGACCTCTTCGTAGTATTAGCCACCATTATAAGGTCATTTAAAATGGTCAGTTTATTGTAGTCTACACGGACAAAGTCGCGGGCAATAGCTACTGATAAAAATAATTATTACCTTCGTTAGAATCAAGTCCACACACGCTATCTTGGACCTCCATTTTGGTGTGGTCGAGTCCGTTGGCGCCTCCGATGTCCACATAATCAGACAAACCGCGCTTTGTGCACTGTAAATAAATGGGATCGCTATTATTCGGTAGGTACAGAGACAAACAAAAACGCTTTGTAAGTTGACAATGAGTTTCTGAGCATAATTTGTATCAAATAAATGTGCAAGATTAACTACTGCTGCACAATAAAGGGGTGTCTACATCGGTTATGAAAAATTACAGAGTTTTCTTGAGAAACCAATCTTTCATATTTATTAACAAAATTATAAATAATTCCACATATGTTTCAATATGTGTGAATAGGTAAACGAACAGGTATGACGTAATTAACGGTATGACCAGGCGCGGTCGATTTTGGGGGGGTCATACCGATTAATGCCGACGTGCTATACCGTGAATTACCGTGTTTGGCGCATTTTTGTACGATTTTGGGGGGGGTCATGTCCCCCGTGACCCCCCCCCCCCTGAGACCGCGCCTGGGTATGACGTAATTAACGGCTGTTGACGGCAGATGTCGCTACAAACAGAATTATTTATAATTTTCTTACTATTTTATTCGTTGTAACAGTTTTCCCTCACTCTTCGCCACTGATAGGTACCTATATTTAAAAAAATACTGCGCAGATGATCATTAGGACCGTAGTAGTTCTTAAAGACACCCACACAACAGGCCACCGTCCTATTCTTTGCTAGACACATGACCTACGTTCCACGGAGTTCGATATCTCATCAACAGTGTACCTAGCTAATTAATTTTCTAAACCATAAAGAACACAGCTATAGGTAACTGGAATTTGATTCCACCATCACCATCTATGTCTTCCTTAGTGACATAATTTCAGCATAATGTGTAAGTTCTATTACCATTATAAGATATTCATGACTGAATATCCTGCCCTCGAACATGATTGAGATTATGTTTTTAATTATTATTATATGCCAGAAAGACGCGGTTTATGTGCTTGGAAAGGATCGAATTGCCTTCTTTTCCCGTGGGTACTGTTTAACGTAGGAGGATTTAATTGGATGAAACTGTGCAACAAACTGTGCTGTGTATAAAACCTACTGCGATAACATGATTGCTTGCCATGCTTCGTTATTATTGAAATTTTCTCACAGAAAGGAACATTTGGACATTGGACATGGACATTTTATGTGAGGCAAGATAGGTCGCTAAAATAAAAAAAAATCTAAGAAAATAATTGACTAAGAGAGAACAAAAAAAAATAATTACGCAAAGGGGAAAAGACTTGTGCCCTGCAGTAGATTGAGAGGCTTCTGGGCTTTTACGTCATGATAATGTGAAGGATGAAAGATTTTATGGTTTAATTTGTCTTGTTAATCGTGAAATAGTTACGCTATGACTACAATGTTATGAATACAAACTGTTTAAATGTTACGCTGTTTTTGATCAACACTTGATCAAAACAGTTTAAACAGTTTTCAAAATACCTTCCAACACCTAAAATTGTCCCCAATAAAAGCGACTAACTAACGAAATAAATTAGTTTACTTTGAACCGCTTTAAATGAAGTTTAGCTCGTTTAAAATTTGATGGTCACTCAATTTGTTGAAATTGTATCAGTTTCAGCAATCTCGCGGCTGTTAATATGTAAATAATGACCTTCAATAGAGTTTGGGCCGCTTGATACTTTTCGCAATAGATTAACCCTCAACTTAAGAACGTCAAATTGACTATACACGGTGGTAGGTTCTACAGTGGAAATATTTAAAGGGTTCATTGTACTCATACTGATTTTTTTTTCGCGAATTCAGGGTTGCTCCCATAGTAAAAGTTGTTCATAATTATGAGTACAATGACCCCTTAAAATATTTCCACTGTCTAACCTGCCACCCTGTATATTCCCGTATTAGCTGTTATAAATCAGACAAATATCATACAAATTGCGAAAGTTATTTGTGTATGTGTTTGTTATTTCTTCACACTGATAGGTACCCAAAGTGGTCTATATCAACCTCCAGGGGTCGACAATCTGCAGAGGTCCATGTCAGGGAAAAAAAAATGGGGGTCCATGAGATGTATAGGTATGAGAGTCTACGATAATGGACAGCTCGAATCCGCCCCCATATTTTCTCTGCGTGTAAGTTTTTATTTTGTAATGACAAAATCCGCGGTAAAATCTAGCCTGTGTCACCTTTTTAGATAGCTAGACCTTCAACTTTCCTGTGCAAAAGATCACAGAGATTTATTGCTTGGTTTTATTGTTGGTTTTATCTGTCAAACACACATTTGAATTTCATGGATTTGCAAAAATCAATGTTAGGTAAGCAAGGGGTCTACCCAAAACCGAAAAATATGGCAAGTGACCTACAAGACAAAAAAGTTTGAGGACCGCTGGCTTAGATGAATGTGGATGAAATTTGACAAAAAAGCATCTAACCGACCTGGAGTAAACAGGCTACTTTTCATCCATTTCCACGCAGATGAAGTCGTGGCGAACAGTTAGTAGTAATATAAATATTTATTTACCAATAATGTTGGTACACAGGTATAATTTTGTTAGCAAGTTCAAATACATTCTACCTTTTAGCAAGCAAAAATTAATAATGTACACTCGACGCCATTGACGGTCGACCACTTTTCACCCTTTTTTTTTTTTTTTTTTTTTTTTGAAGGGCCTCTCGCAGTTGGCTTCTAACAGCCGTCACTGCTTAACCGGACATCTGGTGAGGACTTACAAATGCCTCCAGCCAGGCTTAAAACTAAAATAAAAAACTACAAACTAAGCGACCACACGCTAAGGGCACCCCCTACTGGGGTACGGACCTCGGCTTAGGGCGTCGCTGGGGGGAGGACAACTAGAGGGAGGGGCTACTAGCTGGATCGGATTAATATGATTTAGGGACATATTTAAATCTACAGGCTCAGCGCGGGCTGGCTCGAGCAAGGGTCGGTTAGGGGACTGAGTCATACGCGGCGGCGGACTCGGGTCGTGATGGGGACGTCGCGACGGGCCTCGTCGGCGAGGTCGGAATGGCGCCGGTCTGTATTTGTACCTACGCAGAGTGCTGGTCTCCCTGCTGCTCTCTTGCAGTAAGGTGATAGCATCATCGGGAGTATTTAAAGCATGCCTCGGGCGGCGAATTTTGCTAATCTGAGAGGGGGTGTATCGGGCGGCCGATACCACCAGAGGATTCGGGTGGTTCGGGGCACAGTCAAAGAAGCGCTTGGAGGCGCGTTTCAAGCACTGCTGGATGGTGGGCAGTTTTAAGTCTAAGTGCAGGCGATCATTACGAACGTACCAGGGAGCTCCCGTGGCCTTTCGCATGAACCTGTTTTGGATGATTTGCATCCTATGGATTCGAGATGCCTTGACGTGTGCGAACACAGCGCCAGCATAGGTCATGATAGGGCGTATGCAAGTCACGTAAATGCGCACTTTGTACTTAAGTGCCAACTTGCTACGTGCATTAAGGATGGAGTGGAGGCGACCGAGAGCGAAGGCGGCGCGAGAGCGGACCGTCCTTATGTGCTCGATAAAGTTCAATCTCCTATCGAGGATGATGCCCAGGTATTTGGCTTGCCTATCCCAAGGGATCGGCTTGCCGAACATGGTGATCGGGGAGGGGTTATCAGGAGGAGTGCGCGGTTTGGAAAACAAAACCGCCTGGCTCTTATCGGGGTTTAACCACTTTTCACCCTTATGTTCTTAGTAATAAGGGCGAAAAGTGGTCGACCGTAAATGGCGTCGAGTGTACATAGGTATAATCCATGTTGAATCAACAGCTAAGTAAGTTGATATAACATTTGTCTGTAGAAAGAAGATAATGCATAATTGATAAGATCTACTTAGTACATAAGCCTCTTTGGATTTGGAACTGTAAATCGACCTAGACTCACTGTCACTTGTCTCGATGTGAGTGGTTTATTAGTGTCTCCATCCCAGGGGAGTAGGTTAAGCCGTTGATCCAGAATAGCCCCGATTGACATACAAACACATTCATGTACAGAGATTATTTTGATGACAAGCTGATTTTCACTGGATATAGGTATTTCAAGGTACGGTTTCAGAAGATACTAGCCTGTCATTTGTTTATATTGGTAGGTACTAGAAAAAAATTTTAATGTTATTGATTTCCTATAAAAAGAAGCTTATAAGCTGACTCGTATATATTTTATCAATAGCCGATCTACGTATCTACCTAGTCAGATGAAATTATCATCTTTTTATTCACACCACATCGTCAAAAAAATAGCGAAGGCAGTCCCAAATTCTATGAAACAATGCTCCCAACCGCGTATGTCTATCATTGTGTCGGACGGAAAGCCACTGGTGGCCACTAATTGTTTCATAAATAAAATTATGTAGCGACGTACGCTATCGCCGGCTGTCGTTTTATCAAATAATAGCTATAAAGATAAAAGCTTATGAAACTTGTTACATAATCCAACTATGGCCTTTATTATAACAGGATACGATAAGTTTTTACAAATCTACAATCACAAATACGACGAAACGATGTTTTAATTATTTTCTGAACAGAAACGTCTAGACCTCAGATCATATAAACAAGGAGATATGCCATCATAGCAAATTAGTACGGGAACGGGAACAACTGATGCCACTTTTAGTACATTTTTCGACACAATTACACGCATAATTAAGCGCTCCTTGTGAATAAAAAGATCTCCCACGCATTGAACATTCCGCACACCCTCAATCTAACACTGTTAATCGTCACTCAACACTAGCACTAAACTAAAACACTGTATTTATACCATCGATCGTCTTCGGTTCGTCGCCAGCGCGTACGTTTATAATACGAGCAATTTGCTCAAGATCAGGCATCAAGCTCGATAGCGCCTTGGCACATCTCCTTGTTTCAATGATCTGAGGTCTAGACGTATTGTTCCTTTGTAAAAAGAGTAACTATAAGTTAGTAAGTTTTGTGCTATTTATTATTATTATTTTTACCCTAAGTAAACATTTTTTTGCCGGTCTGAAACTAAAGTTCGTCAAGTCGTCAACTAAAAAGTTTTTATATAAACTCCAACTTACGTAATGGATGGTGCCAGTTTCCATCTCGATGAGACGTCCCTTCTTGATGGTCACTCCAACGTTAAGGTCTAGTACGTGGACAGTGGCCGGGGACACGGCCAGCATGGAGCAGTTGCCGGTCTCACCATGGTTGCGCAGTGTGTACACACCTTCCGCGCCAAACAGCATCACGTTGCAAGCTGTTGAAAACAGAAGTGTAATTTTCCGTTTCGTTTGAGAACCTTATACCTATATTGTACAGCAAATTAAACTGTGGGCGACTTATAATTACTTTCCGCTATTGCGTAGGAAGATAACATTTCACACACGTTCCTACATGTTGCACATTTCATATATTATTCCTGACTCTGGTAAAGTTAACTTCTAAAGAGCTGCTTTTATATGAAAATCTAAAGTGGTTCGATGCGTGCTATTATGCAGTCTCGAACATACGCCACTTCCTTTAACTCTGCAGGAGTCTATGGTTTATTCAAAACTTCAACATTCTGACCTTCAACGCTTACAGTAACTAGAGTCTCGTAGTTATGATTTTATTATGAGTAGTGTTGCCCAAAATTGGTCTTGCAACAATCATTTTCGCAAGATCAAGACCACCTACTTACAGCAAGACTAAGACCAATACCAAGAATGAATGTACAATACTAAAACTAAGACCACGACACGGGTATTGACGCAGAACTGAGACCAAAGACGGGGTTAGACTCGTCTCGGTCTTGCATTTGGGCAACACTAATTATGAGCGTATGAACTTTACTAATGGTTGCTGTACCATTGGTGAGCAACTCAGCACCTTAGAGATCGTCTAACCCAAAACTGAACGGCCCTCCAATTTGTCTTTATAATAAGATTTTAAACGGATTAAATCGGGCCCAAAACTGATTTTTCCTGACGTTTCGAACACTTCGCAGCGTACGTGGTCGCAGGACGTCTCTTGTTTTATTATAATGTGTATCTAGTAATCGCGAAAAACTAAGAAATTGGTCTTTGTCATTGGTGAGTCCAAATTCACAAGTAAAGTGTTGCATTAAGTATTTCCTCTCACATAGGTGTTGAAACAATCACCACTAGTGGAGGGGCGATCAATTTTAAATTAGACAATCACTAACACTATTGCTATCACCATGGCTTTCAGTTAGACAGTTCAACAACATCAATTGAGTCGTTGAGCTAGTTAACGGGAACCTTACAGTTATTACACCGTATACTGTTTCCAATTACGTGAATTGGAAACAGTATACGGTGTAATAATTGTAAGGAGCTCGTGGCTAAATGACAGTCGTGCTGAATGATCGATCTGTGAGGTTAACGCGGTCAGTCCTTGGATGGGTGACGGTTCTTTACACACCCTTCCGTGCCTCGGAGAGCACGTTAAACAGTCAGTCCCGGTTGTCATAGCGGTATTGCCCAATAATTCATTTGTGGTGGTAAGATGGCAGTCGCTCCATGTAAAATAATGATAATAATCAACCGCTACTAGTAAAACTGGAAGTCGACCCCAATCTTGTTTGGGAAAAGGCTAGGCAGATGATGATACGGTGTAATAAAATAATAAATGTTAAAATTAAAACCATGGTGATAGTAATTGTGTGTTTTTGTTATTCAAAGTTAGATAGCGATATTGACGCTTAACATCAAAGTTTTTGCATAAAAATGACCCCAATGGCCGCTCTATCCATTATTCTTTGAATCTCTTTGAAAGGAACGAAGCATAAGGAAGCTATTATAAGTAGCTAGCAGAATAATAAAAGCATCACAATTTGCGTGGGATATCCTTTTAGATGACATAAACAGTTTTCTAGGGTAAGGTCTTGAACATGTGCTTTGTGTAGTCTAATTTTCATATTTGTGCTCAGGGATAGTTTATCGTCGCCTAATTTAATGTAGGTAGGTCATAAAACAAACCAAGAGTGAAGAGAAACTTCTAGAAAAAACATTCGCTTATCGTCCAGTAACAGTGCTGGTTGAATAAGTCGACAGTGAGCTGAAGGTAATGTACCGTTTCACAAAAGAATTAGAAATGGGAAGGTCCTAAAAGAATATAGGTACCTACTTAGGTATACTAACATTAAGGCGCTCGTAAACGAGCAAATTTTATGGCACTTTTTACGTGCAAATGTGTATCTGCAAATTGTCACCTGTATTATGCAACTTAGTGCAAGAATTGCTGCAATATTTCAGCATCAACAGCAGCACAACGATATTGCAATGAAACTAAATGATGTTACATCACAATCAATACCGCAGTAACAAGAACTGCCTCCCTGTTCGCCGTTTGGTTGCATGATGTAGTTTTCAGGAAGATTTCCAGCTAGCAGATATGGAAGATGCAATTTTATAGGGTTTGTAAACGCGAGCCCTAATTAAGGTTCTATTCTTGACAAAGGGTAAGATGCGGGTTAGGACACTGTGGTACCAATAATTTATGAAACTGTTAAAGTAGTATTATTTTATACACATTGAGCCGAGCGATGCTCGAAAAGATGCGAGCGTGCTCAAACAATAGATTTTTTGGTGTGTCCTTACATGCTTGGTAAACCAACTTAAAAAGGCAAGTTATGTATTCACTATTCAATGCATATGTTTATTATTGTACTATAAGGCGCATTGAAAGTATTACCAATAAAGTAAAAATGCATCTAAAAAAACACAAAAAATCTTTATTACTTATCTACAGTTTTTACACGCAGAAACGTGGTAAAGCTTAATAAATAAGTATGTTATCAGTTAACAAATTAATAAAGTAGGTACTGTTACGGACTCTTTGGTTTTTTATATTTTTCTTTAATATTTCAAATTTTAAATCGTTTTTGTTCTTTTTTTACTTTCTGTCAGTTGCATATAGTATTGTCTGTCAAGAAGTGCTCGTCCATTATAATAATAAAATACAATATTTTCAAGGTATTTCAATAATTCATTTCATTTACGGATAACAGCCCATTTCCTCATCTTTTTCATTGACTTCACTAAGCACAGCTTTACCTACTCCTGTCACGGCGAATTTAGCTCGCTTCAGTGACTGGCTACGATTATTGCGTGCCACAGCCCGAGTACACCAAGCTGCGGCTGTTTTTGGAAATATTTTGGCCACCATTCGAAATTACAAATCAAACAGTGGGATAGCTCACCCCCGCTCCCACTCTTCACCAACGTCGACCACTCTAACACCCTTGAATGCCGACCTAATAAAAGCCGCTGAAAGGCACATATTGCAGCGGGTTCAACAAGACAGTTTTTTGCAAGAAATTCACTGCATTTTGAACAAGAAACCAATTCCTCCAAGCAGCCGCCTCATCAAACTATCGCCCTCTCTGGGAGAAGATAATCTTTTGCGTTTGGCTGGAAGGATAAAGGCCGTAGAAGGCATCGATCCCGACTCCCGTTTCCCGATCCTACTTGACGGTCGCCACCCAGTCGCACGGTTATTGGTAGAATATTACCATCGCCAAGCAGGTCACGCAACAATGAAAAAGATGAGGAAATGGGCTGTTATCCGTAAATGAAATGAATTATTTACCTTGAAAATATTGTATTTTATTATTATAATGGACGAGCACTTCTTGACAGACAATACTATATGCAACTGACAGCAAGTAAAAAAAAGAACAAAAACGATTTAAATTTGAAATATTAAAGAAAAATATAAAAAACCAAAGAGTCCGTAACATCCTGCCCCTCGTGCAGCACTGCACTAACAGTCAAGGGTAAAATAAGCCTGATGTGGCAAGCTTTACAAGTTTTTTGAGGGGCCGGCGTAACGTACCTCCGGCCGTTGCAACGTCCACCACCCTATTAACGCCGTCTTTTCCAGGGAACACCTTCACTATACGGCCTCGTGGCCATGTCCCTCGTGGTAGCGATCCGTCGACGATAATAACCACGTCTCCAATCAGGAGGTCTTGACCAGAATCTCCCTTAACCTGGGTTCGTGTTTGCATAGTCGGCAGCACTTCGCGCACCCAGCGGTTCCAAAAGTGATCTGATAACTTTAATGCTTTCTTCCATTCAGAGCGTCCGCTCAGGTCACGGTCTTCCAATGTCGTTGGTAGGGTTTGGTTCGATGAAGACCCGATGAGAAAGTGGAACGGTGTCAATGTGGTTGGGTCATCTGGATCAGTGGACACATGCGAGAGCGGGCGTGAATTTACAATCGCCTCGGCTTCCGCTAACAAAGTCAAAAATGTTTCCTCTTTGGGACATCTTTCGTTCAGTGTAGCATTCAGCGCTACTTTCACCGTCCTGACGAGGCGTTCCCAGCATCCTCCGAAAGTAGGCGCCGCCGCTGGGATGAAACTCCACTTAATGCCCTTTGTGGCGGCAAAATCTTGCACGTCATTTTTGTAAAATTCCCGTAGGATCCTGTTTGCGCCAACGAATGCGGTTCCATTATCCGAATATATAGTCTGCGGAATCCCGCGTCTGGCAAAGAAACGCCTGAGACCCATGATTGCGGAGTCGGCTGATAGGCTGTGTACCAGTTCCAAGTGGAGGGCCCTGGTCGTGAGGCACGTAAAAAGGGCCACATAGCGCTTTTCATGGCGGCGTCCGATGGTTATGTTGACAGGACCGAAATAATCTACGCCAGTGAAGATAAACGCTCGCTGGTGATGAGCTAGTCTTTGTGGTGGAAGATCTCCAGTGGTTGGATTTAGTGGTTGTGATTTGCGAATTCTGCAGAAGAGACATTGGTTTGCTACAGCTCTGACCGTGTCACGAAGTCTCAACAACCAGAATCTTTGCCTTATCTCGTTTATCACGGACTCATGATTTGCGTGACCTGCTTGGCGATGGTAATATTCTACCAATAACCGTGCGACTGGGTGGCGACCGTCAAGTAGGATCGGGAAACGGGAGTCGGGATCGATGCCTTCTACGGCCTTTATCCTTCCAGCCAAACGCAAAAGATTATCTTCTCCCAGAGAGGGCGATAGTTTGATGAGGCGGCTGCTTGGAGGAATTGGTTTCTTGTTCAAAATGCAGTGAATTTCTTGCAAAAAACTGTCTTGTTGAACCCGCTGCAATATGTGCCTTTCAGCGGCTTTTATTAGGTCGGCATTCAAGGGTGTTAGAGTGGTCGACGTTGGTGAAGAGTGGGAGCGGGGGTGAGCTATCCCACTGTTTGATTTGAAATTTCGAATGGTGGCCAAAATATTTCCAAAAACAGCCGCAGCTTGGTGTACTCGGGCTGAGGCACGCAATAATCGTAGCCAGTCACTGAAGCGAGCTAAATTCGCCGTGACAGGAGTAGGTAAAGCTGTGCTTAGTGAAGTCAGTCCCACCAGCTCGTTCCGTTGACACTTAAGCTCTTCCCGAACTGGTGCGACGCTAAGTGGCTCCGTGGGCCAGTCCTCTGGGGTATTTAAAAGAAATTTTGTGCCGCAAAACCATCTGTGTGAAGGTTCCAAATTAATTGGTCGCAATCTGGTTGCATCATCAGCGACATTCAGATCCGTCGGTACCCATCGCCAGTCTTTGACCGAAGAATTTTCTAAAATTTCACCTAGCCGATGGGCAACGAAAGGTCTAAACGCTCGCGCATCACTGCGCAACCATTGGAGGACAGTCATCGAATCAGTCCAGAAGAATGTACGCACTGACTTTTTTCGATGGCTCTCCTTAATAACAAGTGCCAAACGAGAAGCTATCAAGGCAGCTTGAAGTTCCAAACGTGGGATCGACGTTGGTTTCAAGGGCGAGACTCTGGCTTTGCTTGCGATGAGAGTGAGCTTGATGTTGCCGTCAGGGTATATCAAACGCCAATAGGCAACGCAGGCGTAAGCAAGCTCACTTGCATCTGCGAAGACGTGAAGTTCTCTGTGGGAAGGCTCGTAGCCTTTCGCCCTTGCATACCAACGCGGTATCTTCAGCGAAGAGACTTTTGTCAGATCTTGAAACCATTCGAACCACCTTGATGCTTCTGTTTGTGGGAGCTCCGTGTCCCAGTCGATATTAGATCTCCAGGTTTGTTGAAACAGTATCCGTCCTTTGACGACTATGGGTCCTAATAAACCTAAAGGATCGTAAACGCGCATAACGTGTGACAGCACCTTGCGTTTTGTCAGTGAACTAGGGACTGTTTCAATTAAGCCTGTACGAAAACCCAAAACATCGGCGGAATATCTGTGCCGGGCTCGGGATTGGCAGGTATAGTTTTGCTTTTGGAACGGGTAATCATAACTAACTACGTGGATGAAAGCTAATGGAACGAAATGAAAGTAAGTGGGAACGCGAACGTGAACTCGCCGCGTTACAGCACCAGGTCGAGGAGTGCGAGCTGCAAGCCGAGCTGGCGGCTATCGATGCCGGCGCTACAAGCGCAGGAAGCCGCGCGAGCCATCGTAGCTCTACACGGGTGAGCGTAGATAGAACTAAAAAATGGATAGAAAATCACAATATTGACAGCTGTGTTAATAGAGAAGTCACTGCAGTAGGATGTGATCAAGGCTCTCCTGGCACACCCCCCGGTCAATCGGTACACCGCCCGATGACCACGCGGACAACTGCACTTCCCATTAACCCTCTCATTAGACAAACGCAACTCTTACGAAATGTCACTAAAGCATCCGAGGCGGTTGGCTGTACGCCCCCGCTCATTTCCACGGAGCTTGACCAACCTGCCAAACTATTACAAGCTATAGCTAACACCCTTGAATGCCGACCTAATAAAAGCCGCTGAAAGGCACATATTGCAGCGGGTTCAACAAGACAGTTTTTTGCAAGAAATTCACTGCATTTTGAACAAGAAACCAATTCCTCCAAGCAGCCGCCTCATCAAACTATCGCCCTCTCTGGGAGAAGATAATCTTTTGCGTTTGGCTGGAAGGATAAAGGCCGTAGAAGGCATCGATCCCGACTCCCGTTTCCCGATCCTACTTGACGGTCGCCACCCAGTCGCACGGTTATTGGTAGAATATTACCATCGCCAAGCAGGTCACGCAAATCATGAGTCCGTGATAAACGAGATAAGGCAAAGATTCTGGTTGTTGAGACTTCGTGACACGGTCAGAGCTGTAGCAAACCAATGTCTCTTCTGCAGAATTCGCAAATCACAACCACTAAATCCAACCACTGGAGATCTTCCACCACAAAGACTAGCTCATCACCAGCGAGCGTTTATCTTCACTGGCGTAGATTATTTCGGTCCTGTCAACATAACCATCGGACGCCGCCATGAAAAGCGCTATGTGGCCCTTTTTACGTGCCTCACGACCAGGGCCCTCCACTTGGAACTGGTACACAGCCTATCCGCCGACTCCGCAATCATGGGTCTCAGGCGTTTCTTTGCCAGACGCGGGATTCCAAAGACTATATATTCGGATAATGGAACCGCATTCGTTGGCGCAAACAGGATCCTACGGGAATTTTACACAAATGACGTGCAAGATTTTGCCGCCACAAAGGGCATTAAGTGGAGTTTCATCCCAGCGGCGGCGCCTACTTTCGGAGGATGCTGGGAACGCCTTGTCAGGACGGTGAAAGTAGCGCTGAATGCTACACTGAACGAAAGATGTCCCAAAGAGGAAACATTTTTGACTTTGTTAGCGGAAGCCGAGGCGATTGTAAATTCACGCCCGCTCTCGCATGTGTCCACTGATCCAGATGACCCAACCACATTGACACCGTTCCACTTTCTCATCGGGTCTTCATCGAACCAAACCCTACCAACGACATTGGAAGACCGTGTCCTGAGCGGACGCTCTGAATGGAAGAAAGCATTAAAGTTATCAGATCACTTTTGGAACCGCTGGGTGCGCGAAGTGCTGCCGACTATGCAAACACGAACCCAGGTTAAGGGAGATTCTGGTCAAGACCTCCTGATTGGAGACGTGGTTATTATCGTCGACGGATCGCTACCACGAGGGACATGGCCACGAGGCCGTATAGTGAAGGTGTTCCCTGGAAAAGACGGCGTTAATAGGGTGGTGGACGTTGCAACGGCCGGAGGTACGTTACGCCGGCCCCTCAAAAAACTTGTAAAGCTTGCCACATCAGGCTTCTTTTACCCTTGACTGTTGGTGCAGTGCTGCACGAGGGGCAGGATGTTACGGACTCTTTGGTTTTTTATATTTTTCTTTAATATTTCAAATTTTAAATCGTTTTTGTTCTTTTTTTACTTTCTGTCAGTTGCATATAGTATTGTCTGTCAAGAAGTGCTCGTCCATTATAATAATAAAATACAATATTTTCAAGGTATTTCAATAATTCATTTCATTTACGGATAACAGCCCATTTCCTCATCTTTTTCATTGGTCCAATGAAAAAGATGAGGAAATGGGCTGTTATCCGTAAATGAAATGAATTATTGAAATACCTTGAAAATATTGTATTTTATTATTATAATGGACGAGCACTTCTTGACAGACAATACTATATGCAACTGACAGAAAGTAAAAAAAGAACAAAAACGATTTAAAATTTGAAATATTAAAGAAAAATATAAAAAACCAAAGAGTCCGTAACATCCTTTTAGAACGACGTATGGCTAAAGAATCCGAGTTTGCTAAAGCATACAATGCGTTTATAGACAACATGATCGCGAAGGGTTATGCAGAGGAATGTGCTTCAGATACATACTACACTCACTGTGTTAACAAACCTGACGGCTTATGTGATAGCAAATCTGGCGGCTTTCGTCTTTATTTACCACATTTTGGTGTGTACCACCCCCAAAAACGAAAAGTCAGGGTAGTTCATGATGCAGCAGCGAGGAATGAAGGAGTCAGCCTGAATTCTTTACTGCTCTCCGGTCCTGACCTACTCCAGCCGCTACTTAAGGTTCTATTTCGTTTCCGGGAGGGTCGCATCGGAATAACCGCGGATATCAAAGAGATGTTTCCTCAGATTCGGGTTAGAGAGGAGGACAGAGACGCTCTTCGGTATCTGTGGAGACCTGATAAATCACATGTCATAAAGGAGTTTAGGATGACATCGGTCATTTTCGGTGCTTGCTGTAGCCCCTTTATTGCACAGTTTATAAAAAACAAAAATGCTCAAGAGCACGCACATACGCATCCAAGAGCCGTGGACGCTATTTTGTTCAGTCATTATATGGACGACTACATCGACTCACAAGATAGCGTTGACGAAGCAGCCCAGTTAGCGGCAGATATTGTAACTGTGCACAATGCAGCTTGCTTTGAGATGCGAGGATGGATTTCCAATGAACCAGGGTCATTGAACCTTGTCGCTGAGGAGCTCAGGGCCGCTCAACCATTGGAAGTTGATCTTGGCGAATCCAATAACAGCATCCGAGCCCTAGGTATTGCATGGAACCCTACCGCCGATGTTTTGGGTTTTCGTACAGTGTAGCATTCAGCGCTACTTTCACCGTCCTGACGAGGCGTTCCCAGCATCCTCCGAAAGTAGGCGCCGCCGCTGGGATGAAACTCCACTTAATGCCCTTTGTGGCGGCAAAATCTTGCACGTCATTTTTGTAAAATTCCCGTAGGATCCTGTTTGCGCCAACGAATGCGGTTCCATTATCCGAATATATAGTCTGCGGAATCCCGCGTTGAAATTCACGCCCGCTCTCGCATGTGTCCACTGATCCAGATGACCCAACCACATTGACACCGTTCCACTTTCTCATCGGGTCTTCATCGAACCAAACCCTACCAACGACATTGGAAGACCGTGTCCTGAGCGGACGCTCTGAATGGAAGAAAGCATTAAAGTTATCAGATCACTTTTGGAACCGCTGGGTGCGCGAAGTGCTGCCGACGATAATAACCACGTCTCCAATCAGGAGGTCTTGACCAGAATCTCCCTTAACCTGGGTTCGTATGAAAAAGATGAGGAAATGGGCTGTTATCCGTAAATGAAATGAATTATTTACCTTGAAAATATTGTATTTTATTATTATAATGGACGAGCACTTCTTGACAGACAATACTATATGCAACTGACAGCAAGTAAAAAAAAGAACAAAAACGATTTAAATTTGAAATATTAAAGAAAAATATAAAAAACCAAAGAGTCCGTAACATCCTGCCCCTCGTGCAGCACTGCACTAACAGTCAAGGGTAAAATAAGCCTGATGTGGCAAGCTTTACAAGTTTTTTGAGGGGCCGGCGTAACGTACCTCCGGCCGTTGCAACGTCCACCACCCTATTAACGCCGTCTTTTCCAGGGAACACCTTCACTATACGGCCTCGTGGCCATGTCCCTCGTGGTAGCGATCCGTCGACGATAATAACCACGTCTCCAATCAGGAGGTCTTGACCAGAATCTCCCTTAACCTGGGTTCGTGTTTGCATAGTCGGCAGCACTTCGCGCACCCAGCGGTTCCAAAAGTGATCTGATAACTTTAATGCTTTCTTCCATTCAGAGCGTCCGCTCAGGTCACGGTCTTCCAATGTCGTTGGTAGGGTTTGGTTCGATGAAGACCCGATGAGAAAGTGGAACGGTGTCAATGTGGTTGGGTCATCTGGATCAGTGGACACATGCGAGAGCGGGCGTGAATTTACAATCGCCTCGGCTTCCGCTAACAAAGTCAAAAATGTTTCCTCTTTGGGACATCTTTCGTTCAGTGTAGCATTCAGCGCTACTTTCACCGTCCTGACGAGGCGTTCCCAGCATCCTCCGAAAGTAGGCGCCGCCGCTGGGATGAAACTCCACTTAATGCCCTTTGTGGCGGCAAAATCTTGCACGTCATTTTTGTAAAATTCCCGTAGGATCCTGTTTGCGCCAACGAATGCGGTTCCATTATCCGAATATATAGTCTGCGGAATCCCGCGTCTGGCAAAGAAACGCCTGAGACCCATGATTGCGGAGTCGGCTGATAGGCTGTGTACCAGTTCCAAGTGGAGGGCCCTGGTCGTGAGGCACGTAAAAAGGGCCACATAGCGCTTTTCATGGCGGCGTCCGATGGTTATGTTGACAGGACCGAAATAATCTACGCCAGTGAAGATAAACGCTCGCTGGTGATGAGCTAGTCTTTGTGGTGGAAGATCTCCAGTGGTTGGATTTAGTGGTTGTGATTTGCGAATTCTGCAGAAGAGACATTGGTTTGCTACAGCTCTGACCGTGTCACGAAGTCTCAACAACCAGAATCTTTGCCTTATCTCGTTTATCACGGACTCATGATTTGCGTGACCTGCTTGGCGATGGTAATATTCTACCAATAACCGTGCGACTGGGTGGCGACCGTCAAGTAGGATCGGGAAACGGGAGTCGGGATCGATGCCTTCTACGGCCTTTATCCTTCCAGCCAAACGCAAAAGATTATCTTCTCCCAGAGAGGGCGATAGTTTGATGAGGCGGCTGCTTGGAGGAATTGGTTTCTTGTTCAAAATGCAGTGAATTTCTTGCAAAAAACTGTCTTGTTGAACCCGCTGCAATATGTGCCTTTCAGCGGCTTTTATTAGGTCGGCATTCAAGGGTGTTAGAGTGGTCGACGTTGGTGAAGAGTGGGAGCGGGGGTGAGCTATCCCACTGTTTGATTTGAAATTTCGAATGGTGGCCAAAATATTTCCAAAAACAGCCGCAGCTTGGTGTACTCGGGCTGTGGCACGCAATAATCGTAGCCAGTCACTGAAGCGAGCTAAATTCGCCGTGACAGGAGTAGGTAAAGCTGTGCTTAGTGAAGTCAGTCCCACCAGCTCGTTCCGTTGACACTTAAGCTCTTCCCGAACTGGTGCGACGCTAAGTGGCTCCGTGGGCCAGTCCTCTGGGGTATTTAAAAGAAATTTTGTGCCGCAAAACCATCTGTGTGAAGGTTCCAAATTAATTGGTCGCAATCTGGTTGCATCATCAGCGACATTCAGATCCGTCGGTACCCATCGCCAGTCTTTGACCGAAGAATTTTCTAAAATTTCACCTAGCCGATGGGCAACGAAAGGTCTAAACGCTCGCGCATCACTGCGCAACCATTGGAGGACAGTCATCGAATCAGTCCAGAAGAATGTACGCACTGACTTTTTTCGATGGCTCTCCTTAATAACAAGTGCCAAACGAGAAGCTATCAAGGCAGCTTGAAGTTCCAAACGTGGGATCGACGTTGGTTTCAAGGGCGAGACTCTGGCTTTGCTTGCGATGAGAGTGAGCTTGATGTTGCCGTCAGGGTATATCAAACGCCAATAGGCAACGCAGGCGTAAGCAAGCTCACTTGCATCTGCGAAGACGTGAAGTTCTCTGTGGGAAGGCTCGTAGCCTTTCGCCCTTGCATACCAACGCGGTATCTTCAGCGAAGAGACTTTTGTCAGATCTTGAAACCATTCGAACCACCTTGATGCTTCTGTTTGTGGGAGCTCCGTGTCCCAGTCGATATTAGATCTCCAGGTTTGTTGAAACAGTATCCGTCCTTTGACGACTATGGGTCCTAATAAACCTAAAGGATCGTAAACGCGCATAACGTGTGACAGCACCTTGCGTTTTGTCAGTGAACTAGGGACTGTTTCAATTAAGCCTGTACGAAAACCCAAAACATCGGCGGTAGGGTTCCATGCAATACCTAGGGCTCGGATGCTGTTATTAGATTCGCCAAGATCAACTTCCAATGGTTGAGCGGCCCTGAGCTCCTCAGCGACAAGGTTCAATGACCCTGGTTCATTGGAAATCCATCCTCGCATCTCAAAGCAAGCTGCATTGTGCACAGTTACAATATCTGCCGCTAACTGGGCTGCTTCGTCAACGCTATCTTGTGAGTCGATGTAGTCGTCCATATAATGACTGAACAAAATAGCGTCCACGGCTCTTGGATGCGTATGTGCGTGCTCTTGAGCATTTTTGTTTTTTATAAACTGTGCAATAAAGGGGCTACAGCAAGCACCGAAAATGACCGATGTCATCCTAAACTCCTTTATGACATGTGATTTATCAGGTCTCCACAGATACCGAAGAGCGTCTCTGTCCTCCTCTCTAACCCGAATCTGAGGAAACATCTCTTTGATATCCGCGGTTATTCCGATGCGACCCTCCCGGAAACGAAATAGAACCTTAAGTAGCGGCTGGAGTAGGTCAGGACCGGAGAGCAGTAAAGAATTCAGGCTGACTCCTTCATTCCTCGCTGCTGCATCATGAACTACCCTGACTTTTCGTTTTTGGGGGTGGTACACACCAAAATGTGGTAAATAAAGACGAAAGCCGCCAGATTTGCTATCACATAAGCCGTCAGGTTTGTTAACACAGTGAGTGTAGTATGTATCTGAAGCACATTCCTCTGCATAACCCTTCGCGATCATGTTGTCTATAAACGCATTGTATGCTTTAGCAAACTCGGATTCTTTAGCCATACGTCGTTCTAAACTTAAAAAACGTGACATCGCCTGTGGGTAGCTGTCTGGAACACGCTGTATATCGTCGCGCCACGGCATGCCTACTTCAAACCGACCAGTGGGCAATCGTTTGGAAGTCGCTTCCAAAATGTCTACTGCGCGCTGGTCTTGTTTACTATGCAGAGTTTCCGTTTTAGTAATACCTATTGAGTCGAGTTTATACAGTTCCTTAATCAATGATTCTAAATTGTCATCATTGTTTGTATCCATGTGTGTATGATTAACGAACTCAATCAACTTCGTTTTGCTAGAAGCAACGCCGTATAAAGTCCAGCCCAAAGCTGTCAAACAGGCAACGGGCTCGTTCCTTCTACCAACTCGAACTTCGCGGTTGATTGACAAATGCCAGTGTTCAGCTCCAATGAGGATAGTTGGAGTTGCGTCGTCGTATGTCAGAACGTCAACCAGATCGGACAAATGTGAAAAGGACTCAATCGTTTCACGTTTGACCGACTGCGGGCGCAAACACAAAGACTCCATAGATCGAGCATTTTTTACTAAAAATGTTTCCTGTGTGTGTCTACCTTTAATGAGAAAGTCTACATATGATATTGTGGTATTTCGCTCGAGACCACCTATGGCATTTACCGTTATGGTCTGTTGTGGCCCGGTCGCCCCTATCAGTTTGGCGATGCTGGAATCTATGATTGTCGCGGTGCTCCCGTCGTCAAGGAGGGCGTACACGTTGCAGGTTCCAGCAGGGCCCGAGACCGTAACTGGTATTATTTTTAAATAAGCACAAGGGCGAAGAGCTAAAATATTATTCGGTTTTTGTGCACCTGTCGAGGTTGTAGACACAATGACTTTTTCACCGGTCAGTTCAGCAGCATTTGACGTAGGGTGTGTATTATGTTCAACAGTTATCGGGTGTGTAACGGTATCTGTGACTTGCTCGTTAAATGTATTGACGAGCGGCGGCGATGGCTGCCGGTGAAGAAGCGCGTTATGCCGTAAAGGGCAGCCATCAACGCCACACGGGTTCACTTTGCACGTTTTCCACTGGTGTGAAGTAGCCTTTAAGCACCTATAGCAAACCTTCGCTTCACGCAACCACTGCCATCTATCGTCGATGGACAAAGATTTAAAATGTGTACACTCCTTAATGTTATGATCTTTTTTGCAAAATACACAGTCTCGTTTTATTGTAGACTCGGCTTTAGGAGTATGTTTTGACTTCGTAACAGCATTGTGAACATTTTCACGTTTTAATGGTTTGTCAAAAGAAATATTGGGTTGTAATTGTGTTGCACTAAACTCGGGTGACATACCAAAACGAATGTGTTGATCTAACTCACGCTTTAAAAAGTCGGACAGAATTTCGAGTTTTGGGCGTCCTGTAGTGTCCTGTGCCGCAAAATCTGTCCACCGAGTTTTCATAGTGGGGTTAAGTTTTCCAAGAACAGCGTGGAACAACTCAGGTGAACTCAGATATTCTAAGTGGTTCAATAACTTTATTGTCGATATGGAATTACGTACCCGATTAGAAAGGATTCCGAGTTCTTTGAGATCGTTACCTAGGCGTGGAAGGTTTTTTAACGAATTAACCTCCTTGTAAACGATGAGCTCGGGGCGCGCGAAGTTGTCTTCGAGGGCGCGCATGACTTCCTCCGGGTCACCCGTCGACATCAACAGCGCCGCTACAAGCGCAGGAAGCCGCGCGAGCCATCGTAGCTCTACACGGGTGAGCGTAGATAGAACTGTGGGATAGCTCACCCCCGCTCCCACTCTTCACCAACGTCGACCACTCTAACACCCTTGAATGCCGACCTAATAAAAGCCGCTGAAAGGCACATATTGCAGCGGGTTCAACAAGACAGTTTTTTGCAAGAAATTCACTGCATTTTGAACAAGAAACCAATTCCTCCAAGCAGCCGCCTCATCAAACTATCGCCCTCTCTGGGAGAAGATAATCTTTTGCGTTTGGCTGGAAGGATAAAGGCCGTAGAAGGCATCGATCCCGACTCCCGTTTCCCGATCCTACTTGACGGTCGCCACCCAGTCGCACGGTTATTGGTAGAATATTACCATCGCCAAGCAGGTCACGCAAATCATGAGTCCGTGATAAACGAGATAAGGCAAAGATTCTGGTTGTTGAGACTTCGTGACACGGTCAGAACTGTAGCAAACCAATGTCTCTTCTGCAGAATTCGCAAATCACAACCACTAAATCCAACCACTGGAGATCTTCCACCACAAAGACTAGCTCATCACCAGCGAGCGTTTGTCTTCACTGGCGTAGATTATTTCGGTCCTGTCAACATAACCATCGGACGCCGCCATGAAAAGCGCTATGTGGCCCTTTTTACGTGCCTCACGACCAGGGCCCTCCACTTGGAACTGGTACACAGCCTATCCGCCGACTCCGCAATCATGGGTCTCAGGCGTTTCTTTGCCAGACGCGGGATTCCAAAGACTATATATTCGGATAATGGAACCGCATTCGTTGGCGCAAACAGGATCCTACGGGAATTTTACACAAATGACGTGCAAGATTTTGCCGCCACAAAGGGCATTAAGTGGAGTTTCATCCCAGCGGCGGCGCCTACTTTCGGAGGATGCTGGGAACGCCTTGTCAGGACGGTGAAAGTAGCGCTGAATGCTACACTGAACGAAAGATGTCCCAAAGAGGAAACATTTTTGACTTTGTTAGCGGAAGCCGAGGCGATTGTAAATTCACGCCCGCTCTCGCATGTGTCCACTGATCCAGATGACCCAACCACATTGACACCGTTCCACTTTCTCATCGGGTCTTCATCGAACCAAACCCTACCAACGACATTGGAAGACCGTGTCCTGAGCGGACGCTCTGAATGGAAGAAAGCATTAAAGTTATCAGATCACTTTTGGAACCGCTGGGTGCGCGAAGTGCTGCCGACTATGCAAACACGAACCCAGGTTAAGGGAGATTCTGGTCAAGACCTCCTGATTGGAGACGTGGTTATTATCGTCGACGGATCGCTACCACGAGGGACATGGCCACGAGGCCGTATAGTGAAGGTGTTCCCTGGAAAAGACGGCGTTAATAGGGTGGTGGACGTTGCAACGGCCGGAGGTACGTTACGCCGGCCCCTCAAAAAACTTGTAAAGCTTGCCACATCAGGCTTCTTTTACCCTTGACTGTTGGTGCAGTGCTGCACGAGGGGCAGGATGTTACGGACTCTTTGGTTTTTTATATTTTTCTTTAATATTTCAAATTTTAAATCGTTTTTGTTCTTTTTTTACTTTCTGTCAGTTGCATATAGTATTGTCTGTCAAGAAGTGCTCGTCCATTATAATAATAAAATACAATATTTTCAAGGTATTTCAATAATTCATTTCATTTACGGATAACAGCCCATTTCCTCATCTTTTTCAGGTACTGCTGTTAGTTCAGAACGTAAAGTTATAGGTACCTATGTTTTATTTCCTTCATAAAATGTATGGTAATCTGAAACAAATTCTGTCGAGTAGGTATTCCGTGCAAGTGATTCAATTAACTTGTACCGTTCACGATACATGATGATGTTACAAAATGTACATTGCAAATTGATGAAATAACAAATCTCGAAAGTAACTTAGTATATTTTATTCGTCGCCAAAAGCCCGTCTTACTCATTTAATCAATTTAGAGAAAAAACGATATACCTACATTTTCTGTTACTGCAAACAAAGAGAGTTCATGCGATTTCCATTTATGCAATATCAGAGGGAATTCATATTCTATAAACGTTTAGCCACTGCCCACGTTCTGGTGCCAAAATACCACATATTTGAACCCATAACTTATGAAAACTCTGTTCTGATTTGTGATTTACTGAACTAACATTGGAAATGTAATATGAATTTTACTCATACAAAACTGTTAAAGTAACCAGAGGTACAGTCGGCGATTTAAACTTGTTTCCTGTAACAATAGCTACTTTTCGGTAGGTGTATTATTTTATGTAGTTGACTGAACATTTTAGTCGACCGTTATTCAAAATTAGTTTGATAAACCAGTACCTTAAGGATAAGCTGTCGCCATGCTACTGGTACATTATAAGTAAAGTTTTGAAACAGGTTTGCAACAGCGAGATACTTGAAAACCAATATAAATATCTTCTGCTCTCAGTACTTTTACCTAACATGAATAAATCTGCGATTATATGTCTAAAAAAAAAGTGATAAGAAAAGTTAAATAACATTAGTTTTGGTAATTCGTTGGTATGTAGCCTTTTATGACACCAACGTTATGTCTATTTGGCTTAGTTATAGTTATTTGGCTTATCTGTTATTTATAACATTAGAAAATTTGTTTGTTTATAAGTTATGAGCTAATAAGGGTCTATTAAATAATGTTTATTTTAAAAGCACACTAACGGTTCAAGCTCATGCACTTGCAAGTGTGGTCCATCCTTTCAGTGATGATAACGACATTCCAAAAAGTTGGATGTCACGCAATTTCATCGTCAGTTGTTTTTTAGGAAAAGTACGGGACGCCTACATTCATTGGTAATCCCCTTAGCTGTTTTAATGCTTTAGGGGAACCCAATGACTGTAGGTATCTGACACTTATGTCTGCCTAGTAGTAATAGACAGTTTCAACGGGAAATGAGTCTATGTTAGGAATTTTTGCTCATTAAAAACCGTCATTTGGTAGTTTTTCGTATATCCTGATCCACTAATTTCAGCAAGCATAGTGTTTAATGCCAAAATGAACAGCTAGTGCAATCTCCTAAAAACATTACTACTAATACTCGAAAATACGTCACTTACGTTTAGCGTTCCTCAAGTGTCGTATAGTAATAGCGAAGCCCTTCCCCCTGGCAGGGACCCGGTACTGCACAAGGGCAGCGTTTTGCCGGGAGACGAGCTTGCGAGACGGTCTCTTGTCGCAGGACTCTACCACTCGGTCGTCGTCCCATGCGTCTGCTGGCCACACCTGGCCATTCAGCTCCCAGCCGTCTACCCACTGGAATGATGGTGCTACTTTAGTAAGAAAATAAAAATAAAAGGGATGATTATTCTACTTTCATACTTATGCGAAGATGAGTGTAGATGCCAGTATTTTTGAAGATTTTGGTGTTGGACTCGCAAGCAAGAAAGAGATCGAGAGATGGAAGCCAGCTCGATGGACTATTGAAGTACCTAGGTAAATACATTTTTATTGTAACATACTTTTGAATTATGTATCATAAATTCATAAATGATAGGTACCTATTTATTTTGCAAATAGATAAAAATTTACACGACCATTTTTTTAAGCTAAATGAGGACGATCTACCTTTGAGAAGAAACATCTGAACAAACTTAACTTAACAAACAAACTTTGTTTCTTTTAAGATTCAGACAATTCTTAATTAATTTGAATTATGTAAGAATCATGCATGCAAGTATTTCAAAACATTTCTCTTCATATTAAGTAACCTTTAAACAAACGTTTACCCCAAAAACCCGAAAAAGCAACGTAGATTTATTATGTTCTAAAAATAGCGCTAAAAGGTTACGGCAAACTTAATTTTATGTGAAAGCTGAGAGAAGTAACATTCTATATAAAACCGCTGACTGTAAAAATAATAAAGTCTAGTGAAAACAGCTGATCTAGGGTAGGGTAAGCTACCACTGCTATAAAACTATCACTGGCTACACCCAGCAAAAAATTCAATTAAAGTTTCCGTAGCAACTTTATTGTTATAAAAGATAACGACAGCTGCAGAGTTATAGTATTACGTCATCCACGGAGTAATTTAGTATTTTTAGGGTTCCGAACCAAAATGGTAAAAAGGAACCCTTATGGTGCGACTTCGTCTGTCTGTCTGTCTGTCTGTCACACCTGCTTATTTCAGCAACTACTAATGCTATCGACTTGAAATTTGGAACAATAAAAAATGCTTACCCAACTTTATTCCAAATGAAAAAAGTCAAAAATTATTTTTATTTTCATTGCAAAAGGGGCCGGAGTGGGGGTCCGAATTTCTAAAGTGGGGTTACTAGGTCAAATGACATATCATATGAATGGACTTGATTTGCACATTTCAAAATAAATTTTTATTATATTTTATGTCTTACAGTTTTCGACATGTGATGAAAAATTTCTGAAAAAATACATTCCCCCCTCCTTATCTCCGAAGTTTGTGGAGCGAAAAATCTTAAATAATTAGAGTTGATAGAAATTGATCCAAATATTGCACCAAAAATAAAACGGTGTTCCTAACTAGTATAGTTTTTTCAAAATCATCAAAATTCGTTCACAAACAAACTTAGTTATGCGGTCCGGTTTTTTTCACTTTATACGTCCAAAAATGATACGGAACCCTCGGTGCGCGAGTACGAATTGCACTTGGCCGGTTTTTTTTTATTTACACAAGATATTATATAATTTTTTTTTATAGCCTTACAAGGGAAAATAAAGTCCTTTAAAAATACGGGGTCTAAGTAAAGTGAAAGAATCACTTTGTCATAATAACCATGTGGTGTTACAATCTGGATGAAGGACTACAATTAATTTTATGAGGTATAACTGCTCCAGTTTAGTATTATTTTTTTTCATAATAAAACCTACATAAGCAAAAAGGATGTTAAAAATATTCGATATTTCATTAAAAAGTATAACATGTTATTTTAGGAAATACCTTTCGTATCGTAAAATATTAAAAAGGGTTGGTTATTTTACTCTTAGAAACGATAAATAATTTTTAATAATAAAATGATTTTAGATATTATACCGCGACCAATCCCCCGTTCTCGCAGGGCACATCAAGGTAATTGAAGGTGACCTCGATCCTTCTGTCAGGTTCGGCTATCATGTAGATACCACACACGATTGGATCATCCGACGGCGATTTAAAAAACAACTCCCCTTCTTCTGACGTCACCAGGAAACAATCTGCGAAAATAACATCATTATATTTTATTCAAACCAAGAAAACCATTCAATTTATTCCAACAATTTGTATTATGCTTAAGTAAACGTCAAAGTTAATTGCAAGGTTAAGCGAAAACATTTAACCTTGGGAGTACAGGCAACTGAAATTATGCATGAAAGAGAGGTAGAAACGGAATACATTACAAATGGCTGACACATAAAGCCCGTCACAGACGTAGCTATAATATATATTAATATATCGAGATATAGAAACGTATAGAAACGATGACGTCATAGAAATATATATTATAGCTGCGTGTGTGGTCACTCAAAAATTTATATAGAAAATATGTCGTATTATGCCTTGCTATGATTCATATTAATATATATTATAGCTACGTCTGTGACGGGCTTAAGTTTAACGTAGGAATGAATTCAGACCTTTTTTCCTGTAAATTAAAGCCTCTTGTGGTTAATTATGAAATTACAGGCGTTGGTTCCCACCACTTCGTTATACAAAAAAGTATTATTCCTATTTAAATATTAAAACAAGCTTCTAAAATATGCAAACGTTCCAGAGATGGCTTTCAGATATGAGATTATTTGGAAAACTCACTTATCCCAGACGTATTTTCTATAGCATAAGTAATGACGATGAATAAACGTAATAATAGCCTTCTGAATATTTCATAACTTTAACTTTGAGGTAGGTACCTACAGTCAGCAATATGGTAAATACTGTTATGTTTACTTTTATCTAAATTGACGCAAAATTATTCGATACACTTCTATTAAGCATTTCATGTCAAGTCAAGAGTTTGTTATGACTTATGACAATATTACATCGGCTCCAATTGAAAAGAAATGTAAATCATTCAAAAATTCAAATCATTTAAAAAACTGAAGTGTTCATCGTTCTGACTGTACCTATGGTCCAATAACAGTGATTCAAAACACACCTTCCTCAGGATTTATAATGCGGTGCGCTGGTCTAAGAAGTCGCCGTATCCTGGAGAAACGCGACAACGCTGATGCGGAATTCCTCTGCCCATAATCTTTGCCCTGTTAAGAAAAACAAGATGCAGCTTAATTAATTGAATTAGGCATCTTAAGCTGCGTTCCCACGGTGCGTGATTCTGCGGACACGGACGGCAACGCACACAGACAGGGAATGAAATCGCGAAAAAAAAATCAGCTGTTCCATACATTTTGTTGAGTTATGTGAACATAAATGTATGGAACAGCTGATTTTTTTTTCGCGATTTCAGGGTTGGTCCCATAGTAAAAGTTATTCATAATGATGAGTACAATGAGCCCTTAAAATATTTCCATTGTTTAACCTGCCACCCTGTATAAGGAGACAATCTCCGAAACTACTCGTCACTACTCGTCACGCGAACGTAGTCGCGGGCAAAGTGCAAGTAATTTATACTAATTTGCTTAGTTTAATTGTGCTAGTTTGTCTCTCCAGAACTACCAATCCGATTCTAAAAATTTATTCATAGAAAGCTATATTATCCCTGAGTGGTAGTAGACGATGATAGACGGGCAGATGCTAGTAAATAATAAAAAAACCGGCAAGTGCGAGTATGCCTCGCGCCCTAAGGGTTCCGAAATATGATCATAGATAGCGCTACTGCATACTTCCAATGGTGCCATCTATGAGCAGATGGCTCCACTTATGGTCCGGTGACTGACGGCGGACAACAAAGTGATCCTATAAGGGTTCCGTTTTTCCTTTTGAGGTACGGAACCCTAAAAAGATGATCTATGCTGGCTGTGTATCGCTCCTTAGCCTAATTAAAATTTGCATGTCTGAAGCGATTATACAGTTTGATTCCCTTTGAGAGTTTCATGACACATTACATGCCACCAATTAGGTTGCAAATTGAATTGAAATAGATGGATAAACAGTATAAAAGTTGCAAAAAAGAAAATCTCCACTTAGTTGATTCAGCAATAATAGTAAATAATGAAAAGGAAGCCCAGAATCGCCTAATTTTGAGGGGTGTGTGAAACTCACATAAACGCCACTCATAAGTCAAGATAAATGTTTATATCTGAGTGATTTTAAATGTAACGTGGCCGCACTTATTTCCCCCACTACGTGAATCCCACACAAACGATCCCGTGGCGTGAAATTCTTTTCATGTCCACAATGCATACAATGCCTTTGAGATGGACTGAAAAGATTGCGTGAACCGCAATCCTAGAGATATTTAGTTAAGTCCATAGAGTAGATTGTCTAGTGGTTTTATCTATCCCACAATTCGTTATTCAGGGCTGAACAAAGCATCATTGAATAAAGCATCAAAACAAAATTGAAAATTTGAAAGTAATTAACGAATACAATGGCGTTGGTTGACATTACACAGGTGATACCTAGCTTAAAGTTTTATAAAGCCTGTCGTGGTAATTTTTGTATTTATTAGCAATTTTTAGTTTAAAATTGGCTTGTATTGCTTTTGGAATAGTAAATAAATCTAATACGAATACAATAATCGGATTGACTGAACGCGACATACCTATCACTGGAGATTGGTTTAAGAAAATACGTCTTATGGAAATGATTGAAACCGGTATGAAATTGTTAACGAAAACTTTATTTTCATACGTCTACATATAAGGGGTTTCCCCTTTAAAATCCACTGATTAAATATACAACTATAGGTACACTCGACGCCATTGACGGTCGACCACTTTTCACCCTTATGTTCTTAGTAATAAGGGTGAAAAGTGGTCGACCGTCAATGGCGTCGAGTGTACATGCCATTTGTATGACAGTGAATAGAGATGAATATTGACTTAAGAGCTGTATAATTTAATCATAGTCTATTATAAGAAAGGGGGTTAATGTTTTAATACGAATTAAAACGAATCTTTCTAATGGAGCTCTTAAATATGAAAACAATCTACTTAACAAAATTATAAATAGGTACCAGGGGCCAATTTGATGTAACCACTGAAATCTGTTTAAAGTTGATGATCGCACGTGCGAGTTCATTTCGTGCGAATCATCCAATAAGCCAATATAATTAATGCGTAACATACATATATTACAAAAAAACATAAGTGCAGTCAAATTGATAACCTTTTCCTTTTTTTAAATAGGTTAAAATAATATTGAAGTTTATGCAAAGCATAAATGTTAGCAAATAAATAAAAATACGCTCGTGACCGTGTCACTGTAAGTAGTTGAAATGGGCACGCGTTGGTGCCCAATAAACTCCTATGTCTATTATAATTATGGTCAGTTTATTGGGTTAGAGGGGAAATGTCCCACATTAGTGGGTATTTGCGGGGCTCTACAATACACAGATTCCAAATATGCAGCAGCAGGCATTAAGGCTGTATTCTGCGATTGTATATGTAATTGCATATACCTACTTCTATACTTATATTATAAAGCTGGAGTTTGTTTGTTTGACCAAAGAGTATAGTAATAAACCAGTTTGAACACACTAATATCTGGAACTACCAGTTGGATTCGAAAAAAAAAATCTGAGAGTACCTATTATGATAGCCAGATTCATGAGGAATAGTATATGCTATTTAACATCACGCTACAACCCTAAGGAGCCGAGCAACGGGGGTGAAACCGCGGGAAACAGCTAGTACATTACATACAGGGTGTAAGGTTAAATAATAGGCATTTTCAAGGAGGGTATTCAGTATTCGAAACTAGTTTGATTAACTATGAGACCAACATTGAAATCACGAAAAAAATTCAACTGTTTCATACAAATTATCCATGTGACAAAATGTATAAGACAGCTGATTTTTTTTTCGTGATTTCAAAGTTGGTCCCGTAAATGGAAGTTTATTTGTGAACATTACCCCTTCGAGAAATACAATTAATACCTATGTAAAACACAGACGTGACGTGAGACATTGACTTAATTACATCCAAACCGAATGCGCGTGGGAGTTATTAGGCTGAATAAATTGTGATTCTATGAATACTATCATTATGTTTATTTTCGAACATTCCCACGCAGTAAATCTACGGTTAATCCGAAGTTATGTCAGTACGAAATGATGGACGTAGACAATTTGGAACGCGCCGCCGAATGACAGGTCTGCAACGATTTAGCAAAGACGATAGACGACAGTGCCCGGCTAACGTGACCAAATTCCAATCTGAGAGTAACCCTCGTTATTTAGGGGAAATACCTATTTGTTGGACCCAATTTAGATTTAAGTCTATTTCATTGGGTCAACGTAGCCGGACCGTTTGTTTTTAGGGGCGTTTACTAATATGCTCAAGGGATCTATTAGCTGTAATTCTCATGATTATTTGGTGAGCCATAATATTAGGAGACTGGGTTGCTTTTTTTTCATTAAGTAAATATTTTACGAAGCGATAGGCAAATTCCTATTTCCTACTTAGGTATTTGTTTTTTTTTTTGCTGACCAAAACTACACTCAACGTGTGTAATTATATTTATTCATTCAAATTATACCTACATGTTTATGTTAAAGTATAAAAATATAACATTTCTAATGATACTGCAGTGTTTTTAGGTTTCAAATTAATTGCAAAGATTATACAAAAAAACAGTTCAGCAAAAAATAAAATCAACCAGCTTTATTTCAATTCAGCGTAAGCATAGCATAGTCGGCCTATAATGTTCCCACTGCTGGGACACAGGCCTCCTCTCTGTGAGAAGGAGTGGGCCGTAGTCCACCACGCGGGCCCCCGGGTCACATATCTTCGAATTTTTGATTCTGGGACATGCCGGTTTCTTCACGATGTTTTCCTTCACCGTTAAAACAAGTGATAATTAATTTCTAATACGAACACGACTTCGAAAAGTCAGCGGTGCGTGCCTCGGGATCAAACTCGAACCATTCGCCGTGGGCGGCACATGGTTAAACCATTTTATATTATATCAAACAAGCAGTAGCCCGATTCACGTAATTACAAACAATCCAAATATCGCTGAAGTTTGAAAGTCGTTCGATCGAAGTCCTACCCATATTTGGTATTCACGTATATCTTGAACGTAGTTCAATAGGACTTCAACTCAATAGAATCGAAACTAAACGATTTCTGAACGACTTATTGCCAGTTACATTTTTTTGTATTCTACCAAGTTAATGAAACACATTTTTTATTCAAAATTCTGTGATTTACATCATAATGGTCAAATAAATTTAATTTAAAATGATATCAATTAACGTAAAATGTAAAAGGACGATTATCATAATTATCTGAATACGCGTCAACGATACTTCGATCGAACGACTTTAAAATCGTTGCCGTGCAAGTTCGATCGACAGATGTGAATACAAAAAGGTATTCAACGACTGAGTCGCTACGGCTACAGGTCGACACACGCGCACTTTGCCGACAATCGAAGTGTCACGGTGAGATTCTCCTTCTAGCGTTCGCAAACAAAGTGGCAGTTCTCACGGTGATATCACGCGTCGTGTCGTTACGGAATAGACTAACAGAGCATCGCAGATTCATGTCAACCCTAGAGAAAAAGTCTCATGTGGCTCTTCAATTACACCAGCACCCATACCCTTCAAATCACCTAAATACAGCAAGGCTGTTTAGCCGCCGAAATAAGTATGGTGGTAGGTACCAGTAGCGAAGGGTCCCTATCCCTACAATACGATTCCTTCCGGATTCGCTTTGAAAAATAGCACAGGCAGTATTGTCTACTTTTAATAGTTAGCTTTTCGTGGTCAGGTAAGCATTTGTAGCTCGGCTTACCTCTTACAAAAACTGACCCTTCGCCACTGGTAGGTACCTAGTACCTAACTACCTACTTCCCCGGATGAGTTCTTTCACATAAAGCTCTACTACCTACTAAACAATCTTAGAACATTTCAAAGGCATATTAATATTGATAACGTTGGTATTTATAGAGCTAACGAGGTATTGTGTCGAACATTATACGAGTACAAGTTTCTTCTGCAAACTCAGCTGCAACTTGATTACCTATGTATAGAGTTTGTTACGAACAGTGTTGCCAACTTAGTGGATTTTCCACTAATACTGGTGGTTCAGACCCCTTTTTCAGCGGAGGAATTTTGTTTTTAGTGGCTGGTGGTTTTCGCTAGTGGTTTAGTTTATAACAATAAGTAGTAAGCAAAACATTATCAGCTAACAAATAAACGATGTTTTTGTTATGAAAAGGGCTTTTGTCACAAGGTTTCGACATAATTATGTAGACAATACTAGATACCTCTGGGGAGGGGCAGGGATTCCTGATCCCTGCCCCTCCCCAGAGGTATCTAGTTCAGTCAGCTTTTCATTTATCGCGCGGACTTAGGTACAAGTTTGCTAGTTTTTGGAGTATGTGCCCAAGTTTTTTTTTAAATGATTCTGGCTTTTAGTGGTTTCTGGTGGTTTGAACAGTTACTTTTAGCGGATATGGCAGAAAAAAGTTGGCAACACTGGTTACGAACAGTCCGGCAACTCCGCCTCCATAACGTTTTAATTAAAGCTTTTTCCTGCGGTATTACTAGTAAATCCTTTACTCTGAACAGTAAATACTGTAGCTCATTTTACTTGCCTGTAGCTTACAGGGATTGCACAAAGTAATCTTAATTAGAATACAAAGAGAATAAATGAACAGGTTACCTTGAAAGAATTTATGGATTAGATGAGAATTTATTTACAAAGTAGGTATGATATCTTAATATTTACAACTGACACGGGCGGGGTTAGAACCCGCGATCTTTGCTGTACCGTGGCAAGCGCTTTAAGCAACTGAGCTACTGTGTCTTCGCCTGAATCAGTTGAAATTTGAAATCCTTTCTAATACGCCTTCAGCCTGATATCACAGTAGAGACTAATTACAGACTGCAACTCAATGCTTCTAACTTTGCAGTTAGAAGGACATCAATACGATATCATCATCTATACAACAAAAATGTATATTTTTGTGAATTTTAAACATGTTAAAGCCATGTTATGCTTAATATTATATTTTAATGTTATTAAATATTTTATAAGACATTTCAAAAACAACTAACACGGCCGGGGTTAGAACCCGTGATCTCTGCCGTACCGTGGCAAGCACTCTAACCGACTGAGCAACTGAACTTAATATTTTATAGTCAAATTTCCAATTAAGCACTCAAATAAATAAGATATGTCTCGTTCGTAAAAATACGTGGACACATTCTTTTAAAGTATTTTGTATCTACTATTTTACTAATTTAGTTTTTATATTCTAGCACTTTACTTTGTACTTGTTATTTTATATCTCGAGTAATTTTTACCTACGTTGTTTTGCTTTAATAAAAAAATATCCTGCGAAAGTGCTTTAAACGGGGATATCAATTATAAATGTATATTTTGGTGAATTTGAAACATGTCAAAGCCATTAAATGCTTCTCTCAAGTTATTAAATATATAAGAGATTTCAAAAATCAACTGACGTGAGCAAGATTTGAACCTGCGACCTATGCAGTACCGTGGCACCACTCTGCCAACTGAGCTACCTCATAGGAACTTTGGTGACATCTATTGGAATTTAATACAGACTCAAACTCAATGCTTTTAATATCATATATAGGTACTCGACGAACGTAACATAGGTCTCCGTCACTCCGTCATGGATATGGCAAGGTTATGGCACATTTACACTATCGGGCACGCCGCAATAGCGGCGGTAAGGCCCGTGATGAGGCAGTGGCTCGGGAGATGGCATGGCGCCCTTAGCTTCCGGCTTACACAGGTGCTTTCTGGACACGGGTGCTTCGGAAAGTACCTGTGCCGTATAGGCCGGGAGCCGACGCCCGGTTGCCACCATTGCGGTGACTGCCCCGACGATACGGCGCAGCACACACTGGAGGAGTGCCCAGCTTGGGCAGTGCAGCGCCGTGACCTCGTCGCGGCGGTCGGTGCTGCGGATGGCCTCTCGCTCCCGGCCGTGGTTGAGGCCATGGTCGGCAGCGAGAGCGCATGGAACGCCGTCGCCTCCTTCTGCGAGGAGGTGATGGACGCCAAGGAGGCGTCGGAAAGGGAGAGGGAGGCGGTGTCCTCTCTCCCCATCCGCAGCAGACGCACCGGGCGCCGTAGGGCGGCCAACGATCTCCGGCCACCATAGGGTGCGGCCTGCGGGCGGCGGACTTGGGGCGTCCGTCGCCCGAACGGAAACAGGCCCGAGACAGTGGCGCGTCGTGTTCCGCGCGCGCCTCTCCAGAGGAATTGCGGCCGTACATGACGGCCACATAGGATGACGGGGCCCGCCTTTTGGCGGGCCAATACCTGCCGGGGGTGCGGACGAATGCGCAAGCGACTCCCGTGCCCCCGGCGTAAGGTAGTTGGAGGAACACCGGGGTGGTTTTAGTCAGTAAGAGTCTGACAGACCCCCTCGCCCTCCCCAGGGCGGGGGACATCCATGAGGATAATTTCCACCTCGAAAAAAAAAGAAAAAAAAAAACATTTACACTATGTCAGTCAGTGGCTAAAGCGTCAACCATATTTGTTTTTTTGAATTCATTTTACGAAACACGGTTTGTCATCGATTACCGCCAAACTAATAACAATTTATACTATAAAACGGTGACCGAAAATGGATTCTAACCGAATACGGCCAACCAAATAACAATTTACATTAGTCGGTGACCGCAAATAAGCTGCGATCGAATACCAGAAAATCGAATAATGTAAATAAGCTATTAAGCTCGTCTAGCCCCATCTTTAACCCTTGGCATGCCTGGTGACAAAGAGTTACATGGTATGCCTGGTAGGTCTGTCAGATCCAAATTTTTTATTTGTTATTTCTCATACAATTTGTGGTAAAGAATGTATCAAAATGTGATTTTATTTATGCTAGGGATATGAATAAAAAAATATATAAATCAACCACTTTTAATAATTAGTTTTCTAATTAGACTTAAGGTACGTTTTTTAACGTCAAAAACTGTATGACTTTCCTTCTGATATAACATACTAATTACTAATACTTGTTAAAGTAAAAAAGGTTGCAATCAGACTTTAGGAAATGTAAAGCGCTACTCTTAGAGTAGGTACAAATAATAATAAAATGATCAATCCTCGTCACTACTATCAACATTTTCACATTGAAAAAAATACATGTTCCAGAGATAATTGGTACCTATCCTTTTCTTCCTCGGGAGTGCCTCTGGACTGAGGAAGCGGGCGGAGGGTGTCGAGTAGTTCACAACGCCCAGCTTTCAAAAGCCGTGGTGCGCAAAAGTCAAAACTCTAATTCAAATAAGATATAAAGGTTCATGTAGCAGGGTGGGTTCACCAGACCCCACCGGGCATGCCGAGGGTTAATCCAACTTTCTCAATAAATTGGTAACCTTAAAATATCAGTCTCTACTGATATTTTAAGGTCCAAATCTGTTTTCGACCCTCTGGTCGAAAACAGATTTGGTAGATCAGAATTCAATAAGCTTACCCATGTTCACGTCACGCCGGACTTTTTCCCTTATAAAATACTCGTAAGTAATTTTGTCGATTGACAGGAACCCTAAGTTGACCCCAACATTGAGATCCATCGAAATATTGGAAATAAATGGCATGGAAGATGTTACTGGCATTGACCTTTTGCCTATGAATAGTTTAGGTTTCTATTACTTAGATACCTTTATTTGAAATGTACCTATTCAGACTTTATTGTCTATTTATTTTGGTGAAGGTTTTTTATAACTACAGACTGAATGAGCTACCAAATACGGAAATTGGATGTTTAATTACTTTTTTCTGATTGTTTTCATAATTTGGAGTTGTACTTCGACCACAATATTAAATATTAATGAAGTTAATGAACCGTGAGTTTGTGAAATGGCGTGTTAATTCTGCGGACGAGTCTGTTTTTGACACAAGACTGCACTCGCGAAACTCATTGCTAACGTCACTCATTTGCCACTCGTTATAAAATCATCGTTTTATTGCTAATAGTACAAAACTTTGGTATAAACTAGCGAAATGTGAAAATACAGGCGTGATGAAAAGTTACAATAAATTTAAAATATAATATATTTTATTTAGTTACTCAGATTGTTTATTTCCACCAAAAAAAAATCACCTACTGAAAGTGACTCTTAAACCAAGTAAAGTTAGCAACATCTTTAACGATGTAGGTACTGAACATTTTCTTGAAAATATTCGCCTAGAAACAAATGCATAAACCCAGCGAAGTGAAAAATGCATTGCACTCTATTCTGATTCGTCATACCTTACCGAGTTTCTATCACAACGGTTTTTTTCCAAAAGCAATTCAAGTGCAAAAAGCCGTCCTAAAAGCTTTGGGTGTACAAAAGCAGCTCTTTATAAAAAAAAAACAATTTACGTTTTAAAGCGTTTGTAGATGGCATAGAAGTTTTGTTGGACTTTTTAGGGGGTACTTCGATAAAGGATACCTACCGTACTTGATTAAACCGGGTAAAGGCAATGAAGCTGTTGATTCGATCCTCTTGTAGGTATCTATTGAATAAAATGTTTAGTCAGATCTGTGAAAAGGTTGTTTCATTTTTAAGCTTAAAATTGTAGAGTATAAAATAATTTTATTTAGGTTCTTTTACATTCCATAAAATTTTGAATTTATAGGCATGCTGTTTATTAAAAATAATAGTAATTTTTTTTTTTTACAATTATTATTTTTTTACTTTTTAGTCCGTATTATTGTCATCCAAATTACATGGTTAATCCGATGACAGGAAGTGCTAGAAAAATGAATTGCAAAATTTGTACCGAACAGACAGACAGACAGAAAGCGACCTAATAAAAACGTAGTAAAATAAAATTACCTAACTAATTTAAGACATATACATAACTTATTATCTAATATACACATATTAAGTATTTACAAGCTTAAATTAAAATATAAGAAAAAAAATAAAAATAAAAACCTAATTTAATTATGCATCAAAATATTCGTCCGCATCGCTGTCAACGGGCAACGTGCCCAGAAGGCTGGCTGCATTGCCACGTTGAATGGCAATGCTGATTCTTTGACCGAAAAACAGGCCAGCCCTCTGGTCACGTGTTGAGTCGACTAGCCTTTTCGAGATGTCATAAAAAAAAGACATACCTATAGACATATTAAATTTTTCAGGTTTAATTTTGTTACCTATTTATTGATTTTTAAGCTCATTTCAAGTTCTACTTAGGCTGACCAAGATAATAATTATAACCCAAAGGACGTCGGCAGTTTTGGGCTTGATATGGTACAGTAATAAAAGCTTAACCAAAAATAAAAATATATTTTAATTGTTCTTTGCCTAATTTATCTTAGAGATTAAGAATTGGAATCAAAAATCGAAATAAATAAGAAATAAAATGATAATGCCGTTGACATTTTGAGAAAACCAATAAAACAAAAACGGGTGCATGCTGGCTGGCGCGTGCTTCCAAAGAATATCATGTCGACAGCAACTAAAACCTTTGAATTGAGAACTCATTAGTCGGGCTGTACTTCACTGGATCATTCACACCATACTTAACCTCACTGTCAGAAATACGAAGATTTCTCTTACGTACAAAAACAAATAAAAACTGAATTTAAATACTCTTGAAATACTCGATCACACCAAACTAATTTAATATCTGTACCGACTTACACAATCTGAAGCCTAGCGTTCTATGGGCGTCTGCCAGTGCCCTTAAAGATATTCATCTGTTACCGAAGGGAGATATTATATTAACATACAGAGTGTAAATGTTACTTCAAGTTAACAACTTTTCATGCATAAAAGTGACAGCGAACGACGATAACTTTATTATCATATATTCCTTTTCGTCTAACTCACAAAAATCAAGGATGCGTATGTTTAATCCTTTACGGAACCGAGTGAGATGTTTCCATAATATAACTACTGGAAGTCTAAAAGAATTTAAATGATACAACAATATACCTGAAATAAAGACAGATACCAATTGAATTCCTTTAGACTTCCAGTATCAGGAACAATATTTGTTTCATACCTTTTATTAAATTTTTACTAGATTTGCCCTTGTCATCTACCGTTTGCTAACAGTCTCTGATGCCGAGTAACTGAGACGTATCAAGTTACGATAAAGTTGAAGGAACTTTCTAATGTAAAGTAAGAACTAGGAGTGATTACGATGTATTATTTACTTATTTAGTAGGTAGGTATTTCATATCATGTCACGATGTATTAAAAAGTTTAGGTGCCATTTAGTGTTTAGTATGTACTACATACAATAATTATGATGGTTTAAATTGGAGCATGCAATAAGAGGTTTATAGTTTAACAGAGAGGATATGCGGTTTAACAGAAAATAAGTACATTCCGAAAAGTTAAAAAAATGGGTCGAGTACATATACCCATAATTAAAAATACAAGACATTATAAACTTAAAATCGCATTATTTATGATATCACAGTTGATAATAAATATCGCACGAATAGGTAGGTAGTCTGAATTGCACGGCTGTCAAAGTAAGGTGTGTGGGTTTTTGGAACTCCTTCGAACCTAACCTGTCCGTGTCGGGGTGCCCAAGTTCCCGAGCTCGCTTCGCTCGCTCTTGGACCCTAGTTAGGTATGTTACTCAAATGAAACATGAAGGGCCGTACCACAAAAAAGATAAACACGCGTTCAACACGAATGCTACCAAAAATAATATGCACTTGTTTTAGCACTAACTTGTTTGAAACAAGTGTGTATTATTTTTGGTAGCATTCGCGTTTAACGCGTGTTTATTTTTTTTGTGGTAAGGGTGGAAATTATTTTTTTAATTAGGTATACCTAATTGCCAACCCCATTTTCCGCTTTTTTTTCCAAGGTCAGCGCTGGCTCAGCAACCGGCGCTGGCAGCCAATTCGGGACACAGCGCTGGTCGCGGAGTCACTTACAAAATTTTAACGAACGAACGAATCATGAAACATATGCGAAACTCGGTGTTTCTCACCTTTATCCCTCTTGTCATGAACTGTGGTCAGAAGATACAATCTGCAATATCTCTTGTCAGATTGACTCAGTGTTAGTGACAGCGCTGGTGGATTATGATAAGCAATGGGTATGCCAACCGCATATATCACACTTTTTCATATCCATAGAACGAATGGAAAAAGACTTAGCTAGTTATTTATTTATTACCTCACCTCATGATTACTGAGATACATAGAGTATGAAGGCCGAGTGAATATTGCACATTCATAAAGATCTAAACAATATTGGGCAAATCGGCGGTGAATGGCGTAAAAATAAGGGGAATTAGGAATGAACAAGAATTTATTTAACATTAAGTAGACAATCTTTGCTGATTGAAGATATGGAATATGATTACCTGAAAAAAATATTTAACCACACTACTTCAGCTATTTGAGGAATAACCAAAGTTTGACGTAAATGTACATACGAGTACATAACTTGATATAGCAACTAATTTTGGTTATATACATATTGCACAATGTGGTTACTTTTTTGTGTTATAGGTTGACAAAAGTTTGACTGTTTGAATATATATTTAAGTTTTTTTTTTTGCCAGTGAGGTAGTCATAATTGATAGTTAATTAATTTAAAGATGGGCGTTGCCGAAACTTATCTAAAAGGTACTTCATCCCGACCCGGAACTACTTGAACAGCATCACCTATACGTAGGATCTCATTAAATCTTATCTTGTGCTATCAGATTTCGTTACAGGAAATCCCAACGCAAATTCTTTATGAATTCAGTTTTAATGTTAATGTTATCTCAAACATTATACGGTTCCAATAATATTATTATTTATCTGAATAAGTTACAAAGTTACAAAAATCTAAATATAGGTATTTGATCATGGACTAAACTTAGCGTATTTATTGACCAGGGTAAACGCAAAGTACGGTACTGTTTACCTGAACAAATACTTACTAATCAATGAAAATGTGGCAAATATTTGTGCCCAACCTTGTGGACTAAAATAGGTTGGCCGCAAATATTTTTCTCATTCGTTTGATAAAGTACAGTACCTACCTAAGTATAAAAATAAACCAATAAACGCCTTTACAGTTCATTTTATATTAACCTACAAAAAATAAAAGTAAAATCTGTTGTAGTTTCAGTAACTGCATTGAGAGAAGATGGGGATTTGTTTTATTTTATTCACTCAATCACACATGTATCAATGTAGCGAAATTTAACGGAAAAAGTCCGTGACTAGGAATATCAAATGAAACTGATGAAAATACTACTTAATTGCATTTATATATTTTTATATTGTAAAAAAACTTACTTTTTATCCCTAAACTATGTAGCACTCATAACTTCAACACTCGTCAACTTTGCACCAGTAACTTACTTAATCAGAACTTCATACATTATTACACTTCTCCCTTTTAAGTTTGTGAAAGTGTTTCACGGATTTAATTTGCGAAATAAGTATTCAATAAATATGATAATTTTATATGATGAATATAGTCCCGTCTGTCTGTGTGATATTTCTCGTAAAGTGTAGATCTGTTACACCTGTTTCCCGGTAATAATTGTATTTCTACTTACATCTACATAATTACGTACAAATTGCACTTGAGTCTAAGGGTGAGATGAACTAGCAAAGTCTCTAATCATAATGCAATCTTTAAGTCCGTGCGTGCTTATCTAACAAAGTTCAAGTTCAAAAAATTTACGACTTACGATAAACTTTGATAAGCATACACTCAAAGGGACTCAAAGGTTGCATTAATTATTAACGAAACGAATGAATACGGCCATTTAACATGACTTTTCATGTATAAAAAGTAATGTTAAACTGCCGTTTTCAATTTATCGGACTGTTATCTTGTCGATGAACTTAGCCCTTAGACTTTCTTCAGACTAAACTAACGAGCTATGACAAATTAACTCAAGTACGAAAAGATCTCAGCCTTCGTAGGTTTGATTATAAAATTGATTTTATCTAGTAAAGGTTGAAAGCACGACTGCCAAGTGGTTTTTAGTTTAATTTCCAAGTCGATCATTGTTTTACTTATCATCATCGTTGTCATCAGCCTTTAGCAGTCCACTGACAGACATAGGACTCATCTCCAATCGGCACGTCGTCCAAATCAATCCTCGGTCACTCTCATCCAACTGCCACCTTGTGAAGATCATCGCTTCACCTAGTCTGAAGGGCAAAGTTTTCCTACCCTAAGTTTGCCGATTAACGATTTCCACTCAAGAACACGTCTACCTCGGCGGTCATCGGTTCTACGGCTAATATGGTCGGCCCATTGCCACTTCAGTTTGTTTACTCAGTTTATTACTGCGTTAATTTTTTTGGGAAATACTCAGTAGCTAACTTATCCGTGGTATTAAATGTGCTCGATGTATAAAATATATCGACCGTATGCATGCTCCCTAATACTTTTAAGAAAATATTGTTTTTTGCGACATCGATTAGCTTATATCGTTAAGTTTAGATGTGACAACTTATGGTAACTATCAAAACACTAACTCCCTTACCTACGTATTAACGTCACTTAAACGTAAGCACTGATTAATATACAACTATCCTTGTCATTTGTATGACAATTAATAGAGATGACAACTGACATAACAGCTTTATGAGTAAGGTTGTAAACTTATAAAAAACCGTTATAGAAATATTATCTTCTATTTACGACGAAAATATTGAAAATAAAATACCTTCTAACTTACCTAGAGCCTTAAAACAACATGATTTGGATAATATCTCATTATAAAATAATAGCTTACATAAAATTAATTATCTTGTATTTTGGGTATATAAAAATATATTATTTGTATTTTTTATAAATATTCAGTTTTTATGGTCTTCTGTTAACTTATAAGCACTTAGTTAAAGTTAATAAATAATACGATGCAATAAAAATAGAAACACATTTGATAATTATTGCTTCGATCATAGGTAGACAACATTATACTCATGACATTGTTATGTATCAATATTGTCAAGCTTCCGAGGCCGAAAAATGGATAACCATGATCGTCACAGTTGGTACACGAAGGA